>JBBCAQ010000004.1:4800000-6000000 GCA_038050395.1 Parthenolecanium corni
CCGAAGGATTTTCACGTTTTATGAAAACTGTCGCGTGATTCGACTGCAGAAAATTTCTCTTTCAAACACGTCGAGTCGTTATTATGGTCGTACAACCAGAATGTATAGAGCAACGAAAATTCTCGAGGTGTGCAGAAGTTTTGCCTTCCGTTAGCTGTTCGCAGCTTCGTCCCCTGTACACGTAAATGGCTTCTAAAGGTATTTTATTAGTGGGAATTTGCGAGCTGCGCGATTTAATGAGCAAAGTTTTAACGGCAATCTAAGCATGAGCTTTGGAAGGCAAAGACAGACTCGGTCATCAGGCATAACTGCGGCGAGTAGACCCACCAGAAATAGTATTTCTATTTTTCTAGAAATGCTTCTGAGATACGCGTAGACAGACGAAAAACTCGTAACCAAAATATATGATATATAGGTAGTAAATTTGGATATTACGACGGGTATGTCGATGTTCCCAGAATTAAGCTCTGAATTTCTCCACTAGACAGTAACCGAATGTCTCTCTGCGTAAATCAACGCACAGGCTGACTGTATGAGGTACAGCAGGCGTTTGCTTAAACGATTCGAGTTATCTGCAGTAAAGCCAGTGAAGCCAGTAAAGTTATCGGTGAAGCCAGTAAAGATGTCAGTAAAGCCGGTAAAGCCATCCGTAGGACTATACTGGATTATTCACTTTGACTCGCAGCATTTGAAAATCCCATTTGCTGCGAGTCAAAACGAATCGTGTGTGTTTGGGCGTGTACGTATTATAGTGTATGGGTATATTGATTTACGAATGCAGCAATATGAATTGATGCGATAAAGCTGTTACTTTTTACAGTTAGTCTGTCCATAATGTGCTAGTGGCAGGGATGCCAACTGCAGGGATTAATTCCTGATTTTTTGAAGATTCCATTTTTTTTTCTTTTTTTGGAATATGAAGGATTCTGTCTCAACTTTGTGGTTATTTAAAATCAGAAAATGCGTGAATAATGCAAAGTATGCGATAAAAATGAAAAAAAATTGATGCGGTTTCTATGTGCGGTGGTAAAGGCGTGAAAATTTATAGTTGGCAATATAGCGAACTACATATATATATATTTTTAATAAACGATCGATGTATGTATGGTGTTTGTGCCGTGCCGGCTCTTTGGTAAAAATAAAATGCCGAAATTGCGACGCATGCAGAGGGTACCGAGGGTTTTAATACCGGCGTAATGGCTTTGATAACGGCTATATAATGAACTAGAAACTCGTATTAACAAGCTTTATAGTGGAGAAAACGAACGGCGAAGCAATTATCGCAGATATATGTGCCGGATACACCTAAGCCGTGCCGGCTAAATGTAAAATCTCCGATGTTTGGTAACCCTAGGGTCCATTTTGCACATTACTGGCCAACGCCAACCCTTATTTTGCTATATAATGCAGGCGCAGCGACCAAACCTTTTTAACTAAGTCGATAATTCTTTCGCACTGCCCTTTAATTTCTCCACTCCTCGCGTCCACCGTAGCCGGAGAATTTTTATTCCTTTTACCCTCTTGGGTTACGTTATCGTGCCTTTTTCCTGCTGGAGCGAATGCGACGTAGAGAATTATGGCATTACATTTTTGTTTGTACATACGTATACGATTTTTTTCCCTCTTAAATGAAATATATTGATATATCAACTTACGTTTTCTCTTTGTTAAACCAAGTTTATTTTCAAAAAATGAACTTGGGGTTTGATTCCCATAGTGTTGGTAGTATGGCTAGGCTGTGTACGAAGATTTGTGTTTGTATTTACGAAAACTATTTAGATGAAAAAATCTCGCATTACAAGTGTCTTTAAGTGTACTGATGAAAACAAATACGTCACCTAATTATCTGCTCCATGTTTGGGATTGTTGATTTTCATACTTGACGAAATTGAAACTGTGAGAATGAAATTTGGATCGAAGTTAGAGTGTTTCAAATTAGAATATTTTTGATATTTCATCTGTTATTTTGAACCATCGATGCAAACGAAATACTTACTCAAATCACTTTGCATTATACATTAGTGTTGTGGTTCCTACAGCACAGTATATAGTTGCTAATAATATTAGATAGAAAATTATAAAATACGAGGTGATGAAATACCAATTCGGACTAACTTGAGAATTTTCATTATTATTTTTTATTATTTTATTTATGTATTTATTTTCTTTCTTTTTTTTTTTACAGGTCTTGTTGGAATACCTGCCATTGCCAGAGCAGTGTCAATAATGGTGAGTGAATTATTATTATTATTATTTTTTTGATCTGATTTCGTGGGATCCAAAAGGAGACATGTTTTTTCGACAATCTGAACAGCCATATGAAGTGTGTGTTTCAAGTCCATTCATAATTATGGAGCTCGTAGGAATACTCGTATATTTGCAGTCCGTCTTCGCAAAACGCATCGAGTCAAAATTATTGATTTTTCAGAAAAACAAGAAACTGTTTGGTAACTTGATGAAAGTTAGCAGGTCTGCTGTTGAGGATCTATGCGAGAGAATCCCTCGTTTTTTTACCCACCAAATTACTTAAATAACGAGCCTACAGGTTCTTGAAGTGAGAGACGTCTATAACTTCATGCATTTTGGATTATGATAATTCTCTCGGGAGTCTCTAAAAATGTTGAAAATAATCGTTGGTCCTCTTAAATGATGGAGGCTATACTGTCGTCACCCGAGTCTTGTTCTTAATTTTCCTTCTGTGTATACTTTACGTGGCTTAACCGTTTCACTAAGCAATGTCGTTTCGAGGAAATTCACAAAAACTTCTCGTTACATACAATATTATAGCCTTGAAATTTCAATATTTATAGACTGCTATTAAGTAATTAAAAATGAAGAATACCGAAGCTTTTAAATCGAAGGACTTGATGTTTTTTGGTAAATGAATTTTTTTTCATTTTCACTTCCTACTCACGAATGTCAGAAACTATGAAAATTGTGGGTTCACTGTAGTATGTATTCTGCATGGTAAACTACCCAATGACATCACTATAACTCATATTTGGGGAAAATTGACTTATACTCGTAGTGCGTTAAAAATAAAAAACGCGAAACGCTACCCGCAATACTTGCCCTTTTTTAGACGTGCAGGCGGCGTAAAAATTAAGAAGAGAAGGGTGCGCAGTAGACAATTTGCCGGTTTCGCTTCGAATTTTTTATTTCGAACTGAGTATAATACGTTTTGTAAAGTTGTTCTACATACATTTGAATCATGGTCTGTCCGGTATTAAATTCTCTGATTCTACCAAACGTACTAGATGAAAAAACTACATGCGTGTTAAATTGAGCGTAATATCTGTTTAATTTTTATAAAGTGCATATCTACTTTGACTACCACTGTTCAACTAATACTTTTTACTTTTTCCTCAACTTTCTCTGCGCTCTCACACAATCTGATAAAAATCAGGAAACCCTCGTAAATTTGAGTAACAACCGAAATGTGAAATTAAGTTGAATTATGTTCATTCAAGTTGATGTTGGAGTTGCAGTGTGTAACTTTTTCCTTGTACATACCTAATCGATTAAAAGGACAAGGACATTACCCCTACTTTTTAACGACGTAGAAATTCTGTTTTTCTTCGACAGGATTGTTATCGATGCACGAAGTAGTCTTACAATTTCTTATTTCCCTGATTTCTTTCCCCTTCCCGTCTCATCTTCCCAAGTTGCGAAGGTTAAGTAGAAAGCACTTTTGGTGTAACAGCATTATTTCTTAATATGGTGTACCTACTCGTAGATAAAACTTACGGCTGCATCTACCGTATATCAGTAAAAACATCGACATTCGATCATTCATTGTTGGGCTGAAAAATCGATGAAAATACGTGGCTGAACATGGATTTAAAATAATTTTAGCGGAATCGTTAACGGCTGGAGGAAAATGGAAAAACTCGTTCCCAGAAAAATATAAAGGAATTTTAATGGAGAAAGGAGAGCGAGGGAGTTGACGATCGGAAGAATACGTGCGGTAAATGGAGATATTGTAGCGCTCTGTGAGTTATAAGATGTGGAAAAGAAGATAAGAAAGGGGGGAAAAAGCCAATGAAGAAAAAATGGAGTTTGCACATTTGAATTTCAACGCGAGATTCTTCCTCTGGGAGACATATATAGCGTCTTTATATTGGTATTCCGGGCAAGTTCTTGCAACAAAAGTAACGAAAAGCATTACCAAGTTAGAAAAAAAGAAAAATTTTCCAGTTTTTTTCTTTATCCTTTCTTTTGCCCCCTTCCATCTTCGGCCTTTCTCATCTTTGAATACATTATAATACATTATGCGTGGAATAAAAAAAACCTAAGCCTGTGTTCAGTCATTTGGATGTACTCCGTTTTTTCGCTGTCGGTACAATTTACGCATGCTTTCCTCCCTCCCCCTCACTCGACACTTAGTGTGCAAAAACCATCAGTTACGCGGAAACCCCTTCCAGGTGGTGTAGGCAACTAGAATACTGTTTACCGATATAGAATGTCAAATAAAATAAGGCACATCTTCGGACTCGGCTGAATTTGTTCATGTGATGTATATTACACATATGTGTACATTCCATAATTAATAATTATTGTATTACTTATAGCTGCCATAGAAGTTTAAGTTTATAATTGGTTGGATCGTGGGAAAATATTTAATTTAAAATAGAAAAAAACAACAAATTTGAGTCATGCATATAACTTCTGAGTTCTGAATGATTATCAGATTGAGTCTCAAGATTTTCTTGAATTTTCCCTCATTTATTGCATTGATTTTGTAATGCGTTATTGGAAAATGCCTTTATTTATATTTCGTGTAAATTTTGCAATATTTTATTTAGTACCTATAGCGAGGAGATTGTTGGTAACAATAAAAACATTAATTTGCGTCTTTGTATAGATATTCGAATGAGATTACGCAAACAAAAGTAATGAAGTTGCACATGTCTCGGCTTTCATTTAAAACAAACAGTCGCTGCCCTATCAAATTTTCAGGCACGTAAGTGGTGGAGAGATTAGTAACAAATATCGGAGGTTATTTACGGTACAGTTTGAATGAAGAGAGGTTGGGCGAACTGAGAAATAACTGTATGAAGTATAAAATTAAAATACGAGTAGTATAATTATAAATAACTACACGAGTAGATAGATGTACGTCGCGTCGGTGAAATTTGTCCGAAAATTCATTTATGTTTATAAAAGCCCCGCTTCTGCACACGCACACATACTCGTACTTGTCGTCGAAGGAATAAAATGGGAAAAAAAAAGAGTTGAAAAAAAGTAAAACCTAGAAAGGGTGGATTTAGCAACGCGAAATGATACTTTTACGCTTGCTAATACTGCGGTGGTTGAAACTTTTCTGCATTTTCCCTCGTATTGATGCCTTTTCTGGTTGGTATCTCCTTTTTCTTATCATTTGAACGCGTTGGCGCTGGGTGTGTGTGTTTGTGTTCATCCGAACGTGAACGAATACTTGTCGTGTCTGCTACTCTGCTTGCTTGCTTTGCTAGTTGCTGGTTTGATGATACAGTGGCGGATTCTCGAGTATTTTTGTCGCAACCCTTATACACCCCGCCCGCCCCCTCTCCCGCACCATCTTCACGTACGCGCGCACACACGCTCACTCTCGTTTTCGTATCACCCTCGACGACGCCTATTGTTAGTTCAGCTTGAATGTTAACACACCCTTGGAGATTTATGGTAGGCGCTACGAGGGTGTACGGTAACGTTTACCATTTTCAGGCTGCAATAAATTTAAGACTTTACTTAAATCCAGCTTTTCGTGAGAAAAGAAAAAGCTCTCTCGTGGAAGGGAGGTGGGCGTCGGTACGTAGAAGCAATTTCGAAAATTTTTGCCTTCGCTGCAGTATTTTGTTTTTAATGTTATATACGAGCGTCTATTTATTTGTTTTTTGCCGTTTTCCTCTTATTTTCGCAGCCTTTTTTTTTTCATCACTTTAAGTCACGATTAAGGAAAATTGTTAGTGCGAGGAATTTATCCTTAATTTCTTTTTCTCGTCCGGGATGGCGAAGTGTGCAACTATTTTCGCTTTTTCAATCAGTTTCTTAAGCCTTCTCGGAGAATATTTTGTCTTTAATGGAAAATGCCTAAGTTTCGAGCATTTAATTTATTTTTATCCAGAAATCGTTTTGATTTTAAAGTTTTTGGATCGTATATTCGTTTTACTTCTATTAGTATCTCATATCTTCCTTACCAATAAGTTACTTCGAAGATTCTCTCTGAGTCGAACTTCTATACAACTTGAAAATCTCTATAACTTGAAGAGATTGTTATTTCCCTGCATAATCCCACTGACCCCTTAATCCCTATAGAAAATTATTCTCTACTATCTCTACTACTCGAAGTTCGAACCTCTACAAATCGAAATCAGCTGGAGAAAATTTGATTAAAAACTCATTTTTGGATGAAAATCAATGTCTCGTATAGAGTGTTTGTGGTTTATTGTTGCACTCTGGCCAGGTTTTACATGAGGTAGCCTTGTACCTAGTTGAAAGTCGGTTGATGTAACAATCGCCGATTTTGGCACCTAGTTGTGTAATCTAAAAAAACAGAAATCGCGCCCGATGAAATCGATCCAAGGAGAATTGGAAGGAGTCTGAAGGGAATTGAAAATAACTTACAGATCCGATTCGTCGAATCTTTATCGGAGGATATACGTCTATTTGTTTTCCTCTTATAGTTTTTATTACTCTAAATGATAGCTATAAAAAGGCTGTGCTACTTAAAAGACGAAGAAATTGGTAAAAATACGTGCTGCAAACGGTTTTTATTTTCAATTAAGAGAACGGAAAAAGAAGATTTTCCCGTGGCAGAAAGGAGAAAGTATGCTAGCGAAAAAGAAGATGGAGGGAGAAATTGGGGGAAAATGAACCTTTTCTTTTTTCCAAGGATACGCGCCCTCCCATCGATGAAAAACGCGAGGTAATTTGGGAGTAAAATGCGATTTATATTCTTGGGAGAGAAATTTTTTTTCCTCCTCATCTCCCTGTATTATTGGTCGTATATGTGCGGAAGAAAACAGTGTTATTTGTGCAGACGGTCACGTTTTTATTTTCCCACCAAATGTTTAATGACGTAGTAATAAGTATTCGAAATATCAACGCACGCATAATATCGGCCATCAGACAGCAGTAAAGTGGCAATAACGTTTCTACCGATAAAATTATGTAATAGGCTGGACGAATGTGCCATACGACTGCAGTTTTTACTAGTCGTTCGCAGCAATCAGACAAGCCCTTTATTTTAATAAGTTGTATTTCTGTTCGGATATAAGGCCTGTTTTCATCCTCTTGGTGAAAATTACTCTTCCGATTCTCTTATTGGAGATTCCCATTTAATCTGTATTATTGAGATTTGGAGAAACGAATTTAGAACAGTTTCACATGTCGTGAGTAAGTCGTTCGAAGTATCGGAAGTAGAGCTGTTGGGAAGATCAGGTAATGCAGACTTGGTTGCGAGCATTCAGATAACTCGCATTGTGAACACTGCCATGCTGAAGCTCTGCTGACTTGCTCATAATAACTCATATCACCTAATACTTGTATTATACTCATTGTATTGGACACAAGGGTAGAATCATGTCAACGCCAAAATATGTGTATCATCCAAATATTTTGAGTTTATTTATATTAGCCCGTGAGAATGTGATTTTCTAGCCCAGGAGTGTTAGTTTTCAAAGTGGGTGGGAAAAAAGAAAAACGCCTGGACTGTGTTAAGGTGGTCACTACGAAACTGTGCGGATATCCATTCTTAAGTTCAGTAAAAATGTGTTCTCCATCAAATTTTGCCTAATTGTAGCTAAACTTTTGAGTTATTGAAAAAAAATAAATAAATAAAAACACCCGAATGGAACTTATTTTTCAAAATAAGACCTATGTGTATTCCCAGTTTTGACGTATTTTCTGCACTTGAATGAATTCGTTTTTTTTTTTTTTTTTTAATCGATAGGAAATTTAACGGCGAATAAATTTTTACCGAACTTTCAAATGGATATCTAGCATAGTTTCTGAGTTACAGCTGAAAAATGTCAAATTTCTTCACTTATGAGCCAGGCGGAGGTGAAGCACAGGAGGTGAGGGCCGAGACTTTTCATCACCGTTTTCTTAGACCACCCCCAAAACATTTCAGGTTCAAAATCTTTTGTACCAGTTTTTTCTTTTTTGAACACTAATTTTCCTCGGCTGTTTCATTCGATCAAACTGAAATTTTACGTGTTTGCTTAATTAATCTTCAAGTATAAAAGGCGTATGAAGTAAGTAAAAATTCATGTTCATGGGAATTCTCTTGGGGCTCGATTGAAATTTGGGTCTTAGATAAATATCGAGCTCGTAATATGTTATCAGGTTTCAAACAAATGAATAAATTCGAAGGGTTTATTTTTATATTTTTATTGGTTTTACTCATATTCATGCGCAATATATAGTTGAAATTTGGATTTCAGTAATCCACTCTTACCTATATGTATACTTCGTATCTGGATTTAGATTACTATCACATTTACTCTATTTTATGTCTATCGGCGCTGGATTTCATAATTATCGTATTTTTTTCTTCTTTTTCGTTTCTAAAATTATTTTAAGAAATGCCATTTATCGAAACTCTGCCAGGCTGTTGCGAATTTTGCCTTCGGGTTGAACTCTTGAACTTTTCCTGAAACAATGCTTGTATGATTTCTTAGAATGGAAAAGATCGGACTTATCATCAAGCTTCCAACACCCATTTATATGTCGACTGTAAACATGAGCTGTATGCCGAGGTCCCTTATACTGTATGTACCGTTCTTCTGAAAATATAACGAAACTATATGTTGAAAAACAGGTGGTACGAAAGTTGAATTTATTCGTTATTAAAATAATATCCACATTCAGCTTGCGTCTTGCTCGACGAAATATGTTTCTGAACATGTGTTACATGCGCGAAAAACGTATCTCTTTAATAAAATCTAGTTAACTCCCTCCTGCCTCGTCCCATCGCTATACGCCTTTTGCTTGCTGATGCCAGTGTACGGAGTAATAAGCGATATTGCAATGCGAGTTTATATTGTCGCTAACAACAATTTCGTATCTCCTCCAAATAACCTCTCGTATATTCCCAAGATAATGTTTCCTAAAAGGTGGCGCTAAAATGCCGAAATTGTTTCGAACATATACATTATTCGCGCAATGGCTTTTGCACTACCCATACATTCGTGTTCATTGTGTGTGTGTGTGTGTGTGTGTGTGTGTGTGTGTGTGTGTGTGTGTGTGTGTACTGCAAACAATTTTCCAGCGTACAGACACCATACTTATAAAAAGCATGAGGCTCTTAGTTAAGCCGCTAACGAAACTTTTGTTAATTTACTTAAGCGGCTAATTTTTGGACGAATAAAGTGAATTTTGGAAGTATTTAATGTCTCCTCAATGTTTAGGACTCAAATTTGATGCAACACCATTGTAGATATTCCTAGCATTTGTAGTACTTTCTATCATCTTCGATGGTACATTTTAATCATATGTAGATGGTATATAATTTACTATTTTTGGGGTAATTTCTGCTATAAATCTCGAATTGTCCCACTTTTCTCATAAAAATAGTAAAAATGACCGCCGAGATTTATTTCAGTGTGCCAAACTATATAGTAATCGAAAAATATAAAAAATATACCGTGGAATAACAATGAAGAAATTGAAAAAGATTTAGTTGTAGAAATCGAAGGTCATTCAATTGTTGACCAGTTCATCGACGATGAGTTTGTATTCGACCGACAAAAGGAACGATTTTAACCTTGTCTTGGAAATAATTTACAATATCTGCGTATAAAAATCCAAACAAATGAAATGAATCAAAAGGTAAAAATACCTGCGGGCGATGGCGGGTGAAATATTTATCCAATTCGTTTATAGAATAAAATACGAATCTGCTTTTGTCTAGAAGAACAAAGCAGCAAACATTGTATAAAGGGTTAAGAAAATGCTTGCGGAAATACATTCATCGTATCGGTCACACTTCGTTTTAAAAAAAGGGCTACAAAAAATATAACAATAACTGACCTAACGGAGGAGAAGAAATTCAAAGGATTTCAGAGATGGACAAAAAAAAAGTTTTTACTTTTTTTCCCCTTGTCTCCTCTTGGGTTACCGTAATTCAGGATAAAAATCGAACTAAAAGCCTATTTTGTGGGCTTCTTTTTTATTTATTTCCAATATAGGTATACGTATTTGGCGACTGTCTTCTCGAATTGAATTAGAGGCTTCTCAGTGCATATCGAAGTAAAGTCATCTCATGCTTGTTGTTCGTCTAGAAAATAAGAATTTACTGTGTTAGTGAATATTCGTACATTCGCGTTATCGTAACATCTTATCCACTGCATAGATCAATTTTTTCATCGATTCGATCATTTGAGCGGAGCGAGTGAAATTATTCTTATGTGTTCTTCATCTAGTGGTATGAAATTCAACCAGTTGTACCTTGATAATGGGTGAGTAGCAGTCATAGTTTATTTCGAAAAATTTTCGCTGCGCTGGAAAATTCTGCCATGAAAATATTCTGCGCTCGATAAAAGAAATTCGGAGAGAAAATGAAGAATATAGAGGAAAAAAATGGAGATTTGCTGAAGGTGAAGGGGTTGAGTGATGAACAGTGAAAATAGATTCGTATGTACGCACACATACGTACGCTATGTACGTATCACACACTTATTCTGTGTTTGCTCAGCCATCGCAGCAGCCAGCACACACACTGAGGGGCCATATTCGATTCCACAATGGCGTATTACTTACATCTTCTCGTTGAAGGGGCGAAGAAGTCGTTACAATAAACTTTGGCTTAGTTCCAAAACTTTCCTCCTTTTGAATATTTTATCCTTACAACCTCGCCCGCCCCCCTCGCACCAAACAAACGCGTTCCGACGATGTTTCTCCGTTCAAGTTTATGCGACCCCTGGGGCATCTTAAGGCTGTTTTCAAGACGATGCGATGCGCCGATATAACCCATTTTGAGTCCACCCCTTCACCCGCCCCCGCCATTCACCTCGCACCGTGCACATCCTTTTCTAGCTCCCTTCTCCCCCCGCACTTTTTACAAAATTTTCTCGCACTTGCATCGAATATACAGTTTTAATCCAGAAACCGTGCAAAGTTTCTCGAGTATCGAGCTGAGGAAAAGTGTAAGCTTTGATGGCGAGGCGTGGAAGAGGTGTGCTTTGCGTACAGAAAGTGAGAGAGTTGTTTGTTGGTTTTCCTCGTTGTTTTTTTTTCCTCGTTCACAGCGATTCCCTACGGGTATCGCAACTTCTATGTATATATACTTTTCCAGTTTGTTGTAACTGCCTCTTGTCTCTTTCCCTCTCTGACTCTTCGTTTTCTACTCTCTCAAAGACTTATGAACGTAATCATAAAAGCAATTTCGAATTGCTACTTTTGCCCGATAGTAATGGAAAGGTGAAGGGAGGAAAGCCAAAGAAATGATTCGCGAGAAAACTGGCTGGTTTATGGTTAACTCCTTTTTACTCAGTTTCCCTCGCCCATCCTGTAATAAACAATTACTGGAACCGCTGGAGTTTCGACTATATCTAATATCTTCGTTCTTTTTTCTTTTTTTTTTTTTTTGTTACTTAGTTTTCTTTGCCCTATTAATTAAGTAAAAACGTCTTATTTGAGCGAGATTAAAAATTAACATTTTTCCATCGTTTATGACGCCCGAATAGGATTTTTAGATGATGGTCGGGAGTTGCGATGCTTTAGCGGGTAAACTTATGCGATAAGAAGAAGAATTATCTATACTGTTGTAGCGTATCTCAGTCAATTACTTTTTTTTTTTTTAGGAGAAGAGGAATTTTCCCCCCTTTTTTCCCCGTATTTTTTCGACGCTGTTATCTGTCTCCCTCATCTCAGAACCCCCTTTTTTTGCCTTTGCAAAGATTTTGTTGCCTCGTAACGCGTAACATTTTAGCAGAAATCGATGGTTTGTGAAAATTGTAATGGCTGTTTTGAGGATGTTTGAAAACGGTTTGTATTCCAGTGTATGGTTACGACCTCGTCGGTATTGCAGTTTAATAGAATATTCTCGGCATTTGGGTTTATTAATTTTGAAAGTTTGTTCTTAAGAGTGGTCTTGATTTGGCGCATTGGTAGCGGAAGCTTTTATGCGGTGGAGATGATTTCGTTTGGAAGGGTAGGAGAGTTTTGTTTTTATATTTTCGAGTGAATGTTGGTTAAGGTTTCTCAACTTGAGCATTTTTTTCGTCTGAAGAAAGTGAAGTCGAGGATGATTGTTCTGTATATTTCATCCGAGTGGGAAGGCGAGATAAAACCCTCCATTCCTATTGGTCACTTATGCCAGAATCTGCATCCTCCATATAACTGGCTCTTCGTATGGCATCAATATCACAAGTAATTCGAATAACAATTATTGTTCATCGTGACTCAGTTTTTTACGTTTTGTTTTTTCTGCTACCTACCATCAATATCAACCTTTTATTAAGTTGGTGTATGCGCCCATAAATTGGAAACAGTTGCACTGGACATCGAAGTTAAATTGCTACCAAACGCCTCGTGTATGGTTATCTCCAGCTGTGAGCAGCATGTCAACTGTTTCATTTATCGTTTGCTAAAATACAGAATTTAAAAAACTGACTTGAAAAAATCTTGCTGTTATCCATTATATTATGCGATTTATTTGACCGTTTTTCATTCTCATAAAACGAATTCCACGCTCTTCCAATAGGATACGCGTTTTATTCCATTGTATTATGACCGTAGCTCTCATAAACGAATCATCATTTCATTATGTCAATACTTTTGGGAAATACAAATGGTATGCCATAGTTGACAAACGTGATTCCGTTTTATAATGTGACAGCGTCGGGTCTCTGCGCTACTGCGTCTACTGTATTTCTCTCTCCTCTTTTACTTCCGCATATTCAGCTTCCTCTATATTCTCTGTTGGGAAAATAAACACGCGAAATGATGAAACCATTGAAGCTCTCGTTGTTGTCATCGATGCAAAATTTGTTGACTTTAATAGCTAAATGTTTTCATGGACGTTCCACGATATGCGGAGGGAATTCCTGAAAAAAGGGGCTTTTCAGGGGTGGGAGAAGGGGGTTGGTCGTGTGCATGATTGCATTTCCACACAAAAACCTTCGAATGAGAGTCGATTTAATTTCATTTTCTTGTTTTCCGGTCTGGTCGTCCGCCATGTCTACGCGTGTGTCCTCAAATTGGAGAAAATGCTCGTCGATGGGGTACCCCATAGCTTCCCACACGTTCTCTCGCAATCATAATGAAGGGGGCGAGGGGGTAGCTATACAGGGGATGAGAATTGGCATTCAACGCTTCCACATTTTCGAGTAGGAATCGATCGTTAATTTTTAATTTACAAAATGTTGACCAACGAATTCACCCCTTTTCTCATACAGCCCCCTTACTGAGTGGTTAAAATATAAAAATACCGAAATATAATGACGGAGAAATGAATCATATTTTTCATGCGAGTGCGCTTGCTGGTAAAAAAAAAATATGGACGTGGAGTATGTTTCCTCTCGCAGAGAATAAAGTAAATTGAAACTAGTCTGCGCGTAATGATGAACTGGACTATTGAAATGGACTTTATTTTCATTCATGATGGTGGTCTGTTATTGTAAAAAACTGAAAGTCGATTTCGCGAGCCGGGATAAAAAAAAATGAAATCATATAAACGATCATGAATTTCATTTTATTAATGCGAGTATTCTTCGGGGATGAAAAAAACTAAACCCTTTCGTTATTCTTGTATTGTCCAAAAAGTAAGGTTTCCCAGTTCTTATTTATTTTTTTGCTTAGCAACCAACATTTGAACATGATCACATAAAAGGGGCATTGTAAGTATTTTTTATAGCTTATTGATTGAACCCACCTACTCCGAATAATGTTTGAGCTGACTTTCGCATTTAAATTTGAAGCTTGAAAAAATGCTTTTTCTTTTCTTTTTTTGCAACGGGGAAAATCAAAATTTCAGAACACAATTTGGATACCAACTGAGACTTATTGAAAAATAGCTGCAGCCTTCACCAAAGTTTCGTGAAGGCGAAAGATGAATTCTCTCTTACAACCAGAGATTATAAAAAGTATCCAAAAATATTGAACTCTGATGATGACAGGACATTATGTTCACGGAAAGACAGGACATTATGTTTTGAAATTGACAAATCCTATGTTATAAGTATGTATGATGACGTCATCATAACATTGGACTCTGATGATGACGTCATCCTAACATTAGACTATCAAGGAAGGACAAAAACTGGGACATTAGGTTTTGGGCGGACATTATGTTTTGAAATTGAAACGCCCAGTACAAAGAATTCATCTTCAATAAGTGTATGATGACGTCATCAACAGCTTTTCAACTGTATGACGTCATCATCTGTGTTTACTATGTAATAAATAGGTATGATGACGTCATCAAGGAAGGACAAAAATTGGGACATTATGTTATGGGTGAGACATTATGTTTTGAAATTGGAACGCCCAGTACAAAAGAATTCATCTTCAATATACAGTCTTGTTTACCAACCATGCAAAAATTTATTCTAAAAATATTTGTATTATACATAATAGGCTATAGCGTGCTTGAAATCTGACTTTATTTTTCAGTGGATTTTAAGTTCCATGATTGATAATCTGAAGAAAAAAAATAAAAAATAAAATGAATATTTATGTAATTTAGTGTTCATGTGTGTGTAACCGAGCTGGAATAATGTTTTACTTTTTAAGTATCTAATTATTACTTTTTCTACGTTTATGAATTATCTGAAATACACTTCTTACGCTTTTTTCTATTATTAAAAGCATAAAAAATTGACAGAAGTACCTCGGTAGAGAAGGCTTATTTTTGACGATTTCAAGTAATAATGAAGGCCCGCAGTGCTTCTGCCCAGTATCTATCCTCGAGCTTGTAATCATTCACTCACTCGTATGAATACAATCGGACTATACTCAAATTTTTGTTGCACAGATCGTCGGCCCCGCGTATTACATCAAATTGAAACAGCATTTAAAGAATTCAGAAACCCAATTTCGTCTGGTATATATACATTATCTACTTTTTCAGTGGAGGAAAATTCAATTCTCCTTATTTCCTGCACCGAATACCGAACTTACCTACATTTTAAAAATACGATCCTGTGATTAAAGTCGCACCGAAAAGAAGAACAATGGCGGAAAGGAGAATAACAGATTCGAAAAAATTTTTCTCCTATAAATTTGTCAGTTGCAGCTTTGTACGGTGGAAAACCTTTTAGCAGAAACCGAATTTATAGCGTCATAAAGTTCACCAAACTGCAGGAAGTAAATGAAAAACGTCCGGCCAGCCACAAATTTTCCTAAATTCGTTCAACTTTTTATTAACTTTTCGTAAAAGAAATTTGTAAATTTACAGCTCACAAAAAGAATTTTCTCGCAACCAAAGCGAGAAAGAGAAAGATTAAGTTTTCTGCTGTCCTTAATTCCATTTGGACGAATGAAAATTAGTTCGAGTATAGTTTTCGAGCGAAGGATACTATATGGTTTAAATCGGTTTGCAAGGGGGTTGAAAATTCAAATATGCAAATACTGGCATTATTTCACATTATCGTCTGTATCACATAGAAATAGACAAAAACATGCATTTTCTGTTTCAACTTATTAGTAAAATGAAGTGTGATGCATAGAAAATAGATCTGTGGGATTTGAGGGGGTTTGGACCTACCCTTAAGATAACCAAAAAATCACTATAATATGTCTTTTTGTGGAAAAAGTGTTTTTCTTATTATGAATCGCAGTAATGAAAATATTGTGAATAATCTTGAAAATAAAGACTTCCTTTACCTCAACTAACCTCCCCCCCTTCCATTCATCCGTTGACATCCTAGTATTATAGTCTTCAAAACCACCCCTCATGAGTAGATAATACACTTATTACAGAATTTACTTTTTGTTCTTCCTATTTTGGCTAAACTGTTGACAAGCTGTAAGCAGGTGATGTAATAAAGATAAATTAGAATATAACACATATTTCTCATCAAGAATTGGTTTTGTACTACTAATTTCATACAGTTCTCAAGTTTTAAGACAAATCAATGAAAATTTATACTTGAATAAAACAATATTTCCATTATTCACTAGAGCTGTGTAAAATCAATGGAACAAAACAAATTCTTGGTAAGAAATATGTGTTCTATTCTAATTTATCTTAATTGTATCATCTGCTTACAGCTTGTCAACAATTTAGCCAAAATAGGAAGAACATAAAGTATATTCTGTAATAGGTATATTCTTTACTCATGAGGGATGATTTTGAAAACTTTATTACTAGGATGTCAACGGATGAATGGAAGGGGGAGGGGTTAGTTGAGGCAAAGCTATCTTTTTTTTCAAGATTATTCACAATATTTTCATTTCTGCCATTCATAATAAGAAAAACATTTTTTTGACAAAAAAGACATATTATAGTGACTTTTTGGTTATCTTAAGGGTAGGTCCAAACCTCCTCAAATCCTCCAAATCCATTTTCTATGCATCACACTTCATTTTACTAATAAGTTGAAGGAGAAAATACATGTTTTTGTCTATTTCTATGTGATACAGATGATAATGTGAAATAATGCAAGTATTTGCATATGTGAATTTTCAGCCCCCTTGAGGCACCACTTAATTTCAACCTAGGGGGCTGAAATTTTTATGGAATTTTTTTTTCATGAAATGGAACAAATCTGGGGGGTGGGAGGTTAAAAATTCCGAACTTTGAAAATAAGGACCACCCTAATTGACGCGTTATACTTTTCTTCGTTGCAAACCAAGAAGATGCGATTTTATTGCGATGACGAAATATTAGAGCAGATCTGAGGGCGATACTCATTCTCACCTTTTTAAGATCATCCCCATTGTCATCATCTCAGTCTTTCCACAGATTTACTGTCGTATTCTTCAAACAACGCTGGGCACTTCATTAAATGAAGCACGTTTAGAAACTGACCTTTGAAACTTGAATAGGTGTACCTCCTACAAAAAAATCATTCGGACGAAATGGAAGTTTTTTTTCGACTCATCTAATTCGATGGTTGTTCTTATTTTCATATAAAAACCAGCTTCTTTCGGTTATACAGTAACTACGCCGTTCTCTGCTGTGTTCGTCTCTGGTTGGAGGAGAATACTGTTCGCCGGTAGACGAGAATACACGAAAGGCAGTTTCAACCCTCTGAATAGTTTTTATGATCGTTTGAGTGGTAATCAAAGCGAACGTTTACTCGCTATAACTGAATGTTTATTACTGATGTTTATTTTATGTCGCACCTAATACACCGCTATCTTTAAACAGTTTAGTACTTCTAACCTCGCCCTTGGGTTTTTACCTTTGACGCCATTCCCAGCTCGTTCCTTTTTTAAACGGGTGGTAGGATCACTTATCCATAAATTCGAAATTGGCTCTTTTTCAGCTGCGTTTTTCCCCTTTTTTCCCCGATTAATTTGGCGAATGGTTGTCGCGACTCTTAGCTTAACAAATAAAATCAAACTTTTAGTGACTTACCACTTGAGAAGTTTTTCAAATGGAAAATTGTTATATTTTGAGCAATTAATTTTCATTACCCGCGTTTGCAATCGTCTCCAGGGCAAAATATCGAAAAGTTGGTCGTTGTTTTGTTGTTTGTTTTATTTTTCTGACTCTATCTCTCTGCTATTTTTGTGCTTTTTTCCTCATCCAGTATTTCAGGGGTAGCTCTGAAACTTTTCGTTCTTGATGATTGTATAGTGAAGTCGATGTTCGAATTGGAAAAAAAAAGGTTAATGAAGACATTTCACTTGTACAATTCAATTATATATAATAGCTGAAATTGAAACATCGAATGGTTGTTGACTTCATTAAAAAATTATTGATCTGGTGATGTAATTTTCACAGTTGCTTTAGCTGAAATTAAAATTGTCACCTTCGCAGTAAAATTTAATTCTTTCCTCTCTCGACTATCTCGTACCACAAATGGTGGGAGTAGTAACTGGCATGATGAAAAAATTATTGGATTTCTAATCTTAGTGAACTTGAATAACTAACACAAATATTGAGATTGGATTCGATATCAGAAATGCATTTTAGGGGAAAGCTGCAGGTCTGTCCCAAATTTCAATAACAAATATTTTTTTACTTTATTGTGTGTGCGTGTCCATTTATCAGTAAAAATGTTTTACTCTATCAACAAAAATTCTCATTGCACTTAATTTCGTTTCTATCCTATTGGGGTGATTCCTTCTGATAAAACAGGTTTATAAAATGTAAGAGGATGAATGTTATTAATCTCTATGGTCTATAGACTGTTTTTGAGTACCAAAGTAAAATTCAAAACTGTATCAATATACTTCCTTCCTTCCGTTCTTATTTTCAATATAACTGTTTTCCTGCTTTATTTCAATTCAAAACATATACTTACGTGAGACGGTTTTTTATAAAAAGAAGGTAAAATGTTTTTCAAACTGAGAATTTCTGGCGGATTAATGAAAACTGGTTTTTACAGTGGTTGAATGTGAGGGCGAGTGAGATAATACAATTGTCTTTTCTCTTATAGTCACGCAGTACAGTCACATTTAGACAATGCTACAAAGATGAATCCTACAAATTGTACGAATGTTTTTGCCTATTTTTCACTCGCAGGGATTTTTAGAAACAGGTTGTTGAGTTGGGTCGTCTGGTAAAGCATACCTTCACGCAGTGATCAAACTAAAAACCCACGCTAACATTCTGGAAATATTTTATCCTCCTACTTACCCCAAATTTCCTCTATTTTACATACATTTTCGTAAGCTTCAATGGCAGCACAACGTTATGCATAAATGGACAGTACATTTATGCTGCTTGGTCGGATCATCCATTCAGAGGATAGACACGTTCATCGTTCATCGAATTACAGCCATTTCGATGAACTTGGCAAAAAATAAAAAAAAAGAGAGCTGAAGTGTTTTGTCAAATGTTTGTATGATGGGTTTGCTGGATTCTATATGTATATAGAATTCAGTTCTCGTAGTACGTGCACCAAAAAAAAAAATGATCTACGATTTTATCCCAACAAAAATACAGTTTCCATGCCATTGAATGCAACCGTTCCACCATGTTCTGTAAATTTTCGCAACATTAACTCCATTCAAAATGATTTTGCTCCCTGTATATCGATGTGGAATGAGAGCGGCGCTTGTCCACTTTTCACAAAAATGATGAACGTTTGCTGCTGCTGCTGCTGCTGTTGTTTTGCATTTTATTCTTCTATTTTTTTCTCCCGAATTTTCGATTTTATCCCCCCACCCTCAATATTTGATTCGTTCGACGTCATTATTAAATCGTCTATTGTAACCTACAATTTGGTATTCTTCTCTTTCGATCTTTATATTTCTGTAGAAATTTTTCAAAATTTTCTATTTTATATGAAAAAAGAAGAAAAAAATGGCTTAATGCAGATGTTTCTGTCGAGTACCTTCTCAATTAGTAAGCGATTCGAGTCGAAATTAATGCGAATTTAAACGTACGCGTAAATTATAGCTGGCGATTGAGTAGGGGATTTTTTTTTTTGTGTAAATTTAGACGTATATCTCTTTTCGAGTTAGAGTTGAAACCTAAAGTCAGAAGGTTGAAGAGGGGATTGTTAGGGCGGTATTGGAATAAAGTGACGCGTTGCTGCAAGATGATGAATAAGTGTCTCTTTGAACTGGCAACTTGATAAATTGGTTTTATGTTCGTTGGCTTCTAATTTTAAAACAGCTGTAATTGATTATATGTATTTGATGGAGGACATTTCGGCTTTTTTAATGATGATAACTTGCCCAGACGGTTCCTATTATGCATTGCACCCTTCGCTTAGTCTTACTTTGGTACCGACTTAATTTTTGTATTGTTATTTTCTTAATTACCATTACAGGAAGTAGTTAGGCCTATATAGATCTAGATCTACACGAAAAAACGTCCATTTCGAGTTTTTATTTACCTGTTAAATTAGCGTTGAATTTTATAATCAAAGTATGCAGAAGATCTGCATCTTGGCCTATTTTACGTTATTATAAAATACATATTAAGATTGCAATAAGTTATTTAGACCGAAATTTGTGAAAAACTTGAAAATTTATTTTAATTCGAACCATTTTTTCTTTCTGTTTTGTGTACTTTTCCTTATTATGCTTTTCATATTGTTTCATACGAGTATGTCCACTTTTCCCCTCCTCAGTAGCCAGCAATATACCTACCCATAAAAGAGAAATCCACGAAGGAGACACTTTCCATTAATAAACCTCGTGTGATGGTTGATAACATCGATTCCTTATCCGAAATTGCAAAATTTGAGTGATTTTCGCGTACACCGGAAAAATTATTTATGAAAAATCGTTAATTGACTTTCAGTTCGACAATTTCGGTACCAAAGGCCGAGGTACTTGAACCATATTCTTATGTTAGTGTTCGTCGATTGTACACGCAAGGTCGTATAATCGATAAATTTTCGAATAAAAAGTGTCATATATGTACTATGGCATTCAAATTTTTTCACATAATATTCGACAGTAAATTATGGCTATGGTGAGCCTACTTCATTTTGTACTGAAACTGATTGTGAGTAGAGAATACAAGAAGAAGTTCACGTGAAAAAAACCTGCTAAAAAAAAGGAAAAATGAGCGAGAAAAAAAGAGAATAGGTAGAAAAAAGAAAGAATGAGAGAAAGTATTCGAACATGAGGTAATAATACGAGAGGAGAAAGACTGATGAAAGCATGGAAATTTGAATCAACTAGCTGAAATCCATTCAGTTCAGTAGGGACCACAAAGCTCTTTTTTTTTTTCTTTTTTTTTTTCAATGAAACTCGCGTAATTTAGAATGGAAGCGGAAAACAAAATCTTTCATCTTTGCTTTTAATTCAGAATCTGTGTCCATAGTAAAATGGCCCATTGTAGTTATTAAGGAAGGAAAAATTATTTACGTTAAAACGAGCCATTATCATACTCGTATTTTTATTTCCTCAACATTTTCATCGGTTGTACTTTGGTCAATTTTGTGGGTAAAACTCTCGCTTGTAAATGAAGAATTATCTACTATAGTTTCAAATTCGCATATTTCTTATCTAAATATCCGTATATAAGTTGCAACCTCTTTCCGACATTCTTATATACATCTCGTATATCGTTTGAAATGTGCAAAGCCATAATTTTATCGAATTCTTTTCGGCGCTTTTTTCCATTTGTGATAACGACGTCATTGCAACTCTGCAGGATAATAGTCGTTTTATGACACACCCAAAAAGAAGGAAGAGAAAAAAGCAAGAAAAAATGCCAAACGAAAAAAGCAAGAAAAAAGTTATTTTGAATTGCGAAAAAACTCGCGAGAAAACGATTCCAAAATGAATTCCGTTTTGAAAAGTTTGTTTTTTAACCTCTCCCCTGGCAGCCTCTCCACTCTATAAACTTTCCTATTCTGCGTTCTTTTTCGCCTTTTCGCCTTTTCGCCGATAAGGTTTCGCGATGCCGTACCCGAAGACGAGAGAAGTTTTTCGCAGCTCGAACCTCTCCGGGGGCCGTCTTCGACTGAAAGTGTGCGCACATAAACTACAGTAGAATACCTATTTTCGAAAGTGAAAAAGGAAAATGCCGGAGCAGAGAGCACTGCGAAGATAATTCACGCTTCATGAAGCAACAATGGCTTCGACGAGGCCATACAAATGGGGAAAAGCGGCTATACGGCGGCGGTGGGAAGCGTGTGCTGGTGCGCTTTTTCCCTGATCTCCGTAGAGCTTTGCCAAACTTGAGCCCCCTCGCCGGCCCCGTCCGCCCATTTTCTCGGGCCAAAAGCTCGAAATTGCGGATCTGCTCTGATGAATGCTTCTTCTCTTAACGTGTATTTACGCGCCATTAAATATCCAATTTCACCTTAATGGCTTAATGTTGTTTTACCTATCTATGGTTTTGCAGCACTCGCATCCGTTTCGGTGTGCGCTGGATACAAAACAGATGCCAGCACAGTCGAGTTTAATTAGCTCCTTTAATGGCTTTTTGCTCCCTTTTTGAATCGGCGATAGAAAAGGTCAGACAGCAGTGAATGAACGCAAAGGATGCGGTATGGGATAAGAAAACCAAGTCGAGTTCAACTTTTATTTGGAAAGCGGCGGCGTGGGTGCGCTGAACTTTTTTTGTAATTTCTATTTTTCCTCGATATCGTTTCGGTTTGGGAGTATTTAAAACTGTTGGCAAAATGTAGTGTTACTCGTAGATTTGGGAAAAAAGGAATTGAAGTTTTCAAAACTAACTAATTTCCTCTATTTCGAGTAGGTACTTCTATATAGTTCTTATACCTAGGATAATGAGTGCGGTTATTTTCAAACACTCGGAGTTCACAGGATGAAAGTATTGGGTATAACTACGAGTAGGTACATCGAAAGTAGTCATTATCTCTCTATCGCTTTTGTACTCGAATCACTGCTGTTTTCAGCCACGGAAATGTGTGAATAAAAATTCTAATCTGTCTGATCTGCGTACGTCCATTTTGCTAGACTTACGCGAGTATCTGATTAACTCACTAGAAATGTATAGTTTGTAGATACATACATACATGTTGAAATTACCGAATAGATAACTCAAATTTTGGAAAATTTTTGAACAGTATATCTGTTGGTGTCCCTAAATATATGGGGTTACTCGAGCTATATTTCGCCAGGGGTCACATCTGCAGGTCACAAAACACACCATTACCAGTGCGATCTTTTCCGTATAAGTTGGTATTATATTTGGAAGCACCTTAACCTCCCATGACATCTTCGTGTTACCATCGTTCTAAATTCCGTTATATCGGTTTCGACATGGAAAAAAAAAAAGGGTCTCTCAATTGTGAGACGTACAAAAGAATTCGACGCTCACGTTACAAAATTTATTGGCTTATGTTTTCAAAGCTCTCTTTTTCGACTCTATCTTTATAATACGTACCCTCTGAATATTCTGAAGAAGGTAGAGCACCGCACCGAGTTCGCTTGAATTATTTACACCAAAACAGTCATAAGTCATAAACCTGGCAACTTTCCATTACGCGTTCAACCACGCCTAGAACTTGGGCACCTATGGTGGTACTGCTGCACAGTGCACCGAGATCCGGATTGAAGAAAAAGAAGTAAAAATTTATGTGTACACGGCTTTATACGAGTACATGTAGCGTGGAGTTTTTTGTTTTTTCTTCTCTCGTCTTCTTTTCGACAGCCAGATTTTTTTTACTGACGATATCTCTGCGTGAATTAAGTTATAACTATTAAAATGTTCGTTTTTATAGGCTAATATTTTAAAAATTATGGCTGAAATGTTAATCGATAACGAGAGACGTTTCTTTTCTTCGTGAATGAGGAATTAATTCTTTACGGGTTGCTCGTTTACGTTCGAATAAACGTCCTCATAATCGACTCGAGAAAAAATATATGGCCGGCTACTCGAGAGCGGGGCCATTTTTTCAGAATGTGATTTTTTGCGCTCGTTCAAAAACTATCGAGCAGCAGCTCCATGAATGGAAAATTATACAGTTCGAGTGTTCAGCGGTTGTATAGTATTTTGTAAACGCGAGTTTAAGCGCCGGATAATTTGTACTGGCGCAGTGATGCTGTTTTCACACTCATTTTTATGTGATATTTTGGTCGTAACATCGGTTTTTATATCATTGGCAGGGAACGCGTTCGAACGGTATCCAATCGCAGATGCGGAGGAAAATAAGCGAGAGGAATGTACGAATATGTGTGAGAGAGTAAGAGAAAATTTACGAGCTGATGAGTGGTTTAGGAGATGGCTTCACAACCATAACAATGAGTATTATGGTTGTTAGACAAGCAGCCAAGTCGCAATAAATATTTTACAGCATATAGGCTACTTCGTGGGTGTTTGAGAAAACCTGCTATAATGAAGTGGAAATTACGGTGGGACATATAGCTAATTAGCAAGGTACGAGAAGGTAGAATTTATGGATCTGAATTTAGCTCTTGGGGCATACAGACTTTTATGGGGTAGACAATTACGTTGAATACATATACTCGTACGTATTAACTCGAATATTTCTCTCTATACTCAAAGTTGAACAAACATAAACATCCATTTACTTATGAAAATTACTATTTGTTGCGAACATTGTTAATATTTGTTGTACTTTTTATTACGTACATTGGATGGTAATATATTCTAATATATTTGTAATAATTCTGCTACAAATGTTAAACTGTCCCTCTTCTCCTATTCAGCAAATTATAAACATCGTATGTACTATTGAAAGTTTCAGTTTTTATGAAAGAAATTCTATAATTGGCTGCTTCTTCTATACCTAAAAAATTGTAACAATTAGTCTCTTCATTGTGTAAGCAGGTGAAGTTATCAGGGAAAAAGTGAGAGTTGTTCATGTTTTTGTGCATTGCGTATATAAAAGCTCACATTCCTGAGAGGTTAGTGTAAATTGCAGTCTTCAAGAAGGGTATAGGCGTTGTTCAATCTATATATTTTCTGTAAGATTTAAGTCGATAAGAAATAAAAAAGAAATTTTTATTTCAAAAACGGATTTGAAATGGAATTTTGAATACAGCCTATACGAAAGATTATGAGAGGACTGTTGAGTCAATTCAGCAAAGAGAATGATATTTTATCCAATCTTCTTGATTCATTTGTTTCAAATTTGTGTAACAATTTCCACTATAAATCGTCAACTGTCCGTATTTTTCTATCCGCACTCATCCAAAATAGTGAAAATTTATTTCTTCAAGTACACGAGAGGGTCGTCAATAATATTTGTATTAAGTAACTTCAGTCGGTTTACTAAATTTCTCATTTCTACGAGAATGTTGCATATTACTCTATTATTACCTTACGGGCAATTTATTTCTTCATCGTACTTCTTACCTCGTACTTCTTCCAACACGGAGGTTAATTATCCGTCAGTTTTCCGAAAATTGTGGGCCTAATATTGTGTCTGTGTTTAGCCGCAGGCTATCGCCCATAATATGAAATTGCGTAATCATATCTTCCGAGCAGGTATATCGTGCATTAATCATTAATCCATAATATTCCTATGGTTCGTCGAACTATAATTTCTGAGAAACTCGATTATTATTATCTGAAATTCGAATCGGTTGCATTTCTCTTCAATCTTTGCAGCGTATACGTTCGTTTAATTCTCCATCCCAGCGAATCGTCGATGATGGTGTTAACGAACGACCCTTTAGCTCATTAATCGTCGCTTAAACGTACAGACGTAGACTACCTATCTGGTATTTATTTTCACATTATTGAATATAATATGTAAAAGAAACAAGACAGAAAGAAGGAATTAACATTCATTTAGCCTTAGCGAGTGCAACGGAGTCATATATACGGTTACAAGTTTTTAAAAATCAACGTACAAAGCGTTAAATGCGGAACAAGACTCGTTCTTTTTTTCTTGTATTTTATTTTTTTACCTGCAGGGTGTAGCCGTGACCCTGGCAATGAGTACGATAAACTACCGCAAGAAAAACTGGCTCTTTGCACGTGTACCAATTCATCTTTTCCATCTTTATATTCTGTCAAGTAAATGTGTTTTCTTCTCCCCGAGTGGGACGGAGATAAAGGTTGCAGAGATGGGCCATGCAAGACAGAGAGACGAGGAGATCTGGTTTAGAATCAACTCGGAATAGGACGATGGACCACCTATACGATGTATCCGATTACCTTTTTTTTTCGCCTCTCTCTCACTCTCACTTTCTCTCTTTTATTTTTTTTTACCTTTCTGCATGGTTTAGAATTGTGGAACCTACTTGGGTATAGCCCATGTGCATACCTAGCGTTGGCGATGTCGGCTCCATACAGAACCTGGATTACGCCATATTGGATTTCGGACATATATTTTTTACTTTTAATTCTTCACCTTTCTTTCTCTCGTGTTTTTGTCCTCGTACCTATAATTCTTGGCAGAAAAGGTTGTAGGCTGTGAAGGTTAGGTACGTTGGGAGTTGGCCGTGAGACTTGATTAACTGGCCTCGAGTGCCAGTCGAGAGTTAAAAGGGAATTACTTTGAGATTTCGTTGGTCGATAGGTTCTTCGAATTGTGTTGTAAAAATCGTTGGAATCCAGAATGCAGTGACGATTGAAGGAGGAGGAAAGCCTCTTACATCTACATTCTGAATTAGGAGTTGTTGTTTATGCGAACTCACCGTCTACAATTTCAGTGAACTTGGACATTTATCATACGGTTTTGTGAATGATCGAGTTCTTAGTCTGTTTGGGTGTACTTGCATGTTGAGAAAATCGAAGGGGTGTGAAATACATGTAATTCCATGTACTGACCAAAATGAACGAATTTGCGTAAGCCCAGTGATAAATTCTTGACACAATTTAAGATGAAATGGTTGGTAAATCAATAACGACATGTTTTTCGATTTGTGTACGAACTGGAAAATTTCAGGTTTATTGTAATCTTATTTTTACGTTCTTTTGGGCTTCGGCGTTAAATTATCATTATTTATTTTAACCGTTTGGAAATTTCTGAAATCAAAAGTTGCTCGTAGATGTAATTTTTAGTATATGCACAGCTTCTTTCTGCAGTCGAAACTAGCCCGAATGCTGGGTTAGTCGCGGAATTTTTAAAAATAAGCTACCCGATCATTTTTATTTCGAAATATTTTTCTCGTTCGATTTGATTCTGCTACGAAAAACTCTTCGTTGTCCACGTGGGATTCGCGTATACACGGCGCAACGTATATGCTTTTTGCGTTGCACTATTATTGCGAATACGTACAGGGGCCGATGATATCGATCCACTACTTGCGTAATATTCTTTAAAATTATCCGCTGAATTTTTGAAACGTCAGATCTAATAATTACTTGAGGATAATAAGGTTTTTTTTCTTTTTTTTTAAATATTCTTACAATACTATAAACTTGAAGAATTTTCAAATTTTTTCTTGTTTTTCAATGAATGAAATTCGAGTTTTATTCAATTATACAGAAAATCGTAATTTCTCTAGTCAATGACATGAATTTAAAACAGAATTTGTTTCAACTTGACTCGAAATTCTGTCCGTTACCTAAGAAGCTTAAGACTGCTGAGCTTGTAGGTATTCCAATGATTTGATAGGTGGCTCAGAAAATGAGGTTGGGGAAAAATCGTGTTTTCTGTGAACATTCAGAGTCTTTGAATGAATCAGAATAGTAAGAGGGCGTTTACTGGATATGATGGGAGGAGCGGGTGCTTTATTTTCAAATATCTCCGCATGTTACTCTATGCGTGCTGGAAGAGGAAGCGTGCATCTCAGCTAAAGGAGGTTCTATTCTACACTGAGAGAAATGTGTAGTATTAATTATAAACTGAGATGAGTAACTTTCATCATCGTAGTTGTGAAAATTACTACCTACTGTAAATATTCTAATATTTGTAGTACTTTTTACCATCTTGGATAACATATTTTACTGTTTGTAGTAATTTTTGCTACTCGTTTTTCTATCCAGATTGTAAAAATTACAATTGACATTTTTCTCACTGTAGATACATAGTTGTCTAGGTAGCTCCTGCCAGGTTTTAAGTTTGAATATAAGCTAAGGTTTTAGTACAATCCCTTGGAGAGGTTGAGGAAAACTACATCTTTCTACTGGGTCACACTGTATATTTTATTGGTCTATAATGGTAAGATTGGTTTCAGAAAACTATGAAACTTAATTTTTGAAACTTGAAAGGATTTCGATTATGCTCTGTTATTTAAAAAGTAAAAATTTCAACCGTCTTCTCTCTTCGGCGCTATGTGAAATTCAAAAAAAAAAACTTCCGTTTGACGAAGAATGCCATGAAAAAACTACCTATGTACATATATACTCGTACATGCTTTCAAGCCCATAAAGAACCGTATAACGTACTGCCACCAAATTTTCTAACCAGTTTCTCCGTTCGAACAACACCATTTTCCCTGCAGGAATCGCAGGTATTTTAGCAAATTGTTGTTAATTGGCGACGTTATCGCGAATAAATTTCGTATAATCACGCGTTCACGCTAACTGCTCGTAAAAAACGTATAAAACGGATCGTTTGGGCGAAAAATTGGCAATTAATTCAGAGAGGGAAAAAAGGAAAAACAAAATGAAGCAAATATTCGGAAAATAGATAAAATCAATTTTTTTGCTCGCTTTTTTTTTTCTATTTCGAATGTTGTTCGCAGTTTGGCGCGCGAGAAATGGCATAAATGCAAATGCGAATAATAATAACAACAACAACAATGCCACCATGATTGTGATTTTTATACGAGCGTTACTTTTCTCGTTATATGAAAATTTAACGCGTATTTCTTATCGTATTTTCTGCTATTCTAATGTACATTATGTATTTAAGTGCTTTCAATTTACCACGCAGTAAATCTGTGGCAAACTGCAGACCATGGATTTAATTGACTCATTGACGCAAAAAATATTTTGGTATACCTACGAGTATAATATGCCAAAGTGAAATAAATTTCTTTGTTCAAAATGGTGGCCCACATCAACTCTGAAAAGGTTTTCCGTCTTTTATTTTTGTGCTAATCTTCTGTGCGATGAGTAAGCTGAGAGAAAGGAGTGATAGGTTTTAATTATGAGTATGTATAATAACTCTTCTTATCAACTTTACGGAAATTATTTCCAACTGATATTCTCGATATTTGTTATTGCCTATTACTTTTCACCATCTTAATAGCGTTTATTTTCACTATTTTTATAATAATTTAGTCAAAAACTAACCCTGTTTTCCCTCCCAATGAAAATGGTTTACATTATACGACTCAAATTTTTCTCAGGTGATTATTTTTAGCTCTTCGACTTACTATCGCGAAATGTAGCTGTTGCGTTGATGAAAATAAACTTTCTCGAACAAAAAATGTTATACATCTTGGAATTTCTTCATCATTCGAATCTGTTGGAATTAACTCGCAAATTTCTCTGCTTACCCCTTCTAATTTACCGTTGCGCTGGTAAAACTTGAGGTTTTTACTTTTTACCGTTGTGGATATCGCAATTTGTCAAAAATGGAACTATAGAACAGCAGGAAGTAAGTCTACTGTTTTGACTTTGGCTTTGTTTGATCCGCTTCGCAACTGAATCGTATTGTGTTATCCTTAATCCCTTTTATCCCCGCTAGGGTTTGGCATTTATTGGTCCGAGTAATGATATGTGAACTGGACCACAACCTTGCTTTGCTACTCCTACTGTGAATCTTCGGGGTTGATTCTGTATTCTTCTCAACAGGATTAAATTTTGCAATGATTTTGCCATTCTTCTCGACTCTTTCTCTTATGCCGCGGTTCTTTTTTTCTCTATTTGCGATTTCAAAAACATTCGACAATTCCCATTCGTTCTCCTTGGCCAGAATCGGTCACCCACGCAATGCTCGCCGTATTTTATTTTCAATTTGCTTTTGTTAGTTTCGAAGATATGCCGGACTTGAGCAGTAAACCGGTTTCATTGTAGGTACGACTTTTGTTGACCATTTTTGTTGAAAAGAAGCTGAAAATTGTAGGCGTTTGTGTACGGGTATGAATTGTCGGTAGCATAATTCGTAATCGGATCTCGTTTTCTTCGAGCTTATAGTTACTGCCCATTTACTCGTCATTAAATTTACATTTCAAGACGACGATAAATGCGTAAAAGAGCCATGCTAATCTTTTTAATGAAGGCATTGCATGCCCAGTTTTTATACTATACAGGGTGTTTCAGTTTCATTTTGAAATTTAATATTAATAACCTGTTTGAGACCTCCAGATGAGCCGAGTTTATGAATTTATTTTCGTTTATGAAACCTATATAGGGTATCATTCAGTAGCTTAATGGCGTAAAACTTTCGACTTTGAATTTTTTCTTTATTTAAAAAAAAATGTACAGCTTTGATTTTAGTGGTTTTGATCATCAGTGTAGAATATGTATTATAATTATGTACTTGACCTTTACTACAGTTTGTGAGGTCATCGGTAAGATTTTTTTGGAATGGATGTTTTGAAAAGTTCTTTTTTTTTTCTTTTTTTTTCTAAAATTGGAATTTGTGACATGGATTGATATTTAACTTATGTCAAAAAGATACTTATGCATTTTTCAAAAAATTGAAATTTTACGAAAAGGAGAATGTCATTCTTCGACATTACTTGGCCAAAATTTTGGATGAATTCGTGTAGAACAGAGTTGCCGGGGAATGTTCTTGTAGAAACAATTTTTCTACATAATACGTAAGAATAATGTGCTTCAACACTCGGTATACATGCGTTTAGACTAAGAATTATATGATACACCCAGCTTATTATTTTTCCATAGTCTCCGTTTCTTTGGGAAACCCTTGATTTTTTGGATTTGTTCGAAAATTATGGTAAAACTTTTACGTAGTTTATACGTAAACACGTACTGCTCACTTATCCGGCTGTTTAATCTCTAGAAAAACGTTTTTTTAAACCATCGTACCTCACTTTATGCGGTTCAGTTTTCAAACAATTGGTGGAGAGATAGTGTTTTTTTTCTCTTCCACACAGGTATGCGTATGATAAACTACATGTGTGCTTGCTGGATACAACAATTATCGTAAATTCGACACCCTTCTTTTCCATCGTTTTTAAAAATACACCCCTTTACTCTACTCCATGCAACTATGAAAGAATATATTATACATCGTGTTTTCCTCCACTTCTCCTCTGACATGCCTCTCCCTCGGAGTAAATTTATTAACGAGTGCTGTGTATACGAGTATGCATTTTGTTCGCTTCCATTATTGTATTATACGGGTAAATGCTTTTTAAAAACTCGTTTCCTTTTGTTTTGATTTCTGGCATTTCCATTTTCGTGTAAATGAAGACATAAAGTTACATTTGAATTGAGAATTTATAACTCATTACCCCATACCTTATACAGGTATAGGCATCAACCCTTCTTATGAGCCGACAAATATTGTTTTCTCTCGGTGCCCAAATGGATCGTTAAGCGTCGATAGATGGCAATTACAATTTTTATCTTTGATCTCGGCGATTGGCTAACGTGAGTCGAATTTATTGGACGTATAGGATAAAGAACAAACAAATAAGAATAAATTATTGACTCGAAATTGAGTACCTTCGAATGCGCAAATGCTATCCTAATTTGTTAGGGGGAAAAGTTTATTTTTGTTGACTGTAGAATATATTACCTCAGACGATTTAGTGTGAGCATGTCACCATCCAAACGATTGGCTGAGCTTGCAGACCGTAAGACTTTGATATGTAGGAATTATCGTTCGTACGTAATCGCGACGACTAATCGTCTATAAATTTGTTCCGATTACGTATTGAAGAGGACGTGGAATTACCGAATTAATCCTCTTCTATATTCGAAGACTGAAGTTAAGCGTAGTCCACATTTTATTCTACGAGATAGGATCGTTGGAATGGTTTCGACTCTGGTATGTGGCGTGCATGGCTATAAGCTTACATTCGGAGAGAGAGAAAGTGCGACAGCAAATTTGAATTAAAGTTTTCTTTTGAAAAACATCTCTTCGGAAGAAAAGAGAAATTGCTATTTTCTAAAGAATCGATGCAGTTGAAAAAATATGCGGGTTTATATTTTTTTTTTATGGGGAGCTCTTCTGGAAATATTTTTCGATTCAGTGTAGGTACTTTCAAAATGTTCTTTGTTTATTTTGGTCAAAAATATGAAGGTCATTACGATGTTATTTATGATTTCTTTTGATTTCATTACAAAAACAAGCATGGTAATTGACTTGGTGCTAAAAATAGTTGAATCTTTTTAAGTATACAACATTAACTCCACTGTTTCTTTTGTATCAATATTGATTCCTCATACACTTGTGCTTGAGTTGCTGTATCAATATCTCATTGTAGTGCTTTACCGATATGTGCGGACTGTACAGTTGGAAGTAGCATAGTTACCTGTCTATTCGTGGGTGCGGATGCTTAAGTAAAGTCTCAAATTAAAGTCAACTCTGTATCATTCGTGTATAATAGTGTAATACGCTCGAACCTTTTTCTGGAAATGAGCCTCTCAGATCTTTCCGCTTTGGCCCTTGAAAAGTAAACCGTGTGTGAAAAATTACACGCGATTCATAAGCATTTTACTCCTGTGTAATTTTTTACTCGAACTTTATTTTGAAACCTCCGACAATTTTGCTGGTTTGTAATGATTTACAAATGTTACCTTTAATGAAATAATTTTAAAATTTTTGTCGCCTCTAAAACACTTGAAACAAACTGTGTACCTATGAAGAGTTGACCTAAAATTCGTTTTAAGCTGTTATGCGTAATTAAATTTAAAATAAAAAAGTTGAATTCCCTCGAACGATAAAGGCTAAATGCAAGAAGCAAATAAACCGAAGAATTTTCTTAGGTCGTTGAAGGCTTAGCTGTGTGTGTCTGAACTTTTCTCGATAAACCCACCGAAAGTCACGTTATAGGGGACGGGCGGGAGGCGAGGGAGAGGGGTTAGGAAGCTCGAGGAAAAATACGAGTAGGGAACTATCTAAACGTGTCAGAACGTTAAAATATCCAACGGCAGCGTAAAGATGAAAAACGGAAGCAAATAAGATAGCGAAAAGCGTACAGCCAGCCAAATCCGACGGCTGCTGGCTTAAATGCGATAACTTACTGTGTAAGGACGATGGCGTATCGCTAAGAAAGATTTCCACCTCCCACAGAAGGACGAAGGTCGAGGGGGATTCACCAGCGCTATAGAGATGGAGGGTACACCAAAACGCCCGCAAGAAATTCTAACGCTAGAAAAGCAATTTCGCAATAGTGTAGCATTATAAATATTTTGAATTACCCTCGCAGCTAAAAAGTTTTTTTTGCCCTTTTTTTTTTTTTTTCGGAAAAGCGGGTTTTGGGGGTCTCGTTGATGTATAACTTTGGGGGCTGGAGGAAAAGCGGAACAGGGGCAAGCAGCAGATACGTATAGTGAATATATCTTGGTGTCCTAAGGCGAAAAACTTACCGAGGAGTTTACCTAAAAACTTTAATACTCGTCGGGGTTCGAACAAGGAAACTCGAAGATAACTTCATATTATCTTTGGAACTTTCTTACTTTATAGAAGGAGAAAGACAGTCGTGGTGCTCTCCATGTATATATAGGATATATACCTTCTTTATATTATATGAAAGTTTAAATTGACCCGCTTTTATGTAGCGCTCTAGGTTCGCTCGTTTCTCTTCATCTTGGCCTGGGATTTTGCCGTGTGAACGCCGGAGTTAGTCGCCCTCCCCATGCCCGTCAACCCATCCACAAATACCTCTACCCTTCGAATTTTGCGAGCTTTTCGAAAAGAAGTCAAGAGGACGCAGAGAGAGAGAGGGGGGAAAACTTATACAAGTGAAGTAATCTTAATTCCTATCAAAACATTAACTTTTATGACTTTTTTCTTTGTCATTTTCTTCTTTTTTTTTCATTCCACTTTTTTTCTTTCCCAATTTTTTCTCCTTTTTTTTTTCTACTTTCTTATTCATCGTCGTGTATCTTCGTCTTTCTTATTACACTCTCTAGACGTATATACTCGTCTTTTATTACACGCCAACTAGAATAAATATTTCGTATAACGTCTAAAATTGCTACCTTTTTCTCGTTTTTTTGTTTTTTGTTTTTTGTTTTTCTTTTGAAAGAGTAATTTTCTCCTTCATTTAAATTTAAATAAGTTTGAAAACGAGAGATTCTAATGTTAAGTTGCGGAAGTTTTCCCGTCTCTTTGGTGTTTTTTTTTTTTTTGTTAGGCAGAATTTCAGCTTTACAATCTGCAATATTACTCTACTGTAGATAGATATAACTAAACACCTTAAGATGATAAATAATTCTTGTATCATCCCCGAGCCTTGGGGCGAAAGAATAAATTTTAAATGTACAGCTCTCGGAAAAGAATACCGCCGAAAATAGGAATTAAGATATAAATTTTCAATAACTTTGGCTCATAATTTTTTCAATGCGAACAAATTATGAAAATGGTTTCTATGGTTTCTTACTGGCGTTTTCTGTAATTTTTCTTATAAGAGAATATTTGATTCGTAGCGAGCGAATTCTTGGAAAGATCAAAAATTAATTTATCGAATCGAGATGTCTATACGTGTGATCATACATCTATATATGTACTTACAGAAAATTAAAATGTAATATGAATCGTAATAAAATCTAATTGCTTTCATTGTAAGCCAACTATGAACTACCAATGTACCTGGATAAAAAATATAGGATTAGATTATATTATTACTATATTTAGGTTGATAAACATTCAGTTTCAAGTGTATGAAGCTTCTTGTATAGAGTTTGCATAACTAAATGTATGTACTGAAACCAATTAATAGTAATTGAAAAACAGTGACAATGCAAGATTTTTTGTAGATATTTTCAACATTTTGTAATATTTTCTACTATCTTACTGTTTTGTCGTAGTTTCCACTTTAAATCTTGAATTTTTCCGGTTTTCCTGTCAAAAATCTTGGAAAATACCAAAAACATTTTTACGTGTATTGAGTAATCGAAAAATCAGTTGATAGCCTTTGCAAATCATGGAATTTCAACGAGTAAACCTATTTTCTGCGTCAAACTGTAGCCTTAGTACATAATATATATGTACTTTAGCTCAACTTTATTGAAAATTTTCGATTTCTTAAATTTAAACTTATTTGGAAAGAAAATTTATCCATCAATGTACAAATAAGAGTTACGGTTGACTGTTTTGTATGCTCAATAAAGTGTCCATGGTACAATTTTTGTCTCCCGATATACCTATTACAAAATTGTAATGGAAAAAGAGATTTAAAAAAACAATCTACCTTGTTAAGTATTTAAAAAAAAAAGTAGTATGTTTTCTTTTCATTAATTTTATTATAACAACATTTTAGGTACCCTTGTAGGACATTTTTAGATGCCATAGAATAAAAAATAATGAAACATAAATTTTCACAATCGTTTATCTTTCGCTTCGATGTCTTTGTCCTTGTTATTTTTTCTTATAGTTTTCTACTTTTTTTTTCATTTTTTCTTACTTATTTTTTTTTACTTGAACCGTAGAATTCCATGCAACATTCAAATTCTACGAAGTTTCTTACTGTTTCAGATTTATGTTCCGGTAAGATATATTGTGTTAAGAGTGTTTTTCTTGTTACCCCAGCCAGACTCCTCTAAAAGTTGTTTCTACTGGATACCGCCTCTGCGTATGTTATGGATATCTTCAGATATACCCAAGATAAACTAGTTTTTCTTTTTCTGTATCCAGCTTTCTTTAACTCCTTCCACTGGGGACATACATCTACACCCCTTGACAAGCCGACTAATAAACTTTCGAAGAGAAGTAAAGTATTTTTAATGGAGTCGAGGTTTTCTTCCTTTTTTTTTCTTAACTCTGTGATTTGTTTCTTCCTTCCAATTCTTTTATGTATATGCATGAAATCAGTTCTAAAAAGTGGGAAGAGTACTTCAGACAATATAGACCATATTTTACTTGATAAAAAATAAAGAAACTTTCCGATAGATACTGAACAGTGTGTATATAATTTGCAAAATTATTTTTGCCTGTCTGAAGCAAATTGATAATAATTGATTTCAAGATGCAAATAGTGATAATCCGGTCATTTGTTTCGCAGGAAATAAATTTAATAGAAGATAGCCGACTAAATAACATTCTTTGATAAAATCATTCGCGTAATTTAATATTTGACAGTCAACTCTGGTATAATTTTATTGAATATTTGATTTTGACTGTGAATAGTTGCCAATTCAAACATTCCGTACTAATATTAATCAGGTTTACTTGTAACTTGATGGACACTTTTTTTTCTTTTTTCTTTTTTTTTTTTTTACCAAAATCAATCGCTATTAAAAATTAGGATTATAAATTTAGAGATTGCTAGAAGAAAGAAAGAAAGGTTTGTATTGTTACGTAAAACACAAAAATGATAGCGGCTTGAAAATAATGTCCAAAGTAAGTTAAATAGTTTTTTCGAATAAAATCGTTCATAAATTTACTCTATAACTGGTTTAGTATTTTCGTAAGTCGTATATAACACAAAATATTCAAACTATAAAAGTGTAATATTACAAATATTCGAGTACGTACGAGTATACCCTTTGAAAGACGAATGAGCTTTTTCTGAAGTAGGTATGTCTCAGCTTGAATGAAGTCCCCAAATGTTCCTACTCCCTTATACTAAAATTTGAAGAAACTGAAAAAAGAAGTATAATGAATTAGTTGTAAATTGTGCGTGGGTAAAACAAATTACGGTGTGAAGAAAAGTGGTGAAAATGTGTTGAAAAATTTAAAATTTCATGAATATTAAAACGACTGATGGAACTTCTTTTTTACATTGTCCCGTACTTGTATGCACTATGAGTTTCGGTTTTGCCTTGGTGTCGAAGTTTTTTATCCTCTCAAAATCTTTGAAAATACTTGACTGCACTGAGAAGACTGCAAATTAACTTTTAATAGTATCTGCATATTAAATCGAAGACAATTCAGGTTTTGTATAAAGAAGTGATGTAAATTCAGAATTAGTAAAAAAATATTATAAATAGAACAGAATATTGAAAATTACGTAGTATATAATTACGCTGCGTTTGCTAAAATTTATTTTATTTTATATCGGGTAATTTTTCACATAAAACCTGGATCGTCTTCAAGTTAGTATGCAGCATATGAATTTTGAATACTTTTTCTCTGAATGTGCTCATTATATAGGAGCCTTGAAAATATATTTTTCAAAAGAAAATAATGGCTTCTCAGAGAATAAGTAATTTATTCCCCAAAAGAAGATTTCAATTCATTGATTTGCATAATTATGGTTTTGATGCTTTTTCATTCTAAAAAAGTTGCAATGTTGATACGTCAGCAAAAGTAAAAGCATCACTCTTCTTCGTATGTTTGGAAAGGAAATATTATATTATGGGCCGAGTTTTAAAAAAAAATTACTGCAGGACCACACGCGTGGAGGCCTGCCGCGAAGAGGGCAGACTGCCCTAGACGCGAATTCTACTTACAAAAAAAAACTGATTAGGTAATCTGAATTTGCACGATTTTTTTTCTTAGTATTCTCTCCTTATAATTTCCATTCTCTTCTTGCATTTTCTCAAAAACTCCAACTTACTATAATACCCATGTTATTGTATTTTCCAAAATCTTCTCAAAATTATTGGGAAAAAATGTGAATTCTTCTTATTCAATTGACAAAAATGAATCGTGATTGTTTTGTGAACAAGCCAACCTCTATGTTCAAAACATTTACCATATTTTTTTCCCGCTGCGGCAGCTCACATTATTTTATTTTTTTGCTTCTATTTTTTCACTAATTTTTTTCTGCATTGCTCTCGCTGCGTTTTCTCATTACATAACGCCTACTTAAGGACGATGACTCCTCGTATTTTTACGACCCTAGGTCACAGAAAATAACGTTAAATTATTTTAAACATAAATCTGAAATGTCGTCTTGACGAGAAGGAGTGCAAAATGCTATTTGTCACGCGAAATATGGCACACTTTTTATAGGTGATGTATATCGTAGACATCGTGAATCGTGATTCGTGAACAGTGCGAATGTGAATCAGTGCACAACAAACTGAGCGAAAGGAAATTGAAAAATGATTTTGTACAATAAAATTGTCGATAAAATTAATTAGAAGTCTGCAGTAAAATGGACGAGGAAATGGGTGTATAATGGAAAAATTAACGTACTTGCATTATAAATTGCCTTTTTGTTTTGAAATCAAACTTTTATTACGTGGGCAGTTTTCTTATGGAGAGTATTGTCAGGTATGCGTGTTCATTGGAATCATGTTAAAATCGAAGAATCAATTATACATTCAACATTTCTGCATGCGTAATTGCGTATAATATCTGTTCTTGAAGAACAACCTATAAAGCCGCGCATAATGGGATGAGAGGGGAAGCCGAAAAATCGAATTATTTTACCGGTTTACTTCTCATCCTGGAAAAAAGCCACAATTTCACATTATCGACATCAGCATTAGATTCTTGAAATGGCTGACTGTCCGAGACAAAATATAAAATTCGACTTCAGCTTTTAGCATTATACCAGACTATGCTTTCAGCGTTTATCTCTTCATTTTTGTTCAGGTTCCAATTTTTCGGATGAATTTTGAATGCTGCCAATCGAGTGATGAAAATCAAGAATGCTCGATTTTCAAGTATTTTTATTCAGTAAATTATTAAATCCGTTAAATTTATTGAAAAAATTTGTTCACGTTTTCCGTCCGGCTTTTCAAACTTCTTTTGGCTTTTGTTTTCGAGTTATCAAAACTAATTTATTGATTGGCTAAAGCTTCTCGTTATGTTACCACTTATATCAGTCTTGTGTGATGTTCGAGTGACTAACCTCTAAACAGCTGGGAAAGTGTTCAAGAAATTGGTTCGACAGTTTATCCTAGTCCCATCGATGCCAGCTCTATTTCTGAAAAACTGCGTAATACATCATTTTGTTCAAATCTTGAAGAACCCGTTCTACCTGTAGCATCGTTTACTCAAGGTATTCCAGTTTACAGAGAGCAGGACTGAAATATTCAATCACTAGTTCTTATCTCGTCCTTTTTTTATATAGGTACATATTTTTTATACAATGAAAAAATAGCTAGTAACTTTCATTCGCTCAGGAATTCGGTTCAAGTTCCAGTTTCGAGTACTATTTACCTGTGAGCTTGAAAAATTCATTTAGGTCTTTCTTTCTTTCTTTCTTTCTTTTTTTTTTTTTCTAATTTTAAATTGAACTTATTCAAATTCTCGTCCGAAATTTCTTGAGAAAATTCCTTATCAGAATCGTATTAAAAAGAAGGGCAGAATTAATATTCTTTCGTTATTTTATGTTTTGTTTTTGGTAACATGGACGCTTCATGAATATGTATCTGTAATTATTTATGTAGAATTTCCAAATGCCTCATAAAAAACACGTTTTTTTGAACAGACGCACTGATATCTTGTACTTTATTACTTCGACATTAATGAACTATATTTCAAGCTTCCACTCTGTTGGAAACTGCCTAAATGAATGTTTTATTTATGGCCACTCAATTAGCTCACAATTTCTTTTTTCCTTTTAATTTTTTGTTCTTGTTCTTTTTCCTTTTTTTATTTTTTATTTTTTATTTTTTTGTTTTTTGTTTTTTGTTTTAATTGGCATCTCCCTAGTATAAGTATCTACTTATCACGATGTGAGACAAAAAAGCATTTTAAAAGATCCCTTCGTTAGCACCATAATTATAACCGAGGCCGATGAAAATATATGCTATTTTCTTCGTCGTTATCAAAGATAAATTGGAACCTAAGTACACCTCTTAGTATTTGAGTTTTGGAAGTCACGGCTCGCTCCAGTACTCAAAATCGACGCATTGCGAGTACCTACGTTGAAATTATAATTTTATAAGGGCTGTCGAGTGTGGAGCGTGGACCGCATGGACCAACAATCTCTGAAAAAATATTTCACCGAGTATTTTTTCTAGGTTTGTCTGTTGAGACATGGTGCGACTTTGAAAACTCGCTCTTTATACGTTGATGTAGAATTTGCGAACCGCATCAAAATTTATGGCTGCCTACGCCGAATGCGGAGCAAAAGTTTACGTCGAGAAAATTTGAAACTACTTCTATTTTTTTTTTTTAAACTTATGTAATGCTATAAATAAGATGAGAACGTTGTTAAAGTTTGCTTTTCGAGTTGTTCGAGTCGTTTAAATGTTAGCTTGCGGTTTTGTGGTCGAAAAGTTTTTTCCGCTCGAATAAATTTTGGAAATCCAAAAGTCGCCTAGTGGGATACCATATCTACCGAATATTTAGAAGATCATTTCTGTAACCTGAAGTTCATAGCAGCTGTTCTGTTCAATGGGTGTAAAACTCATCCAATGATTGAAGAAAATAATTTCTTTTCATACGAGTACAAATTTGTATTCCGCTTCAGCGCACTTGATAATACGAGTAATAGAAAGCATTTTGGCCATGTGCCTGTTTCATGAAATAACTCGCCATAGTCGTTGAGAGGCCTCATAGGTAAAGCCTGTATCAAAAAGCCTTGCCTAGAATTTTTAGCAATTTTTCTACATAAAATCTATATTAATGTTTGAAGTGAGGGATATACATGATGTTGTAGTTAATTGTTTTACGTTTTCCACATTCCAAGAACATCGATCATCGTCATTTCGCATGTCTTTGAATTATTTATTTTTAGCAGGTTTTCTATAGAAAACCTCATTAATTTTGGTCTAACTCCGGAAAATAGAAATGGTGCGAATACCGTTTTTATTTTCATATAATCGCAGAATTCCAAAATCACCAATCTTATATACTATATTTCATATTTCTTTCATTATTTATGTATGTGTATGCGTATGGAGGGTTGTACATAAATCCAAAATTTCAAGTTACCGAGCTGAAATTTATAACATGTAGGTACCTATACAAAAACATGACTTGAGAATAAAGTGCTATATAAGTTTCAAATCAAGCTGTCTTTTGGTTTCTGTGTACATAAAGGTGTTCGGAAAGTTCAAAAACATAATTCTTCCTAATCGCTGTACTCTTATTCGAAAACCTGCTTCTACAGCAGGATTTACTGCGCTAGAGCTTTTTAGCAGGTTTTTTAAATTCCATTTAATTTCTACCTCCAATTTTTATATTTCATAATATATTATATCCACTTTTGACCTCAGCCTCTTTTTTTTTTGAATAATTTTCAGGAAAGTCGGACACAATTAGCTGTATAGTAATTTTTGGTTTTGATTTTGTCGAAAATAAACTACGTTAATTCGATATAGGGAGGCTTCCTGTACCTATATGTAATATTATAATGTTTGAAAAGTACGTAAAACCGAACGAAAAAATGATAGGACCAAAAAAAAAAAAAAAAGGTAATTAATCATGATATATGTTGCTCCGCCCTATGGTATGGCATGTCGGGTCGATATCCGACTGCGCGCTGATGCTGCGCATGCGGTGGCCATCTTTGCATTTACTCGTTTTTAGGGACAAGTCTTTTCGTTTTCAAATACAAACTGAGACGCCGACTTACTATTTTCATATTTTGTTGTTGTTCTTTGGCTTTCATTCTGCTGTTTAATGGCCTCACACTACGACCAACACCAAGCAATCGCCGCGAAACGAGTTTTCGAAGAGGAGTCGTGCACGCCACTTTTTTAGAAATGCCTTCGAGGCAACACTGCCAGTCATCCAGAAGCCAAACTTCATTAAAAATTTTATTATATATGTGTTAGTAGTGCTGTTCTAATTAACGTGCACTATACCCAAGGTCATCTAACGTGTTTCTAATTTTGTAGAGAAAAAAAAAAGGTTAATGTATACGGCCCTACTTTGTGGATATTGTTTAGTTGAGGGGTTCTGATGAGAAGAGCGTGTGGAGGAAGAAAAAAGTATGGCCGTTTTGTTAAACGTTTTATGGGTCTATAAAAGTGAGAGTCGACTACGAAACATCTGCAGTTAAAAAGCACTTCTATATGCAATAAAGTCCCTCTTTTTATCGGCTCTCGCACATCACCAATTCTTTTTTGAAGGTAGAGGTACACAGAAGATCTATTCGAGAAACTTATGCAGTCGATAGTTGAGTTGACTGCTCCTAAACCTTTACGTGGGTTTTCGTCCTTCAGCTGTGAAGAAAAAAATCAAATCAGTTCGATTTTGTGAGTGGTTGGTGATTTTTCAGTTTTCTTTGTATGGTCTCGAGTTCTTGTATATGTATTTCGTTCGGTGTCGCTTATTTTGATTCGGAGAGAAGACAAAACTCGAATATTAAACTCAGTTTTCGAATAATTTTGCAATACCCTGCTTATATTTGTGGCCTATAACTGTCGTATACTTGTATGCAGGTGAGATCCTATGTCTTCTCTTACTGGAACTACCCACTCCCCTAGCATATAACCAAAGTACCGAACCCAGAGCAAAACAAAGTTCACGCGAGCTTTGGAATAATATACAGTAAAACTTCGTTATAACGCTATCCCATTTATATCGCGGATTTCCAATAGTCCCAGTCCCCAGAACCTATTTACACATTTCCCGCATATAACACTTTCCCGCTTATAACACTATCCCGCTTATAACACTATTTTCCTCTGGTCCCCTGAATAGCATTATAACAAAGTTTTGCTGTATATGTATTATGTAGTATGTATTATTTTACAAACTTTGTAGTCTAACATTTATTATAAAAAATTCTCAAAACTCAATTATTTGAAAAATCCTACAGTTGACGAGTTTTTTTTGTCAGAATTCTACAGGTAGCTATACACTTTTCAATTCTTTCTTTTGGGCCCCTACCTAATAAACTGGGTGCAATTCGAAATTTATAATAGAACTTAGTTTGAAAATATTGAAATATTCAAACGTCTAAGATAATAGCTGCAGCCTTCACTGAAGTTTCGTGAAGGCGAAAGATGAATTTTCTTTTACAACAGGAGATTATAAAAAGTATCCAAAAATGTTTCTTGTAAAAAAAAAATTGTTTGAATATGAAGCGCAAAGGGACTTATAAATATTTCTTCATAATTCTTTCCTGAAAAATTTTACTTGGTTACTTTTCCAATCTTATAAGTAAATGTATAATGACGTCATCAACATCTTTTGAAATGTTGTAACTAGTGTTCTATGTTATACATAGGTATGATGACGTCATCTACTCAGTTATAACATTGAGCTATAAAGAAATCTTATAAGTGTATGATGACGTCATCAATAGCTTTTTAACTGTTATAACTAACTACACATAACATTGAGCAATATGTTATATCTAGGTATGATGACGTCATCATCTGTGTTTCCTATGTTATACGTCGGTATGATGACGTCATCATCTACGGTTCTTATATTATTCATAGGTATGATGACGTCATCATTTGCAGCAGTATGATGACGTGCGTCTCCTATGTTATATCTGGGTATGATGACGTCATCCTCCTATGTTATAAGTAGGTATGATGACGTCATCATAACATTGGACTATCAAGGAAGGACAAAAACTGGGACATTATGTTTTGGGCGGACATTATGTTTTGAAATTGAAACGCCCAGTACAAAGAATTCATCTTCAATAGATATGATGACGTCATCCTAACATTGGACTCTGCTGATGACGTCATCATAACATTGGACTATCACGGAAGGACAAGACATTTCTTCCCGGACATTATGTTTACGGACCGGACATTATGTTAAGGACCGTACATTATGTTTTGAAATTGGGAACTCCCAGTACAAAGAATTCATCTTCAATAATGAGACCATTTTGGAGCATTTTTCTGGAGTTTGAAGGTCAGCCCACTATCTGAGCATTATTAGGGGAGCAGTACAAAATGTTATTTTGCCAGTACAATACGGTACAAAATGAGTACAAAATAATGAGACCATTTTTGAAGATTTTTCTGAATTTTAAAGGTGGGCCCCCTATCTGAGCATAGGTAGGGGACCAGTACAAAATGTTTTTTTGCTAGTACAAAATGGTACAAAATGAGTAAAAAATAATGAGGCCGTTTTGGAGCATTTTTCTGGAGTTTGAAGGTCAGCCTCCTATCTGTGCATAGGTAGGGGACCAGTACAAAATTTGATTTTGCCAGTACGAAATGGTACAAAATGAGTACAAAATAATGAGACTATTTTGGAGCATTTTTCTGGAGTTTGAGGGTCAGCCCCCTATCTGAGCATAGGTAGGGGACCAGTAAAAAATGTTTTTTTGCCAGTACAAAACGGTACAAAATGAGTACAAAATAATGAGACCATTTTTGAACATTTTTCTGAAGTTTAAAGGCGGGCCCCCTATCCATGACTGGGTAGGGGAGAAGTACAAAATGTTACTTTGCCAGTACAAAACAGTACAAAATGAGTACAAAATAATGAGACCATTTTGGAGCATTTTTCTGGAGTTTGAAGGTCAGCCTCCTATCTGTGCATAGGTTGGGGACCAGTACAAAATGTTTTATGCCAGTACAAAACGGTACAAAATGAGTACAAAATAATGAGACCGTTTTGGAGCATTTTTCTGGAGTTTGAAGGTCAGCCTCCTATCTGTGCATAGGTAGGGGACCAGTACAAAATGTTATTTGGCCAGTACAAAACTGTACAAAATGAGTACAAAATAGCTACAGCCTTCACTGAAGTTTCGTGAAGGTGAGATGAATTATTCTCTTTTACAACAGGAGATTATAAAAAGTATCCAAAAATGTTTCTTATAAAAAAAAAATTGTTTGAATATGAAGCGCATAGGGACTTATAAATATTTCTTCATTATTCTTTCCTGAAAAATTTTACTTGGCTTTTTTTTCAATCTTATAAGTAAATGTATAATGACGTCATCAACATCTTTTGAAATGTTATAACTAGTGTTCTATGTTATACATAGGTATGATGACGTCATCAACAGCTTTTTAACTGTTATAACTTAGTACATATAACATTGAGCAATATGTTATATCTAGGTATGATGACGTCACCATCTGCGGTTCCTATGTTGTACGTAGATATCACGTCATCATTTACGGTTCTTATATTATACATAGGTATGATGACGTCATCATAACATTGGACTCTGACGATGACGTGATCCTACCATTGGACTATCACGGAAGGACGGACATTATGCTTTGAAATTCTGGAACGCCCAGTACAAAGAATTCATCTTCAATAAAAAATACTACCAATAATAAGAATATTGATAATAAATCTCGAATCGTTCTTGTTTTCCTATTGAAAATCGTTAAAATTACTTCGTATAAACTCTTCTCGGCGCGTATCAAGTCCAATGTCGTAACTGAAGTAGTTTAGTTTTAGTTTCCCATTTCTGTTTTTCCTAAAAGTACACTCATCCACCTTTATAATTTCGAAATCATCCAGTCTGTACCCCTATTCCGGAAGTCAGTCATTGGCAGACGACCCTTCGCCGCCGCCTCAACTCTATAAATATGACAAGAAAAATGTGCTTTGAGCTGCATATAGAAGCCAGTTTCCTATATAGGAATTACATTGTTGGTTTACAAACGTTGACTCTTTGATAGGTGTTTTAGTTCATTTCCTGCGGCGAAAAAACGATAACGATGAGCATATGCTGCTGGGCTTCAAAATTTCTTGTTAGTTTTAATTAACTCCGACAAAATCCTTGGAAACGCGTGAGTTCTTGTGTACACATTACGAGTAAAACATACCCACAGCTGGAGGATAAGTAGGAAAGTAAAAATTGAGAAAACACGATCAAGTCCGTAGCTAGGGCGATGTTAGGTGGGACTGAGCCCTTCTCTGACTGAGCTGAGTCCTTTTCAAAAAATGATTGTGAGATAGAGGAAAAAGTGAGGTAGGAATCAGCCCCCAATGAGCCCTTTGTGAGACATCCTTTGAAAGAGTTTGTAGCTGTATGGGCCTGGAAAAACTTCGTCTTATTGGGTGAAGTGTAAACTTGTTATCTCATTTTAAAACTGTCTGTAGCAGTCAGAAGTTGGCAATATGAACGTTCAATGAAAACAAACTAGGCCCCGAATAAGACGTAAGAAATCATTTTCTTCCTGCGCAATACTCATCCATGAATAACGCCTCCTTATTGACGTACGGACTAGAAAAGATCTCTTGCAAGAGTAAATTTTATAGACCATCGTCTGTTTCGATGAATTTCTGTCGGTTGAGAAATACATACAAGGGGTAACTTTCCAAAACGTATCATGTCAGTGTCTACCAAAAATTAGTTGCTGATGCCATTGGGTAGGGTTCATTATGCAGACTACATAATTCACTGTAGCCACAAACAATTTCCATGATTTTTAATCCTTGCAATAGCGAAAGAGAAAAACGTACGAGTACTAACAATTTTTAATTTCCAAAACCCATCAAGTCATAAAATTTTTGTATTTATTAGCTACTAAGCATTCGTAAGTAATGATGAAAATATATTATTTATACTCAATTGCTTAGCAGCCAATAAATAGTGAAATTTTAATACCTCATTGTACCTGACGTTGAGTTGTTGTAAATTTCTCAGGAATTTCCTTAATTTCTTCAACATGTTGTTGGTAGTGAAAGGGTTAAACTGTGAAGATGAAGACAGGAAAAATTATAAACGATGCGCAATGAACTTCCATTCATTATGCATTAGTGTTTTATCAAACTGCCAGATCTACCTACTTGTGAGCCATTGAAAATTTCTGAGCACCGCTGGGGGAAAAAATCATTGTCTGTGATATACCAGTTATGAAGAGACGCAAAAAGGAAAAAACGAATACTTTTTTTTCTCAGACGAATAGTCAATCACATGAGCAATCGTTGACCTCAACTTATTCTATTCTATAAATTATTGTATTTTCACTACGTACGAGTACAAGAAAGAAATGAGAATGAAGAAGTGTGGTTACGAAAAAATAAAATAATAAATGAATTCGCCGCGGCAATTATTGTTGACAGACTGAAATGTATGACTTGAAAATTTATGGTGCACTTGAAATGGCAGTTAGTTGCCTTCTTCTTTTCTGTTCTTATTTTTTTGCCAAGAGAATAATTTACTCATTTTTAATTTACCATTTAATTTGGTGGAAAATGGCTACGCATAATTTGCTTATCAAGTTCATTTTTTTCTGTTTATAATGTTTCAATTAATACTAATTTATGTATAGTCGAAAGACAATTGAACCAATCACGATTTATTGCTGCTGCTATAAAGTTCATGAGGAACAGAGTAGTGTATAGTTAATCGAACTGAAAATTAATATTACCATTCTTCTGGAGAATGCAAGGTACATAATATGTACTCCATATATTGGAAATAGACTCGATAATCATATATGTACTTGGTACGTTACTTATAGAGTAGAGCCTATGGAAAAAGGTCAGTTTAGTGCAGTTTTACTTATGCTGTTGAAACGGTATACTTTTCTTTTGCCACTTTTCACGCTTTCCTATCACAATTCATCATGAATCAGCACACATTTATATTTTGAAATTGATTTTGCGTTATTATAGGTATAATTTATTGACAGGTTTTGTTAACTGAATTCCTAATTCGGCTGTCTGTATGAAAATAAATTGAAATTTATTTAGCCAAAAGGCGTGTAAAAACTATTTTAAAACTCGATGTAACAATAAAATCTGTAGGAAGCAATTCGAATAAAACGGTATTTTGACTTACAGACGTAGGCATGTCGTACATAAATCGATTCTTGTTTGATGCTCACAATTATCCGAATTAGACTACAGAGCTGTATTTATTTTACTTCCTCGTTTGCACGTCTACAGCATTATTTCAGCAGCCGAAGGCATTTTTTTTTTCACCACACACAGGCCATCCGTTTTCCTCAACATCGAGTTCAATATTTTCGACTGGTTATAATTTCCTAATGACACTCTCCGGTATATCGTATCACGTTTATTTCCAGCTAATTTCTGTAACAGACGCACAATAATGCGTAATTGCTTTCTCGATTTATTTTTGTTACACATTATGTTTTAGTGTATCATTAAAGGACCCGTTGTGGTGGAAAATAACGGGTAATTTTCTTTGAAAATAAATTACATCGGCGTAACTGGGCACTCGTTGAAAATTTCAAGAATGCTTCGACCTTCGTTGGTCAGTGATTTTCTATCAACTCTTTCCTATTCCTGCATACCTTTTTAAACGAATTTTCGTCCTTGTCCTGGTTTTTTTCGATTATCATCTTACCTTATCGAGCACCATTTTAGTTGTTGAATTTCAATAGAATTGAAATAGTGCGCGTGTTTTATAATGAAACGGTTTTATAAGATCACCTTCACGAATGCATTTGAAGAAGACCTAAAAAGAGCATCAAACAATAGATTTGAAAATAATCCAAGTGTTGTTTTTTTTTTCGCTGTAAAGTGAAATAACAGTACCGAAGAATTGACCGGGGAAAAAATGAAAAGAACTGTTCGGTTTCTTTTTGAAATGAATAAGCTGATGTATCTCTTTTGAGTCAGTGGGTGGTGAAAGGGTTTCTTTTCTTATTCTATTTTATTGCCTTTTTGTTGTTGAAGGAATTAGGATTTTTATAGACAAAAGACGAATTCGGAAAGGAAGACTGCCTGTATTTCATCCGTTTGAACCGAATGTGGTTAACTTGGAAATTTTTTATCTAGTAGTTTGATAGTTTTGTGCTCGGATGGTGTTGAGACAAGTTTGGTGGCTCTCGTGCGGTTTGTGGTTTGGCGGAGAGGTGCTGAGACTGAAGATGGTACGTACTTTTGGTGGTCCTATGATATTTTCTTTTAGTTTGGAGTATAAAACATTGACAGAGCTACGAATTGAAATAATCATCGATTGTATAACTTAACTCAATTAATCATTATCTTGCATGCAAATATCGTTTGAAATCAGAAGAGTAGTCTACTTTTTTCTGCATTTTTTCTACGTATCACAAATGTAATGTAGAAAACAGAATTGATGTGACTGAAAAAAATTGAATCTGTAAAGACCTTTCGCCTGTACAGTTTCTGAAACTTGCGAGCAAAATTTTGTACTCCGTACTCATTCTTTGAAGTAGCTGCTGGCCCTGACCTTCATTCATAACTTTCGTAAGCAATGTCGAACGTCAAATCAAGTAGAAAAATGAAAGAAAAATATAAAAGAAATTGGCGGGAAGAATGAAAATGAATTTGTCGACGTAACTGCCAAAAACTAGAATCATTTTTTCCTTCAAGATGACAAAATTTTAGGGGATTATTCGACACAAGGTCGTGGAATCGACGTTTGAAAAAATATGGGAAAAAAAACTCGAGTTTGAAGACCCATTTCATATCATTCCTATTCCTGTTCTGTGTATTTTATGTGTGACCTATGTACAGACTAGTTACTTCGTTATCATTTTCATATCGTATAATCAAAAGTAGAATCGTCACAAATTTGTAATGATTCAAGAAACGAATTTTGTGTAGCTGTGTGTGAGAAATGCTATAATGACGACGAATAAAATGTATTCCCTCGATGCTCCTCTCAGATGAATAATTGAATATCATTATGAAATAATTCAGTGAAGAAATTCTGACTGGGTAGTCGCAACAATAAATTTCTTAGGTAATGGATACCCTAATCTGATACTAAAAAAGGTGTCTGCGTGCAATTAGCCTTATAGTCGTTTTTTCAGTGCACCTACCTGAAAATTACAGTCCACAACTTAGCGTTGCGTGAAAGTAAGATCCATTAAGTGGTTAGATTCTCGGTAGAGCTGATAATTTTTTACATTTTGCACATTCTTTGGCAGTGATACGGAAAGCTTGTGGATGGGCTGAAGACTGGAAATAGTATTTAAGAGGTTATTAGATCTATAAGAATTTGATGCTTTGTCTGAGTTAAGTAATTGGTGATTTTGAGAGTTACCCTCGATTGTTTCAAGGTCTTCAAAAAGTAAACTAGACTTTTGCCTCTCAACTGTTGATATAAAAATGTTGAACTAATGCGTGTGAGTGAAAATGGACAAAGTTGATTTTTACTGTCGAAGCCGAGCAACTTGTTAAAGGTGTCAGCCATATAGAGAAAATTTTCTATTTATTCTGAAAATTTTATTCTTCAACCTAGTTTCAATGGGCAGAGAATGTTTCAATTTGTATAGTTGTGACTAATTACAAAGATGGAATTTTTATTGTTGAGTTGAAGAAGTTCGAGCTGCTGGAGCTACTGGTGGAGCATACTTGTCATTTTGAAAGCTTATTTTTCTTTTTGTACGTTTTTATTTAACTTCATCTTCAACCTGTATACCTACGCTAGCGCTAGTTTCTTACGAAAGCAACATCGATATGTTCCAACTTTCAGCGCCATACTCGTCATTTTCATTACGTTATCGTCATCACTATGTATGTACGTAAATTACAAAAGTAATTTTGATATATTGTTTGTTTTCCCTAAATAATTATAATGATTGAAACCAATGAAGTCAGCATAATTAAAGAGATATACGTAGGTAACTTTACAATTCTCATCACCAGTAAACCCTCCAATTATGATATAATTTCTGCTCTTGAATTATTATACCCAAGAATTTGTAGACCCTCACTTACGCCTTCCTCAATCGCTCAGCAATTTGCCGATTGTATAGTGACGTCAAATTTTGGTTTATTTTTCCCTGGTGGGAATTAATTTTAAAAATCACTGGTGGATAATTCCACGTACAATAACTTTGATAATAGTTGATTGATGAATGATAAATTCCCACCAGTAAGATGTAAACAGAGAAAGTCTCTCTATATAATTACTCAAGACCTTACTCGCTCTTCTAAATTTCAAAATTTTCTGATCTGATGGAATTGATAAATTGTACTGCGCAAAGAGCAAGTGCACAACTTACCGTGTTCTTGAAGTGAATGCGTGTTCCAACTTCCAAGTGAAGGAGTCGATTTCCTCCAATTTTTTTAAAATTATAAACTCCCTTTTTTTAACCCACCTGAATAGACGAAACCAGTTGCTTCACACTTTGTCAAGTGATACCGAAACCATTTACTTACCGGAACTCCCACTTCAACCAAGGTGGAGTTTCAAATAGAATGTGACTTGTAGTCGTATACTTGTAGGTTGTTTTTTTTTATTGCCTGCCATTTCCACAAAACTAACTTAGAAACCGGTTAATCAGGCCATCGCACGAATTTCTTATGCAGAGTATGTTTATAGGTACTTACTACGTACAATATGTACTTTATTGTGGTGCGCGAAAATTTTTGAATTTGGAATAATTGAGTAGTGAATAAAAGCAAGACAAAGAGGATTTTCAACAAAATTTACTTTTGAGAAAAACGCATTTCAAGTTTCCCTGCGAGCAAAACTGATGTTGAAATCAAGTTAGAATTATGAAATTTGGAATATAAAAATATGTTATATTGAAGAAGACTTCAAGTACTATGCGAGGCAGTGCGTAGATCGGGAAACGAGGGTAATACATTATGTAGCTATCTTAAATCTCCTTCTGGCCTTTTTTGGATTTTTATGCCAAATATCAGTCCACTATATATCCCTTTTAGCTGTTCTTGGAGGGTTTATACTAAGCAGTACTGATCTAGAAGTGATGAAAAAATTGAAAAATGCTTTTACAAGATTATAATAAATAACATTGTGAAAATGAATGAAACAATAATATTGGCTTTCTACCGATATTTTATGAGGATTTTTTTTTCTTTTTTTTTCTCGAACAATTGTTACAAGCAACAAGTTTTCAACAGTTTGATTGAGGGTATTTTCATTCTGATAACTTGTTTATCAATATTATTTATCAAAAAATATGTCAAGTATACAAAACTCGAACAGGCTATATTTTGATAACGAGAGCAGATAGAGATTCGCACTGAGGGAAATGAATAACGTGAAAATTATAATTTATTGTAAATAATCCGATTGTTTTAGTTATTTTTATTATCTTAAATACATATTACTTTGTTATAATTTCTGCTAAAAATCTCGAATTGTCCCAGTTTTCCTATCCAGATTGTAAAAATTACCATTGAAATTTTTTCAGGGTGGTAAAAAGCGCTGACTATATGATCATTGTTGGAACTAAAATCTGTAAAATAAATATATAATAGGTGACTTCTAGTCGAAAACCTTTTCTTATATTTCACTACTCAATGTTAGTTTTTCATTCTATGTCATGGATTTGAATATATCGTATACTATTTGTTTTGACTGGGTGAGTTTTGGCGTGTAAGTGGTGTATAAATTCACAAAAAAATTAAAACTCGAATTTTATTAGGTTCCTACAAGCTGCAATTATACATTTTTTGGACTAAAAATCATTTACACAGAGCTGGATTATAATGTCGCTGTACTTTCTGGGGTTGGCTTTTCAGCAAGAAGAGGTTGGGCCCTTTTGAAACTCTTATAGCATATCAAGCTAGAGAGTTGCATTCCTTATTAAGTCTATGAGAACCATTTTAGACTATTATATTCTGTTTTTGCACTCAAAGCGGAATTAAATCGCTGAATAACAGTTATTTTTTAATTAAATTTTCACCCGTTGCGAAGACAACACAGATAAATTTTATAAGCCACCTATTACCATGGTGTGAGAAGCCGCGCAGAAAGTTCATTTTAGCTTTTTTTTTTTTTTTTTTTGCTGCTTATAATCGTATTTCGGGTTTGTTTCGCCCCTCTTCCATTAGCCACTATTGTTTTGATTGTTTGTTTGTTTTTTTTTTCATTTTCCTTTTACATTCTTCTTTTACATTTTTATTATTGTTTTCATAGAATCTTTGCCAGTTTCTCATCATCGAAAGATGGCCTCTGTTATTTGCCTCGCCCCCTCACAGGCATCAGGAGAAAGAGGTATAAATGTAATATTGGGATGTAAACGATTTTAATGGGTACTCTTCGTACCATCGTGCACATATGTACGGTTAACTGAAGAGTTTTTAAATTAATGTTATGTTATATTCTATTAATAAAATGAAGAAAGACGACGCCTTCGCCCATGCCACGGCGCAGACAAATGTGTGTAAAGCTAGAATGCATCTTGTTCGAAATATTTTTTCTCTCATTTTTTCCTTTTCTTTAATGCTTTCTTGATTTAAACGCATTACAAGAAGTAGCATTCCTGATTACCTACCAGCAGTGTTGATAAATTTAGACACATTGCTAAGTTGTGTTCATTTTTCACTCATATCCTTCCGAACCTCGTCTTGCTGCTGTGCGTTCTTCTATACCTCCTCTGAGGAATAAAATATTATGCCCTTGAAAATGGGCTTTATGCGCAAAATAATTCATTACAGGGCGAATAAATCTGCGTGATGAAAGTATTTCATGTTCTGGATAAGAAGAAGAGGTTTTAGATTGAAAAAAAAAAATATATATACGATCGCGTAAGAAAACCAAATAAAAATCATATTCGCTATAATGCTGACTGTATTCAGTAGCAATAGTTCAAGTCTTGCTGCAAATAACCCCCTACAAGGCGTACCCAATAAGATGTCTGACCTTACAAGATCGTCTAGCTATTTTTCAATTGGAGTGATAGACGACCCGTATAGGAAATATTGAAGGTAAATGTAAAATCATAAAATAAAACCGTTCGAGGGTAATGGTCCCCTTCCTCCTCTCCTCCCACCAAACAAATAAAAAATAAAAACAAGAGCTATTATATAGCATTTACTATGTGTAGCTTTTCAGCCCCACCTGAGATATCGCATGTGTAGTAGAAGCAAGTCCGAAACTCGATCACCATTTTGGCTGATTGTCAGAAAATTACGTTTCTGAAGATTATTGACTTTTTATAAAAAGAAGGCTATAATAGGAAAGTCCAAATTAGTTATTATTATGAATATTAGAAAGTTGAGTTAACTTGAGCCAGGTACCTATTTAATTGTATGAAAAATTATCTTTAAAAACTAGGGGAAAAAACTGTTTTGGTTTTGTTTATTTTTTTGTTTGTTGTTTTAAAAAGCACACTCATAAAAATACAAAACTGAAGTGTTAGGTATAGTCTGTCGTTTGTAGGTACAGTAGATGGAAACAGGACTCTCGTTCGACCGATACGCCACATTCGAAAATATACTCCTCCCCTTACGCCATTAAAAGTGAATACACCATTTTCAGAAACGTTATTACTCAATAAGTATAAAATGAAAGTGTGCCAGGCCAGTCACCAGTTACTTTTCACAAGATTCTTTCTACCCTCTTTAGTGTGGACTGTGGAATAACGTCGATGTCTATGTGAAACTCGTTGTCGTTGACAATATTCGTGGAGATGAGTTGTTTGGGTTCGTGCTTATTATTTCTACATGCCCGATTATTGTTCATGTACGTATAGTACGTACCTTATCTATAACCCAATTCATCAGTTGATGGCTGTAAACTTTATCGCTTATTAATTTTACTCCGATTGAGAACTTCATGGTAGATACATAAGGTACCGTTTTCAAAAAAAATATAGCTATACTTGTACGAGTACATATTACGTTAGTTTTGTTTTGAACATGAATATTTGTCTCATGGTTTGAGTTCTGCTCAAACTTCTGTCCAACCCGTTTCGATGACACGATTTATATCCATATACGTCTGTATACATGAGAAAAAAGAGGTTGTGGAGAAGATGATGGGATTAGGTTAATTTACAGGTTTATACAAGTATAGAGAAGTTTTGCCCAAAATCTTGCGCAAACTTTAGTCTAAATCCAAGCTTTAATCTACCACACTTTACCTTTGCACCAAAATTCACCCAAAGCTTTCCTTGCCAGGCTTGCTTTTTAAAAAGTCATTACTATAAATTTTTATATTTTACAAAAAATCACTCTAAAATTTAGCTTATATATAGGCTTATTTCACTTTTTCCTGTGATGGCATAATATTATATGCATATTTGAGGTTACCTACTCTCCAAAACTTGTTCAACATAGTCTCATTTTAATTAGTATAAAAACGAATAATTCTTATAAATTGTTCTGCGTATAGTTTGTGTGTTCGCAATACTGACAACCCAGTGGTTCAGCATCTTGCTTACAGGTGTCGCTACAAGTTCTTCTCTTTCTAGTTCTCATTTTTCCCCTTCTTCCACCGTCCTCTCGCACAAAGCCGTCGCATTCTCATTTCTTTTATGCCCAAGTCGTATCCATTCGCAAATGCTCAAGTGCCGAAAATTGACTCTAAAAACGCCATTTCACGTCGCTACGACAACCATCGAATGAAATTTTCAACGTCTTCGTTGAAATTTCCAACTCGAATCGACATTTCCGGAAAAATACGAGCAGTCGATTTTTTTTTTTATAAAGATAAATTTTGCTGCGGGTTTCTTTATGTATCATACTCGTATCAATAATATAATTATACAAATATCGAAAGAGAGAAATTTTAGTATAACGTATACCTAGAAATCCGCTGAGAGGAATGAATAGTATTAATTATAAACGCATACCTAAATTTTGATCTGTAAAATTATACACTGAAAAAATGAATACTAATTTTTACTGTTTTTTAAAAGAAATTTTGGACAATTTTAAGATTATAGCGATAAAGCTCGCTACGAATATACCTAGTGGAAATTACTAAGTATATTTTATGGGATTTAATTTCTATTTTTGCTGTAATTTCTACTACAGTCTCAAAATTGTCCCACTTTTCTCTTGAAAAGTAGTAGTAGGTACAAATTATTATTCCAATTTTTTAGTGATTGCGGCTCCGGCTCAAATACGAAAGGAACTGTCTAATGGTAGGTTGGTGGTTCATTAAATACCTACCTTAAAAATTATCGAGACAACCTAATTGTACTCGTATTAGCCGTCCTATATTTTCTGAAATTCTCGACTAAAACCTTTTCATTCTTTCGATAACTTTTTGAAAATAGTCAAAAGTACAACGCAACGCTTTGAAATTGAATGCGACATGAATCGTGAAAAAAGACGATTCGTTCGTATTTACGACGCGACGCTATTTACGTGACGAACAGAGTGCCGTGTAACGCATGTTGCATATCATTTCGTATTTTCGGCGAATTACGAGTATTCACCAAAATGAAGTCGATTTGAAAACAATGACTATGGGCGGTTTCATAAGTAACTGCCTAAACAAACATTTGAGAATAAATTAAAATGAACTCTCAACTCTGAGCATTGTATTATAGATAATCAACTGCCCTTGAATTATTCAGATTAGCCCGTCATTCCGAAGATCCCTAGTCTTCACGTTTATATTTTAGATTGTAAGTCGAGATATGAGATTCAACTGGAGCTCATTAATTCGTATAATTGTTATTACTAAAATCAATTTGTGACTCGATAAATGGAAGTTCACGACTACATTGATGGTTGATTCACGCCTAACGAAGCTCCAAAGAAGGAATTGATACCGTCCTCATTTAGTCCAATTACTGTGCCGCGTGGAAGGCGTCCTTCAAGGTGTGAATTTGATTATTTCAACTCATTTCTTGCCTCGCACAGGTTATAGCTTTAATTTTCACGCTGGTATCTCGACGATTTTGCCGGTTTAAAATTTAATTATATGCGGAACTCCGAATGTACCATACCTACTATACCTCAAATACAGACATATAAACGCTGCGAGTGAGAAATTTGTGAAGAAAAATAAAAAAAAAGATTCGTCTAATGAGCTGACGAATGCCATGTAATTTTCAAACACGTATTTATAAATGCGCTAAATTGTCTCAATGTCTGTGTCAAATTTGTTGTTGGAGAATTCGGAGGATCGTAAAATTTCTTCTGCAAAAAAGTTTATAGCCCACGAAACATTGTATTTACGTTTTGTCTTTGCAATACGACATGCTATTTCCATTAATTAAACGATCAGTAAAAGCCAAGAAAACGAGATATAAAATTAAGAAATCGTTTTTTATATGCTCAAAAATTACGTGCTTAATAACTAGATGGTTAAATAAATTATACACAAGTACGTACTTTATATCTCATTTTGAATAAAAAATTCTCTCGTAAAGTACAGATACCTACAGTTACATAGAATCGAATGCTTGTATGGGAAGGACAAAAAATTGTGGGTGACTTCCTAGCTTTTAGGTAAAGCAATTAAATAATTATACTTGTAGAATCGAATGAGAAAGATATCTCACATCAAAGACCATTCTACCCATTGTCTTTGCTCACATGCGCTTGATTTTTATAGCGCTTCAAATTCGTGTTTATAAATTGTTGGACTGTTATTTATTTATTTATTTATTTATTTTTTGCATACAGTATGGAAATAATTTGATCGGGTTTCAAGTTGTTTTGGGAATTTTATTTGTATAGAAACTTGATGCGGATTTGTTTTAACATCCTGCATATTATTCTCAGCCAGTGTTTCTATACATTCTATAGCTGCAGAATTTATACATTATATGTATTCTATTTCTATACCCAAATGTTTTCGCTGCGAAAACTCGTATGGTCTGCCGACTGGGAAAAGTTGAACATTCGCTCCGTATAAATTATCGCCTTATTAGAAACCATTACCGCCGTTAGTTTTCATTAAACTCCTCCCCTATTTTCTTGTAGGTACATATTTAATGTAGCCTACAGTATTTATTAGTGGTTTCCCAAGAAATATGAGCATAATTTTTTTCTTATATTTCCTCTTCATATCAAGACCGTACACGTGTCTCACACTATTAATTTTATTTTTCTTTTGGAAATAAAAAGAAAACAAGAAATTAAAAAAAATAAATTCTATTACTACCGAGCATCAGATCGATTAATGTTCATGGTGGCTTTCTACCAATGGGTATTTTAGATGTTTGTTTATGCGTTCCAGCCATTAGAATGAGTGAGTAAGCAGGTAAAGGAAGTGCGGCGAATATTTTCAGAATATGAAAGAAGCTGAGAAAATGGAAGAGAACTAAAAAACCTGAGGGCATTGCTACCGCGTAAATTACACCCTGTTAATAAATAATATAACAAAAGAAGGATAGAAAAAAAATTCATGGATGTTATAATGAAGTCGGTGTACTAATCTTGTAAATTAGTAGACTATGCTGCTTACTACGTATAACTTTGGGACAATTCGGGTTTTATGTGAAAAATTTGTACGAAATAGGTACATATATACTTGTATTTTTAGTACGCAGCAAGGGAATTTTCATCATATTATTCTAATAATTAAAATTTTTTTTATTTTTAATACTTCTTCACTATAATTTTTAGAAAATTTTTATCAATTTTTCATGTAAAATCTGAATTGTCCTCGAGTTTATACAATACTGTCATATGCAGATATTAAAATTCAATAAGTAGCTGTTTCTTATCAAATATGTATAGTTCCGAAAATAATTATATTTATTGTGTGCTTGGCACATTTTTTACGTAATTTTCTTAAGTGAGCTATTTCTTCTTACAGGGCCACGTTTGCATGCAGGAGAAAATGTAACAGAAGTTCAGCGAATTTTGGAACTCCCTGACTAGGCCATGGATAATTTTGAGGTGAGTTTCTCTATTATATTTTATCCAAGTTGAGATATGTATTATCTCTATAATCTCTTACATGGAAGTGAGAGGCTATATTCCACGAATAAATCGTAAACTCATATTCAAGAACTCCTGTTTCTTTTCACTTCTCATGTCACTCGAGCTGTCAAGTATACATCGTTCAGTCGTTGTGCTCGTTTTTTTATGGTCGTTCTTCGGCAAGGCGTTAAAAAATTTTATTGACAAATCATCTATTCACCATGTCGACTACTGTATTCAGCGGATACACTTTTTGAAACGGTACCATATTTTGACTGGGAGCGCGAGCGACCCAATAAAAAAGCTATAAAATTGTCGTTTTCGTATCTTCATAAAATGCCCTCGTAAAATCGGCACGTTTAATTTGGAATCGAGTTGTGTTTTCCTTAAACCACTAAGTAGCTCATAAAAATCAAGTTCTAATCGACCATCTGGTGAAGCCCTTTCATTTATTTTTTTTCATAGTTCGTTGGTTTGACTCCTTGGTACGAGTATTTCTACTATTTTATAGATACAATAAGCTAACAGAGGTGCGTGAAAAATTATCGATACAACGAATAATTTTCTACTTTGAATATTTGCTCTTGAATAATATTTTTAAGACTAAGTTTGTGAAAATTCTCATGTAATGAAAAGTGTGTGATTTGAAGAATTATAGTTTTTTCAACGATACTTATTGTAGATATTAGTGGAGGTGATGAAATTGTTTCAAAATTTTTCGAAACATCGTAAAATTGGTTGAAGGAAGCGAAAGGAAAATGACATCCGAATTTTACCTATTGTATCTATAACTAAGTATAATTTATATTATACTTACGATTTACGATTATATAAAGTTGAATATAATAGAAATGGAGTTCTCAATATTTCATGGCTACCTCAGGCAAAAGAACATATCTACTAGAATTTCGTGTTTCATTTCATTGTAAATTCAATAGTAGCTGGATACGACTGCGTAATCGAATAATTGATAAGTGTTTGAAAATTGTGATAAGGTATTATCAATCATAACTTGGGTTATTGAATTTATAAAAAGTAAAAAGGTTTTTCGATTTCCATTTTTAATTTCATTACTCCTAGTTCCCTATTAAACTATCTCCCAAGGTCGTCTTACTATTATATACAGCTTTTCAATCAGTGACTAAATCTGCTACAAATACGAGTGTACATGTAATTATACCCGAGTTTAATTTTTTTGTTGGTTTTTTCCCCCTAAATCTCTGTAAATTTACCACTGAAGTAATATACATGTAATACTAATTTTCTTCACCGAGGAGAAATGGATAGTATTAATTATAAACAGAAAAATAACTTTTCTCATCACAGTTACGAAAATTACTATTTATTGTGGATATTCTAATATTTGTAGTAGGTATTTTTCACTATCCCAGATGACATTTATGTATTTTACTATTTTTGTAGTAATTTGTATAATTTTTTTTATTCAATCGAGGAAAAGTTGGTGACGCTTCCAACATGAAAATGGTCTAGCATCTAGCAACTCGAAACAAAATCACGACTAGCGCTCTTGCTTGTTTCAATTTATATAAAAGGTCAAGTTACACGTACTTTCGACAGATAGTAGCACAAGTTGCAGTATTATAATACGTGTATTTTTTGGGTTCGTGTTTCGTCTTAGGTGAGAGGACGAATATTACGAAAGGGGAAAGAGATTCTTTTAATAGGCTCTTCGAGTAAACATTTTTTATAGTTAGTACCTACCTACTACGTAAATAGTACTTAATATAGTTCATCCAGACGTTAATTATTGAAAAAAATTAAGAAAGTGTCTAAATCTCGTAAAAATAAGGATAAACAAAATGAACTTTGTTACCAATGAGGGCTTACAAATAACGAGTTGATTCGTTGAATAAAAAAATATTTAGATGGTATCTCTCAAGTCTTGTGTTTTTACATTGAATATATTCCAGCTTAATCGGCTCGATGCTGTCCTTGTTATTAGACTGAACTTGAAGTTCACTTTTCACATTTCGTCGAGGTAGCCTGCTAAATATCTACTCGTATGTGATGAAATTAAAAAAAAATTATGTGTTTGTTTGAGCTCATTGGATTTGTCTTGAGCAGAGAAATTCAACAAACTCAAACTCATCATTTTCAAAAGTTTCAGCACAGAAGAAGTATTTAGCAGGCCACCAACGATATAAGTTAGACTATCATGTTCCATGCGTCAAAAGTGTAAGATTTTGAGATGGAGGCTAATTACAATGGAAACTACAAAACGGATCTAGCTGAAAATTTTATTGCGAATACATTGAAGCTTTTCAATTCTACCATCGAAATTTCAAGTCAACCTGCTCGTTGGTTTCTGAGAAAATTCATTTAGAACCTTCAGAAACACGATTTTTTCTCTGCTACGTGAAATAGGACGAACTATTGATGGATCAATAGGGCTCAAATTTGCACCGAAGATCAGTTTTGGTGTAAGACAGGGCAGTGTAAAATTTTGTGATGATTGGTCAAGTGGCTCGCTAGATATTAGCAAAAATGTACCCAGAAAACAATGATTTTCGATTAGTTTTTGAAGGAACGGATTCCTTCGAATTCTAACAGATTTTTCAGCTTTGATGGCTTCTAAAATGAGAAAGTACGGAACCGACTTTGCTGAAATTGATTCAGTGTGCAAATAGAAGCTTGTAAAATATACCATTCAAGTTTCAAGCCAATGTGTCGGTTGGTTTTTGTATAAAGTGATTTAGAAGGTTCAGAACGTGAATTTCTGTTCGAAACTTGCGTTGGCAGGTTTCCGACAGAAATTCATTTTTCACCCATTTTTGCATTATCCTGAAACGTGATTCATGAAGAAAACCCGTATTTATTGCGGGCTTGCCGCGCTAGAATTATTCGTGATATCCTGTAGGTGGGTACACGCCGCGTGTAATTCGAAAATAAGATCATCAGATTAAATGAAACTTGAATCAAAACTTTGTATAAAATTCTTTCTCAGAGTAGGTACTGTGAAAATTGCGATAATATAAAAACATTAATCCGTCAAAAATGCTACTTCCTGATTGCCCCCCTTCGACACGCTCCTCGAGGTAGTGAATAACCTGTGAAAACTGAAAACGAAAAAAACACGGCAATCGGTTGACGAACGAAAATATGAGCAAATAAAAACAATACCGGCCCATCGAGTGTTGACTTCTAAGTGCGTGCTAAATTTCCCTTTCGTCGGAGAATTTTCGATTTTAGCTACCGAATAAGTTGGTAATGGTCGGTTTTGCCGTGTCGCGCAGCCAAAAAGGGGGGAAGTATGCGAGAAGGGTGTATAAAGAGGATTGAAAATAGAAATAAAATGAAAAAAAAAAAAAGAGGAAAAAGATGAAAAAAAAAAATGAGAAGAGGAATAGATGAAAGAGGTGGAAGCCGGTGGGTTGGTCCGCTATCCACAACTTACTCACGTGTCGAGCTTCAGTTGTGCTTGTAGTGCCTGTACTGAAAATATTCGAGAGGGTCATAAACTGAGCTCTATACGTCCCATTGCAGATCACCATAAGGAAGTACTATCACGAGTTTATTTTTCTTTCTTTTCTATTTAATATAATATAATACATCTAATTCGAACTCCATAATTTTTGCTTTTTATTTTCGTCTAGTAGTGCTTTTATTTTTCGCAATTTTTTATTTAATCGCAAATTAATAATTTTTTATTCGTCTTTAAACGGCGCCAATAAAGCATTTTCGAGAGCCGAAGAAGAATAAACTTTTTTACGATCGTTGAAAAATATTTACGGTCTTGTTTTACAATCGTGGGCACGAAAAGAGCGAAATATTTCCAGTGTTGTAATAAAATATCGAAAAGCTCCCTCCACCACGTGGCAGATTCGACGATTCGCTGCAAATTATAATAGAAGAAAAAATAACGAAAGTGCGAAAAATTTCGAATCTTAAATCGAAGATAAAGTCATAATATTTTTTACGACCATGTCGCACGTAAGTTTTGAGACGAAATTTGTAACGTAAAAATTAATTTTTCTCGAAATTTTCGTTTCCGTTTTTCATGTACGAGTTTGGTGAATGACGTTTTTTTTTTTTTTTGTTTTCTCTTTTTTTTTTTGTTTTTTTTTCGATAAAAAAAATTTCGCCCATTTTTGCGCGCGTTTTCGCAGTTTTTTTCCGCCGAGTATAATTTCATAATAATACGCAAATAATTTCGTCGAAAGTCCATAAATTCGTCAATTTGGACGACGATTTGTGGCCGAGTCGCGTTCGCCAAAAATGAATTCGTACTTCGAGCAGACGGGCTTCTACGGCGGCCACCACCACCACCAGTCGGCCGGAGCAGCCGCACACCACCACCACGACCAGAACAGCGTGGCGGCCGCGTACCGCTTCCCACTGGGGCTGGGCATGTCTCCCTACGCCTCCAGCCAGCATCACCATCACTCGCTGCACCAAAGCCGAGGCGCTCCGGACAGTCCGTACGACGCGTCGGTGGCGGCGGCGGCAGCCTGCAAGCTGTACGCCAACGACGGCCAGCAGGCGCAGTCCGGCTCGGCCGCTTCCGGCTCGTACAGCGCCACCTCCGGCGGCAGCTCCAAAGCCGAGTGCAAGGAGACCGCCCACCAGAACGGGTACGCGGCGGCGGTCGCAGCCGCCGCCAAGGACGTGTGGCAGGCCTCGTCCGGAGCGGCGGCCGTCAACTCGAATCCGCTGATCCGGCCGTCGGCTTGCACGCCCGAGAGCCGGGTCTCCGCTTACGGCAACACTAGTCTCGGCCTGGTCGGCGGCGACCCGTCCACCAGTCCCGGAGCGTCGGCCGCATCCGTGCGCAACTCGTCGGTCAGCTCGTCGCTCACCGGCTCCTGGAATACGTGTTCCATAAATTCCGCCTCGTCGCAGTCCGCCGCCACCCAGCTCCATCAGCAGTCGGCCAATCATACTTTCTATCCTTGGATGGCAATTGCAGGTAAGCCCTCGAGTTGACTCCCTTTTTGCAAGCCGTGTAAACGCGTATGTGGAGTGTGAGAACGATTTTGGGCACTTGAGAGGCATGAGTACATGTAGTAATAATTTTTGCGATTTTCATTATGTAGGAAAACTGCATGAGACGATCGATGCGTGATTTATTGTGGTCTTAACAAGGGTGTAGTTCCAAATACGTTAAAAAGTAACATTGGCGCCGGAAGACGTCTTTATGGCTTAATTGTGCACAAACTGATCTGAAATTTTCACCAATCTGTTCCGAAAGGATGTGTGCAGAGTGATCCTTTGGTGAAATCTTGAAATTTCACTTGGCAGTAATTTCAAGAGGCTGCGAAAATTGACATTTTTTGACTTGACATAACCTACGAGTAAAATTAATAATCAAAATTCTACTAGGTAACAGGGCACTCTGGAGACATCCTTTAAAAACGATTAACGGTGAAAATTTCAAATTCATTGGTGCAAAGGTGAGAAAAACGCATTCCCGCCTGTGTATTTTTTACAAAAAAAATTAAAAACCATGCTCGAAGTTACGTTATTTTTTGTTGTACAGTTTGGCGACGACAATGTGAGTATGAGTTAGCTATATTTTGAGAGTGGAAAGAAATATTTATTATAATTGTTTTCGTGCTCATTGGACTCGTGTTAAATGATTTTATTATATTATTAATATTACTGTCCCCTCGCAACAAGCAATTATATCAATTTTTTTTTTTTGTAATTGCTGGTGTAAATCTTAGATTGTACCTGTTGTCTTTTCCAAAAAGTTGTGAAAATTCATTCTGTATAATGAAATTTTTTCTTAGTAGGTAGTGGTTCTCTGTGAGGAAATTTCAAAATCTCCTATCCAGTTGTAAAATTCTCTTTCTCGCACTAACAAAAATTTTAACCCTAAATTTCAGCGTATATTAAATCTACTCTGAAAAAGATGCGAATAGTATAATTTGTTTTATATTTCTATGAGAAAAATTAAGATAATTTTAAAATTTTCGTGTGGAAATTTCTGAAAAAATAATAACTATTGCCATGAAAATATGTAATGATTTTACCGCGTGTTTTTATGGCGATTTTTATTGAAATTTTAAAATTGTCTATTCTTTTTATGAAAAATCATGAAAATTACCATTTTTCATATTTTCAGTGTAGCGTGCTAAAGGGGTATAATAGTATGTTAAATATCATATTTAAAAAAAAAAATTGGTTTCGAGGTAAATTAAAAATGATCTGTTCGAATAACTTTTTAAAGTAGTTTTAAAAATATTTTTAAAATTTATGAAATATAGGAATTAAGTATCATCTTCTGGTTGACCAATTTTGAAAATTGTCACAAATGAAACATTTTTTGTTTTCATCTGTTGTGATATTCATAATAAATTGTCTATTTGACCTTCAGCTATTTCTGATACATCTTGTATGAAAAATTATCTAATAATCATACCAATAAAATGAAATTATGATATTTTTTTTAACTCGGTAAAAATTTTAGAACGTTGAAAATATCCTTATTGTACCTATAACTATGCTATAAATACTATTAGCGAGAATTGGCCGTCAAAAAAATTAGTTTCGGCCTTCGAAGTTTGTCAAAACATTTTCGAAATATTTGCGAATAACATTACATTTTTTGAAATTAATTATACCTGCTGGTTTGAAGAACTTTTTTTCTCGAGAGCAAGAAAACAAAAGCCAAACAATTTTTGAAAGAAAAGCAAGTAACAAACGCCTCTTCTTCAATTAGCTTGCTGAAGAGATCAAAGAGATACGGGTGCATGAATAATTAACTTATACCATATAATTATTATAACGATAATGAAAAATTTTATACTAAGGAATTTTTTATGAATTAGATATTATGACACCTCCCTACTATAAAAAAATGATAAATTAACGTAAATATTCATAGTGAAATGTAAACTTGTTCATTAAGACAAAAAATAATTAATAAATTAACACAAAAAAGATTAATTAAGACTGGAAAAATTTTTAAAATAAAGTGAAGCCAAATTTCAAATTTTAATATGTAACTTGCAAAATTTAAAGACTGAAATTCTGCATTTCTTTTAGAGGAAAATTTTGATAACTTTTATTTCACTCTTCTTTTTGGCTTCTAATTGATGGCTAGGTATAATGAAACCACTTCGAAAATTATTTTAAAAGTCGATTCACTTCTATCAATTACTCGACCTAATTATAAAAATTATCGAAAAGCATGCAAATTATGTACTTGTTTTTACTGAAAACCCCCCAAATATTTCTTTTGTTACATTTTCTTTCTATAAAATTGAACAGCAATTTGAAATATCATGCTATTTGCATTTATATTTCGTTTTACTACAGACGATATCGCATGCGTTGATCGAATTTTTAAAACTTTCTAGAGAATATTTTAAAATCCTGATTTATCAGTTTTCTGAATGTCATCACAAAATAAATTTCCTCAGATAAGCATTTATGTCTCAGTAATTTATTATCCGTCAAAGAGAGATAACGAATAAATCTTTCATTCTGGTGTCAGGTGCCTGTGGAAAATTTATGTAGCCCACTCTCCACTGTACTGTAAGTTTAAAACCGTCAAAAATTTGTATCAAAGTAGTTGGCTCAAATATTAATTTTCAAATTGCAATCCGTAAATTCTAACTTAATCTCTTTATTTATCGGCAATTTTCGAGCTCTATATGTCTATTTTTGTCTGCAAATTGTGAATTGTTCACGGTTTCGGCGGGTAATAAATTATGTGCTGTTCAGGTAGAGATGCAGTTGGTCGAAAATCTTACCATTGAACAGCTCTTTCAAAATGATAGAGAAAGGATTAATATTGCTATATAATATTCGCGGGGAAAAAATTTATTCGAGTTATCGGATTGTGTAGTACCTACAAGGTACCTATATAGTCCTAGTTTTTCGAGACAAAGATTGAAAATGATTAAGTGATTGAGAATTTTGTTTGATTTAAAAGTAAAAAAGAGTCCTCGATACATATTTCATAACACGCAGACTATTCTTTTTAAAATTATTTACTCGATTTTTATATTTAGTACGACGATGAAAGTTTAATCGTTTATTTATTAAATATCCACTATTGAAGTTAGAAAACTTGATTTGAAAACTGGGGCTACCACATTTTCATAAAGATATATTATGCTCTTGGCTGGTCTTATTTTTTATTTGCTCGGTTATTTTTATTTCTCACCTTATAATTTTTGTTAGATGTAAGAAGCTTTGCGGTACTCGAAAGAGACAAATAGCATGTCCTGTGATCTAATAACTTGACTCGAACCATTTATAATATTCGCAGGCCCGTATCGCCCGTGCGGGCAAACAAAGCATTACACTACCTAACAAAAATCTTGTTCTCCTCGTAATTTTGCCTCGAAAGACAAAAAACGACTACCCCACCCCTCCTCCCCATATGAGGAAACATTTTCGCCCCGCAACAAGAATTTCGCTTGCCCTACCTGACGAAGGGCTTGCGGTACGGGCTCGAATATTCGTGTCACGATTAACAAATCCGATTATTAAAGATACACCATTAACGTATATACCTGCCAATGTCAGAATAATTATATCAAATTTGTGACTCAATCAGAGATGATTCAATTTAAAATCTACTGCTCCTATTATTAATACCGAATACCTAACCAAAATCTCTTCACAAATCAATTTTCAATAGGTACCTTCAATAGGTAGGTCCCCTAAAAAAAAAAAAAAAAAGGAAAAAGGTAAACAACATTTTAATGCTTCCTGAATTCTTCCTTTTGTAAAGCATAATAACGTTTATTCATTGGAAGCGAGCAGACGGATGAAAAGAAAAGAAAAGTACCTACCGGTAGATAAAGTCATAAAATATACGAACGTCCGACGGTATTAATAAAAATCAGCTGATATTTGACCCACATATTTACGGATCGGAAAACCGGCTATTAATTTGTTGGGGTTCAAAAACCCTTTGTATACGTGTAAACGTAAAGTACCAAGACTGGAGTGTAGATTGCTGCCGGTAAAAAGGGTGTAGGCTAAGTGCAAAACACATAAAACCTTGAATGGTTTTCCTCGTCCCTATTTTTATTTTTTTTTTTGCCTTTCACCCTCTCCGTCCCTCGCTGCGTATTTCTTTGCTGCTGGCAACTTGAGTAGTCATTCAGTGATTTTAAACGGTATGTGCGCCGTGATTTTTATATCGTTTCCTTTTTCTTTTATTGTGTGTGAAAGTAAAATATAATAAAAAAGGACGAAAAGGATAGAATGGTCCATCACTCGTGCTAAATGTCATTTTCAAAATGATAGAGTGAGCCACTGTTTACTCGTCGTTTTTTGAACCAATATTTCCTTATGTATCCAATGAATCGCACGTCAGTCAAATGTTGAAGAAACCCGAGGATTGATGGGAGAAGGAAATTTTCAAAAACTTTTTAAGCGATTCTTAACTTGTTTTTGTTTGTTACGAATTTTGTAAATTATCATTTGGGGTTCGCGTGACGTAGGGGGTTCCAAAGTCGCTCCATACGACCCAAAATTACTTTAAATCCTAATAAAAAATATAATAAACCCAACGCGTGGCCTTATTCGAAATTTACAAATGAAATTTTGAGAGAATAATTATTAATACTGCTGGTAGTCAGGAGCGGAAACTAATACTTATACGTGGCATTTATCAGTTCTCTGACTTTCTCAATTAATTCGTCTCAAGAGAAAAGAAAGGTTTTTACAGTTTTAATTACCCTAAATTTGTGAAAAATCTAGATTTCCCCTTCGGCTGGTATTAGAAATTATGATCATTTTTTGCTGGACGATGAGTCTTTGCCAATACTGTAATACTATATTTCAATTTTCATCAGTTGTATAGTAATGGAACCAATAAACGATACTTCATAGACTGGCTGACTATGGGTTAATCGTGTATTCTTGATAATTTTGTCTCATTTTCTGTTGAAATACTTCCTCCATTTAAGTGATTCCATCTTATTTATAATTTCATATTTTTATTATTATTTAATTAATTTTTTCTTGTAAATTCTTGTTGAAGAATTTTTTACTTTGATTTTATGATAACCTGAATATTCTTCTCCAATAACGATTTGCTTCTCAAATTATTTGTGAATTCTTCCAATGATTATAAATTTAGTCTTCTGTTTAAGAATTCTTCATCATTTGGCCTTTCTCTTTAATACCCGCAACCCAATACCAACTGTATAATTTCTTGATGGACAATATATACTATACTTCTAGGAAAGTATTGTGTCATTATTTTCGAAAACTAAATTTTTATATTTTGTTTTACTAACAATCTTGAAGAGATTCTTACTAAAAGTCCAGAATTCAACCCATTAATTTTTCAAGTTTTCTAAATAATTATAGCCCATATCCATCTGTCCTTAAATACGATTTGGTACATCATCGATGATTTGAGCTACGTTCAATTTTAATGCGTTTCTTTGAAATAATCGAGTGTCTTTAATCTCTATGTATTTTATTATCTGCTGTTTATTTTCGATTTTACTTGGCCTCGTGATAGGAAATTGTGTCGAACACTTATCAGTCGTTCGTTTTATTGGGATCGTAGAGGAAAGCAAGATGAGAAGATGGAAGCAAACTAAAACAAAAGAGAATAAAAAAACCGTCGTCGTTTAATTAGCTTATAATTATCAGCTAGACTATATAGATAATGAGACTGTAATTTAATGGGCGAGTTCATTTTTACATAATATATAACATATTAAAAAACGTACGAGCACCGCAAATTTTCAGTACGTACAATTGATACAATTTTTTAAAAATAGAATAGAAAAGATATTATTGTGTTCAGTTTGTATAATCAAGTTCTTCAGAATTTTATTTTTTTTAATTCTAAACTTACCTGTAAGTATGCAATTTAATAGACTATGCACTTATGGCCCGTGCATTGTTTTTTGCAGCTCTTTAGTTGAGTGGCTTCCGAATTCGCTAACGCTGTACATTCTCTTTGACAGATTTGAAGGTGGTCAAGAGAATTTTGATCCGTCTAATTTGTTTGTTCTCATTCAATCCACTTTTCTTACCCGTAAACCTAAAACTGAACGCTACCTTCGTGAACTCACGAATCAGCAATCTAAGCTATCATTCAGATCAGGACCATCACTTTGATAACTTTCTTTTTTTGCTCATTCTCTATCAACCTAGTTCTTTTCAAAATGGCGACGTATTGCGAAAATCAATGAATATAATTTTGCAGATCCTCCCTTCAGCTGTTTTCTCTTTATCTGCTAATTCTTAGTTTTGCAAAAACTACTCCCAACTTCACCAATAGAATACCATAATTATACAAAATGTCGTTCATCAGACACGCAGCCAGAATATTGTCTCTTTTTGCGTAATCGGACACAGGACACGGACTAGAAGCATAAACGACCTACTTGTCCATTAATTAGGAGTTCTTCAGCAGCGGGGAGTTTCCAGGGTAGAAACACCCCCTGGGTACGAAGGAGACTGAATGTGATTTGGTGGACCGAAGAAAATAGGGACATCAGTTAAACAACGTCCTTGGGAAGGCTACATCTTCGAAAAGTAGGTGCTCACTACTCAGCTGGGTACTTGATGTAGTGTTGTAAGAGATTATCAGCCTTTTTGTTGGGTGTGAATCTAATGCTATGTTGGTTGACTGCACGACAGTTTTACATATTTTTGCTCTCTGCCTAAGATTTTCGTCCAACTTTCCGGTGGATATTGTCTTTGTTCTTCTTTCACTCTTCGAAACACACAGTAAACTGCTTCCACTTGCAGATGTTTTTTCTTTTTTAAATATAGGTTATCGCGGATAAAAAAGTTGACAAATGCTATAGTGACACTTTTCTAATTCTTATTTTTCGACATTGTTACTGGTTTATTCGCTATCTTATGTTTTCCTCTTCACTGCTTCGAATTAGTTATATTTTCATGCAGGTCTATGTGCCATCGCAAGTACCAACGATATTCCCCAATTTTCTTGATTATTCTCTTTTAATAAAATTAATATGGGAGTTTTCAGATCGATGTACACCCTTTTTATCATTAACAGTGAGAATTATTTTTTATTTATTCAAGATTGAAGAAAAAATAATAATATTGGAATAAGAGGGGGAGGAATATTTATGAGACCTTTGATTTGGCATAAGTATACTCGCGCATTAACAGCTTGAAATCTTGAATGTGTGTATAAAACTGTAGTCGACTAAAAATCAGTTTCCTTTTTTCTTTTCTATATGACTTGGAAAATACCTATTCCTATTTAATTACGAGTAGTTTTGGTGAAATTTTTACTCTGAATGTTCATATTCTATTTATAAGTTCAAGTACCAATGCGTTGTGCCTACAGTCCAGTGTCTACAGATTAAATTTCTCGAGCATTTCATTTTTCCTTTCTTTTGGATATTCTTGCTGTGGATCAACATTTTCCTCAGATATGTAGGTACTGTATATGGAATAGATCTAGGTATAACGACTACCTATATATAGTTGTCAAAAACGTGATTTATACTCCGATTTCATCGGGAATGGTCGACTTGATTCATTTCTTGATACTTTGTCGTCGAAAAAAGCAACGATTTTAAATTAGGAAAAAGAAGAACACCCTCTAATACAGGGTGCGGCAAAATGGCCGGCTATATTTGTTTTTCCAATTATATGCGCGAGACAAACGATAGAGACATGCTGTTGGTTTTAAATTAAAATTCATTCTTTAAGGTTACGTATGAAATGAAATTTCACTCGCATGTTGATCATTTTGCCCAGCAAATTTGCAAAGGCGTAAAACTCAATTTTTTAAGACTTTGCTAAGCAAGAATCATATTTTTCCACTAATTTCTCACGTATTCAGCCGGTAGAGATTTTACCTCCACACGCTAACCATGAAGAATACCACACGTGCACAATTCCCTCCCTGGTCAATTTTATCCATCACTGGCAGCATTTAGCGGAAGAAATTGCAAAATAATGTAACCATCGCTTAGCAAAGTTAAAAATTTGGAATCTACCCCTTCAGAAATGTGTTAGGCAAAATGGTCAACATGAGAGAGTAAAATTGTATTCAATAGCGCATCAAAGTAGGGATATGGAGCTGAAGCCTTCCCTTTAGACCTTGAATTTCATCGAAAAAAGGCTGAATAGAAGATTTTTTTTTTTTTTAATAAATTTATGCCTTAGCCTCTCCCTTGAAAAATTTGTGGATGCGTCACTGATTGTATTTCATACGTAACCTTAAAGAATGAATTTTTATTTAGAAGCAACCGCATGTCCTTATCTTTTTTCTTATGCGTATAATTCAAAAAACAAATGTAGCCGGTCATTTTGCCGCACCCTGTATAAACCTACGAGTGCATAAATTTGATGTTCCTTTTTCGTCGACGTCTATCGATATTAATTTGAAAGCAATTAAATTACTTTTACAAACACCGACAGATTTTTGGGTTTATCAGAATTTTTTATAGGATCTATGGTAAGATTATGGTTATTGATGAATAGGATTATTTGCTATTTTTAATCCGTTGCAGAAATTTGATAATTCAGGAGTTAGATAATATTGACGTCCGATTTGTCACCCTTTATATAATGAGCTGATGGTCTCGTTTCTTGTAGAATGATTGAAAATCCTATTCATTTTCATATCAGATCGTTTCTTTTTCATGAATGCGACTGTCATCACCCAGGTGGCCATTGTAAAATGAAGTTGGAGTTCCTCGTACCCCTAAAACATATTCAAGCCTCATTATGTTCAGTTCTACAAGTGATCAAGACCTAATGATCAGTTATATGCTCGCTTGGAGGGATGAGAGTTTGATAAATGAATATGAAAGCTACATTTTTTCAAATTTTTATAACTGAAAAAACAAACAAAAAATGTGCATTTTTGGTTGTTTTTTTTCTTCTATTTTTGGAATATTTTTGTAAAAATTTTCGGTTAAATTTGATTTTGTTCTTTGTTTTTTTTTTGGTTCAATTTCATAAAAAAATACCACAAAAAGCATTAACTTGATCAAGGAGAGAAGAAAAATCAGCAAATCTGATGTATAAATATTTGAGGGAGCGGAGTTTCTTAATGCATTTTTCCTGGCTAGAGGGAGCTTTGAACCACCTTCCCCTAGTACGCCACTGGTATCTGGTATGCATATCCAAAAAAATCTTTTCTTTCTTGCTTCAAATTTGATTCAAGTTACGCACGCCTTTTTAGAAAAATCATTCTTCTCAGTCTCTTTTTACACTGCTCTTGAGAAAAAGTTCTAAAGTGCTCTATAATTTAATCATCTACATATACAAAGTTTTATTCTTTTTGTATTAAAAATAAAAGGAATTCAACTTCCGAGGTCGCTATACTTCTAGACTGGAGCTTACTTTGCTTTTCAAAGAGTGCCAAAAATGAAAGACTATGCAACCTATCTGACATGAGACACGTTCTAGTATGTGAAAAATGTTTGAGATTTTTCTCTATTCTCAGTCCTTCTTGTTTTTTTTTTTTTTTTTTTGTTTTTTGCTTTATGAGTTGGTAAATGTTGGCGTTTTGTTGTCACATTAACGTCGCATTTATGTGAGATCGAGATTTTAGATCTTGTACCTACATGAAAAATCACGTTGTTCGTTCATCTTATAGGTACCCATTCTTTTTTAGTTTATAGAAGTTGACGACAAATTCGTGTGGCTCGAATTTTATTGTGCTGCACCACAGCCAACGCTCTGTAGAGCAATCAAATTAGAAATTAACGTGTTTCGCTTCTCCTCTCCAGTACCACTACAGCACTACCCATTGCCCAATGCCCCTTCTCCTTGCCGTGCTCGCGCTTCAGTCTGATTCTTTCATTCTGTCTCATGACCAGTTCGACCTTACTCGCTAATTTTCTCATATTTTAACGCCATATCATTCGAAGCGTGTGCTTCAGTCGTAACGATGGCCTCTCGTCAGCGTTAATTTTATGGTATTTTTTAATACCATTTACAAGAGTAATGTTGCGGATTTACCCAGTGAATGGTCGCGTGCATTTAGATGCCTCCTTGATTTCGCATCTCATCACCGATAGAAATAAATTTCAATTTTTGTCGGTTAATGGTTTTAAGTTAAGGCACCCGATGGGCAAAAAATGAGAAAATGGTCCGGAAAATGAGAATTTTATCTGTTGTCAGTCCGTTTTTATTTTCGATCATCGGATTTGAAAATTTGCAGTTATTTTTGTCATCTTGATTAATTTTCCAAATCCGTTTGTAAAACGGATTTCCTGATTATAACCAGTGATAATTTTTGGGCAATTTTTCTAAATCCGCTTGTAAAACAGTTTCACGGATTATAACCCGGGCCAACAAATATGATAAAACAGCCTTCACGGAAAATAATCCGGACTCATTTCCGGTAAGACTGATTACAATCCGTTCGAAATCCGTCTTAGAAGCCGGAAAACAGGAAAATTCCGGGTTATAATCCAGAAACGGATTATAACCCGGAATAAAACGGATCCGTTTTCAAAATATTTTGCCCATAGGGCAGCATGAGAGTAGTGACCAAGCTAATGAAATGATTTCATCTGTATTAAATTACGATAGTGCATGATCTTTTTGCTTCAGTTTTATTTGTTTATAATCGAGTATTCATTTATTTGTGACGTGATTTTAGTCAAGTAACCATTCCCTTATATATGTATAGCTACAATTTTGGAAGAAAAGTATCTATTCAATTTTTTTTAGAGGCAATAATTACAACTAGAAATTCTTTTGTCTCCAATCAAGCTTCATCTATAACTGTAACCGGCAGTGCTTATTTTTGAATCTTGAATACTTGCCTTCAGTCGGCTTGTGTAGGTGTCTAATTGATCAATTTACTCATCTGACTTCTTATAAATGGGAATATCACCCTGGTAGGATTTCTTTTGGATTGAATTGTATTTTATAAAGGAGTTCAGTTAGAGTATGTAAGAAAAAATGAATAAAACGACGAAATAACCCTGACGAATATCCTTTATTTCAGTTATGAGAACTCTAGATTATGTCATTATTCTAAGTGAATATAAATGCGTAATGCGAAGGAATGCAAAAGCATAGCTTATTAAGGTTAACGAGCGCGGCCAATATTTCAGTGGCCAGTAATTTCTTAGAGTTCAACGCAGAGCTTAACGTAAACTGCGATGTATAGTCCATTCCAAATAAGGAACGCAATGATTTGAAAGGCGCAACAAGGTGCGTCCACCTGAAAAAATTTTTTGTTCGTTGATTCGCGTTGACTTCTTATCACTATCGGCGAATTGATGTTTAATTTTGATAACTGTTAACGTTTTTCTTATCAATATCAACGCGAACCACATTCGCAAAATTCTCTCTATGTCTTCGTCTCTTATATTTGTGCTGTGATTGGACGAAATTCGTGTAATGCGGATTGCATATTGCGTTTCTTATTTGGAATGGAATAATTTCTTTGGGTGATTATTCGCTTGCTTATTCTACCTACAGGAAAAGTAGAAACAAAAGATTGGAGTAAAAACCGAGAGGCATTTTTATTTTCACCTCGCTGAGATGTCTATTTTTCAGTTGACTAATCAAATACGGAAATTTTTGAATCTTGATTGTAAGACCGGCTGGATTGCAATACACAATTTGTATCGTCTAATATGGCACAGTACTTGAATAGCATATACATACTCGTATATCCTCAATCATTATATCGAACTGGTTAATTGGAATTCGTAGCATTCCAATTTCATTTTGCAATCAAAATTACTGTCGTAAAGGCTACCTGACGGGACTGCTATACACTCGATGGAGAGGCGAAGAAAAAGAGATTTTGCTAAATTAATACTTTCTTCGTATTTTATTTTCTCCGTAGTGATGCCGACTATTAAAAGAGGGCGTTCTAATGAACTGATAACCATCGTATCGAAAACACGACTTTTTGCACTTTATTCGCCATCCTAATTTCGACACGTTAATGGTACCCTAGAACACCAGAAAAAAAAGCAACCTCTACTGCAGGTAGTCTTCACTTTGCATTCGAGAATTTTTTAATATCTGTAGGCTGCAGGGAAGGTGACCACAGAACACGTGTTTTTTTTTTGTTTTTTTTTTTCACTCGGCAGTTAGAAACCTCGCTGATGATGGTGAGAAGGAATATTCACTGCCTGATTAATTTAATTATATTCATCCAAATAGCTTCTCGAATACTGCAAAAATTCCAAGATGGTAACTTGGTGGGGTTTTGAAGTTGACCTTTCTGGAAAAAGATTGCATTCTTAATTCTTGTGTGATTTTTTCATGAAACTTCTGTTGAGCACATAATGTTCTTCTAAAGGGTCTCTTGAAAAATAATTAACTGCTTCCGTAAAAGTTCCTCGTATAAAATGTTGTTGGCATTTAATAACGTATGGGTAGATTATTTGAATTATATTTTAAGTCTCTAAATCTCCTTTATGGTATAGTTATTTCTTCTTCTAAAAGAACTTGTAGACTTTAGAACTGCATCTTTTGGATTTGCTAGCTGAGAATTTAACCGCATATAAATATTGCCATTTTGGGACGCAGTGTAGCTCCTCAAAGTATAGTGTCAAAAAAAATTATAAAATTTTACATTCCACCGATAGCAAGAAGTTTTATGGAAAAATGAGTAAATATTTTAAAATATTTTAATTTACTACGTACGGAAAATACCACCATACCGCCCTATTTTCGGGTTGGAAAACCGCAAATTATCAGAAGCGGGATTTTTTGTTTTCCGCGGCGGGATTTTTTGTTTTCCGCACCTTTATATTTCTGTGTGCCGTTGATTAATTCGTTTATCATGATAATTTGCGGTTTTCCAACTTGAAAATAGGGCGGTTTCCATTCGTAATAAATTAAAATAGTATACACGATTAGTTTGAAAAGTAATCGCTTACTTTCCGCACCAATCGTGTAATCTACTATTTTTCAACGCTCTTCAATATTAATTTCGCATATTTCATAAAAAGTTGAATTAGGACCTCAAAAATATTTTGAGAACACTTGCTGCTGAGCTTGGGTCCCTATAAAAGTTGAAAATGAAAATGAGAATTACTCTGACGAGGGCATTGTCCACCCCGCTTCATTTATTACCTTCGAATCAACTCTGAATTCTGTCACCATGCAGATATGCTTATTGTGGCGTCTGTCGCATTTGGACGTGGGCTCATAGTACATTCGTGTTTTTTTTTTTTGTTTATGTTTTCAAAATGAAAGGAGTACTTTGGCCGTTGTCATCAATAGCTTTTCTTATACCAGTGTTCGTGGGGATCAAAATTTGACTGTATATTTTTCACGCTGCCGTTTGTCAGGCAAACTTTAACAAAATTTTTTCATATTTTATTGTCCTGAACTCGGTGTGTCTCAGATACGTGGCTGGCCCACTGACACGGAAAATATATTTAATTTCTGCAGGTTATAAATGGTCTCGATGCGACTATAAAAGTGTTAGAACTGTCGACAACTGACACGAATATATGGGCGAATATATTTGCCGAAAATTAGCCGTTCTGCTGACTTCTATATTCGTGAAGAATCAGGTAAAAAGAAATTCTATAGCGGGTAGTTTCATAGAACAGTTTTCACCCATACTGGACTTGAAGCCCTGCAACAACTTGCTCCCGTTCAAAGCTCATTTGTGAGTCAACTTGTCAAGACTTGCTGGATATTTTCAACTTTGTCTTGTACCGGACTCGAACCCAAGAAACGATGGCCCGGGAAGGGGGGCACAAATTTAATTTCAACTTTTTTAAATTTATTAGTTTTTCTTTAGAAATTTGTGTTTATTCGAATATTAGGCACTCTGGTGCTGTTTGCATGAATGTGTCATTCGTCCGCCTGCCCTAATTAAGCCAATAAGAGAAGTGTAATGTTTTCGACTAACAATTTGTACATGTGGTTGAAGAGAGACGCGAGGGTATAGGATTCGCCAATTGAGTAGAAGGTCCGCTTGATTGTCTGTCGTCGACGACAAACGTAGGCTGTGTGCCATAAATTATGAAGCCACGCATATTTTGCTGCACAAGATGTGCTAATAAGTTACCACGGTGTTTGTTGATTTGTACATTTTGAAATTGTGTACGCAGTTTCGCATCATCCAGCTTGAATTATATTATAACTCCTATAATTTTTTTGATGACAAATTACGTAATCGTACATATCGACTAGTAGTTTGTGCACTCGACTCGAATATTTTATTGGTAATTAATTAGCCGGGGAGAAAAATGTGACTCGAGAGTTGAGAGTTGCATTCAATTATATCTACTCGTGTGAATAATTATAAATTGGCAAACCGCAGCCATCTTGAACAAAAAAGATGATACATACGAGTACATTCAACAAATTAATTAGAAACACTTTTTTAATAAACTTCTCATCACCACATCGCCCACACCTAAACTGTACCTCCTCTGATTTTGATTTTCCTGATAATTTTATTTTTTACTTCACGGTGTGTAGCGCGGTAGTGTAGCCCAGGAAAATAAGTTTTAAAAGTTGAAAAAAAAGGAAAAAGTTGATACAAAAAATTGTATGCCTGGAATGTGTTGAGGTAGTCCAGGGAATATGTGGTACAAAGTTTCGGCCCCCACTCTCTGTGCTTCGCCCCTGGGGGGACTCATAATTGCTCACAGTGGACGTTTTTCAGTTATAACTCGAAAAATATGCTACATATTGATTCTGAAGTGCAGTTATTCTGTAATCTGTACTCAATTTCCTATCGATTAAAAAAATATAAACGGCCTCATTCGGTGCCTTACAAGTGCAGAAAATTTAGATTGTAAATGTGTCTAATTTCGCTTAATCTTCGAGTTATTGAGGAAGAACACCTGAAAATTATTATTTTTCATTTTGGACTTATTTTCAGTCTTTATTTCTGCAATTTCACGACGCCAAGTTAGCTAATTCTTTTTTTAATTGATGGGAAATTTGGTGCAGAATAAAGTTTTACTTAACTTTAGAATGGATATCTGGCATGGTTATCGATACATAGTTGAAAAACGTCAACTTTCAACCCTTAGAGCTTCCAGAGTGGCGGCCGAGACTTTACCATACACTCTCTGAACTACCTACCCTCTATACATTCCACGCATGAAATCTTTTGTACCAATTTTTTTTTTGATACGAGTACACTAATTTTCCTGGTCCAAGTGTTGTTTGATGAAGAAAAATAAATTAAAATTCGTTTGATTTACTAGTTTTCCTTCTAATTTTAAAATTCATTTAAATTATAAAATTACTCACAATCTGTTCTAATTAGGTCTTCTAGTGAATCTACTTATAAATGCCTCTATTTCTCAGTAAGAAAAGAATGAAGTCCTTCCAGTTTTCCTGATAATTGTGAAAAATATTTCTCCGCAGTCATTTGTATTAACTTTTGAATTGTAATCGTACATATCAAGTATTTATGGACAGTTTTTTTTGTCTTTTTTTTTTCGGTCTTCCTTTTCACGTCATCGACTTAATTTGATTTGTTGAACAAACCTATATCATAAAATAAATATAGGTTTGCAGCTCCAGCCAAAAAATGCATTAATGCATTATCAGATAAGAAATATTAGTTTACAAGTAAAACAGGCAGTTTTCTCGTTTGTTCGTACAAGAAATTCGTGTATTTTTAATTTCATGCATATATGAAGTCAACGTAATTGTCTTTCTTTTGTTTTCAAACATTTCCGACTGGTTCCTAAAAAAAAAATTAACGTACTCGTATATGAAAAAGAGAAGTACCTACATGATTTTTTTTCTCATATAATTGAAGTTCAAAAAAAGGTACGTAGACTAATAGGCATTATTTTATTAAGTTTGTACACCTTGTTACTATTAATACAAGTGGATAGGGATACCGTGGTGTTCCAAGCGAGTGCTTTAAGAAATTATGTTTCATATTTTCTTTCCAACTTTTTTCCTGCATTCTTCAATTCTATTTTACATTAAAGAATAAGTAGTTAGTTTAGGAAGAGCTAAAAAAATATGATAAATCGAGATCCAAGACAGCTTGCGAAATAACAAAACAAATTTTTTCTATACTTTTATGTTTCGACATGCTGAAAGTAATTTGAGTGATTGGTTTAATTATTTCTACTGACCTTGAGACCAACTGAATAACTGAAGGTTCGACTTCGACAGCCTACGAAGGCACTATATTTTTCTAGCTATACCGCCAAGATTTTTTATTCGTACATACAGTACTTTTATACTGTGATAATCCGTGATTTTGTCAAGAATTTGAAGACAATTTCAACCAATAAGCTCGTTATTTCGCTCAAAATGGGTTGATTTTTAAAGTTGAGTGCTTGAAACATTTGTTCATTCTTTTAGTAATTAGTTTAGCGTGAGTATAGGTTAATTAAAATGCTCGAATATATGAGTTACCTCGGAGAAATTGTGATTTAAATGAGGTTTCCTCAGGAAGACAAAAAGCACTTTTCTTTTTATATACATTAATATTAAAAATTTTCAGTAAGTAGTCTTTTGATCTCAAGTTGTTGTAGGGTGATCAATCGGTTTTTTTGTGCTATTATTGCAAGCTTGGTAACAATGAGTCTCATCTTTCGAATTTTTCAAATTTTTTGAGTACCTAGGTGTGTTATGCCAGATAATTTGACCGAGAAAACATTTTTCATGAATTTGCAATTTTAAGTCACCTGTCGAATTTCTGTTGTTTGAGGCAAAAAAAAAAAAAAAAAAAAGATCTCAACTTATCAAATTTTCAAATCTCAACATTTTAAACGTCTCACAAATAAAAATTCAAACGGAATTTTTACGAGTGTTTTAACAGATTTTCGAAAATCTCATCTGGCTACACTGCTGCGATTGTGATTAATTGTGAATACAATATCCGAATATCGTGCCACTGATAACAATTTTGGTTTTAGTTTTGATCGCCTTCGTTGATTGTTTCGTTAGTAATTCTGCTAGGATTAGCGTCAGTCTATTCTTGAAAATAAGGAATTCTGAATTCAAGTTTTGTGTGACTCATATTAGTATCTCTCGTCGAGTAATCTCTCTATTCATCGGTAATTGTATGTTTGGTTTGAATCATACCTCATTCTTGTTCAGTTCAGTTCTTTGTGAAATGCTCTGTGATAGCTGCGTATCGCTTGTGAAGTTGTTAGAAACGGTAGTTGGTAACCTGTGGCAGTTGCTCTTTTGTAACTTATATCGTCTGTTTATTAATTCATATCATGTGTCCGTGAGTTATCCTCAGTTCAACTCAGTTTGACTTCAAAATATCGTAAATTCCGTCGAAGTTTGTTCAACGGGTTTTTCTCGGTTTGCTCGAGCCTCGAAGATTGTTTTAGCTGTTCCGTGTGACCTGTGTTACAACCAAGACAAGCGAATCGTTTCACTCTTCTTCTGGTGAGCTAATTTACATTTCACGATTACCTTATTTCATTAGTTCATAACATGAAAGATCTCTATACGACTCAACAGTTAACAAAATTTCTGTCGCTGAGAACGCGAATAATGTAAGTCCAAATTTAGTGATAAGGAGATTTCGACCGTTTTTTATGTAGCTAGTTTACTTAGCATTTTCATGATTTCATCCTGTGAACTCAGTATTTCAGTATAAACGCTCATTATCCGTGAAATGAAAACCACAAGTGTATATTTTGTGAACTTCCACTGTGTTATTTGAAAACCTACGATTTTCAACCTGCGGATCACTCTGGCTCTTATAGCCGCAGATTTGTACAGTTTATTTCTTGTAGTTTGAATGACATCTAGTAGATATAGCACCAAATATGATACATTTATGAAAAACTCTTCATTAAACCCTTCGAATGGTATCTGATAATGAGATAGGTACCTATAGTTATAATATGTATCGACTATTTGTAATCGAATTTATTTTACGTAAACCGTAGCATTAGCTTCATCAATCATCAGTTGCTTCATATATATATACCTACTTCATTCCAGTTAAGAGTTCCATGACGTCACAAGCATTTGAAGAAAGCAGTTTCTTCTCATTCGTTGAATCTTGTGACGTTATGGAACTCTTAACTGGAATGAATTTATCTATTAGTATATTCTCTCAAAGTGAACGAAATTTTACGCCTGAGAACCAGAGTGATCCAAATCCAAATCTAATGATACAATGATTTCGACGTAGTGTACATTGGTCAGTTGAAGATTGGTAATTTGAACGAATTTTTCAACATTTAAAAGTAGTTTTCATTCAATTTCTCTCGCTCCTCTTCCTGTATGGTGAATATTGATGTCGTTTTAGGAAAATAGCTCTGCTATAGCTTCTCAGTACTCTAAAATCTGAATGATTCTACAAGAATATTTTGAGGGTTATACCGATCACTCTTTTGCTGTAAATGAGACATACATAATTTCGATGTTTTGTTTTTTCAATCAATACAAGAAAGTTGTTGGTAGGTACTTTAATTTTATATTCCATCTTTTTCATCTTTGTACTTTTCAACGTTCAATGAAAAAGTGGCCAATATTACCTTTATTGACGGTAATTTGAAAAACTATTCATACAGGTGAAACAATTTCAACTGTTTGTTTTCGTATTAGCCTTTCTGTTGTTACAGTTACATCATTCCATTTTTCTTTCATATCAATCGGTGTATTGATCCCATGAAAACGTATTTATTATCTATCAATTTCGTCAGGACATTACATGAGGAAGTCCAACTCCAGAATGTTTCATTTCTTCTCAGAGACTTCTGCCAAATCTTTTCATTACAACTACAAGTAACATGTTAATATTCAATGAAATCCTTTTTTAATCTGAAACAAAAAGAAGAAAATATTAATTAGTGAAATACAATTTTTTTAAAAAATAAAAAAAACATACTAATCTTGAAAATGACGCATACATATTATGATTAAATAGGTGGAGGGTTTCAAAAAATACAGTGCGGAGATGAGAAATGCTGTGAGGAAAAGCAGGCCAAAATCATGAGAGGCCAGTAGGTGTTATATGTATTTGCCATACTCGAATCAAAATGAGGCCTTTTTAATGAGACCAAAACGAAAATTCAATGTTTCGTCTATTCAGGGGAAGGTGATGATATCACACTGCTTATCTGATCGTATGAAAACTATAATTATTCAAGAATGCTAGTGCTAGCTCCCTTTATTTGAATAAATTATTCACAACGAACTCATTCTTCCTACCTTCCTCATCGATTATCTTAAATTGAGGACGCTATGAGGAAAGGAATAACGGAAAGACATTGAAACCATGCATTTTCTGCAATATTCTCTGTAATACATACTTCCCAGAATACGTGTTCTCGGTATGATGAAAAATAAAAAAAGAAGTATACTCGTAATATACGCTGTATCCGAATTTTCTCAAGCCTTTGCCAAAAACTTGTGGTTGCTAAAAGAGAAGAAATATTTCGATTTAAAATTTTTAATTTGTATTCAAAGCACAAGAAGCACCAGAAGAGCATTTTTTGTTTTATTCGCAGTTAATAGGACCAAGTTTTGGAAGAATGAAAAAAAAAAAAAAAAAAAAAGAAATGAAAGAAATTATCAATTTACGACTTCAGCGGCGTTGTCAAATTTCCTGTTTTTTGGCGGATGAAAAAAAAGTTTTTCTTAATGAATGAGCGCCGATGTACGATGGTGGCGGCGCGACGTCGAAAATGCGTGCTTTAGGTGGCAGAAAGCAGGTCGGCGGAGGGGATTGGAGGGTCGTTGGAATGAGGAAGGTGGCAAAAGGGTGCGAAAGGGGAAGCCGAATGAAAAATATGAAAGTATACGGTAAAGGCGAAAGTTATACTTGTATTTTGGCCGCTAACAAAGTGGTAATGATCAATAAATCCCAGGAGAAGGGATTTTTGTGTATGCATAGTCTCTATATACACTGGCGCACAAAAAGCATGGAGTGAATTGTTATATACGAGTATGTATTGTACTCGCATATTAAAGTTACGGCGTTTCCAGAAAAAAGAAATTATAAAAAACGAAAAAAGTTATTGGAAAATGATGGGAGTTGTACCGACTTTCGTATAATTAATATTACTTGTGAACTTGAGAATAAGCTCCCCCCCCCCCACCTCGAATGAATGTGTAATTGTGTATTGACGCCTCACTAGTATCTTGTGCCATATGTATATTGCATGTTATACTTATAGAAAAGGGAAACTTGTAACCATCTCTGAGTAATGGCTTGTCATCAAGTAAAGGATCAAACTAAAATTCATATCAATTTTGATCAAGGAGTCCTATGTCCCAAAAGTTGGACTGTCATAATATTAATTATACGTATACATTTTTAACAGAGTTTCTTGAAAAATCTACCCCGTTATACGAGTACTTGAATCTGGAGCTGTGAATTTGATAATCGAATCTTTCTGTAGTGCTTTGTGGTCATTATACTGCGGTCAATTTATCCGCAAAAACATTCCCTCTTATTGATAATTCAGACTGAAGGAAAACACCTCTAATAATCACTTATACTCGACGTAATGATAGTGGCGGATAATTAATTAAAATTTTGTGCATTTATCCGAAACTCACCGAAAATTTAAAAAAAAAAAAAAAAAATCATGGTGGTCGACGACTTCCTCCGAATAAAATGCGTATAAACGGGAGTCGGGTTGCGATAATTAACAGGTCTAGTTTATAAAATCGTTTATTGAATACTTCCAACCGGTTCGCCGATGCTATAATACACCAATCGAATTCTTCCGACGTGAAAAAAATTTTTGATATTGTATCTGAGAATGCACATAACTATACTTCGGCTGATGGCAACACTGCATCGTAAACGCCGAATCTTTTTTGATTAATTTCATCATTGTAGAGTGTAGTGTACGAGTATGTGTATGTGTGGGATATACAGCAATGCACTAAATACGAATCTCGATGGCCGAAGGATATTGAGATGCTTTCAAATTTGGATAGATTTCTGGTCTGCCTCTTTCTCCTCCGTCCATATTTGTAGCTAACTGCCAATTGTTTTTCTTTCAACCAGTTTGCTTGTAACCGTGGTCATAAATTAAAATCGAAGAGTTGAAAAGTTTGAGGCATGTTTTTTGGTCGTTGTGTACCTATTATATGGCGTGTTCAGTCGTTATAGTGTTGGTACCCTCATGATGCGATACGAAGTATTGGGTTGTAAGAATAGATCGATTCTTTTTCTTCGAGGAGTATTATAAACTCATACTCTCTAGAAAAGACTCGACCTTTGAAACTGATTTTCGTCTAGTCCGTAGTTGGAATTTTCACATCATGTTGTGGAAAAAACTTCATCACGAGTATTCTGTACAAGTACTTTAATCTAAGACTTGGGATCATAACCTTCAGAATTGAAATGGAGATGAGAAGATTTGCATTTTTCAACATATTGGAAGAATTATAAAATTTTTAGTAAATGAATGGAGCTATTAAACTCAAAAGACATGTTACAAAACTGAAAAAATGATTTTGAATTTGTTGGAGTTCAGAATAATCTGTGAAAGTAACTATATAATCTATTAATTCGGGTTATTTTTATTATTTTAAAATCAGTTCACGAATGTTTAACCCTGGAAAAGTAAAATGTTGCTTTATAGTTTTTGAGGGATCAAATATCAAGTCATTTCATTGAAGGTAACATGTGTGAAATACCGAACACCAGTAAAATTGTCCTGGGTTTCAAAACAGAGTTTATTTTTTATGCTTTTTTCAACTTTATCTGGGAGCCGAGCAGTGCGCAGGAGAAAAAAGTTGTACTCTTAGACTTCGAAAAAATGAAACTGTAATGTCCGTGAAGATAAAGAATTTACTTGAAACATTTTTTCAATTATATTATTTTTCAATTATTTCATTGGAGGTAACATGCGTGTGAAATGTTCACCCTTAAATGTGCACTACTGAGTACTGCCTTATCCAAATGTGTCCGTACCCTCCTCACTTTTGATTTGCTGAGAAATCTTGTATAATGACTTCATATAAGGTATGCCGGATGTTGTTATTGAGTAGTTTCTCAGATAATTTTTGTTCGCATTAATAACTCGCAAGGTATAATATACTTGTTTACTAGATTTATACTAGATACTTATGTACATACTTTGTGTGCGTTTCGAAATTCAAAATATAATAAAGTATCTCTCGTGTGCAACTTTATGTTAGACAGTTGGTAAAGATAATGTCAGTTTAGTGCTCCTCGTTGTCTGTAAGTATTTGTCAAATAGTTTGTGGAAAACAATGAATTGCAGGAGGGCTCAAACTTGATGGAAATAATTGATAACGTCAATTAATGGCATAATGGGTGATGAAAAATGCAATGTTTCTTGGTTGCGTGGAAAAGGAAACTGCTGTTTTGGTACAAAAGCCGGTTTTTTTTTTTCACTTTCATTTCATTTTTACTTTTCATTTTTTAGTATGTTGGTATAATAAAATTACGCAGAAAAATGTGTTTTTAACTGACAGTTTGTCAGTTTGATGTGTAGGTTTCTACGTGAGGTATATGAAGAAAATAAAATAACAAACAAACAAAATAAAAAATTTTCCGATTTTCGGATAATGGTTCATTAACATGCGGCTCAATGCTTTTTAACGATGAAAGTCAAGTATGTCTTGTGATGACTTGTCGAATTTTTGTTGAAAAATCTCGAAAAATAGTTGTTATTACATGTTTTTCTCCTTTCTAATTAGAATATTAACTGGCGTTCAAATCTTTAATTTTTCTTTCTGGTTTCAGTAAAATGCTTATACGGGTGTTTGTAAATCATTTTAAACAAACGCACCGGCAAAATTCAACATTCAGATTTCCTCACGATTATAACCATATCGCAAGATAGTCTTTATTTGTAAAGTGGGGCTTAGTCAAGTTGTTGATCAATTTTTAAAAATTCTACGCATTAATGAAGTGTTTTTTTATCATTTACTTTTGTAGAATGTACAAAAATTGAGCTTTGCTTGTCCATTTTTCACAGAAGTCTGTTCATCTAAATTATTATACTAATTATACAATATAAAAAAATCAACTTCAGTCGATAGCGGCAAATATTTACCAATTACCAGTAGGTACCTACTCTAAGTTCCAACTTAAAAAAAAAATCATGTATTCCATCTATTGAAACATCAACACTTGCATTATTGTATTTCATTATTAATTGTAGCGGATATAATTTATTTAATGTACGTTTTTTTTTTCTGTTTCAGGTAAGTTGAAGTGAATCGATATAATATTTGTTCTGCACTGACTTTTTTGAAGACAGGTTGTATGAACTAGTTTATTTAAACTTTTCTTCAAACACAAATATTATGCCATATTATTGTATACTATAGTTTTCTTTTTTTCTCTACCAAGTCTCATTAAGACAGTCTCCCTGCTGCAAAAGAGTTATTGTCATTAAAAATTTGTGTTATCGTAAAACGATGATTTTGTACTTGATCTTAGACTATAGAAACAAAAGTTATCAATGCTTACTGCATTAAAGACGCTATCAATAGCCTGTATCATTTATTCAGTGGACATGTACACCGTTATAGACCTAATAATTCGAATATCAAATTATATTAATTGAACGAGAAGAATACAGTTGAGAAATTATACAAATTTCTTTAATGATCCACGTCTCCACGAATGTGGTACAGTATGCGAAGAAAAGAGAAAAGGTGGCGTACATTTTGTGTTACGATTAATCCAAAAAAATTACTGCCAAACCGGTTTTCGTTAGCCTCAAATTTTTTTCCTTCTTCAGTTCGTATACGGCCGACCTTGTACAGGTTAGATAAGAAAGAGAGAAAAAAAACGCCTTTAATAAATTTACATACCGCATGTTTGTAATATTTATTTCATTTTAATTTTGCCCCCACCTCACGTCGGGTGGAGTTATTGTCTATTGCAAATTTTTGAAGGTATAATATACCTCCAGCTACGTACTTTTTTTTGCTTCTCGATCGACTGTATTCATTTAGAAATTATGCTTGAAATACTTGGGATACCTGCCTAATTGTCAGACACTATAATGCGTAGGTTCTCGAATGTAGATCGATTATGAAAAGCAAAATAATTATATCAAGCTACCGAAGATTATGAGCTGTTGAAACATTTCAATATTATGTGGTCTTGGGAGGGAAGTAATATACGTCTATAGTACGTTGTCAAAAGCAGTCAATCGAAATTTATAATATCATTACCGGTATTTTTTCACGTCACCTTACACTCGTACTTTCAAATTAGATGGACTGTGAAATATCTTCGAAAGTGATGTGTAAACTGTAAAGTACCCAGCGACTTGCTTTTTTTCGTCTAATGGGTATTTGCCAAATTGCTTTGCAGAATTCAGAATTAAGATAGAAAAGGTCTTATCTATTTAATTTGTTTATAATTTCCACCTAACAATTTAAGCGCTGTGAAAGGCGTCATTTTACTTCGCGTATCAAACCATATACCTGCTCGTATTAATTTTGAAATTAGTGGGCTGCTCGAATAGTGTCACGACTCACGATATCGTGCTCAGTCGCCAAAAAAAATGAAGGAAATTCGTATTTGCTCGCGTAATTTTAATTACCGATAAGTACGCGATGGTACTTGAATAGTGGTCGAAATATTTTAAAAAGTGAGCACGCATTTGGCAACGTCGCCTCTCCAAATTATGACTGTATAGTGCCATACTACAATGGATAGTATTATAGTAAAATAATGCTGGAAACAATAATTTACGTAGCAGGTATTCTTATTGATTTAAATGAGTCTCGTGGGTATGCTAAATAACTGTCTCCTCTTCGACCCCACTCCGTTTCACAAATGCCGCGATTATAGCGGGCGGCTGCTTCGCCCCCTCTTCTACATCATTTTTTTGGTAGGTAAAGGTCCGCGTTATATCCCCACTTTTGTTTCTTCTAAATGCTCTTTTTTCTTCGTATTTGTCACTACAACTCGGTAATGTTATGATTGGTGTAGTATACTGTGAATTTGTGAAATTAATAGGAATTCTTTGCAAGGATTAATCCCCAAAACCAGGGATTTTTTACTGTATTGAAAAATATCGTAGAGATGAAACCGGGAATTTTTGCGAATTTTGTAGAATTTCGAAGGGAATTTTTCTCGAAATTCAAGTATTTTATCTCAATTTTGCAATTATCATTCAAATAAAAGATGAATTTTATCCTTGTATAGCATTGTAGTTTCAATTTTTTTAAACATAGTTTTTAGTGGCTGAAATCCAAATTTTCAACGAGAAAAACCGGTTTCAAGGCTTTTTCACCTTCAGGGATTTTTTTGGCCCGAAGCAGGGACTTTTAAGAATTTGAGTTGGTATTGCTGATTCTTTATATCACCCTGATGAAAAACTGCACTGAAATAAATGAATAGTATTAATTACCAACAGTATACTACATGTACGCAGTAACTTTTCTCATTGCAGTGAGTCCTCATTTACAAACATAAAACATTTCCATAAATTCTTTGTCGCATTTCAATATGCGTTTCATGACAAAGTATCAAAAGTTTATCTGAAAAATGAAATATTATGTTTTTATTAGTCTATTCAAACTTAATTATGCTTGGTTTACTTAAATTTTAAAAGGACATCGCTAAAAAAAATTCAGGTTGTAATTTTTACAAAGTTAATGAGAAAACTGGAGCGATTGAAGATTTGTAGCAGAAACTATACTACCAAAATAATATACCTATTATCTAAGATAGTAAAAAGCAATATAAGTATTCAGAATATCAACAATAAATATAGTGATTTTGACAATTGTGATGAGAACAGTTACTACCTACGTGTATCTTGTTTGTAATTATTACTATCATTTCTCTCAGTATTTTATACTTTTTTCAGCTGGTCTGAAGGATGGAAAATTAGTAGATGCGGTATTACTTGAAAAAAAAAAAATGAAATAAATTTAGCTTTTAAAATGATGGTGTATTTGGGTGTGTTATAAAATATAAAAATCATTCGGTTAAATATATTTGGGCAAAAAAATTTCAGTATCTACTTGTATTTTGGGGGAAGCAGTTGATCATTTTTAATCAAAATAAGCCTTAATATACGAGTAGGTAAGAGTTGGAAGTGCCATTCATCAGGCAAATAAAACGAATAGTTATAGTTCGAGATCTTAGCATTTAATTCGAAGCATTTTTATCATCTCTGAAATCACTTGTTATAAAAAAACTCTTCAATATTTATTCACTTCACATACCATTTTCTTGTACGCTTGAACAACCGAGATGAAGTTTTTAGACGGGTTAGCCATTTGGGTGCTTCCGATGAATTTTTTTTTTCCCTCCCAAAGACTCGTTAGTTTTGATTCAGTTATCGATATATGTTTGTCTCAATTTACGAATTTATTTCGGTCTTTCGAGTGACGTCAAAATTAAGAGCATATAGAGATGCTGGTGCTGTAGATGAAAGAGGAAGAACCATCATGTATACGTACAAGAAATTTATTGCTTCAATGGTCGATTAAATTAAATTTTTTCTCATTGATTTCTCAAATAAATCTTGATCGGTATAATTATATAGGTGGTGTTGTGTAGAAATTGATAATATAGTGGTGCGTACTGCGTATACACTGGAAGAGGAACTAACGATTTTGAAAATTGCAAAGAACAAGAGCACACGAATATACCAGCACCCCAGCCGCACCATTAAATTATACGTAGGTACCCGTACCGAGTGAAGAATTAATAATTAAAAGACTATTAAAAAAATTGACTAATGCACTAATTCTCTGTTTAAGTTATTTGCCGCAGTAGTGAAACAATTTTTTTTTGCTAATTTCAGGTTTTGTGTTAATTTTATTCAACATAATTGTACGATTTACGTAGATATAACCGGTTTTTCACTCGTAATTAACAACCATTTTGATTCTCTTCAAATTAGAGTTCCTCGAGTTCTCTGTAACTTGTTAATTTTATTTTATCCTTATTTTTTCGTCCTTTTTTCTTAACTCACTGTTGGATACCCATTCGACCGAGTATTTTACTGCAGAAAAAAGTAGGAGAAAAAAACAGGGACATTTTATATGGTTTTTGTAAGCATGCCACCTCTTGCGTTTTTACGACTTCCAAATTTTACGACCTACTCAAACACGTTGTATTTTTTAATAGTCGATTAAACTCGAATCAAATAGTCCTTATCCTGTGAAATCTTACTACTATTTGCCCTGTATATATTTTTCATTCATTGTGAAAATTTCTAAACTACGATAGCACCATTTCCCCCCCTCCGCCTATGTGCTGTGGAGACGAATGTAAATAAAACTTGGATCATAATTTTCACTAGTTGCTTTTTTTCTCCTTCTTCGAAGTCTATTTCTCTATGTAATGATGTGTTTTGCGGTTCTCTCATATTTTTTCTGGACAAAAAAAATTTTATGACCAGATTGTACGGTTAGTAACGCTTTTTCGGTACATTTAATGTTACAGGTGGTAGTTTATGACCATTAAATGGCGCTTGTAGTAAGCACGATCATGAGTATATAGGAGCTGATTGGATGCTTCCGTTTTATTGTTGCATTCATTGAGGTGTTTCCGGTTTGATGGGCTCGCATTTGTGGTTTACGAAAATTTTGTCGAAATTTTCGTGGAAATTTTCATTTGGGAACTCGTTAAAAACAACGTTGATAGATTTTTGAACTCGAATTTGGAGCTCACGAAGGTCGTAAGACGCGAGCCTCAAAATTTCGAATCACCTTTTGGCGTCTTTGAAAAAATTTTGTTTGCTATAAACACGAAGAACTAAAAGAGGCGTATGCTTACCTTATATCTGGATGTTTATCCCGTGTCTGTTTTTTTATTCCTTTTTAAACAGAGGATAATTATCAATGATAGGGTTTATTGTCCTATACTGAAACAACTAATACCCTTATCCTCGCCACAAAATTTGAATAATTGAAGCCGGATTCTAAAATGCGTTTAGTGCACAAAAATAAAATTTGAGATTGTGCTGCGATCTGGTGGCCGAAGTGGTTCCCCATTGACTGTTGCATGTAGCTTTTCCAAAACGCAGTTCGCGTCACCAATTCCGTCTTTAAACCAAGGCAATTTTTTAGCTGTTTAAAAATTGCGCCAAGTCAGTTAGAGTTCAATAAATATTCTGTGGTACTCGACATGTCTGTGCCAAAACGCGCTTAGTTCGCATTTCTGCTCCAAAGTGAGCTAAGTGCATGCGAGCTCAGATTCCAAAATGCGCTCTTAGTGATCAATTTTTTTTTCCAAAGTCCACTTTTTTCCACATAACATGACGAAATTTTTTTTTCAACTGTAGGGAATTAGTGAGTTTAAAAACCTGCATTGAAACCAACATTTCAACACCAGCAGGTTTAATAGGAGTTGTATATTTTCTAATTTTTTGAAAATTTTAATTTCTGCACTTAGCGCGTTTTAGGATTGGGCTCTGAAATTCGTAAATTTCACCTAGCGATTTCTAATTAGAAGTTCAGGGAGAACACGCAGTGCGTGTTTATAATAATTATATTTTTTAACGATTATGTGTGCGTCTGTGTGATTAATTGTGTAGGTATATTCTTTTTTCGGATAACTCGCGCCATGGTCATAGTTTTGGCAAATTTTTCAATTCGGAACGATTTGAGCGAGTAGAATAAAGGGATACAATAAGGTAGTGATACTAATCATCCAAATAATGAGTCGAGCTGCACAATCGTTTTAATCAATAAAGTATTATAGCTATATCACTCACCTCGAAGTTTTCGTATGGACTGACGTCAGCTGGAAAAATGGCTGGCTCTTAGCACGATTCTTGTGAGTTGGGGCTTCTGCAATAACCTATATTCGACTAACAAAGTATTGAGAAACAACGAATAATCTGCCTTTTCTTACTTTTGAAACTCATTAATTCTACTAACAAATGCGAGCACGCGATTGACTTCTGTCTGGAAACCGAAAAAAGGAAAAAAAACGAGTTGGATCGTTGTCGTCGTAAAGTCTTTCGAGCATTTTCAGTCCAAGGAATCCGAATAATTTTTGTCGACTTCCCCTTTATAGTACTTTTTTTTTTTACCTCTAACACCTTCTGCCATAATGGCTGAATGAAAAAAAGAGAAGAAAAATTCCTCTGTTTGGAATACATCTGCCCATCGTCAGACACGTTTTTTCCCTCTCCTAAAAAGTAACCGTTGATTACAGAAGGTCTTTTCTTCGTACGTACATATTGCTGCTGCTAGTTCTTCATCTTTAGCTATAGCTAACTCTAACTTTACTTTGTATGTGCCTATCGTTTATCAGTACCGCTCCTATATCGTTTGTGTGTGTATTTTAATTCGTTACGCAATGTTTTTTTTTCCTTGCTGTGTAACTGGCTTCTTTCGTTTTCTCTCCCCCACCCCCTCAAAGTTTTAGACCCCCAAGTTATAGACTTACGTATTTTGAGACATATGTAAAGTGCTACCGAAATCTTTATTGAGGCCAACAAACTAGGAATTTTCAAATATTAGACTTTTTGGACGTAGGTGTTGATAAGTTGATTTTGTTGTAGTGAGGAAGCTTAACTCTTGGATTTCGCCGCCTCAAATCCGGGCCGACATCTTTTAATTTTTCAGAGTATAGCGCAACTAAAATCTACAATATCCCGGAGACCGGTGTATGAGTGGTCATTTGGTATTAATCCTTTCCTCACAGACTTGAGAAATTTTCAGAGTAGCTCGTTGCTATACGCGGAATTTTTCGGTTATGCCTTGAACGCGAAATGGATCAACAAAGATTATACTATAAGTTTTTAGTTCTTCGATGTTCATTGTATAAAATCAGTAAATAAGCACTAGAATATTCTTGGATTACCGAGCATCCCCTAAAAATTTCAGTTCATATTTTCTATCTGTGTAAACTTGTTGACGTCTATATTACTGAAGGCCCGGTATAGTCTCGGCTAATTAAGTACCAACACCAAGTCCAAAGTGTGGAGAAAGACGTCCGAGTTAAATCGCAACGGTTTTTGTTGCCGACCGACAGTTTGAAAAATTACTTTTTGGAACCTGCTTCGGTTAAAACACGCCCAATATAGGGTTAACACCACTTCGTAAGCTACAAGCCAAATGAAATGATGGTGAACTGCATTGTGCACCATCATGAAACGATTCTGTTCACATTTGCTGACTTCCTTCGTGTTGGTGAGGGACGAATAAACTATTATTGCACTAATATTTGGGGCAGTTTATATATTTGAAATTTTCTCCGTCGTTATGTTGTTTCTATTTTTTTTTTCTTCCTATACAGGCCCTGTTCATTATTGGATTCACAATTAATTCAAACGATGAACGAACAAAACATTAAATGAAGGGCGCAATTGATAGTATTCCACAGAAAGAATATTCTAGTGTTTTAGTATAATTGAAAAAACGCGAAAGATTTCTTCATCTTTACCTATAAGAAAATTAGCCCTGACAGGTTTTCTAACTTCTGCCCAGAGGTCGCAAAAAACTTGTCATGTTGGCCCCAAATTCAGTATACACTCGTACAGTAGGGAGCGATAATATGAATGCAAAATTTATCAATAATTCTCAAATAAAAATGAGGTTTGGATTATAATAGGTTGTAGTATGCACTTCACTATCAGGTGAATGTGTTCACACCCTACCCCAAGATGATGAGCAGAGTGTCAAATTATGCCACAATTATTATCCCCGGGGTATCTTACGCGTTGAGAATACTTGTCCCAATCGGTGTCGGTGAGTTGCGGCCAGACACTGGAAATAGGGGTGAGTTGCGGCCCAGTTTTTCTTTCCCCATGGGTGAGTTGCGGCCTAGGTTTTCTTTCCCCATGGGTGAATTGCGGCCCAGTTAATTGCAGCCAACCTTCAGTCTATTAGCGTGACCCAGGAGACGCCACGAGGAAGTTGACTGAGTAGTCTCCCAAAATGTGTGAAAATATTTCATCATAAACATAAAATTATTATTTAAAGCACTTTTCAAAACTCATGTCAAATAAATAAAAATAAAAAAAAATTAAGAAGAAAAATACAACATGGAAAGCAGGAATGCTCATTTTGAAATCTTCTTACATACATTAATTTCATATTGCTTATATTTTCCTTAGTAATTATACAGAGCAAACCGTTTTGAAATTGGTTAAACCAAAGTAATTCGTATATATTCTATCAGTTTCTTAAGATGGTTTGAGAAATACATACTTTTATACTTTTAATATTTTAGGTCTTGATTAGATTTTTTATGCACTCAGCCATTTGGTTGTGCCTGACTATAGATTGCTCGCATGCCAGAGGAAACCTTCACAACTCAGAAATAAAAATAAGGCGGGTGGACTACATGTATTCAAATGCAGACCTGGAAAAACCCATTGGCCGCAACTCACTCGCTTCTACAGAAAGTCTGGGCCGCAACTCACTCACTTCTGCAGAAAGTCTGGGCCGCAACTCACTTCATAAAAAAGGTACAAAATCAATTTGGGCCGCAACTCACCTACAGCCGTCCCAATATTTGAAACCCAGCATTTTTTAGACATCGTTGTATTTCTTCGCAGCCTAGTCAGCGTGAACTGCTTCTTGTTTTCTGTTTATCAGCTCTGGAGAGTACTGTTTTTCGTTTCTTGATTTCAGTAGGTATAGCGAATCTAATTGTTCAGCATGGGGTTGAACTAGAAAAAAGAAGAGCATGCAGGTTATAAGTAAATAATGAAATAAAAAAATATATAAAAAAAGACTCCACCGTTCCTATTTTTTTGTTCCAAAATAATAATACTGTGACAGTGCGACTCTCTTATTTAAAAAAAAGGGGGGAATTTGGGTCTTTATCTTGCAAACGCGATCTTTATCTCTGCTGCATTTTACCCAACCTTATAAGAGAACTAATTTCAAGTGGCAGAAAGTTTAATATTATAAAAATTAAAAAAAAAAAGTGTCTGACATTTGCAAATAAATGTAAAGGTCTCGTTTTCTTTTGCCTGTTCTATCGATCTACATTTTTTGCTAAATGTTGCGTAATAGAGGAATTCAATTCGTTGCAATATTCTTGTAAGTGGAAATTTTGTCAAGCTTGTTTTTTTATAACGGACTATAAGTGCCCAAAACAAAATTTTATATAACAAAAAACAACACTTTCATTATCATTACCCACTCATTACTTGGACCATACTATATAGAACAAAAATAAGTCATGTTACAAATATTTGAATCAAATCTTAGTATATTTTAGACATAATACTAGAAAAAGGATTTTAAGGCGACTAAGTGGCATTTCCGACCGGCGTAAAATCAATAATGAAATATATTCAAATTGAAGTTTGAGTTTACCCATTTGATGGGCTCAGAAGTTTTTTGATAGTTGGTCTGCTTTATCAATTCCTATATTTGATCACAAGCATGTTTGTATTCGTCTCGATACAAAGGAAAAAATTCATGCAAATTCTCCAAATGCTTGTGCAACCAACATTACAGTCTACAAATAAATTTTTTTCGTTATTAAAAGCCCAATTTTTTGATTTAAAAGCCAACACCCACGCATATTATGCTTACTTTTTTTGTACCTTTGCCAACAGTCGTAAATCAATTCGAACTATTCAGATCTAAGTGATTCTCAAAGATTTTCTGACTTCATTCTGAATCGTTATTCTGTCCACTCTCATCGATGATTTGACCAAAAGTGTCCGAGTCCATTTTTTGAATCCGTACCACTCTCGCGAATAATTCCTTAGTCATGTAAAATTATTCCACCTCGTAAATAATATTCTTGATAATATTTAATAAACGCGAAGCGTTTATCAACGCCATTTCTTGTTTAAGGAAATAATGGGGTTCGTGCTTGCACATAATGAAAACGGTTTTTAAAGGGGGTGCGAGAAAGAAAAATAAATTTTTTTCGAGCAGTTTTTTTAATCCCAGCAAATTTGTGTGCACACGTTCTTGATATTCAAAAAAATAAACACTACACTCCTTCGCCATATTTTCTTGGATTGTTGATTGTACAAAGGTTGGTAAAGCATTGGGTAATTTACTCTTTTTTTTTCTCATTCTTTATCGTCACACTTTAGTCGAATTGCAACTATATGCACCTTAAATGATTCCATTCCTATTACCACTTGTCATATTTTCTTTATTTATGTTCGCAGATAATAAAGTCGTCGTATATCAAGTCACGGAGAATGGTTTTTAAAAAAGATTTTTTTAATTTTGTATTCTTTTTCCGTTTTCTCTCCCATTGCTATAGATAAGAAATTTTTATGCTTTTTTCTTCTCTTAAATGTAAGTGTATTAAGGCTGTGTATCCACGATGCACTTTTTTGTTGTCTTCTTCGTTTTCCCTTCCTGTCCTCAACCAAAGTATATAAAAAATAAAAAAGTCTAAATAGGATATATATCACAAGGCCCTTTGGTAAATTTACCTACCTTTTTTTTGTTGCTCACTTTTTCTTGTAGAAAGTTTATGGGAGACAAAATAAGCGGAGAGGACTAGTGCAAAGTAATACCTTTTCCTTATTTGTAATCTTAATTGCTGTTCCCATTTGTAGACAATTTATTAAATTGTTTGATTACAATCGCTGTCAAAGAAAAATGAGAAATGTTGCTAAAAATCGAGCCTCTGTTTATGGTCTTCTCTGCCCGCATCCAGTTTACAGCTTCCTTATATTTTAAAGATTTATTTTTGTGTTTCTCGTACGATGCAATTAATTTAAAGAATTTCAAGTTTTTTCGCCTCGTTTTATATAGCAGTTGTGGATTAATCAATGAATATAGGTTCTGCCAAAGTTATCTGTATTTATTTTGTAGGTCAGAATATGATTAGGATTTTATATCATGTTTTCAAAAATAAAATCTGCAGTTAGTCCAGAGAGTCTGTAGATAAATTTCCCGGGCTGTGAAAGAAAATTCGTGTAAAATAATAATTTCAAAAATCGTACCTATTCTCTGGAATTCGCTAACAGCCCGACCGCTGCCCCTGCACTTCTGAAATATGGGTTTTATAATATCATCTTTCTTCAGCTGCAGAAATGATGAGATTTTCGTTGACTGATTACACTCTGGAATAACGCTAACCGGTTTCGCTGAATTAAATTATCGCTTCTGCTCAACTTTGTAATGCCCTCCAACCGCATGATTAGGTTACATGGTTTACTGGACTGAACTGAAAAAATGAAAGCAGTTGCAGGTTAAAAAATTTCCGCGTCATTTCGCTCACGCGGAACGCGTATGTAATTTTGCTGAGTGAGACGAAAACTGGGGGAAAAAAATTACTCGAATGAGCTTTCTTTTTCAATTGAAAAAGACACATTCAGGGACAGTCATTGCATGGAAAGTGTTTTTACTGTTTTGTACAGAGAGAGAGAGAGAGAGAGAGAGGGAAGAAAGTACAACATATAAAATACATCAACTCTTTTTACTCGCGCTTTGATAATGGACGGCGCGTAAACCATAAACGGCGCATATTCATCATCACTACTCGCGAGAGGAGCGCATATAAACTTTTTTTTTTCCAAGTCTTCCACAGAATATTATTTATATCGGTTTTTAATTTTCTACCACCCGACCCCCGTTGCTATGTGGACGGAAGAGAGAGAGAGTAAGACAGAGAGACTGAGTACGCCAGAGTCGAATTCATGTTAATAAATCTCCTCATTTCAACTATAAATAATGGCGTAATTTTCAAAAATGGAAAAAAAAACAATAACAAAAACAACAACAGCAACAGCAACCAGCAAAACGTAGCCTTAGGCCAGTATTGTCTCACGTTGTGAACAAATCTATTCATTTATATTTTTCATACTGGTAGACTACATTCGTCTGTACTTTCTATACGCCTGCCTGCATTTTGAAGAAGAAAAGTTATTAACTCGCGTAGACTAAAGTGTAATTAACTTTTTCAGGGGTGGGATGACCGTCCAATTGAACACAGTGTGTATGCAGGTTTCATTGTGGGGGTGTACAGTACAGTAACGGTTATTAGTCAGGCTGGTGTGGCATGGAATGCCAGAATATATGTATAAGTATTGACCTGTGAGAAGACACAAGAGTGAGTTTTTTGTCAGTTTTGATTTCCGCAAATTTCAATCGAGCAGTGCCATTTTCTCACGATTTATATTTTTCCTAAATATACATACACTCGATCGTACATATTCTTCTTACTCGTAGGTCAACTACACCAACACTCGAAAAAATATCGTCGGTGGTCTGCTACAAGTACCTATACCATGTGCTGAAAATTTTGAAAATCGTGTGTTTGGGTTCGTTGAATTTCTCTATTCAAGACAAATCCACCGACTCCAAACACCTTATTTTTTTTCAAATTTTATCACTTAGGAGGTATTTATCAGGCCACCGATGATATTAGAAATCAGTACGCTGCATACTAATTTAGAGACAAGTCATAGGTTAATGAGAAAAATTAATATAAAATAAATCTGTATTAAATTTCAGTATGCAGCACGCTAATTTTTACTATACTTTATTTGTATGAATTTTCAATATTTTGTTTCAATCTTTAGTACATACGAGTATTATTTATGCAAATTCTTATACGAGTATAACAATTTTCGCAGTTTGACGAATTTCTTTGCGTATTAAAAATTTGATGTTGTACGGAAACTTTTCAATACGTAGATAACGCGTTCTAAAGCTACAAAGTAAAATTTATCAATGGATGTCTATTATTTAAGCCAGAAGAAATAATTAATGGTCTCATCGAACAAGTTGTAGTGAAATTGTCTTTGTAAAAGGGTGTGAAACTTTTTTGCTGTTAACGTTAACATTATTTTGGCAGTGAATGGAGACAAAGGTGTCGAAAATAGAGAAATAAGTGCGCTAATTTTGATAAGTATATAGTTGTAGCATATAAAATGCTATTAGCATTTTAATGGATAGCAGATAAATGTGCTTATAATCAATGTTAATTAAAAGTTTGTCTTGATATACGGTAAATTACCTACCTAGTTCAGGGGTGAAAGGTTCGATCGCTATTGACGTGAATTAGATTCTTGGCAGCAATCAAAATTCCTGGAATTTTCATTTGTATCTCAGTTTAAGAAATAGGTTATTTTTAATGCGACTGTTAGATTTGATATTATCTAGTTTAGTTCATTATTTTTCGCATGGGTGGATTATAATTTTATGGAACCGGAGAGTAAGTTATTCGAAATATGAGTAAGAATTTTTAAGTTGATAAATTTTTTGTCTGTACGAAACCCATCTGAGAGAGGCTAAGCTCTCGCTATACTTGTATGTAAGAAGAAAGTAATCAACTTATTATTTTTTGACTTTCGAGTTTATTTTTCGGTCTACATTTAGTTAATTGTAGCACGACCTGATCTTTTTGTTAAATACTTCATGCTATAAAAGTCTACCATCAAGTGGGTCAATGGCTTTTCTCGTGTGAAGACGGTGATTATTGGTTCAGCCATAAAGTAGCTTTTTTTTTTATTTTGATTAAAAAAGCTGAAGGTCAATCTCCTGATTTCGTCCATTCAACTTGGAGGCATCGAATTTTTCAAAATAGGACTCTACGTGGAAACGTGAATGCCGGAAATGATGCGTGTATACCTTTGACTATAGGAAAAAAGTGTTGGAAATAAAAAAGTGTTTTGATATCGCGGTACATATCCGTCAACGAGACTTTTTATCTTTTGCCCGCCGTTTATAATACACCTATTTTTACTATCGCTGGCAGTTCGGCGAAATCGTAATTTCAAGAAAATTCTTCGTAAATTAGGCGTAAATAAAAAGCAGTGAAAAAAATGTAGAAGAGAGAAAAAAACACAAAAAAATCAAGACAAAATGCAGTTAGTCACTCGATACGATATTCGGCACTTTATTCTCAACCCCCTTTATAAATTATGGTCGAACTGGTTTTGTGGTCCTCACACACGTACAGACTACACGCATATAATGGAAGCACACCAATTTCCACAATTTCAGAGGGTGAGTTTATTAAGACGATGAAGCAATATTCATCGATGGAGAGAATAAGGGGAATGAGTCCATTAATTTTCGTAAGTATCTGTTTTTGAGATGATATCTTAATCAAAGCCCGGAGACTACCTGTTTGGGTTCTGCTCTTCCTTTTTGTGGCTGTTATTCAGATTCGTGTACGTGAAAAATGAATTAGGCACTCCATCGAATGACCACATAAATGGTTTCAACGCATGTGGAATAGAAGTGATGCGGATGAGGAAACTAATTTGTAAAAGCTGGAAAAGTTGATGGAAATTCTGTGCGTTATTTTTCAACCAGTTTTGATCCACATACTGTGGGGGACATATTTCTGTACTGAAATGACATTTTTGAGGGAATCTGAGCTGATTATCTTGATGGAATATGAGCGCACTGCGTATGTCTTTACGCTGAAAGTGGTGGCGAATAATGTTGATCGAGTGATTTATATGTATAGGCTATTTATTTCATTTTATTCCTTTCAGTTTCCATGGTACTCGTAATTGTATACATGTATAATTTTGAATCAGGTTCAATAAGTGATATTGTGATTGTGAACTGGATTTATGTAAATATGTACATACGTAGTTTTGGTATGATATTTGTCTTGAAAAATCAATATCTATAAATAGGATTATTTTGAGATACACTCTAATCATTAAACAGTCTTTCTCATAAATACTTTCACATTGCAATTATATATCGCCCATAAATTATTATATTATAGACTGCATAAACATAAAGTTACTTTTTTCATTTAGGAACCATTCCCATTCAGGTTAAGAATCATTCATTCAACTGAGTAAATTCATTTTTTTCAATGTAACTAAATAAGTTCTGCATTAATAAATTTTATTCAATGATTTCCATATACGTCATATGGATTTTCTTTTTTATTTACTTCTGTGGCAAAATTCAAAATTAATTTTCATTAAGTATAGCAACATTGTCGTCCACATTAACATTTATTTGCATTTTTTTGTCATCTTCGCCATTAAAAGACCGGTTTTTGCGATGCTATCGAGAAATTCGACTAGAATATTGTCAACCTTGATTTATTGCTTTACACAATGTACGTACTCATTCGACTCTTAAACTTGAGTTAAAATAAGAAAGAAATATGCGCTACAGCATCATGCTCGTGTAATAAAAATAACAACTGATGTTTTTTCAATTGATATGCCGTCCAAGGTGATACAAAATTCATATTTTCTCTGTTTTATGCAATTTATGAGTTTTAGGCACTATACATGTATATATTTGCTGGCACTCGGTTTAAATTTTCGCAAACTATCTAAACTTTTTAAATATGCAGATTATTATGATTCAGGCCAATTTCGGGAGTATAAAGCATTATTTTGTCTCAGTTAATTTTTTTTTTTTACTTAAACATCTTTTGAACTTGATTCGGTATTGCAGTTCCAAAAAAAAAAGTTACATTCATTTTTGCCTGGTGCAATTCAACTCGAGTAATTAATTAGTTGGTTCGAATAGATATATTTTATACTCATTTGCATAATGTATGTTTTTTTTTTAAATTCTGAGTACGATATTATGAAATCAACTGAATTATATTTTTGTCTGTACAAGAGTCAGTATTTTTTCTTTTGGCTTACCTTCTCGCGTTTTTCTTATACTTGGTTTAGTTATAATTCTGATGCATAATTTCTCTCCCCTGTCATAACCCATTTGGCTAGTTATTATAATATGCATTTTTTAAAGCATATCCGCACAGCAGAAAACTTGTGGTTGTCAAAATATGAATAAAGATGCGACTTGAACTTGTTCGAAATTGATGTTAGAAAATCTGTACTTGCGTTATTCTGTGTGATAAGTAAAATCTGGAAGATCTATTTATCTCGCATCAAATCATTTATTTAGAAATCAGGTTGTAGAGACAAATAATTGTGGGAAATTTGATTGTCATTTCTCAATACCAGTTTTTTCAGGGAGTTAAATTTACCGTGTCAGAAGCTGGAAGCTAGTACACTTTTTGTCTGAATTTATTATTGAAACTGAATTTTGATTTTGCTAGTGCTGTACAATTTACTCAGATGGCTTAATTCGGTTATTAAACATTTGTCTCTTCAATTCTGACTTGAACATATTATGTCTACATTGCAAAAATATTTTTTCGTAGACAAACTATTATCAAGAAGTTGTATTCAGTGTATATCTTTAAACTGATTTTTTAAAAACTGCTTAAGGTGGCTACAAGAAGCGAATTTACCTAAAATACAGCCCTGGCGCTTCATTGAATAAAGAATACTATTAGCTATAGACATTGTTACATGAAAAGATTTTAATTGCTGAGCCTGGAGGGCGAAATAACTAATCAATAACCAACCAACGTCTTCGTGGGTTCGATAGATCGAATTATAAATTCCAAATCTGTTTATTTGAACGCAGCCATACAGAACAACGAAGAAGAACATTCGTATAGTTATGTTTTGGATGTGGGTATACTTGGCTGATACAAAAGAGCTTTTCATAGAGAATTTTATAATTCTTTTCATACCACGTTAGGATTTTCTGACTCCCAATCAGAAATACCACACCTACATGTATTTCAGCTATTTTGTCAAAAAATACATTTTTCCTGAGTACGCCTAAAAGTTATTCAGTGCATTCTATTGTTGGGTGATGCGAGTACGCAGCATTCTAGTACGAAGGGTGACAAGGTCTCACAGATGTTTGTAGTGCTACACAAGAAAATTAGCTGACATTTTTTTCTACTTTCTCTGCTCGGCCCTCCTCTTCAGCCCTTTGCATACGCCATAAAACGAATTAATTAAAAAGTGTCAGTCTCACGCGTCGACCATTAACTCGTGTGAAATAAAAGCAGCGAAGAAAGTGAAGTGTATGGTTTAGAGGTCATTGGCATATTTTATGGCTCAGTGGATATTTATAATGCTTATATAAGATGGTATCTAAAATGTTACTAGTATACTTTTAATATAAATATTCCGTTGACTGAGCAAAAATGTGATGGCATTAGAAGAGAATTAGTCTACCGAAAAAATTTGGCGCTGATTTTTAGAAAATCGCAAATATTTCGAGTTTAGGGAGGGCAAACTCATAATTTTACTGACAAATCTTGAAAAGTTCGTAAAATACAGTTTAAAATCTATAAAATTTTTCCAATTTTTTGCAGTCGAGTGTCAGCTCTGAATTTTTCTGTTCATTTTTAAAAGAAACAAGAACTATTATTGAATATAAACTCCGAACGACGTTTCTAATTATCTCAAAATTCATTTAAAAGTTGGTAGAAAGCCTTATTTCGAAGTTACTTTTAAACAAGTACGCATATTTCAAAGCAATTCTAATAAAATTGGTTTTTTAAGTAAAAACTTGAATAAAAATTTTTTTTCGTCTGTTAGATTTTGAAAATTAATTACAGACTCATGAAGGCATTGAAAATAAATTTTTAGCTTTATTTGAAAGGCTGGAAATGCGAGGACATTCTTATCTTCTTTTCATAATTAATTTGATTTACAATTTCCGATGGATGGGACTTTGCGGTGCTTATCCAATACTTTACCAAATTGAATTTCAGTCGAATAAATTATTTATTAACCGGTTATTGGAAAAGACACCGCTGTATACGTCCGCATATTCATCAAAAATTCAACATTAGGTAGGTGTGATGTATTCGTTATCGTACATATTAAATTGTTTAAAAAAATCCTACGGTACATGAAATATTTAAGTAGGTATTTAAAAAGTTGAATTTTGTAGGAAAATTTTTCGATCGTATTAAATTATTGGCCCTAATATAAGAATAAGACTGAAAATATTATTTTACTGCGAACAAAGTATTTATTTATACTACCTACCTATTCAGTGGAGTTAATTATTAGTTATTATTCACCTAATAGTTTATGTTTATTTTAAAATGAAATAATTTTTTTCTTAATTTTTTTATCTTGCAGGTAAGTTCGATCAACCCCATATTTTGATTCCTCTTAATGGTAAGTACAAATTTTGAATTGGGTTCGTAAATTTTTGACTACAGCAATGTCGTTGCTAAATTACATTAAGTGGATATAGTACCTAATTTGTACTATTTTCTTGTGAGAAAAAGGTACAACTTATCAAGATTGTTTGTCGAAATTACAAAAATATTTTGGCTGTGAGATTTTCTTAAACCTCAATTATTTTTTTTTAATACTCGGTCCTGATAAGGTGCACTCCCTAGGACTATAAAAATGTTGTTGAGTATTTTAATCGATAAAATTGTACCTCCTTCCTACTCCTTCTTTAAAAAGGAAAAAAAACAAGTGTCAGAAGTTTCTGGGAAACAGTAGTTTTTTCTTTCTCCGAGTGTACTATCTCACCAGTATTTTTTCCTCATTCATCTTTTCGAAAAACCAACTAGCAAAAATCATCTTCATTTGAGTGCGTGAATCGGGATTCCGATTCGTCTGAATGTTGAACGATATTGCCCTTCGCAAAGATAAAATATAAAGATGGAATACCACCACCTAGTCGGCGTTAACATAGAAACGGGGTTAAAAGAGCACTGTCGGAAAGAGTAATGGCATTTTGGTTTGGCCAATGCTGCTACACCGCCTCCGCCGTATCAAAACCCTCGCACCCCTTTCCTCCTTTTTCTCCCTTCCTGGTGAGATTTAAAAGTAGGCCATCTTCGGCTTGTTTCGCGATCAACCCTTATAAACCTTTATACCGTGTTAGCGCCATTTGAATTAAAATCTTCTTTAGTGTGTGCTGAAAGAGGTGAGTGAAGGAAACTATAATTAATGTTACTCTCTATTCTGATTCCCTCACACTGTCTCCGATTCTATCTTTGTTTTTTTATTCTACATAGCTCTATAAATGTACTCGGTCCTTCCTTTCTTTGTCATTCTCTAGACATATTTGAGGTGAAATATCTTCTCGTATCGTGTATATCCATAAGATTTATATATTATGCCTGAAAACCAGTCTAGAAGGTTCATATTTTGTTGGTAATATCTCTATGAAGGCACTACTGTTGGACACGTAATTCTATTATACCGAATTTATTTTTAGATTAAGTATTTTTAATTTCTATATTCGATCGGCGGTTTATGGTACTAAGTGGAAAATGTTTGGTTTTATCTGGTCTTAACACTTTCTCGCTTGCTTGGATAACATTTTTGGTTACCTATACTTCTATCGAAGCGGTTTTATTGACGGAAATTTGAATTGTAGATGGGATTAGGTCCAGTGGCGGATCCAAGGGGGGGGAAAAAGAGGGAAATCCCTCCTTCTAAATCCTAAAAAAATAGACCGATATTCCGCAAAAAATCAATTTTCTTGAACCCCTCCCCCTTTATGTTGAAAAAAACTCAATCTCACCATTTTAGCATTTACCAATGCTTTGAAAAAATTTGGATTCCCCCCGCCTCAAAATGGAGCTCTGAATCCGCCACTGATTAGGTCCTAATGAAATGAGAACTTGAAAGAAAATATCCAATGAATATACTCTTGTAATGAGCGTATGCCAACAACCGTTTTTGCTTACCGCACCTCAATTCTATTTCAACGAAACATTGCATTCTAAAGATGATTCTCTGATGCCCTTATTTTAGTCCTTTCTACTTTAAGCTCCATTACGGATGAACCGCTGAACCGATTGACTTGAAACTTGAATCGCCTGTGCATGAGTATTGCATCTACACAACACAATAATTTCAGTTCATAAGTGAATAATTGGTTGGGAATTTTGTTAATTAAGTTTTCAACTTAAACTCATTCCAATGTGTTAACAAAATTTTATCGAAAAATTCATTTTTTCTCACGGATGCCATAATACCTGTCATGTTGAAGCAACGTTATAATTGGTAATTATGTTCATATTTATAAGCGTGGAGAAACCATTGAGAATGAACATTTTAGCCTTATTTTTTGTTATCTAGAGTGAAGCACCAGGCGTATCATAAAATTTCTATCAAACTTTCCTCTCATCAAACCCGACCCTGGGTCGTCAATCTATTTATTTCTAAAAAAATTCATTTTTCAATAACCATACCATCGCCGGTATACATGTAGCCTATACCGAGATACTCGTATGCGCCTTTTGCGTGCATATGAGTGAGACAAACAAAAAGTCGAACAATCAGAGAGGCAGATGGTGAAAGTGAGATAAAGACAAAACTACGAGTATATATCGAGTGGGATAGAGAATGTATAAGGATGGCATTTAATAACAGCGTCGTTTAATTAACCGAAAATGAGAGGTATAAGTGCTTGGCATGCGGAAAGTCTGTAGACTATTTATACCTATCTCCTCACCTCGCCGCAAATATACAAAAGTGCGTCGAAACAAATAAAAAGTTTTCGCAAACTTTTTGTATCGTTGGTGAAGCGGATGGCGATGAAGAAAGGGAAGTGGGTGAAGGGGAGCAGTAGGGTCAACGGAGAACCTTTCGTAGACGAAAAATTTTCATCGTCGTATTACGCATTTGGCTGAGCTTTTGTGTCCTGTGTCGACAATGCTTTATGGAACAGTCTGCGTATGTATTGGAATTCAGCAGGCGGGGAAGGGAGGGGCTAAAATGCGTAAAAAAATGTGCGAAGCTGTAGTAAAGTGAAATTTATGGGCGGCAGCGAGATTTTGATTTAGGGCCTTTATATTTGGGTCGATTTTGCGCCGCTAAAAGGGCAGAAGCTTCTGGAAAAAATGATTTAATTGTTAAGAACTCGGAGTAAACGAAAGGATACGGAAATGCTGAGGCCGAGTTCAATGTTTTCACTTTTTTATTGTTGGGTTTTCACCGAGTGACAATAATTTAGAGGGTGTGCTTCGTCCATTCTTTTGATTCATAATCCACCCTACACGAGTTGAAACAATGAATACGCGAAGAAGAATTATTAATGCGATACAAAATATTCATTATTTTTCCTAACGCCGATGCGACCTTTGCCTCAGACTCTGGTTGTTGTATGTTGCTTATACTTTATACGGTATAAATTGTTTTTTTTTTTTTTTTTTTTTTTTTTTGATTTGAAGATATCTGATATATTTACTTTAAATGAAACACATTTACATTATTAAATACGAGCTGAACGAAACTCGTAATTTATTATAACCAGCGAATACTTTTTAGCATGCATATTACCTACAAATTGGACCAGTGGCCCAGACATGGTTGCAAAATTACAGACCTTCTGGGCATCGAAATATTATATTGATAAAAATGTATGGAGGATGAAACTACCGATCATCGGCATCAGGAGAGTGAAAAAAATCTAAATAAATGTAAGTTTATGGGAGGTCTGATGTCAGTACATTGTCATCATTTATGCCGCATACTGTGAAAGCAGCATTTTGGAATCTCGTTCCATTATTCATTCATTCGGCTGCTTCATAATCCTCTAACACGAAATTAACAAATACTTGACCAATGACTATCTGCTGCTCGTTCATTTTCTTTACGCATAGCTTCAGTGCTTCAGACTTGAGGTGTCTCTGCATGTAAGTTAGAGATAAATGCTGGAAAAATTAGCACTTTTCGTTTCCCATTCATTAATTTTATTTAAGCCAGAAATACGACATAGGAATATCAATATTTTATCGCACAGAATTATACTTCCACTTTGTGATTTGTAATTATTTTGTATTTCCCGAGGAAAACTTTCGATTTATGTATTTTATGTGAAAGCAAAAATTGCTCGACTATAAAATAGCTTATAGATTGAATAAATCTGGGTATTGGCCCAATATTCGGACCTGCCTTTTTATCAGCTCTTTTGATTCAAGATTTTTAGTCTAATTCCCCCTGATGATAAGCCATTATATACTGAGAAATGTCTATGGAAGAATTTTCCTTCTCTCTATAAGAGTCATACAATCTACGCATGGTACGACAGATCAGATGAGGTATTGGTATAGGTAGTTTATTAGATAGGATTAATATTATTTTGTTGCAAGTATTGTCTTTTCGTCAGTTTTTTTTTTTTTTTTTATCTCGATTGTAAAGTTTGAATCGAATTTGTTATTTTCTCGTAAAATACCTCGCGACTTTAGATTTATGACAAAAATACAAACTTACTTGGAAGTGTAGGACCAGTGCAATTAGCAACATAGTTGGGCATCCACCAGAAAGCACTTCTGTAACCAGTTATTCCACCAGATAACGATCACCTCTTTATGCATATTCGCCATAACCGCTTAAATTATATTCATTACATTCTGCACGCATTAATTATAAAATTTTACACATTAACGTATAATTAAAGCGTTTCGAACGCGTGCCAATCACTTATTTAATTCCTTTTTCACTGTTTTTTTTTTTCCGCATGGAAATGAGTGTGCATCAAATGCAACGTACTCTTGATGACTGACTGGTGACTACTGTGCAAAAGGTAAAAATTTACCTGCAAAAATAGGCTGCGATTGTAGAAAACTGCCGCGGTGTTGAAGGAAGTTACAAATACCATCATAAAGATTTTTTGTCGTTATCTCTTCTGTATGTTTTTCTGTTTGCACTCCCAGGTGGGAATAAAAAAAGAGGAAAAAGAAAAGGACGAACGAAGTGAGACAAATTGTATAAAAGTATCTATGAATAGAGGTGACTCTAGCAAAAACCTTGAAATCGGCGAAGAGTCGTGTGGATTTTACAGTTTATAATTTTGTATACTTTTGTTTGGGGAAGAGAATAGTACTCCAAAGGGGTTGGAACAGCGAGGAATGGAGAGGCTCGACTGTTTAAATATCTTACTAATCAATGTATGTATACTTGTGTGTTGGACTGTGTGGAGCAGACTAGGTGTTATTCTCAGCTCGTATTTAGTGGAGGGGCGAAAACACATTGAATGTGTAGTGTATACTAAATTGTAAGTACATTCTATTACTAACATTGAGAAAGCTACAGCTACGTTCATCCATTTCGTTTTTGTTAATTTTTTCGAGAAGTATGGGATCCAAATACGAGTAATTCTATGTGCTTATAAATTTTTTTATCAAGAATGCATTCTTCTTCGAAATTATTCTATTCGTTGATTTTCCAAGTTGTTATTATAAATACATAATACCTACTCGAAGTGCATCTTGTACTTTTCACATTTTCAAAATGGTCCAAAGAAATTGTATGCAGTTTATACGCTTGTACGTAAATATATAGAACATTGAATAAAAGCTTGAAAGTTCGGAGCAGTGACCTTATTAACTAAGCTTGGCTCTTGAAATGAATTCAGTCTCTCGTAACGGACGCCTACTTCAACATTTATTAGTAGAAATTGAGAGTTTATAAGGGGAATCCAGTTGAATAAAATCACCGATGACACTATATGCCCCTCCCTAATTTTAGTGTAGTTATAGAAGTTTATGTGCATTCGCGTGCCATCGCTCGTATGAATTCCTCATCTTTTTTTTGTGACTTCAGGATGTAGACTATTTAGTGTGTCAGAAAAATTTCTGAATGCTGATTGCCCTGTATGGTTGTTAATACTTTCTTTTCAACATTTTAAATGAGCAACTGAATGATTTTTCATGAATTTACATACGAGCACTGTTGATAAATGCAGGTACATTAGATTATTTATTCATCATATTTTATAATTGCACCGAAAGACATAATGCAATTACCCCGACGATTATAAAGGTGTTATTCTATACTTATCACGAAGAAAAGTTCAAACAGAAGATCACTCGCGATAAACTACAATCGGTAAAACAGATTACCTAATCGACTGCATACGGCTTTTGATGTCACCGCTTTAGCGCCACTAAATCGATACTCGTAGATGTAATTTACATGGTTTGTGTACATGTGAGGATATATAACCTAATAATGTCGGTCGACTTCATTTTATTTATATGAATTGCGTCGGTTAATTAATTGATTTGTAGTATTCTATGCGTGTTGTTTTACGAGGAATTGATTACACATTCCGTATAGAAGAAATATATAGCCAGCGTTTATTTATACAGGACTACGCCAGCAGATAACCTCGATGAAATATATTTTTCCACCCGTTTGCCAGTAACTTTTTCGACGTTTTGTTTTTCAAATACCGTAATGTGCGTATAATGTGGGCTTACCTGCGGTCGGTTAGTTCACTTGCTGAAATTAGTGACCAGAGCTTAGCTGGTACCTAAAAGATTTAAAAGAGAAATCGTCATTGTTTTTAGCATCGAAGGTTTTTGGAAATATTCAGTGTATTCGAAGGCAAAACACTTCAGGAAAGCTCATTTGTCTGTATTAACTAAAAGTGGAAGTCTTGACTGACTGACTGACTGACTGACTGACTAACTGACTGACTGACTGACTAACTGACTGACTGACTGACTGACTGACTAACTGACTGACTGACTGACTGACTGACTGACTGACTGACTGATCTATGGACAGTAATAAATACTCGGAGTCAAAATTCCCGGACTTGATTGAAAAAAAATTTTAGTAAGTTAATGTAGTCTGCGTACGAAAATTTAAATATTAAAACTTGTACACATTATTGTAACCTATTCGTCTCTGCTCTCCGATTGGAATGATCGTATAGCCTTTCGAAGGCGGTGTAAAAGTCCTCTTCCGCGAATACATTCCTATATGATTGATATCACATATCGTATAATAGTCTCAAAATCATTTATCAACTCGTCTTTCAATTCCATTTTTAGTTGAAGGAATGACGTGAAGTCCACTGGGATCAAACCTGGAAAGTGTATACGGAGGGTGCTCAAGTGCTTTGACTTGGTTTTGTCCTCTCATAGATTGCGCTGCTCGTCTCTCGGGAGAAAATTTGACGGCAAAGCTTTTTGAACGCGCAGTATTTTTGAATTATATAATGCTCAGGTATTCGAGAAAAGGCTCAAAGGCTGTGCAAAATTTCTATTTCCTAGGGTTGATATTGCACTGTCATTTGATATAACTTAGCTTTTAGTTGGCATGCCAGTATTTCCCTATAAAAACTCTGCGTAAATATTTTTACGACAGCCCACCCATAGTTTTTCGCCGTGCCAAAGAGAGAGAGAAAAAAGAAACTATTAGCCTAAATGCCATCTACAAATCTTTTCCAACGAACCCCTCGACCAGTGTTCCGTCTTATAGACCAATTTCTTTTGCAAAAGTCAAAACACTGTAGTGCAATCACAGCACGAACTGTGCCCTCAAAAATGTTAATCTGGCTTCCAAATTTTCGCAAATCGACATTTATTCTAATTTGAACGTAGGCCGCTCGATTTGTATCTTTAGTTTATTCGCTTTGTTTGTATGTTTGTCTCGATGGTTTCGAAAATCTCATTAGCCCATTACAGTAGTTTACTACTAAATTTGATATTGACGTTTATTGAAGTCGTAAATTAAAAAGCAGCCTTCTTAGAATAAAAAACTGGTGAACATTCAACATACACATCACCATTTTGGTTGATAAATAAGACATTTTCAGAAAGATTCTTCTAGTTATCTGCGTTTTTTGGCTGAAGACTTGGAATGTTTCAACTTTTAAACTACCACTGATTGTGGCTTTTTTTGAGAATCTTTTCTTAAATCTGTATTAATATATGCGTCTAATAGGTTTCTTTTTTTTTCTTCTTTTTCTTTTTCAATAATAGTTAGTTTAATTTTTGATGGTGTTTTTATGTTACAAGTAAAAATGAGGGATCTATCTACTTATTGTGGTTATAATCTCTATATTAACGACCTATCTTGGGCAAATTGTCTTTATTCGAGTATAAGCATAGCATATTATTCGTATTACGAGTATATTGAAATTATTTTTACAAATCAGAATAATTCCCGCGAGGTGAATCGCGTGTATTTCTCTCAAAAACGCACATTTATTGGCACATTTTTGCCCTTTTTAAAGCAAATTTGAGTACGTCCATCATTTTTTTAAATGAGATCTTGTTATATAGTGCACTTGAAAGGTACCTGTCCTTTTACCTGAATGAAAGTAGGAGTCGACTTTGGGTGGATTCGATGTTTTTGTTGAGATTTTGTTAGCCCACTCTGCAGGATATTCTGGGAAAAATCTCGAAAAAAGTTTTTTTGTACGATTTTTTTTTGCAATCCGGCATCTCTCTTCTACGTATATGTAAAGCGTTTCTCTGTAGATCCGAGATATATTGACCTATTTTGTAGGTCCCATAATTTATTACGTTAAAGGTTTTTATTTCTATTGTATCATCACCCGCGTGAGCTGTCTGATATCACGACTGTGTACTGTGCTACCCTTTCCATGTCAATCAAGAATTACCAAAATCTTCCCTTCGCGAATCGAAATACATGAGAACTTGTTCTATTTGGATTTTAACTCATATTATACGCATATCGCTATTTTTTTTAAATTGTAATTTTGGTTACTATACTTATTTCATCTTATCTGTAGAACTACTTGTATCTACTTTCAAGTAGACTGTGGCGTATAGACAAAGTCGACTGGAAAATAATTATTGAAAGTAACTATGATGCAATGCGAGTGTAAATTACACGCATTAGTCGAGCAGAAAATAAGCAGTAAAATTAGTAAATATGGGCCTTAGTAGTTATTAATTTTTCTTTTCTTAATCTTTCTCTGAAATTTTATGTTTTTGCTCATGCGAAAGCGTAAATTTGCCATTTTATCCCACCATTCAATTCCATTTATCATCATGCGTCAAAATGTGTGAAACAGACAAAAAAAAAAAAATGGGAAGGGAAGGTGTTCATAAGCTCTCGAAATGGGAATGTTTGAAAACGTTTTTTCGAAAAACATCCTCAGCACCCTCGCCAAAACTACATCCTACCAATTTAAATTTTGGTAACTCCTACTTTTGACTTATTATAGAGGACTATACTCGACCCATACGTTTTATCAGTACGTGTGCTGCTGTGTCCTTCATTATTTTCCGTACGGATTTTGAATTTTGCGATGCACATATGTTGCCAGCCAACATTTTATCGTACAACCCTCTAAAACAAAAAGATCAACAAAAAAAAGGAGCAAAATTAAGGATAAAAAGTTGGAAAAAATTAAATTACGACTCGTCGTCCTTATTAATTAATAAAATACCCGTTTTCCATTAAAAACGACGCCGACATTTGTACAAAATAAAATTTATTTGCCTAATATTGAGTCGCTGAAACGTTTTCAGAATATTGATAAAGTTTTTGGGGTGTACAACACTGCGTGGACCAAATCATAGCTTTTTTACGTGCAATACGATTCGATTTGGTAGTTCATTTTTGTCGAAGGGTGCCAGACTGTAGGAGGGGATGCTATTGATTACTTAGTGAGTTTAAATGTGTCGTTGATTTTGAAAACATACGAGTATTAGATGAAAAGTGATTTATTGATTTATCAATTAAATTGGAAGCTTTAATATATTTATTTTGCCCATGGGCCATGGCTGAACGAAAAATTCAGTATAATATTTTACTGTAGGAAAATGAGAATCCGTTCGGATGAGGGTGGTTTCCACTTGCTACTAATAGTGCATGTACATGTGCAAAGTCTAATCAATGAACGAATTAGGACAACTAGTAATGAGGATATAAGATGGGGGAGTAGTGTAGGAATTTTTTTCTAAATTACTAACTCGAGGTGTATAAGCCAATAGTGCGGCCAAAATTTTCCATGGGAAATGCTGAGTCTTGAATTCATTACCTGGCTGAAATTCTATTAAAAATCCATGTAAAATTTAATGCCTCATATTCGAGTTTCAGGCATTTGCCAAGTGGACCACGGCGCTTAGCTCAAACTTTACAAAAGAGTCTCTGAAGAGCATAATTATAAAGTTTTTTTTGTGTCTAATGCACGCTACAGTTTGGTGCATTTATGTAATCCTGTTATAGAAAAAATGAACGCATCAGTTTAAACGATCAACTTTATAATGGGCATTGTTTACAAAAAAATATAATCGATTGTTTTATAAAACAAAATTTCCAAATTCGAAATTCGATCATTTTTCTCTGTAAGCGTTTGCTCTAGAGAGATTGTGTAAAGGCGAAATTCTTGATTTAAATTGAAAATAACACATAAAAGGTTGTCCTTGGCAACATCCCCGCATTTCCGTACACAATACACGCTGCCAGTTGCGAGTCCACCCTTTTTTGTTCAACTCTGTGTAAAAACGAAGGTCTATACATAAAACATACCAAAATTCATGCAGACTTTTTTTCCTCACTTTTTTGTTTTTCGAATCGCTGCCACTACCTCTTTCCCCGTTATCTTCTCAACTCTCGAAAGAATTCATTCTGTTGCTTACAAATCGATTGTAATTCGTTATTTTAAAATCACTTCAAGCTAACCCTTGACCATGAAAAGATACCCACTGCAGTGTCAGACCATGTAATCATGAGGATGATGTTCAGATTATGATTTGCCTTGGTCGATAATCCAGATGTCGAAAACGCTTCTTTCATGGGCACGTTGCTAAGTTTGAAAAAATTAGCTTCTCTATAGCAAAACGTGATTGTTAGGATTTAGGATTTAGTGCATTGACTTGTGAAAAAGTTTGCCTCAATTCTTTCAACAAAAAAATTCTTGGTTGAGGCGATTCGGGAGTCAGATGAAATTGAAATTAAAAAAACAAATCGTGACTTCATTAGATAAGAATTCATTTTTGAATACCGCGAGTTACCCATTTACTCTTATTTCTCAGCTGTTAGGGCACTGTATTTGCCCATGGCCATTAGTAACCCATATTTGCTCTTTACTTGCTCCAACTAACGGAGTAAATATGTCGACTCCTTCGCTTGCTTTCTATACGTTAGAAATTAGGTTGTTGTAAAATAATTTATTTAAAAAAAAAAGTTTTTAGGTAAATGCTTTCATCTTCATGCGTACTCCAGTTGTTTTCAAAATCTATAGAGTCCAACTTTTTTCTCCCGCGCACTCCAGTTTGATGTATGAAATCTATTTTCTGCTTCACGTCGTAGTCGAATAAAAGCCATTTAAAAATTCTGCCAGTAGTTTTTAAGAAATTGAGGCTTCATGTTCACCTCTGAAAAAGGCTTTATTGTTGACGTTTAACACGTTCTATTTTTTATGATAATTACTCGTATTTATAACAGCAGTGTAATTATATAATGTAATTATGAAGAAATATTACAAATTTTTAATAAAAATGAGGTAGCAGTGCTTCAATGCGGAATTCTACTCGTATTTTTCATACCGATATTGGGCCAGTGTATGATGAAAGAAATAATAGAGCAATAATAAGTAGCTTATAACTGACACAGCTTTAGCATAATATAGAAAAGGTTGAATGAAAATAATAGATTTATTGAGGCACTTTGTAAATGATGTTCATGCGATAGCATTCGGTTGGAAAATGATGCGTTATTTTTAAAAATTACCTATGGCCTTTTAGTTTATTGGTAGTCTGATGTACGTTTTCTCTGCCATCTTTCTTCCTCTCGCCCTTGTCCTCTTTCACTGTTTTGTCTCGCGTTCCCCCCTCACCACCTCTCACTCACTCGCGTACTTTGTTAAGATGGTGAGTGTTCTTCTGGGCACGTTAGTGGGTGGTCCGTCTTATCTAATTTCAGTGTGTAGTGTGTATACCGACTTGGCTACTTCCGTGAATAGCTGCAAGATGTTGAAAAAAGTGATGCTGCTCGATAACGAAGCAGATAATATATTTATATTATATTGATTAAGGTAGACTTAATTACACTTTATTAAATTTGTGGTATTCGAAATGTGCAATGATCAGAATACTTAGTAGATTTTTGGCAGTTTTTTGGAGAGGCAGAAGCAGCAAACATGCGTCAGGTGGTTATAGTTGAATTAATGGTCTGGCTGCTGACATAATATTGAACCCTTATCGTTATGATCCAGATTTTGACGTTGCACTGAGGAAGATGTAATACTTGGTATGTGTTGCGCAAAAAGTTCGAAATTTCTATTATAAAAACCACTCATTTCGACTTTTAGTCAGCAAACACAAAGGTGGGAAATACAAAATGCATTAAATGTGCCAAAAATAAAATTTTATTGGCGATCTCGTTTTTGCAGTTTGCTGCCTAATCATTCGATTGAGAGGGTCGTATGATTGTACATACCAATATGCAAGTCAAAAAATTATTTGTTCGGTTACATTTTCAACCGGTGCGGTGTGAACTGTGACCTTATCTCAAGGCTATTATTTGAAGCACATTATTAGTGGGATAAATTCAAAATTCAATAGCTCAGAGTGCAATTTTTAAAATGTATCAAATAAAAAAGAACTGCACAACTTTGGGAAAACAGTACACAGAGAGCTGAAAATTGTGTGAGAGGATGTTCATTTGGTACTAAACGCTCTTTTAAAAAATCAAGATGATTGTATTCACATTTAAAGAGAAATAAGCGTTTGAAAATTGAAAATCAGTTTTTGTCTCGAGTTGACATTTTTATAATCAAATGCTCAAAAGGTCGGATGGTTCAAAATGTTTTATTATAAAATGAAAATAAAATTTTCGCGCGTGGTTGATTTTTGCTATAATTCGCAAATAAACAAATTTAAAAGCTTGGGAATTACTGTTTTTTTGTACAAGGATATGTTTTCATATTTAGAACAATATAGTCCATCAAAAAAGTTGATTTTCAAACAGATGTCAGCTGGCTGGTTGAACTTCACAATTATGTTTCTCTTTTACTAAAACACCAAGCTATTTGTATGTATACTTGCTTTAGGCAGACTTTGGAAGATGAGTGTTGAAGCTAAGACTCACTTAAACTTGAACCAAGTTTTCCTATCTCACCCTTATTTTTGTTATTCCTATTTATTGTTTTTCTATTATGAAAATGAGTTATGAAAATGAAACTAACTCACGTTTTTATATTATGTCCACCGAGAGATGATTTCGGCATCCTTTTTCACCCCTTTTATAAGATTTATTTGACCTTTCGGAAGCCACTTTGCCGCGCCACTTTTGAATAAATCACATTCGCGAGTATATCAAAGATGTTGGTTTTCAAAGTTTTTGGCTCATATTATACGCTTTTTTACGTCTGTCTTAAAAGATTATTCGCAAGACCAGCTAAAAAGTGAGGTACATATACGGAAAATGAGGCTTTCGTCGAAAGTATAGTCGACGGGAGGTATTTTGTTTCCTCATAATTTAAATTAATTTTTCAACTACTTGCGCCGTCATAATTGTCTCGCATTTTTTCGTGGCTTAATCACTCTCCAAAGGCTACATGCTCGAACTACACTCTTTTCCTTCATATCAGGTACATGAGCACCGTATTTGCACCACGTATATAGATATAGGGGATGCTTATGCCAATGAACGTTCATTATTCAAAAGGAAACCACCGTGTATCACGAAAGGAAGCAGTTATATTGTTTCAGTCAACTTCTATGTTGTATACCCGTCGTCGTCGGCCCAAATTACTTTTTGGGCGAACGTGCGCCGTTGATACCCGAAACCAGCCATTGCCCCCCCCCCTCCACTGTTGGATGCTTATTTCGACCCTTAAACCTCTTTAGTAGGCCAGCACATATTTCACCTTTCGATTTGGTGTACACTTGGCGTGATTTTAAATCGTTTGCCGATATTTTCTCACGTCGTTTGACGATTATTTAACATTTATTACGCAATTTCGACCTTAATGCGAATGAATTATGGAAGCGGCTGGATGCTCGTATAATAAGGGCTGGTAGACGCAGACACTAGGGTTCTTCGGCCTGCGCCAAAATTGTATACGATTTTAGACGCTGATGCGTGGGGTAGTATAGGAAGATGCGTCGGAAAGAAGAACGTCGTCAGGTGTTTATGGCACCTTTGCGACGGATGAAGTATATCTCGTAATAATTACAGCTGAAATTTGAAACGAGGGTTATGTAAAAGCAAAGGCTTATGTGGAGAGTAATTCGTTATACGCGTATGAATGACCTAATTTTTGAGTACAAGCGCTCGAAGGAATTTAAACGGCCCGGGGAGAAGGTTGAGATGAGATGAAGGTGGCCTTTGATTTTTTTTCTGGCGCATTTCATGACTGAAACGTTGAATTCGAAAGACGAGGATTGAAATTAAAAGTTCGTATATTATATAGTTTTATTATAATAGGTATAATCAGTTTTATTGGTATAGATTATGGAATGTTCGAAGACTGATGGACGATTTATGCAACGTTGTATTGGAAAAAAAGGGTTTTGTAATACTCGTACTTTTCCTTACTTTGGATGGGAAAACACAAAACGGGGACAATTTGGTATTTGTAGTAGTAATTACTCCGAAACAATAATAATAAGTACAAAAATAAAAGTAAAGTAGTGGTATGTAATCGGTGTGAGCAAGACCCGAGTAGCTTGAATATAAAAATTAGTCGGGAATACGTGGAGGAAATAAGCGAATTTTGCTATTTAGGAAGTAAAATTACGAAAGATGGAAGAAGTAAAAGGGATTTTAGTAGTAGAATAACACGAGCCAAATTAGCATTCGTGTGTGTGTTCCCGATTAAAGCAACCTATCAATTTCGTTAAGAATTGAGTGGAATTTGTATAAAAAGTAATATGTACTTTCAAATCGAAAATACCCATAAATCTGAAAATCTATGTTTGGAGTGTAGCTTTTTATGGATGTAAAACCTGGACTACAGGAAAACCAGAGAAGAGAAGAATAGAAACTTTTTTGGTGCTATAAGCGGATACTTAGTATGAAACGGACGGATAAGGTAAGAAAGGAGAAAGTACTTGACAGAGAGAGAGGTAAAATAAATATTTGGAACTATATGAAGAGCAGGAGAAATAAATAAATAGAGCCTAACTTGAGGTACCGAGGAATAATATCCCTGCTGCTAGAGAGAAGGCGAAACGGAATGGTTAGGTCGGCAAAGATTCCAAGTAAGTATATTAAACAGATTATTTAGGATGTCAAATGTAAAGAGTAGTTTGGACATGAAATAACTTGCACAAGATAGGGAGCTATGGAGCATAGCCGGCAAAACGTGTGGCGCAGAGCACAAAATGCACTTCACAGAAAAAAGTTGAAAGAGGAAAATGTAGCCGTAAAATTTTCTTTACGAATTACAAATTTTCACAGATTCACAGCGCCATCTGTCCGTATTTGTTTTTACTTTTCTTTCTTTTTTTTAATTCGTTATCTACCAATTTCAATTTTCTTTATTTTAGGGGGGTGGCGTGGGTTTGTTAGTGAGTGAAGATCAGAGGAACTATACACCACCTAGGGAACACAGAGCTGCATCCGTTCGTATGACAGATAACCTTATTATTATCATCATCACAAATACTCGTATATCTTGAATTGTTCCTGCTTTTTTATTTGAAATATTGGACAGTTTTTCCTTCTTATTTCTCTTATGGTATTTTCTTTCAACGATGGTTAGTGTCCAGAGATTCAATTTTTATACTCTTATTGAATTTATGGCGGAGGTAGAGTATTGTTCGTTTAAAATGAAACCTGTAGGTTTCGATGTTGAATATAAACGGGTACACCTACTCCTGGACGTGTACGTGTGTAATTCTGTTCTATGCGGTCTGCGGGTCTGCGATGTACATCCGTACGACCACGACGTCGACAGTCGACACTCGCCAATCGACATGATTAGGAAAGGTAACTGGAAAATGGAAAGAATAAAGAAGAACGAAGCAGAAAGGCAACAAGTTTGTATAATGCGTGTGAGAAATGCGACGTAATGGCGGGAAAAGTGATGTCGATAAGCAACGCTATCTACGTTCATAATAATGAAGGACGAGTTACATGAAACTGTTGAACTTGATCGAGTACGCTATCTCTGATTGAAAATCTGAATTACACAGTAACTCCTGCATAGTTTTTTTTGAAAGAAATGGTATTTTACTATTTTATCGGCCATTCTGTTTTGGGTTGTTTTCGCTGGCGTGATAAATGTTGGCCTCGCCTCGGAGGGTGGGATTTCTTTACGGTTACAGTACAGAGAAGTGGATCCTTTTTTCCTTATATTTTACTTTATTTGGCTGTTTTGTTGCTGACTGAGAGTAGAAATTGTTTGTTTCCATTGAAGTGTACCTTAGTAAACAAAACTATTTGAAGAAAAAAAATTGTATGAATTTTTCACACATTTCTGAAATTTTCGCATATATGCTTCGTAAAAGAGCCTGCGACAGAATGCGTTTTACAAATTTGAATTTGAGAATTAGAAAAGGAAAAATGAAATTTAATATGTACAAATGTTACCGTTAAAGTATTAATTCTAGTTAATGTATGAAATCACCAGTTAATTCATGCTTTAACGTGGTAGGTGTGTAATCAAAATACTTTTACACTTTAACTAGTTATTTCATACATAAAATAAGTGCGTTCCATTGATGTTTGTAAATAGCCTCGCTATCTTATCTTGACAATCAGACTCGTGTTTGTTTCTTGTTGTTATGTGTATTTGACATAGCCTAGCCTACCTATATTATGTGCATTCAGTTGGTTCTTGATCTTGTTTTAATTCACACTATTTTTGTGACCACTATTTGTTAAATCATGAAATTGACAGTTTATAAAAAAATTTATTATAAAAGTACGGTTACAAGTGTAAACAAAACTTAATTTAAAAGTACTAGATGCAAAATTAGGGAAGAGAAACCAAACACGTCATTTATTGCAACAGCTGTTACTTCCATACCATTTAGAGTTACATTTTATTCTGTTCTTGACGCACAAACAACGCTTATTTATGCACTTTTTCATACAGTGACATCTCACAAAGCCTTGACCATTATCTGTAGCTTGTGAGGAAGCCACTGATCGTAGCAAAATAGTGGCGGAGGTAATGGGTACTTCATCAAGCTGGACAAATTGTTTGTGGCTGAGAGCAAACTGGGAGCAAGCGTACAGAGAGTTTATGATTCCTTTTCTGGTTCCTAATTCTTAAAACCCATCTTCAGTTTTTTCAATTACGCTTGCTAAAATGCTCCTCGCATCTATTTGCATCTAGTACTTTTAAAGTAAGTTTTGTTTACACTTGTAACTGTACTTTTGTGATGAAATTTATTATAAATGGTCCATTTCATGATTTAACTAATCGTATCTTGTCAATTTATAGAATAACTAGGTATTTCATACATTATTTAGGTAGACTGTGAAAAATTTTCTTACTATAACTGTTTTGCCGGTTAATTTATAAATTAACTAGTTATTTCATGCAATAACGACAGTAACACTTTAACGGTAACATAAATATGTATATTAACCTATTTGACTGCTCGGAATTTCTGTGAATATTGAGAGAAAAATGTAGGCCTAATGAGGAAATATGAAGAAAAGTAAAGTAAAAAATTGTTCCCATTTTATCGTAAGTTTTAAAAAAGTGTGAATGACAAAATGTTTTCATTTGATGATATATCTTTCCTCCAAAATAAAAATTATGCAATCACAACAGCAATGTGTGACGTCAGTTTTGAAAGTTGAAAATAATATGAAGTGTGGCAAAAAATAAACAAATAAAGCAATACAAAATTCTGAATGAAGAAAAGTTCATGTTTGGGATCTGAAAAGCTTTGGAAACTGAATTAAAAAATTCTTCTATGTAATATTGAAGATACTACACTGAGAGAAATGAATAGTAACAATATTACGAACACGGTGGTCAATTTTCTCATCGCAGTTGAGAAAATTACATGTATTATTTATTGTAGACACTATTCTCGATATTTGTAATCATTTTTAATATCTAAGATAATATACGAGTATTTCACCCTTTTTGTGGTAATTTCTGCTACAAATCCTGAATTGTCCGTGTGCTACTTAAATTATTTTCTGTGTGCTCCAAACAGTGATGGAACTAGCCTTTTTTTAGGGTGGGCCAGGAGGGTCCAGAAAAATCATTCGAAAATTTTAACATCCAAAAAATTGATACTATAGCTGATTTTTCATTTTTTTTCAATAATTTCTTATTTTTACTGCTTTTTGGTTCAGTTTCGAAAAATTTTTAAGTGGGCTAGAAATTTTTGGGGTGAGCCGCCCTCCTTGCCCCCTCCATCTCCTCCACTAGTTCTCCCATTGACTGCAAAACTATTCCAAAAATTCCAGCAAGGTACTGAGGGCAAACATGTTTGTGATTGAATTGAATATTGAAAAGGGAGAGGGATTTTGGTATTCTCTGAAAGAATGTTATGGTCTCTCAATCGGCTAGTATAGGCAGGTCAGAATATAAAGAAGATAAAATAAAAAAATTGCTTCAAAGCAGCAGGCAAACAGGCTGTGCAAAATATTGAAAATTCACTCTCAAAATATGTAATAGGCTTTTATTTTTCGATGCTAGTTGAATTACAATAAAAATAAAAATAAATGAATCCTCAAAATGCCAAGGCCTTAAAAATTGAACCAAATTAACCTAACTTTTCTCAGAAACGAAGAAACCAATCCTGATGAGACCCAATGATAAGTAATTGCTTATAAATTATATCCTCGTAGGTACATTAAAGGAGATGATCAGACCTATCTGATAGACGATTTTCTATTCTTTTCTTTTTTTTGTTTTTGTTTTCCGAATTTCCAGGTTCATTTCAGTTATCAAATAATTTTTAAAACATGCGTCCTCTCCAGAAACTTGTTCTTCAGAAGGGTGTTTTTTGTAACCCTGCTTATATCACTTTTTCGTATGATATATTGCCTGTTAATATAATTTATTGCTAATATTTTCACGTGGCAATGTTGCAATACTGCAAATATCACCTTTTAAATCGAAATTTGATGGTGGAAGGAAGGGAAAAAAACTTAACGGCCATCTTTAGCCCTTGTCTTCTATCCCAGTGAGAGGTCTTTGGAAGAAAAAAAAAAAACTTAGTAGCCTGTCAGATAACACAAAACCACTTTTAAACCAAAGGCACGCATTACACCACACTAGAATATAAATCTTCCATAAAAAATAATTCCAACCAATGTTGACACTTCTGTTTTTTTTTTTTAATATATATATATATAATATATATATACCTATATTACTAGTCGAGTTTCCAATACTTACTTTCTGGAAGAAAAAAAGGAAACGAAGAAAAACGTATGCGAACAAGTAATTCCACGTTCTAAGTTACTTGTAACCATAAATTTATGTGTTTTATTCTTTGGTTTTTCTGGTGTAAAAAAAATATTGGAATGTTGTTTTGATTTGTTAAATGTACATAGAGAGAAATAAAAGTAATAAAGAAAATCACATAAAAAAGAATAAATAAATAGAGAAGTAAAAAGTTGGGAAAAAAGTTGAGAATCCAATTTTGTAGACAACAGTTATTCTTGTTGATCAGTGGTTAAACTGCTTCAACATATCTAATCAAGCTCATCTTGAATTCTTTTTTTGTTGCCAAGACAAAATACCGAGCTGAAAAAATAGCGAATGATGTATAACTAAATTTTCGAATCTTGCAGAGAGTGTAATCGGATGTATAAAAAAGGTCTTGGCTATATGGGTGAAACAGATTTATGCGGCAATGCGAGATCGTACTATGTGAACTAATATGAGTCCTCCAATTTGTATTCGTATATGAAATTTATTTCAGTACAGTTTGCCAATGAGAGTGTCTGCGTTTACTATATGGACTACTTTTCGCAAGCGTAATTCGTACTCCAGTCTGATTTTTTAGTTCCTTCGAAATTTCGCCTATGCAACCGCTTGCTTGTGTCAGGAGCAGTTTTACATCTTGCACCACTTCAATCGTGTGTCAATGTGTAAGGCTTGAAAAATGTTCCGGTTTAGAAAATTGAAGAGATGAGTAGAAAATGAAGTCCTTCCTGCAACAGGTTAATTATGCAATATGTTGCTCACTTCTGTACCTCGAAAAGTCTATTTTAATCGCCTGGAAAAATTATCGGTACAGGTTGCTCGAGTGACTTGAACGCCCGATCAAGGTCTAATTCGAAATTTTTAAAATATTCGCTATGATTGAGGAACTTGAATTGTGTTCAGAATTAGGGGAAGCAACTGTCATTTTTGTTTTATGGAGGGTGATTGAGTAAAAATTGGAAAAGTTGAAGACTATTCGGACAAACTATGATCCGAGTCCACGAAAAAGGAGGAAATCATAAATAGGTGTAGATAATGAAAATATTGTTTTTGATAGGAAATAGGAAATTCAATGCATATTCTCTAGCTTATAAGTAGGTAAAAAATGACGTATAAAAACAGGGTAATTGGTCAAATCGAAAAGGTCACAAGAATTTCAGATAGTGCAAAAATTGTTTTCGGAGAGTGGGTTGATGAGATTTATAAATATGAAAGCCATTATCGTGAAAATTGCTGTCGTTGGTTAATTCAAAACTTATCCTCGATTTTTCGTCGAACCCGTACGAATTTTTTTTCATTTTAAAAGTAAAATATCACCCTTTTATCGTTCCATACACCCTTGGAAAAATGTACTTTTAATCGACTCGAGGCTGTTACAATTGAGGTCTACCAAATTTTCACCTCTATAGCCGTTACGCCAACCACTTTGTGTCAGCGAAAAAATTAGATATTCGGGAAAACTGCAAATTTTTACCTCGTAAATGTTTCCTCATCCCATTCAATTTACTTTCACACCGAAAAAAGAAAATTAGAAGAGTAAAAGCAAAGTAAGAAGGTGGCCATAACTCGTACACCTCCTCGGTTGAAATTTATGCACTTTTTCGCGGTGGCGGAATTATTTACTCGGACGATTAAAATTTTACGCGATATTACAGGTAAGAATGTAATTCAAAATAAGCGCGTCTCTCGAAAATGTTGTAATTCATTAGAAGCTTTTAATGCCTTTGCAAACGTGTTATGCGTTCAACGCACGTGTTAAAACAGGCAGCTGCGACGACAGCAGCAGCAGCGTGAATAAAGCAGCTCAAAAGTAACTTTTACACTGTATAAAGTTTTCCGAACTCGGCTTTTCCCCCTAGAGCTTTCCTTTATCTTGTAAAAGTTGAAACAACTTTATATTTCTAACGTGTATATGTATCTACAGTATACACCATTATAAACTTTTGACTTAATACTGGTTCGTTTCGTTCTTCTTCTTTTTCTCTACAGCGAATTTTTCTCACATTTTTTTTCGTTTTTTTTTTTTTTTTTGAACTTTGTCGTGAGAAAACAAAAATGTATGCGTTGAGGCAAACGGGAATTATATTTTCTTTTGCGAGAAATATAGATGCAAAAGTACGAGAAAAAAAGTTTAAGTAACTGAGTTTACTTATAGGTTTGATGGAATGCTTATTCAGTTTTTGGTTCATTTCGTTTTTAGCTACTTGTAGAGATGCGAAGTCTGTCAGCTGTTTTTCCTGTCACCAAATTTTGTGTGGTTCTTGCCTCTTATACTTGATCAAAAGTGATCGTCTGCGGTAGTTTACATCGAAGTTTTTAATTAATTTTTGAATATTTAAATATCTTGGGGAAGGGAAAAAACTAATTTACTTTAAATAACATTTTCATAGAAAAAAAAATTTGATCGGAATTTATTATCCTATAAAAATCTGGCAACTCCAGACATAAATAACAAATGACTGGATTTTTTTGCCGCTCCTCTTCGTTTTTTTTTTTTGTCACTCCCTCACCCCCACTAATGTCATTTAAATGGATGTGGTATGAAAAACGATGGTGAAGTATGAGGTCCGTTTGTTATCTATGTATGACTTCAAGTATGCCATCATTCGCCATTTTTCAATGCTTTTATTTAACTATGACACCGAGCAGAAAGTTGACTTAATAAAGCGAACTGGAGTGCGTAGGAGAAAAATATTGGTTTCTATTAGACTTTGAAAATAGTGAACTGGAGTGCGCATGAAGATAAAAGCATTTACCTAAAAACTATTTTCAATTGAATTTATATTATTACAAAATTTACTCGAATAATTACGAAACATTTTTAGAGTTTTCGCGACTGTATAATGCTTCCTATTAAATTTAATCAAACTTTGAGTAATAGACATGGGATCTATACCATGAGCGGATTATCTCCATTTTCTTTTCGACGTGGAGAGCAATTAGTTCGACAAACTGTTTTTAGCTCTATCCGGAAGATTTTTTCATACCTTTGCACCCCTCACTTCAAACGTTTTTATTCTCTCTCTGGAGGAGCTGAACATCTCGTCCCGGTCATTTTGCAAAGCCGCGTGGAACGTAAATAGATGTTTTTCGTAATCTCGTGGTTGTTGAAGGTGAATGTTCTGAACCGATGCGACGAGAAACTTCGGCGATTCAGTTTGGTACAATTTTTATGTCGAAAAATTTGAACATACAGAATAACAACAAAACCCAAAGATCAATTTTGAAAACGTGACTCAGAAGAGAAAGATAGAAAAGGAGAGAATGGTTGCTGCAACAAGTCCGATAACCGACCCTGACCCACAAAATGGCAGCAGTCACCATGAAATTCATAATGATGTCTCCTTTTTCGTTGGCTGTGTCGTGGACGTACGAGTACGTACATGCCAGTACACATATACGAGTAACTGTTATTCAGCGTACATACGAGTATAAGAACATCTGCCATTAAAATTTTAGACAACGATAATGTTAAACGCGTATAAAACCGAGAGCTCGAACACCCTTCATGTACGAAGCCATTCGTAATAGTACAGGTACTCAAGTTTCACTATCACGTCTATCCTTTGTCAAACAAAAAAATTTACTTTTATCAGTAATTTTACAGCCATAAATTAGAGATCTCGGTATCTTTCACAATTGTGTAAGTTGATTATTCAAGCTATAAGTTAAAATGCTATAGTCCTTTCTCCAATAATCGAAACGTTTGTACTTGTCCTTATAATTTTATAGCAAATTCAAACGAAGAGGTTTTATTTGTTTTTCTAAGTACCTACTTTTCTAACATATTATATTGTTTTGTGTGTTACAGGTAGGTCATCTTCATTAGAGAACTATCTATAGTTGCAGTAAGTACATTATGTTTGTAGGTAATAATTTATTTTTCAAGCTAGAGCTATTCGCGTCAGGAAAACTGCAAAATTCAGCGAGGTGGGCTCGAACAAATTCGTGCCTGCGGGAGCAGCTAAATTTCTCTCTCTCGTTTTTGAATTACTTTAATAGTTATAGTATACCCAATTTTCACGACGCGACCGAATGTTGCTGCGAATTATCTCGTCGTGATTTTGGCACGCGATCACGCCGAAATTTAGAGGCCAGGAAATTCATTCAATTCGCAACTCGGTGGCTAATTTATACTCGTAACGATAGTCATTACTCAGTTTGCATTAATCGATTCTCGTGCACATGCAGACAGAAAAGACGATGTAGCTGCTGCATTCCAGTGACACGAAATGAATGCATCTGCTATTTAGCTTCTATGGATAAGGGGTATCAAAAGTGCATACAGCATACGAAATCCGGATTCATAATGAATGGTGGTAGGGAGGTTGACTTGCGTACACTAACTTCTAAATGGTTTGGCGCCTGTTCTGCATTTTTATAAATCCAACCCAGTCGATAAGTGCTGGACCACTCAGTCACCACTTTTCCGGCATCACTGATCGAATAAAAATAGAAATACATATTTTACGAAATTCGATTTAGGATGTAAAAATAGCTAGAAGCTCGCTAAGCAACTTGTACATCGTTTGTCTATTTTTTTAATATTTTTTTTTAACTTCTCTAAGCTACTATTTACGTCTGCTAGATGCGGTGAAATAAATCATGAAAATGGTGAATATTGTAGCCGTAGGTGTTGTTTTCTCATTTTTTTCTTCTCCATCGGCGAGAGAAAAAGCTACCATAAAGGTATGAGAGATGTTTTTTATTTTTCGTTTAAAAACGAACAGCCTAGGTACAGTTGTATACGCATTTGGTGGTCCACCAACATGGTCGTGATTCGTGTATTTGGAGGAGAAAAAAAATTGTCTATACACGCCCATAATCTCGAAGCATAGATGGTATGTTAACTCGTTTTAAACGACAACAATTGGCGATGATGAGCCGCAGAACTGGCTACCGTAATTTGTTTGCGTAAAATGGGTGTTGATTATCGTTTTATAATAGTCCAAACACCACTATTTAGTAGTGTTGGCGGATTCCCAGACAGCATGCGACTTTTCTAATGAGTAAGACCAAGTTTTAAAGCAAAATTCAATCGAATTCAAATCACTTGTCGTGAAAGAAATTGGGAGTAGTTTTTATTAACGAGGAAAGTACGGTATGTTAAGTATGAAACGCCAAACGGAACGCAACCCTGCCTAACTTGTGTGCCATGTGGTGGTTGTTGTTACCCAGTAGCGCACTTTTTCCCAAATATCCCTGATGTAAGTGATGTTAGGGGGGAAAGTGTATTTTTCAATTATTTATACATTCTTTATGCATATTAAGAGAAACCTGCATAAGTACACCTGAATGTGGAGAAAATGATTAAGTACAATTCTTTGTGGTGAATTGGATTAAGAGTAACAATTTTTGATTGAGATACTTTACTCCGTTTCCCATAGAAACGACGAAAATTTTTTTTTAATTTCTAAGCTATTTTTCGTATATTTTTCAATTTACTGTCCTATGATTTTATTAAAAAATGGTAGAGAACTTTCAAATACCTAGTAAATTAAAAAAGGAAAAATTTTATTTCAAAAAAATGCATTAAGAGGAATGTACGAGTACATACATTTGTCATTTCATTATGCCCCGATTAATCTGAAATGATTTTCCGTCGTGTATTTTTAAAGAATGTCCCCTGAGAGCTTATTTGGCGGAATTATAAAATTTTGCTACAAATCGGTTCAAGAAAGCTGTAAAAACACATGTTTTTTTGAGTAATCCCTATATTTTCAGGTACCCAATAAATTGACTAAAAATCTTGATTTACGTGCAGACTTTGGTCTGTACGGTCGGTTGTGGATCAGTAAGAGTTGAAATATCTGGTTTAAGCCTGTTGCAAAAGAGCTACCGAATAATCAAAATTGGGTACATTCTAATTTAGTTTACTCTATCTGAGACATAATTTAGTTATACTCGGGTCTATACCTATAAAGAACCAATTGGTAGTTTTAAATTGTCAAAGAAAAGAAGGAAAACTTGTTTTCAAAATTTCTTTCAAGCGGAACCGCCATCGCTGAGATTAAGAGATTTTTTTTCTGTAGAAGTTAATAATGTCATCCTTTTAGATTAAACGTTAATTCTATCTACAAAATAAACAACTTGGATGACAACAGTCTGGCTTATCCCAATTTCATTAATTTAATACATTTTTTAAAATAATTTTAAAATGGAAATTCTTCTAGTCTGGTTGGGTACGGGTGTGATTCATTTCTAAAAGATTGTGGCCATTTACAGTGTGAGTACGTTTTAGGTTGTGTTGGTATAGTTTCTTGATTTATGACTACACAGGTTCTCATTATTTTTTCTGTTTGATTACATATAGGCTTATGTCAGTCATTATTCATATACTGCGAAGTGAATGGAGTGCGAAAAACTCATCGAGTTTTAACTTTTGGTATGAAGACGAACATTTTAAAATATTTTGTAAAATTTTATTTTCTTAGTTATAGGTACTTTCTTCGTACGCAATATACGAGTAGCAATAATCAAGTCAGAAAGACTCAACTAGCTTAGGTACTTACATAATTAGTCAAAAAATTAGATTAAAACACTGATTTACTGACCATTTTCAGAGTCATATTTTCTGTAATGTATGGTCTCTAAAATTTTTACTATTTGATATAAACCTTTTTGACTTAAAGTAAAGAATAGACTATATTCTAGTACGTTACACGTGAATTATTGGAATTTTTTTTAAATTTATTTTAAACAAAATTAAAACTTTTTCCATATCGCAGAGGATTGAAATTCTAACCGCTGTTCATTCGATACTTTTTCTTTTTTTTTTCAATGATAAGCACGCGTACACTTGCAAAAAAAAAAATTGAATATATATGAGAAAAATCTACGAGGAAAACGTTTGTGAATAAAAAATGATAAGAAATACGACAAAATGGTACAAGATATTATAATGTAGAGACGACAATGAGACGCCCAAAGCGGAATATAACGTTCGAGTTTCGTCGGTTATTATATCGTATTTATTGGCCATTATACAAGGCAAAAAATGTCGCACATTTCATAAATCATTTTGAGAAAAAAGAGAGCACAGAGTACCGAGGCAGCAGAACTATGGGAGCTGAGATAGAGAGCAAAACAGTGGAATGAGGCTTAACGTCACAGCTCTCCAGAATTCCAGAAAAGGCGGTTCTTGCTTATTGTCAGATAAAAATTGGCATCGGATTTTCTCTCGTCGTGTGCACATATCCCCGAAGCACCCTTTCTCTTTTTATTCTATTTTCCTCTACACTTTTTTTTTCAGTTTTTTTTCTTTTCTTTCATTTCTTCATCCGATCCTTTAAATTTGGTGTGTTTTTCACTTGGATGGTCGTTCGAGAACAAGATGATATAAATTTATCTGGTCAACCACACGAAAAACTGTCCCTAAGTAATGAATGTTTTTTGGCAAACTCATTCAAGTACATAGTAAGGAATATGTATACCCCTTCTCCTTTTAAATTAACTATGCCTATTTTACAATCAGTCTAACGTCGAGTGGTTCGTTTCAATAATAATTCAAAATCTACTACCGAATGTAGTGCAGGAAACTTATATTTTCGTCACCCCAAGTCTGTTTTTGGAAGAGATGAGGTATCACTGAAACTTGATAAACAATAATTATTCCCACCCGATATTTTAGTGATATTATTCATAGATCTATAGCCAGCATGAGTTCAAACCTCATACTGTCCTTGGAAATGTAAGATATTTTAATTATAGGGTTTATTTTAAGAACGACCACTATAAAATTCCCATTATTGTAATAGAATTGACTTTTCTTTTGTAAATAAATGGTTTGGTAAAACCATAAGGGGATAGTTACCAGTAGTATCGGTTATCTATAATAATAGTTATTTAGATTTTTGGAGTGAGTTCATACTAACAGTCGTTAAGTTTTGATTCACTATTTACTACTCGAGTGATGTATACTTTTTGAAGATATCTATATAATATAGGTGTAGATAAGTGCGAGTGCCTACACAAAAATGTTTATTTTCACTCGCTACAACTCACAAGTATACATTTTGATTTTATTGGAACAATAGATAGATACAGTTTTGAAGAGAAATTTTTGTTTCAATCTTTTTTGAGCCTCTCTTTCTCTCTTTCTGCGATTATATCCTCCGTGCTTCTATCGCATATACGAGTAAAATAAATCGAGAGAGATGAATGCGAATATTTTAAATTATCTCAATATGCTCGTATTTCGCATTTTCTGTACCAGCTTCTACAACATGACCACGCGAAGGTCGTCGCATAAACATTTTCATGTTTGGTTTTTCTTGCATGTTACCTGTCCTTATCTTATTTTTTTCTTTAATATGCAAACACTACCGACGTATCACTTTTACTATAATTTATAACTTAATTTCGACTACTAATATAAAACCAAAAAAAAAAAAAATAAGAGAGAAAAAAAGATAATCTCGTCTGGACAATATTTTTATTTTTCTCCTCTCTTCTCTTAAGTATAAGATTTTTTTATCTTCGAATTAGATTCAATAAGAAGGATAGGGAAAAAAAAAATTAAAAGGAGGAACTAAATTCCGAAAGAAAACCAATAGGAATCTAGCGATTCTACGTCATTAGGTGAGCTTATAAATTACGTAAAGAGGATTCGGGTTCGTGTATATTCGTCTTCTAAACTGGTTCCACAACTTTGCCATAAATCTTTAGAGCAAGTACTGTATCACCACTAGAGTTCATTCGAACTCGCTTTTTCATTATTTACGGCGTCTCTTACAAAAATTATTAATTTTTTACCTTCTTCAGCTTTTACCAACCCATTGCTCAAGAAACTTTCCAAGCTGAAGTACGCGTTTTTCTACCTTTTCTCCGGAGCTATACGTATAGGTGCCACGGCCACAATTTGTGCCGCTGATGGTGGGACATCTCTTTCAAAGCTCGCTGTTTCGTTTTTTCGCCCTTTTTTGCTCAGCTATCTCTGTCTTTTGTGTTTTGGTCTTGATACTATTTTCGTGCCTATTGTGTAGTCAGCGAGAATTGGATGCAGGAGACATAAATTAAACGTGTACCGTTGTTTACGGCGAGAGGAATATCCGCACGATTGTGGATACACAGGTTGATGAAGTGTATAAACACGCTAGAAAACAATAGAATTTTTGTCATACGCTACTTATTGCTAGTTCATATGAAAAAAAGAGAGCGAAACAAAAGGGGCGCTGGAAAGGGATGAATTCCTGGTGAATACACGTAGATATACCTGTATTGGGGTTCCTTAAAATGAATTGTGTACGGTTGAGGTTATGCGTATTGTATGAATTGCATATTTGTGAGAGAAACTAAAAATGCTCCGCTCCTTCTGTGAGGTCCAAGTGATTGAAAACTCAAAAAATGCAGCCTTTGAAAAAAGCATTGTATCCCTTGTATTACATAATTATAATATTAATGTGCAGTTTCCCGAATAAACTCCGCTGAAAATAATTTCGGTCGTAAATTTTTCATGTTTGTATGAGAAAATGAGAACAGTGCAACATTTATCGTATAGAAATCACCGCAAAAATAGTGAAGTGCATACGTACCGTCTATAAGATTAGAATGTACCTACCTTCTAAGATGGTACAAAAAGTATTACAAATACTAGAAATATCTACCATAAATTTTGAATAGTTCCTATGTTATCCTGGAAAAAATAGTAAGAATCACTATTCACTTGTTCCATCGTTTGATTTGATTTGAAAAATAAATATAGTTTCTGAGAGATAATAATGCCACAGTTTTCCTCCTTTATAAGATGTGCAACCTTCATGGCACACCAAGCTATAATAAGATAGTGGTAGTCTGTGTAGATGTGACTAACCCGATACCAAGTCATTCTTGATTACTGGTAGAATGATTCTACCTACATGTATGTTACAGTAGTGTGGTTGGGTGAACAAGTCAACTACCTGAAACCTATAGTATTATTCATTTTTACTTCGTATTCCGAATTACTCAATTTAAAAAATTGTTTTCTTAATTGAGGCTCAAACTTGCTCTACCTGGTTTGAAAGACCGCGTGTTCTGACCACTCGCTCCCCCATCCATTAAAATAGCAGGTGTATCGATGGTATGTACTACATCTTTGCTGGTTGGGGAAAAGGTCGATGAAAAAATAATTTCAGCAACTGAGCCACTAGAAGCCGCAAGTGGTATATAAATGACATTTATAACAAAATGCGAGTGTCAACGTCTTGTTTGTATGCATATCTTTATTCTGTTGGAAATGTCATTCATTTTCCCATCGTTTAAGTGCCTCAATTAAAAGTTGATTAAACTCGTTTAGTAGAGATGGATATAGGACTTGCATTATTTCTCGAATCTTTTTTAGTTTTGGTTTTTGTTTTATTCGTGGATTTGCTTTTATCTTCGGAGCGAAAATCTCAATTTTACTCGTTTTTAATTTTCTATAACCAATAATATTTTGATAAAGATACTCGTAGCTTGTGGGTTCAACGTTTGAAGTGGCTATCGTGGGGTAATATTTTTCTTCTGCGGAGCTCTCATTCATTTATAAAATTTTAATTAAGAAGCTCGGGGATATAAATAATTATATCGCAAATAAATTTCACCCCGCATACCCGCGCTTCCGCACCAAAACCTCACATTAACGCCAAATTGCGAACAAAAAGCTGCGTACAGAACGAGTATAAAAGAATATCGCGAATTTATGCCTAACTTGCCTACCGACCATCGGCTTCTCTCCCACCCGCTGCCCCTCCGCAACCCTTCGGCCGCACGCGGAAAAAAGGTAAGGGAATGCGGTAACGGGAAATTTTTTGACCACGAGCGGGCAACACCACAAAAGGGGTGGAGGAGGCGAGTAAGGGTGGATATTCATTAATCGCGAGATTTGCGAGCGTACGGAGGTCGCATCGCATCGCATCGCATCGCCCACGGCCGCAGGATTAGAATGAAAAATGGGCGAATTGTTCCACCCAGCCCTGATCGTACCTCGGCCGCGTCCACCCTGCCTCCCCCCACCGCTGCTGTGGCCACAATTCACCCAATTCGACGAGAAACGTAGGCTGCCTTTGCCGCAAAAACGTCGAACGTGCGCATCGCCGCGCTGTATCCACCGCCGTCTCCGACGACCTCCTGGCCACCCCGCACTGCCACCCTCCCCACGCCACATTCCTTCGTGAATACCCTCGGGAGCGGGCGAACGCCACCGTTTGATTTAAAACACCCTATACATACGTGTACAATTTTCGCTGTACATGTGTATGTGTGTGTGCGTGTGTGCGTGCATAGAGCTTAGTCCCTTCGCGGCGCATATAAACTTGCCGGTGGCCCTTTATTGCGCCGCCACGTCGAATATTTATTTCGATTTCGAGACGTTACCGCTTTTGTACGGCTTGCCAGGAATACGCCAGGGCCAGGATTCAAGCCTCGAGAGGAGACAAATTGTCTGGTGGCGAAAATCTGATTCCATCGTTTTATCATATTGGTTATGTGCAGAATATTTTAGACCCAGCTGCTGGTTGTATTGTTTTTGGTGGAGCATAGAATTCGGGTCCATGCGAGAAGGTATCGTTGATAGAAAATTATTTTCATTTTCCTCGATGGACAGCAGGGTGAATTCAGGAATTAGTGGGCGGAGAGGGCTCGAGTGGTTTCGATAAGGAAATTTTTATAATCCAAAGAATTCGAACTGCAGGGACGATTCAATATTTTATTGCATGTTGAGATTTGCTATTGTAAAATATATCATCCAAGATAGTTATAGAAGTACCACAAATCTGTATTGACAATATCTACAACAAATTTTGAATTGTCCCTATGATTTCTATTAAGAATGAAGAAAATATTTTTTTATTTCTCTCGGTGCTAAAGTCGAATCCTTAAATCTTCTGTGTAGTCCGTTTTCGGCGCGAAAAGGTACCTCCACGGTAACGAAACTTATATATATATATGTTACGGTTAATGTGTGTAATTGGTGATTCTATAGAATAACCGGCGATTCTATAGAATCACCAGTAACACTGTTTTAAGTTCGGTGAATGTGTGAAATTTCATACATTCACCGGTGATTCTACAGAATAACCTAGGGTGGTTGGTGAATGTATAAAAAAATACCAGAAAATGCATTTTAAGATGGCATATTATTACAAAATTAATACAAACTTACTCACAGTTTGGACAATTGGTAAAACTTTGAGAAAATGTATTATGCCTTTACCAGCTAGTCTGGTGAAAAGCCTTGGGAATTGAGGAGAGAGGGTGATTCGTGATGTCATTTCATGTTTGGTCTTCAAAGTCTGTATAGATAGATCTGACTCTCTACCAAACACACAAAATGATACTCAGTTGTAAGACTGGTCTGCTTATCTTTTAAGACAGGTATTACCATGAAAACGTCCTGACTACATACATTCCCCAAAACATACAGGCGATTCTATAGAATAACCGGTCAACGTGTGAAATTTTTCTTCATTTCATACATTCACCAAAACGCTAGGCGATTCTATAGAATCGCCGGTGATTCTGTAGAATTACCGGATTATACACATTAACCGTAACATATATACTCTTATCAATCATAAATTTATTAAATTTTAATATCTGCATACTGACTCGAGGAAACTACCTATAAGTACAATATGTTGAAAATGAGAATGCTCATACTGAAATTCAGCATTTTTTAAATTTATTTTTCACATGAAACCTTAATTGTCCCTATATTAACCAAACCTGCTAATGAAATCTCAGAATGTAGTTGTTTTTCAATTGAAAAAATATACATATATAAAAAAAGGGGGGGTACATTATTTATTTTCGCCAAAAATAGCGTGGAAGATGGAGCCCAACTTTCATATCATGGAATTCAACATCGGTTTCACGATTTAAATGAGGTATTTTTCTAAATTATTGATAAATAACTTTTTATAGATCTATTATTATAGATTATGCAGTTATATGAATTGTATGTATAGTAGCATTTGAATATCAGTTTACATAGATATTGTACACCCTTCCACTTTTGAAATAAAATGCGAAGCTTTTGGCCTCAGTCAATTTATGAGGCTTGACGTATATTAAGTGCTGTTTATAACTATGTACCTATGTACCCACCGTGCACATTCGTGGTGCATATAGATAAGAGAATACCTTTTGGATAGCCTCGAGTGATTTTGAAAAACAATACGAACAAATGATAAAGTGTACATGTTCACATATATTCGTAAGCTATTGCTTATTTTGTAGCTATGTATGTTTGTACGGATGAGGAAAATCACGTTTTTCGAATAGGACGTGTCTGTGCAGCTTTTTCACTGCTGCTGGAGAAACTGGAAAAGTTATCGATCGACGTAGATGTGTTGTGAAGAAATTTACTTTTTGTTAGTTTTTCGAAATGGAGAGAGAAAAACAGAAGGAAAAAAGTTGGAAAAAAAACGTATCTACCTATACATTCGTCGTAATTCAGAATCCGCGACGACTTTATTTTTGCCTTTGAATGATTCATTTTTATTTTTCATACGGAGCACTGTTTACGAAGAAAATGTATTCATAGTGAAAATTAGAAATGGGGGAAAGAAATCTCAATGTTTTCATTTCTATGTAGTTTTTTTGAAAAAATGAAAACAATTCCAATCCAAAATATACTTACATAAATAAAATCACCGTATTATTCGTTCGAATAAAATTGACAAGTTCTTTGTGGCTAGTTAGAGTAAATTTTTAGAGTAAATAAAAAACGTCGTAGACCCTAAATAAGTACCCCTAAATTCCTTTCATCAGTTTTCGGCGAGGGTAATGACTTTCGAGGGTGCAAAAAATGACGTTTAAAAAATGGTGAAGCAGAGTTTACAATTGAAGAAGCGTAAAAAAGTATAAATACCTTCTCATCCAAGCCCTAGGGTTTTGTTATGCGGTTACGTCAAGGTGCATTTTTCCTCTTGTTCACCCCCTTCTTGCTGGAAGCTATATATCCAATCGTTTTTAACAAAGCGGTCTCAGTCGTGCAATTTACGATATACTCGATCCCTGCGGACGAGTGTTGCATTTTCAAATCGTGAAAAAACAATCGATATCTCGTTAACGAAACCCAAATATGGCGAACTATTTTTGATGGTGTTTTCTGAGGTATTCTTTTTCTCTCCGCCCCTGTATTATTAGCAGGTTTTCGACGGAAGATCTCCATCACTTTTCAACTTCATTCGTTGGTTATAATTTCTTTTTTTCACCTTATCAGGAGCTGAGTCTCAAATTCATCCTCAAAAAATAACAATTTAGCGAAAACTCGGAGCCAAGCGCTGAAAAATTTTTATTTCGCTTTTTTCCGATGAAATTTGAGGTCTGTCTTAAGAGAGGGCTTCAGTCCTCTTGGCCGCTGGTTTGGTGCGCCTCTGAATAGGTAGGTAGGCTACTTATATGTAATCAATTCTTTTTGGTCCAAATCATGAATTTTTATCTGGATGAAAATTTTCATCCACTCGAAGATCGCGCAGGTAGGATTCATAGAAATAATTGACTGTGATAGTTGATAGAAGGTGCGAGCAATCATTTCGTCTTAATAGCGTTTTCAAAACCGGATTCGACTTTCAGTTCTATCCAAATCAGTTTACATTCGCATCATAATCATTTCCGATGATATATAGGTTCTTGTAAAAGCTCCAGAATGGTCGTGATGATTTTCCGGCTGAAACCTTCGACCTCTGCTAAAAGTTTATATGTATATATGTACTTGCTCATTTTTCAATTTTCACGTCTGCGTACGAATTTTTAACAATCTTCCACGAATCTATTATCTTAGTATGTGAGCTGCCCGTCAAATTGGCAATTACCCTCTGCGATTTAATTTGTAAGCCTATCTGTTAGTCGCTAATTTGAAACTTCATTTGCACGCGAAGGCGGGAAGACGAATGACGCCCGACGCAGGTGTTTTGAAATTACCAAAACTTTTTCTTCCTCCGCGCCATTTTTATGGGCATTTTTTCGAAGAGAAAATAAAATTATAGCGAAAAAGGTTGCAGAAAGACGGAGAACGAAGAAAAATGATCGTACTTACGCAGACTTTTCGTGAAAATATGGCCCAAAAAGTGAGGCGCGGTTGTGCATAGGAGAAGTAAAAAAAAAAGGCACCCCCCTCCCCTTAGTCGACCAAAAAACGAGGAAGAAATGGGAGAAAAAAAAGCTGCGTAAGTTTCGTCGAAATGAAGTGAAGCAGACGCGCGAGAAGAAGGGTGGTTGGAGCTTGGGGAAGGGTTGTAAGGAAAAAGTAGGCAATGGCAGCAGCGAGGGGAGCGGGGTGAAGCTCCTCGGGTACCTTGGGAAAGACTTTGCGCAGCCAAGAGGGGGTTGGGTCGGTGGCAACGTTCGCAATGAAAGATAGCAGGCCGCTGTCTTCATAAATTGCGAGTACGCAGGGAAGTAAGTAAAGGAGACAAAGCTCTTCGCCGTACATCTGATACTGCTGCTATTCCATTTTAGATCGAATATCTTTCTCCATTTCTTACATTTGCGCCGTATTACTCGGATATTTTCCGTTTTATTGCGCGATTTCCCGTTATCACGTTTTTTTCTCTATTTCTCTCTCTCTCTTTGTTTTGCTCAATTTTTTGTGTCCTCTTTTACCTCCCTTTTGTTGGCTTCATTTTCTACTCGATTTTCCGAATGGATTTCTGTTAGTTTTTTTTTTTTTGTGCTTTTTTATTTTTTTATTCCACTACAATATAACTTCATACGTGTTATCAAAATCAGCTTGACCAGTAGATACTACATTTTGAGGTTTATAGAATGCAGTGGCGGTGGGCTGAGGAGCGCAGAAATTTCGGGATGAAATTAAGAAAATTCTTTGCGAATAAAACAAAGCATAATATATGTAATTAGAAAAAATGAAAGGAGAAATATATTACTTTGAAGTGAAAGACACTTATCTTCAGCTTCTAGGGTGGTCATACTTTTTCACTTGGGTACAGTTCAACTATAGCCTGGTTTCAGTCCATTTATATTGTAAAACTCTCGGAGTCCTCGGGTTTTCAATTTTAATTAGATTAAATGTTCGAACCTGACAAATAACGATGAGACATTTAAATGTGCTATTTGAGATTGCCAATAATTTATGCCTGCATACCAGCTTACACGAAGAGATGTACTACTGGCTCATAAGATGTTTATGGGTTACGAGCGAGTAGAACCGTCTTCGGTTTTTTATGCATCTTCTGATTAGGTGGCACAGTAGAAGTGTAAAAAAAAATTGCTTGATGTAATCGTTGTCAACTCCTTAGTTCAAGCTAATGAAAATTTATCGACTTTCTTTAAGCATTATTATATGAGTGGGTTTCTAGTGATTTCTCAGGAGGTTAGTTAATTTTTTTCCCATTTACGCAGTGATTTAATTTCGTCTTTTTGTAATAAAGTGTTATTTCAATTTACAAGACTTTATATATTATGAATAACAATTTGCAAAACAGCTAGAAAATCTCTGATTTTTATTCGAAATCCGATATTCTCAGTTACACTGAACATAATTTATCCATAGGTTATATAATTTTTCCAATTTGAATGGGAAAAGTGGCAGTTACCAAAATATATCATCTGCGATAGTAAAAAGTATCTTCTACAATTAATATTAAGCGTGTTTATAATTGATGATAATTTTCTCAACTGTGATGCAAAAGTTACTGCGTACCGTTTGTAATTAATATCTAACATTCATTTCTCTCATTGTAGCTATCTGCTTCTTCATTTCTACGTTTGTGAACTGGGTGATGAAATCAGTTCGCTCAAAGAAACAATTTTATTTGTTTATGTTAATTTGTTTTTTGGAAGGGGTGAGGAACTGTGTACGGTGTTTTAATTTGATATTATTTCAAAGCGGAATATAAATACGTGTATAGTTTCCCCTAAGTGCAAAGTAATTCCAAAGTACAAAGCATTTTATTAAGATTGTTTTAATCTTGGCCACAGCTAACGGAACTTCGAAAGCGTATTCAAGTTGACAGTTGAGAAAAAATATAAAAAAAAGACATCCAACTAGTGAGTAGTCTACCGATTCATTCCATTTATTTTTCGAATTACCTAATATACCTCGGTTGAGACCAATAAAGAAATCAGTTTTTGAATTCAAGATCATAGCCTATAGTCGGTAGTCGAATAGAAAAAAGTAAATAAATTTGAAGAACCTTTTTTTTTTTTCTTTCATTTTAATCTTCCCATCTTTTCGCTAGTTATTCTACATTCATTTGTTTTGCTTTCGTGCGGTTTTCTGCCATTTTTAATAGTCTGCTAACGATTTAATTATGTTCACTCGGTCATGTATCTCAGTTAACCGATAAAGGGTTTGAGAAAAAAAAAAAGCGTATGAATTAAGATAAATAGACACAAGTAGTAAGAAACCAATCGGAGTTTGCCTTTCTTTCCCTTGAAAAACGTGATGTCTATTTGAAAAGAAAAAAAAACAAAAAAAAACTCATCGGTATGTTCAGGAGAAGAGAGGAAAACACTTATAAGGTACACTAATAAAATATGAATTACCACACACGCTGTGGATTTGCTAATTATGATGCGGGAAGTAATGAAAGGCAAAAAAAGTAGCAGATATTGAAACTGTCACGAAGGGGATGCATATATTTAATGCGATATAGTATGTTGTAAACCAAGACTGGCCACAAGTTTTTGATTGGATAAATATATACTTCATTCCAGTCAAGAGTTCCATGACGTCACAAGCATTTAAAGAAAGCGATTGGTTGAAACACGGTTTGAATCGAAAATACTTTCTTCTCATTCGTTGAATCTTGTGACGTTATGGAACTCTTTACTGGAATGAAGTATAGCTGAAGAAGACAAAGGCGGCTGTCGTTTCGCATTCTGTATTTCGTATAATAGTGCTTTTATTTCTCTGTGGAAAATGCCCTTTCTTCAAACCAAGTCTTGATCAATTCGTTGTTCTTGTTCCCGAAAATTGAACGAATTGGAAACTGTATAGTGTATACGTATTATCGCTCGATTTGAAAATTGAGATCATTTTCTGTGGAATCGAATAGATTCGTTTGAATTTCTTTTTCATATTTTTGTTTTATGTTCGATCAATCACGTTAATGTTTTCTCGCATTCGAATGAAAAAAGGGACACTACCTCGCATTTGCGAAAAAGCTTCGTTGCAGCCTATAAAGCTCTAAATCCTGCTGCATGATGGCTAGGAAAAAGGCAGATTAATCGTGTACCTATAGCGCAGAATTTTCGTCGAATTGTGAAAAGCGTTTTTCGTCGGATAATAAAATTGTGGGGCAAAAGTAATTGAAAAACATAAGAAAGGCAGTCCTTTTTCGGATGCTAAAGGCGCGTCTGGCATTTTCCAAATAATTGATTACTGGCTGCGAATCAGCGTTATACTTCTTTTGTGTGACATTATCGTTTTTTCGTGCTTCGCATTCGTGTCAGACATTTTCTGTATACGCCAAAACTTTTATATACGAGTACGTAGGTACTGTAGAGAATGCGCGTGCTTTGAAAAATGTCATTTCGCTCGGCTTACCTTTCCGTTTTCTTCCTCGACGCCCGCCTCCTGCCCCACGAATCGAATTTGTACGCAGCTCGCCCATTATTCAACTTTCCTTCGTTACGACAAACAGGGACAGGGCAACCTATATAAATTTGATTGGTTTGAATTGTTTAGTCATTTTTCGAAGCTATTTCATCTAAAGTTCTAAACTCATTCAAAATCCATATGGGTGCGGGGAATGAGAGTTGTATGACACGAGAGTGTAGTACATGTGGCATCCTTGGTGGTTGGGAAGGGGATTGTTTTAATACTTATTCTAAATATTAATCTTAGCAGTGCTCAGGAATTTTCCAGAGAGGAGAGGCTGAGTCTTGAATTTATATAATCAGACGACAGAAATTTCATGAAAAACCACGTTAGATACCTGCGGAATTTTCTTTTTGGTATTTTTTAAAAGGAATTTGGGTGGCTATGAAGATTAATCGAATGCATTTGTAATATTGGTGCCAGGTGTGAAGCTACCAGTAGTTTATTCGTTTAAACGAAGTTGAGCAGCCATGTTCTGTGGCTCAGTTTATGGATGAGTGACCGTTTCACTTTCACTCTCAACATTTCTCCCAGAGTTTTTACATTCGCGCCATCATTGAGGATTAAAATTTCCTAAAATGAAGTAAGCAAGCATTTTTGCTCAGTTTGCCTTCGAAGAAAACGGTGGAAAAAGTACGAGGGGTAAAATATTCTCCATTATGGTTCAATAACGCCATTTAGTGGAAAACGTCTCTCAGAATATTTTTACGCGTAATAAACGTTTTGAAGGAAAATGAAATGGAGCCCGAGTAAATAAATTCAAATAGAAAAAATGCAAAAAAATAAAAATGGAAGTGGAATACGAAGGGCGCCATTGTTAAATTTATCGTGAAAAATAATTTTCATTCGTATTATTTAACTTTATTGAAGCAAATTGTTCGAATGTTCTATTTATTTATACGTCAGTCGTTATTTATCGAATCATTTGTCTTCATAAACTATGTGTACACTGAACATAGTACGTTTAATAGTAGAAAAAATCTACTTCGAAAATGAAATAGACCATCCAAATTTGGTAAATTACTTAAATTGATTCGCTATTTATTTGATTGTAAGTGGGATGAAAAATAAATTCGAGTTAATAGCAAATGAAAAAATTTATTTCTATAAGAAATAAATGGGAGAATTAAATTTTTACAGTGAACTTGAATGAAAAATATCATCAATTGTTTTAAGATTCGAGTAATCATAAAGTATTTGAATATTACTTTTGGGATCGTGCTAAAAATGCCACAATGAAATTGATTTTCTCATTCTTTTTAGTTTATCCGAAACGAATCTAAGACCTTAATTTCTACCTGGACTATAATGCTATAGGTACCATTACCAACTGACTGATTTTCAAATAAAATAAGAAGAGTCGCATGCAAAGTTGATTCATTCCATGGTTATACTCGCAAGTAGCGCTAGAATTTCAATTCGAAGAAAAAGAAGATGAAATAGTCTGCTTGTATCTATGAAATCCCTTTCAATTCTGTCTTTCTTTTTCGAAAGTTATACTATCGTATGATCATGACGAACATTGTGGAATATTTTCTAAAAGAATCAGCACCTGTACGTATTAACTATAGTCGATTAAATAGCTCGTTAAAGAATTCTTTCGGATTCGATAGGATCTGCAGACGGATAAAGTTGCTGTACCTTTGTGGATAGAAAAATCCTGAGAAAAATGTGTCGTTTTTATCATGCTCTCGGTCACGTATATATATTTTTAAGTTAATTTATTTTACCATCAATTTCTGAAACAATGAGAAAAACTTGTCTGATCTGGAGCTGAAGACACGTTGGGCTCTAATTGAGATCTGAGTGAAGATTTATACGAAAAAGAAATCTAGGTAAACTACGAGTCCTCGAGTATAGGTATACGTTAAAGAAAGATAAGTGCTCTTTTTCATATGTTTCTTAGGTTCCCAATTTATTCGAGTTCGTATAAAATTGTAAGCACTCGTATTAATCGATACTGTGTCACTGTAGAGAGAATTAATGTAACGCGTAGATGGAATTGTAATTAGAAGTTGTTGTATCTGTAGATCGAGTAATATTTGTTTGGCCAGGTTTCAAACTTATAAGTTATAGCCTTTCGATCGCAGAGCCGATCTCCGAACTGTTGCAAATGTTACATCAACCTGCACACCTCATGATCATTACAACTTGATTATGTCATTTGTCGCTATTTGGCAGTGGCACGGTTAAGTGGCGCTGACTAGCCATCCAATTTTACGTACAAAAAAAAGACAAAACATTTTTTTCTCTATTTAGAGGTAAATTTAAGACTCGCAGCTCCTCTCTTGGCAAATTTCTGGCTGCGCCACTGCAGCTTATATATTATGTATTTGGTAAATATTATAATTATGCCCTTTACCTTCAACATTTCTTTTCACCACAGTATTATTTTTTCAGAATTTCCTTTATTTTGTCTCATTATCGTGGTATAGGTACGATTATAAAAAATATTTGTCAATTTTTCAAATTTGATAGCCGATGATGTTCACTATAATACGAGTATAGTATTTCGGTCACAATATTATAGCTAACAAACGTTAACAATCGCATCTCTGGGCTCTATCCTCAAATCTACAACTTGACGTTTCGTCTTTATTCTACACGTTAACGTATCCCTTCGTAAAGGTTATTACGTTATTTACACCAGCGTGTAATTTACCGCACGTAGTAAAGCTTTATCTGGCGTGGCGGCTGAATGTAATAAATGGCGCTCGTTTTACGTGCATGGAAATGCGAACATGTTCAGCTCCCTTCTCCATCTCTTTTCACTCTCCGCAAATATGTATACGTATATCTAGACTGTATAGAAAAGTAGGAAAGCTTATCAGGGAGTAAGGAAAACGATATCGTCTCCGAATAAGACACTATATCGGCGTATTTCGCGCCCAACATTTATAAAATCCATATCGTTTTTCGTGTTGGCATTATAGAGTTTTCAAAGGAGATCTCTCTATTTAAAGTGCTCTCTAATAGCGCGCCGCAGCAGTTTATGGATGCTTAGATGACATGTCGTGTCAACCTTTTATTGCCTCATAAATTTGTTCTGGTGTTTGTGGGTTGGAAGTGGAAAAAAAAAAGGTCGGAGTGTAAAAAAGAGAGTGCCTACTGATGGAAGAATTTGCAGGCGTGCGCGGTTATTCCTACGTGTGGGATGATGATAAAAATATGAAGGAACAAAAAAAAAGTAATTCTGCATCAAGAGGAAACAGAAATATTGACGGATTCATGGGTTTACAGCGATTAGAAAATACATTTAACATGACCAGAGCACTGTTTAAAAAAAAACTAGTACCAATTGGTGTTGTAGGATTAGTCTTTAGGAGGGCATTGCCTTCCTTACTTCCTTGATCCATTGCGTATTTATTATTTAGTAAGATTCATTTGCAATGGCCATCATTTTGGTAGAATTGAAATATCTTCGTTAAATTTGCACCAGAGCAGGTTTTCTGTAAAAAACCTTATATTAATTTTGGTAAGAAATTAAAAATAATAGTTCCAACGGTGGGGTAGTCATGGTGGTGGGGGTGGTAATAAAATAAATATTGCCGGCCTTGAGACACCTGTTTAAGGTAGGAATCATCCGAATCACCCATAACATGCTTTGTTTTGTAGATATGTTTTTTTTTTGCTTCATAAACATAGTTTTTTGTTTCATGAAGGCTAAATAAAAAATTCGAAAATACTGCTGTCGTAATTTCATCAATTTGTTGCTTTGGGTCGGTAAGTATAAGTATACTTACAGGTGATAATGTTATGGTTGGAGGAAGGTATACGACCTAAACTGAGCGAAAAATCAAGTTTTCGTGACTGATACGTTATTTTTCATTAAAATATCCGTATAAATGTGTGTAATAATTCAGTCGTTTCTTGGCATTGAACTCAAGTCACGAATAACCCAACTTATCTGCGAATGAACTTTACCCGCAGCTAATTTATGCGTTTCACAAATAGTATTGTAGATTAATTTAATTTCCATCGGTGCGATATACTAACTGCAGGACGACAATTCAGTTTTATATAAAAGTCTTGGATAAAAGTCGATATAATACGCTAAATATATTTGCCGCAAGTTGAGGTAATTTTTGTTGGAAGATTCGATAAACTCGGTAATTATTTGAAGAATATTTTCGTTTTCTATAATCAGGCGTACATTTGCAGAAAATTTTATTTTTGCCAGAACAATGTAAAGAGTACTTATTAAAATAGTTTTTAAATTTGTTGGTATTCGTATTGAAACTAGTTCGGTTTAAGTTTTCCATATTCCTCTGCGATTGTGCTGTCAAGGTAACTTTCCACAGAAGTCACAACTCCATCAGAGGTAAAAGAGCTTCACTTAATAGAAAAATTACCGAAACCCATTTACGGTGTTTAAAAATAAAAGACAAGATCGATCAAATTTTGTGGGAGGTCTTACAACTTGATTTTTTTAAAATTAATCGAAAAACAGCTGTATTTTGGTTGGTAACAATTTCTTGCGAGTAATATATGCCTGGTACATGCATAAAGTACTCTCAGTGGCACGCAATCCTCTCATCTGGGTTTTACAATTTTCCTGGAAATATTTTCTGTAGAAAAATTCTCCCCTCGTCTCACCCGGAGCTCACGCAATTGTCTGGAATTGTATTTTACCCAGAAATAAGACCACACACGCGTATCAAAACGGTAAAAAGATAACCATAAAAGGTCGATAAACCTTTTTTAACGCGCAGATAACTTCGGCATCGATTTTGAACAGGGTCAAAAACGGGAGCCGGGGAAAAAAAGTTAACAACAACAACAGCGTCAACAACAAACAAAAACATATTCTGCTTTCATGAAATAAATCCGGTAGCAACCCGGTCTTTTTCCGACGTCATTATAAAGACATTAAGCAGATTCTGCTCTCATGCTGACATTATGCAGCAGAGACTGTTCATTTTTACTTGATACTGACGACAAGAGCCTGAAAGGATAGGCAAATGTGGATATAAAAGAGGAAAAAAATGCGAATAGAAGCGAGAAAAAAATGGATGAAAAAAAGTTTTTTTCTCCGACGGTCTCTACCGGATTAATTTGTCTGATTGAATGTGCGGTGGCCTAAAACAAATTCATAGCTTTGACATAGACTTAGTAGATAGTAGATACGTAAAATTGTGAAATGTACGAGTAAATACATACATTATTTCTTAGTAGGAATGATAAATTTCTTTCTTTCTGTGTGGAGATGCTCCACCAGATATGTGAAAAACTATTTCGTATGGGTAAACGTGTGCGTCATGCTAATCGCAATTTTCTTTTTCTTTTTTTTTTCTGTGGATGGTTAAATTTCTCAATAAATCGCAGATAAGAAAAATCAAGGCAAACATTTATACACCCTCCCTTATTGCCTTTATCGAGCTAAGTGTGTCTGAAAGCCATCAAAAAGCAATTCCGCACGTTGATACATACGACACTTTTATAAACATTTTTCATATTTTTTTATGAAGCGTCACATTTTTCCTTTTCACTTAGTTCTTTTTCTCCCTCGTTTTATTTTTTTATTATTTATTTATGTTTTTGTTTTTAATAATTAATATTATAAACAATAGCAGTAAACTTTTCATGAAAGAATATTGTAAAAAGTGAAAGTTGAAAAAAAAATTCATTGTAAGGATAATGCAGTAGACTGTTAGACAATTATGTAAAATAAGGAAGAAGGCGATGAAAACAAAATGTAACCCAATTCTGCGGAGAACACCCGGTAAAATGATTGAAGGCGAAGAGAAGCCATAAAGATGGCCGCTTCTGTTTTCCCCCTTTTACAACTAGATGGGAGGGTGGCAAGGGAACACCGACAACCACGGCTCGTTGCTGCGATGATGATGAACGAAATGAACCACCGGTGTATTTTAAAGGTCCTTTCTACGTGTGTGTTTGTAAATGAGATTAAAACTCGTTTCTTCTTCTACCTGCCTCTCTTTTACAAACCTACGTACTAGTTTTTTTCAAGCCTGTCGATTAGGCGGAGCACATCACTGCACGAACTGGTTGTTATAGTTGTTATATACACTGCTGAAAAGTGTGTTATACTCGTAGTATATATTTAGAATAGAGTATGGGGAAATGTAATTTGAATTTGTTATACAGTTATAAAGACTTTTTAATAAAATTTTTTTTATTTAGTATAATATGATGATTTAGGCACTCAATTTTTTGCATACAATCAGCGTCTGTTTGGATTTTTGGGTGGAAGGGTGGAAATAGATTAACTGAAAAAATTGATCAAGTGGCCATTTAGTCTGTGGCAATTGATACTGCACTTGGCAGATGTTGATCATTTTGTATGCTTCTTGCATAATATACGCGAGTAAATTACTATTTTGCATATATGTAGTTTATCAAAGTCGAAATTATTCTCAGTACATTGGAAAAAACTAATTATTTCTACCACTTGTTCCGTAATGTTCACATAACTAATTGGGACTAAAATTATTCGATTATCAAGTATAATTTTTCAATCTCTTCAATATCATATCCAACCGTAGGACTAAAAAATCATTACCAAACTGGCCGGTTCGCCATAATCATCTTCAGACTGTTCTAAGTATGTACTTAATTCGTAAACCTAGAATATCAGACTATCGGGTAACCAATCACTAAACCCATTTCTATCAAACCTCAAGCAACAAAATTTAGGCTTTTTTATTGTCAAATGGACTTAAGAAAATGGTGTTTCTTATCTAAAATCCTCCAGTAATTGCAGCTATTTCTTACCCAAACCGAATTTAACGTCTTCTCCAGCATTAATATATAGCCCAGCTCACTGAATAGTATAATTCTTGCAAGTTTATTCCACATACCCGTGTTGATAGTCTTCTGGCTCGTGCACTCTTCTTCGCGCCAGCTTACGACCGTCCCTTTTGTCCTTTTTTTTCTGGAAGTGGAATGGAGTGGAGGGGAGGCTCTTCCTGCGCCAAAAGTAATCCGTCTAGGCGTTCCAATAAAATTCCGGAACGCGTACCGTAATTGAAATTGCTGCTGGAGAATGTTTTGGCCTCCGGAGAATTAAGGTAGACCGCAAACGGTACCCTCGCTCGTCTTACGAACCGTGTTTTATTATTCAACCGCAAGTCGTATGAGGTGAAGGTATTTCTGTGTGCACACAAACAAAATTATTAATTTCCATCGCTGACGGTGGTATAAAGTATAAACACAGGAAATTCTTCTGGAAAAACAGAGAAAGGGTGGGTTGTCGTGTTGACGTATAGCGGAAAGGACCTTACATTTTAACATAGCCAAGCAAAAATTACACTTTTTCTTTCTCTTCTGCAGGTAGGTAGAAGTACAGATGACGAGGGTGCGTGAAGTTAATTAAAAGATGGAAAATATGAAACGTAAGAGAATTTGATTAGAATAAAATTTACGATATTATCTGTATGAAAATAAACCCTTAATTCATTTTTCACCCGGTTTTATTATATTTTTTCCTCTTTTGCTAAATATGCTATTCTTCTATGAATGCCACGAGTCTGTGATTGTTTTATTTAGACATGCAGTGGAACTGACCGAACCAAGTGCAAACTTACATTATGATACCTTGTATCTTTCTAAAACAAAATTACGCTAGTTCAGACTTTTTGTACCTATTAAAGAAGTCTGCACTTGGTATAGTTTGCATCAGGCATGTATAGCTGATGCCAGTGCAAATACCTGGCGAGTAGACACGCCAGCCCTGGCTGGCATTTGAAAAAAAAAAAATTAGTAATTTTCTGTCCCTTCCCTTCCTCAGAAATTAATATAATGTGCTCTGGCACTCACAAACGTTTAGCTACAGACCTGGTTTGCATTTGTATTGATTTTATATATGCGTTATACTTCTTACTACGAGTAAGTTATCGAGTAATAGAAATGTTTTGGACACTTGTGATATCCAAAACTGATGTATTAATACAGGCATGTACATAGATACTTACATTTGAATATGCTGTAAAAGTTACCATATGGGATATGCTGTATCTGTCAACATTTAGCACTATGAAATGATACGAGTATATACACCACTTTTTTTTACTCTTTTGACCCGTCACATTTATCTGTTACTCAACTTTCATCACACTTTTCTGTTCGAAGAGCACCAACACTGCACTAAAATAGCAGTTGATGATCAAGAAGCTATATGAGTCGGGCTTCCTGGCAGATGCTTCTTCATAATACACCGGTCGGCGATGTCTCCCTTTTTTTATTCGTCTTCCATTCTAATTCCTTTTTAGATTTTGCATTATTCGCCATTCAACACCCTGGTTATGGTAACCCGTCGTAAAAAAGGGAAAAAAGTTCAAAGGAACAATGGAAGGATGAAAAAAAAAAGAATATGGCAGCAGGAATCGAAATTGAAAGAGCCAACGACGTCCGCCATAATTGTGTTAGTTTCTGAGACGATGGTTGTGTTATCACTTTGTACTGTTGAAAATGAAAATACGTGAATGTAAACAAGTGATGGAAAAAGTTTAGAAGAAACCGTTCGAAGTTCGACAGGGTACTGCAAATTTATTATTCAGATGGCAGTTTGAGGTGAGTTATAATGACATTAGTTTGATTGCTTCAAAAATTGCCCAGCCCTAAAGTCTAGCCCATATTATTGATTCTACAAAATTTATGGTATGTAGGCTATTTGTAAAATATTCAAATACCCTCCTTATCTTCCTTAAAATGGCGAGAATTATGAAACTAAAAAGGTGAATATTCAAAATTCTTATAGTTTAAATTTGTTTGGAGCTCAAGAATCGGGTAATGTTTCAGTTGGCAACTACTCGTATCAAACCAACAACTTCCCACACCTTCTACAAATTACTCCTCTACTTTTTTCAAACGCACTTAACATGGTTTATGTAAATTTTTAAACATTATAAAGTGCGTTTGATAACAGACTCATTACGATTGGTGCGTAAAAATATTGAGCGCAGTTGAGTCATGAGAACAAGTATTGGTACTAATGGCTGCCCTTTAATGCTAATTGTTTTGAGTAAATTATACCTTTCAAAGTATGGCTGTTTCAGTTTAAAAAAAGGTATATAATGACTTAATTCTTCATTCATACTCGTATAACAAAAAACCAATTCCAAGTATTCGGCTACCTTATCTGTATAGCCAAATGAATGACGGTTGTTTGGGGGGGGGGGGTGAGGTTCATTCTAACTTCTTTCCTACAAAAAATTGAACTTTTGTTTATTAATAAAATTCTTACGTCAGCTACTATTCCTGAATTATATTATTTTGTTGTGTTATCATGAGATAACTTTTGATTAATTCAAAATAGTTTTGCGGTGTTTTCCGTTAGCATGTTCAAAATCTGAACTTGGGGGAAAAAGTTGAATGTCAAAGGCAATTCACTTTTCAAATGGGCACTGAACCTTTATCAAATCGTTGTACTATTTTTATTGAAAAGAGACAAGTTTAGGTTTTCTTTACCGTTTCCCATTTTCATTTATCAACTTCAACCATCGCTTCCAAAAAATTTTTCGACTCTTCATACGACATGGTGGCGTCTTCCATTCAAAGACTTCCATTTTTCTATACAAATAATCCTCCATATGAACGTATTATATGAAAGGAAAGAGATTGTAATTTTGTTTTATAAAATGGTTCTTTACTGACTGGTAACTAAATAATATAAATGATTTTTCCTTCGCTATTTTTGGAAAGTTACCGTCTCGAGTAAATAGGGTCATTGATATCGGACCTTTTTCTTTTTTCTCCGAGTATATTTACTGGCCTTTAGCAGAGAAAAAAGGGTGATTTTCGTTCATAAAAGAGGGCGTATATCGTACATTGGTGAAATGAAAAAGCCACTAGCTTGAGTTTTCGAATAACATGACTGACAAAGTTTTTAGTTAATTCGTCAGGCTCTTGTCTTTTCTTTTATGGCTAAATTGAAGCACTGAAGCGAAGATATTTTGGGTAGTTGAAATTGAGTCGAGGGTAGTTACAAGGAGTGTTCAGGAGAAAATACACTATGGGTGAGTGAGTTTTATGTGAAGGTCAAAAAAAGATTCAGTATGTACTCGTAGTTTTATTTACCGGAAATGTTTGTATGGCATGTATATGTGGCTTATTTTTATGGAGGTTTGTACCGATAAATGACTATTCATTCATCAGTATGAGAAGCACTTCGTGAAAATAACTGCGATAGTTTTCACTTGATGTTAAGAGCTGCTTTCAAAAGTCCAAGTTCAGTTGTAATCAGAATAATTCTCCATTTGAATATTAGAATGAAAATTTCTCGGTTCCTGTAAGTTTTTGTATTTTATTCAACTGTTGGTAAATATAGCCATCGTTAACAATTTGGTTTTTCAATAATCTGATCATTTCTGGGACCCTATAATTAGATATGGGGAAAAAAATCCTTCACCGAAAATAAATGCTTCTGGAAGTTCGAAAATATTTTTTCATTTCTAACCGCTAACAAATAAGTTAGAAAGTATCCAACTATAAACTATATAGAGGAGCATTTATAACACGAGATGAAAAGGTAAGGATTTGGGGGAATTGCAGCTCTATATCTCCGAAAATTTCGCAGAAACATTATTTTATTTACACACCAGTCGAGAAACAAAATAAATTCTTTATACAATACCAATATTTATAGCTTTATTTGAAAAAACGAAGGACACTACCGAATAAAACGATATCATACAACTTCTAAACGTTTTTCTGTGTCGTCGAAATGAATTCATTTAAAAGAGAATATAAGCTCGATAAAATATTTTTGCTATACAACCAGCTTCTAAGTTGGTGATTTAAGTAGGTCCTCTAGTTCTCTCTCATTTTCTCCTCCATTAATCTCTCTTTTTCTTTCACTCCTTTAATGAACCTATTCACTTGAAATAAAAATAGCAGTTTTTTTCTTTCATAAAAACTATAGCTAAATGGTGAAATATTACAACCACTTGTTCAATTATGTATAAAAACGACAATTCGCTGAGAAAAATTTTCTATTCGAACACAAACTATGTTTTTTTTCAATAGTTTGTTTTGCAATAGATGACATTGGTGCCATTAAAAATGTGAAAATCTTATTTACCTAACTAGATCCCGTTGCTTTTGATCATTCTATCTCCAAAAAAGAAATTAGAATAAAATGCTATCAAGTTGGGAGAAGACAAATGGATGGCAGATGGTGAAAGATTGTTATATTTTAATTAGAAATTTAGAATTACGTTTTCATTTTTAAATTTATTTGAACTTGATTTCTTCCTCTTGGAATAGACCAACAGTGTAAAGGTCGAGTAAAACTGGTAGATTTTAAAATACATATACCGTGAGTAGCCTCTCCACATTTTCGTCCTAGTGAACGATTTTAATTTTGAAATTTATGAAAAAAGTGAAATTACGAGTACATCAGTTATTCCTTCCGAAATTATATTAGTCCGGGGAAATTTTTGTTTTTATAACAAATATATTCAAGTTTAATTTACTAGCTACTTACTAAAGATTTTTTTCTCGACTATAACGTACTCCTTAAAATTAGATCCAGCATTACATAGGTATTATCTCAAACTTTGTCTACGATAGTAGAAAAATAAATTCTTAAATTCTCCAAAAATTTCAGAACATTTAAGTCTGTGGGTTTTTCCCATTTTTACAACACTCATCAACATTCAACCGTTCATCGCTTCAAGGATTGCTCATCAGATTATTCTCCATTATCTTCGACCATCTCTCCTGTCATCATGGTGATTGACTAATTCAGAGCTGAGATACTAACACGGACAAGAATCTTTTCTTTTATCGAAAAAGGATGACTAATTTGTTTTTGCGATGACTTTTGTAAAATTTTTCAACCTTCTGCTTTGCTGAGTTAGTATTCGTCCGTTGGTGGATTGAGAAAGAATAATTAAGTCATCGCAAAAACAAATTAGTCATCCTTTTTCGATAAAAGAAAAGATTCTTGTCCGTGTTAGTATCTCAGCTCTGAATTAGTCAATCACCATGATGACAGGAGAGATGGTCGAAGATAATGGAGAATAATCTGATAAGCAATCCTTGAAGCGACGAACGGTCGAATGTTGATGAGTGTTGTAAAAATGGGAAAAACCCACAGACTTAAATGTTCTGAAATTTTTGGGGAATTTAAGAATTTATTTTTCTACTATCGTAGACAAACTTATTCTTTATCGGATATCTTGTAGATCTGTACCTGTGAAATACCTCATAGAAATTTTGCCCCACCCATAATATGCAAGCCCATTTGTTGAATTCGACTTTGTATATTTTTTACGCTGCCAATCTGTTTTCATTTTCTCTTCCCCTTCACAACTACTCGTCGTTTGAAATTACATCGTTCTCCCAAGCAACCGGTAGTACGAGTAGTCATACGCCTGTATACAGATTTAATCTATTTTTCCTCTAATTATCCGAAAAGAATTACATTTTTCATCTCTCAAATTCGAGCAACGCACTCGATCCTGTGTGAAGGTTACTCAGTTTACTCACTTCTCAGTTCTTACGTAATATTTCCGCTTCGAGAGTAGGTACATAAAATGAATGAAACTCAACAAGAAATGCGAGTAGAAAAAAAAATTTTTTCGTGACCGCGAAGAAAAAGTGGAGGAAAATACTGGACGTTGATAATGACATGGATAGCGCTAATCAAAAAAGTATAGGCAGTAAAATCGTGCTGCGTGTGGTTTTCAAATATTTAATTGAAAAGAGTGTTAACTTTGAGAACTTAAGTCTGTACTTAAAGACTGTTCTGGGCGCCTATTTAGTCTCGGTTACGACCGAGCTTATGCCAGAAATTAATGTGTAATGTGGAAATTATTATTATTATAAGGTATCCATGGTTGGATATACTGAGAAAGTACCACCTCGTAGAATTAACAGAAAATTCTCTATGGTGGTCAAATTGATGGGTATGTGGTGCATGCTTGAATGTTGTATCGGAATCCTATTTTAAACGAGCGTACCGTGTAGTTCTTGGACGATATTTCAATTTCTTACCTCGTTAATTTCCTTATTGTGGTTACACATTCATCATCAATAACACAAACACTGTCACTATAATATGAATGTACTTTGAAAAAAAAATTATTCGCAATTTTCACGATTTCGGATTGGAAAACAGGGTTAATCCAAAATTTACAAGAGTAATTGCTGCAAAAATAATGAAATTAACTTTCCAAGATACAAAAAATACTTCCATACGTTAACAATATGGAATTATGGACATTTACAATGTAAATCGCGAATTATCTCGTGTTTTCCTACAACTCATTTCTTTCATTGCGTACAACACAATTTGAATTTGCACCACGAACTGACGAGAGTGAACTAATAAATTTCACATCTAAAGACGACTTGTACGATCGAAAGAAAGTGGTAACTGAAGGATTCGAATTTTTAAAGAAATGCACTCCCCATGTAGCCTCAATACCTTTTTGGAAACAGATTAATGATCAGGTATCTTCATGCCAGGATAAGGGTTGTTCCACATAAATGGTCCGTCAAAACGTCTAAGTATCGAAAAGGAGAGCACAAAAAAATTCCAATAAAAGTGAACCATTCTCTGTTATTAAGTTTTTTTTTCACTTGCCTTTCTTCGAAACATTAAAATACACCTCTGACGTTTCTTCCCAACGCCTTCCTTTCTTTTTTGTTCGTGTAAACCTATTTTCCGTGTTTTACCTTTTATTTTGTAGCATTTTTTTCCGACCACACTCGAAAAGCATATTTGGCGTTAATATAATTTTTTTTTTGGGGGGTAAATCCTGAATAACTGAAGAGAGAAAGTGGAGGTAACAAAGCAGAAATCGTGTATAACTCTCTCTTTACTCGCTAGAAATAGCAACAACGAAAAAAAAAAGGTCCATTGTTGTGACAAAAAGGTTCTTTTGTGCAATGTTTTTTCTATTTACTATTTATGCTTTTTTTTTTTTTGTGGGTGTGCATCCAGCAGAGAGATAGTTTATGTAGACGTACGGCGCTTGTGGTCGATATTTTTTGTGACACCTTAATACCAATTTTAAATGCGATGGTTGATGAAGGGTTGAGGAAGCTGTTGTTTTTGAAAGTAAATGTCATGTCGTGAAAATATACTCGTAAATACTAGACAATAATTATTTAAATAAAAATGAACATTTTCTATAAGCCTTGAACTTACGAAAATCAATGTTAAGAGTTACCGGAACTATAATAATTATCTTCAAACTTTTCAAATAATAACGTGGAATTACCCGCACAGTATGTGCATAATAGTTTTTGTTTTGTATAGGAGAGTCGTGGTTTTGGCAAAATACAAAGCTGGGAAAGTTATTTCTTATATTCAGTAACTAAAAAGGAATTAATGCGGCAAATATGTATATGCTCTGAAAACAATTGCTAATTTTTACAATTTTTCATGAGAAAAATGGGAAAATTCTAAGATTATATTCTAAATCGCTAAAAAATAGTAAAAATTTTTTTATTTTACGATAATTATTTATTACTATAATGCATAGTATAATTTCTACTACGAGCGCTGAATTGTCCTATTCTTCTAATAGAGGATGGTAAAAATTACTATTATTTTTATTTTTTTTCAAGTGTGAAATAAATAAAGAGTTGAGAACTCTCCCCTCTGCAGGGACAGACTTATTACATGAAAACTTATTCAATGCAGTGCAATTTTTCAAATTCAAACTACGCTCTACGTGCGTACCTGTTCTATCAGTCTAATGGATTTTTAACCGGCAAATTAATTGGATGGAGACTGATGCTGGAGGCGTGAATGCGTAAATCATTTTTCTCTGCGAGTAATTAACTCGCCGATAAGTTCTGGGTTGGTAAATTATAGGGTGTAATTATCATTATCTGTTAGTGAGCATTATATCAGGCGTTAAGAAAATGTTTGCATGGACGCTGGCTGGTTTGAAAATATGAATAATGAAGGTCATTTCAGTTGAAATATTCTCTCCTGGTAAATAAAGGAGCCAGAGGAAGTGATTATTCCTCTTCATTCCAGGTTCTGAAAGATTTTTTTTTCTCCATTAAATTACTTAATATTATAAAGGAGAAGCTAATTTATCTAATCCACGTATACCCACTTCTTGCTGGCGAGACGTACATCCATTTTGCAGTTTTTAAGGACAGGTACAGTTACTTTATTTATTGAGGTTGCTGTACTGGAGTTTGAGTGTTCGGTGATTTTCACTACTTGAAACAGGAAAACAGGAAAAAAATTTAGGTGACAATTTTTACAATCGTAAGTGGGAAATCTGAGACACTTCAAGATTTGTTGCATAAACTTCTACAAAAATGATATTTATGAGTAAAGTCCCTATGGGCAAAATATTTTGAAAACGGATCCGTTTTATTCCGGGTTATAATCCGTTTCTGGATTATAACCCGGAATTTTCCTGTTTTCCGGCTTCTAAAACGGATTTCGAACGGATTGTAATCAGTCTTGCCGGAAATGAGTCCGGATTATTTTCCGTGAAGGCTGTTTTATCATATTTGTTGGCCCGGGTTATAATCTGTGAAACCGTTTTACAAGCGGATTTAGAAAAATTGCCCAAAAATTATCACTGATTATAATCAGGAAATCCGTTTTACAAACGGATTTGGAAAATTAATCAAGATGACAAAAATAACTGCAAATTTTCAGATCCGATGATCGAAAATAAAAACGGACTGACAACGGATAAAATTCTCATTTTGCGGATCATTTTCTCATTTTTTGCCCATCGGGAGTATATTATCCAAAATTATAAAAAGTGCTACAAACTGTAAAAATTTCAGCAATAAATAAAACACTTCTTCGCTGCGATGAGAAACCTCAGTAAATCGATGATTTATCGTATAGTTATTCTTAACAAATTTTAGAATTTAGTGCAATCTTCGATAGCATTCTATTATTTTGGTTATATTGTTTCCTATGAGCATCTTGAATTATCTCTGTTTTCCTATCCGAAACAGTGAAAATTACTCTTAAAATTTTTTCAGTGTAGGTACTTGTATCAACTAAATAAGTAAGGGGACCTGCCCCCAGTAATCCTATTGGAACAAAGGGGAAGAGAGATTTTTGTTTGGCTTTTTAGGAATTTAATTTTTCGCCTTATGAAAACTTCGCTCTTGGTTCAACTCTATTCCTGCCTCATTTTTTAGATATCGTCGAGTATATATACCTACATCTCCTCCATTTCTGCGTTAAATATGAGAAATATTGTTTAGTCATTTGAAAAATGTTTTCGACCTCGTGTAGATGGTTCGCCATTAGAATTTATAGTGTGCCAAGTGTTCATAAAATCCACCCACACTAAAGACTGAAACAATGTGCAAAAAAATCGACCTCTCCTCATCGTGTTCGCACTTTTCAATGCGAAAAAACCAATCTGGCTCGTTGGAGCTGCTGTATTCTCTCGCCCTCGTTCATAAGTTACCATAACAGCAGAATCCATAGAGACCAGACATTATTAATGCCATCGCGTTATAATTCATACTCGTTTCATCATAAATCCGATATCAATGACACGTCTCCGAGGAAGGGGTATAAAAAGTTCCAGCTTAACTACGAGTATATATATACCTACTATATTCTGGATATTATGAATAATTGCTTAATTTATGTAAACTTATGGGATAGCACACATACAGTCTTTGGTAATAAATTTTATACGCGAGGTTTATAAATCAAAGTGAGAGGAAGACTAAGAGAGGAAGAAAAAAAATGGGGAAAAAAGGAAAAACTTGGAACCAGTGAAAAAACACGTTTTCTGTCTTTTCTTCTACTTCGATTTTTTTCATTTTACCTCCTTCGCTCTACACTTTATACAAATAATAAATGGCTGCGGGTTCTACCTATTAAAATATGCAGATATTTGAGATTCTCCTATAAAATACACTTCAGTTTCATTTGGATAGTGTGAACGAATTTTTGTTTCTTTTCCTCTAGTTTCTTAGGCTATGTGCCACGCATACGCTCGAATATTGGATAATACAAATCGGATCGAAGATAACAAAAAGTATCCAGAGGTATTCTTGTTTTAATCGCTTTGGAGAATTCTTATCTCTATAGTACCTACCTACATATGAAATTGACTGAAAAATGTTTCGCTTCGGTTTGAGATGATATTCTGGCGGGATGTTGGCTTTTGTTTAGTTTAGTTGGTTATTTTTAGCTGTCAAACCCTTTGCAGCTTCAGAAGATACGAGCAGTAGTTTTTTTAAATAATCTCGCTCCTTTTCATGTATATCGCATAAGCGCATTCTTCTGAGTACCACCTCCTGCATAACTGGCCTCCCAAGTTCCTGAGTGTATCATTGGCTTTGACCGATGCGCTATATACGAGTATAGTACATTAACACATTTCGTCAATGGCAATATATCCTAGCTGCTCTTTATATAAGTAGAATTTTGTACATTGAATTTTGCTTTAAGCATTGTATGTGTACATTCTCTGTATTGTCACTATATGACCTTCTTCAACGCTGGAATCCATCTACCTATGCAAATACCATCAAACGACAGAACCCTCTAAAAAATGAGCTCCGAAGCGTTTTACCTATCCATCAACGTGAGTAAATCGTCAAATTTCGGCTTTAAATCGACAGCTAATATCGAGAAATGCCAATTTCGTCGGAGATGGTGCATTTTATGAGCAATAAAGAGGGCATTTTGAGGCGAACAACGGCTCGCCTCTTTTTTTTTCGGTCGTGCACAAGAAGGTGCCATATTTCAGTGTGAAAATTCTACTGAAATTCGAGAAAAGATGGAGAAAAAAGAAGCAGAGAACAAAAGACATAGAGCAAGAGCGAGCAGAGATAAAGGATTTATGGCGTTATTAAAACAGTGAAACCGGAAATTGTCTGGGAATCGACAAGGGGTTGGCGTGACATCCCTTCAACACATGTTGCTGCCGTAAGCCCATCACAATATACTAATATCCATGCACAGCTACCATCATTTTTTGATTTGGTCCTTTTTTTTTCTTTTCTTTTTTTTTCTTTTTTTTTCTGGTGAATGCATGAGTGAGTGCGTGTGAGGGGCACGGAGGACTACATACTTAGTACATATATACTCTGTGGAATGGTAAAATGGCATTATATGACATCGGAACGACCCAAAATGATGAAGGAAAAACGAGGGAAAAAATGCTTATTGGACGAAAAATATTAAAACACGATGTCTTTTCCACGATGCTTCTCATTTTGACTTTTTTTTTTCGCCTTCAATTTCTTTGCGCCATTTTCTTACCCCTCTGCGGGCGAGCTAACTTCTTTTCATTTTTCTCATAAATATTTAAGGCAGATTCGAGAAGTGGCTGTAATTGCATTTTCACGACGAATTGCGGAGATATTTTACACATTCAGTTGGTGGCATTCATTCAATAATGGAAAAGTTTTAGAATTTTCGTGCTGTATTAGGTGTAAATGCAGTCATATAGGAAGAGTTTAGGGTCTGGTAATAAATAAAGAAGTAATCGAAGTGAAGGGTGGCTTGTGGCAAATGTTTATTAGAGTTTTCATGTGTGCAATTTTCTATACCTATTTCTAGTACATTCGTATTGAAAAGTTGGGGAGAGTGTCCGAAATTTTATGAATAGCGAAACTGTTTCAAGGGTAATTTATTTATATGGGAACAAATTGTTTTTTGGAAGGGGAAATGCAAAAAAGTTTTATCTCACACCCAAAGTCACCACTACAGGATTGTCTTCATTCGATTTGCAACTGGATGTAAAAGGCCCGATAAATAAGTAGACCTCACATGTTTGGGAAAGTGACAAATGTGTTTTAAAGCAGTTCTGATTGAAAATTCCAAGTTCTTACTAATTTCTGTATTGCGCAATCTTTAAAAGGCTCGAAATAACTGCTGTGAAACCGTAATTACTTCGTCTGCATTATTATAAATATTATAATAAATATGTAAATCGTGCGAATTAAGGTGAAAAATGTTCCTACTTCGACTGCAAATATGTATTTTTGTTTGATTGTAACATTACAATATAATTATCAAGTTTTGATATTTTCATAAATTTTCACTATTCTGCCTACGTTGTTGTGTTTTTGTTTTTTAATTTTTTTGAAAAATAGCTTTCACTGTATTTTTGATGTGTTATTTTGTTTATTATGTTGCAGGTAAGTCACTTCATGCCAGCATTAACCATTAATTATCAGTGAGTAAGTTAATATAGCCTTTCATTACAATTTAATTCATCGGGTAGTCGGAAAATTTTGTCTCCTATATGTACTTGAGGGTTCAGAACCAATGCTCATCACACGAGGATGCAACTATTTATTTCTGCAGTTTTTAATTTCACTAAAATATGAGGCCTCAAATAGCTGAGTTTCTATTATAACGACTACCAATATTTTATTTCTACATGATTTAATTTTCTTCTACTAAACGATTATGCTCACGCAGTCTGCTGCGAATATAGGTACAAAAATTCTCAATCACATGCAATCTTCCTTGCCGATTAACCATAGTTTCTCATAAAAATGTCGAATACCAAATGAAAATGTTATACCGTTTGGCGTTTATCGAAGGTAATCGAATATTTCTATATCGCAGTCGAAAACTTTGCAATCTAAACTAGTTGTTCATAAACATGCGGTCGGAGCTTTGCTTTATTAACTAAGTTATATATCACACTGTTTTTTTTCTTGTTTTTTTTTTTCTTCAAATTTTATTATTATTTAAGTTCATATTATAAATGCCTTTTCTGTACGAATGTGCTATACTTGATGAGGTTACCTCCACCCCTTTTCAAACATCCAATAAAACCGCAGAGTAAAAAACTTGATATACAGGAATGAAAAAAAGCTGTAAAGATTAAACGTTGGTACCGATCTTTGCAGAAAAAAAAAAACCATTTACTCGTTTTACTTCCACCGACGGGGTTCTCATTCTGTAGTTGGTGCGCTGATTAAGACATGGACCTATACTGGATATTAAAGTATCTGCTAGACAACAGACATAGATAGAATATTTATACGTCGTCGTATCGACATAACTCTCGCATATTTTTCATTACTTTCAGTATCCTATAAACGCCCATGTTTGCACGTCTGAGCACTGTATGGCAATTGGCAATAGAGCCTTTCTGAGGTAGTGGTAAGAGGGCTTTATTACAGTGATGCATGAACTGGAAACTATCTTTAAAAAAAGAAAAAAAAACAGTCAAAGTTTGTACCTGTATAATACAAGTAGGAAAGAGAGGGAGGATGTGAGAGAAAGAAGACATGTACTAGACACTTGTTCCAATATCAGCTTTTTACTGCAGTTCACTGTTCTGAATAGAGACTGGTCGACAGAAAGAGGTTTTGATCAAGGAAAAGAGGCAAAAAAAAGATTTCCATTAAAAACGTAAAATAGTTAATGAACAACGAGTAAAACTAGCTAGCGGTAGCCACCCTGCTGATTTCACCCTTCCATTAATTTTTTTCATTTTATTCTTCATACTGGGCGAACCTACGCAGTGAGGCTTTTATATAGATGTTCTAGGCTGTTTTTAATTTGTCGTATTGAGTGAACTAGTCGTACGAATTTTATACCTGCACGCATTGTGGTGTGCGCAAAATTATTATCGGATATAGAGACTGCATAAATTGATATTGCTTCAACTTAATCGTTAATTTTGCTACACTGATGACTGAGAGAAATGGATAGTATTAAATATAAACATAATAGTATCTTTTCTCATCACAAATATAAAAATTGCTTTCATTTTGTTGTTAATATTCTATTAATTGCAGAAATTTTTATGATCGTAGATCATATATTTTATTTTGTTTTTCGTAATTTCTGCTACAAATCCTGAACTGTCCCGCAGTTTTCCTATCCAAATTGTAAAAATTACCATTGAAATTTTTCTTAGTGTATCACTCCGGGTATTGGGAATAATATGAGTATGTAGAGTTTTATAGAACTCTCTTTTGAAAACTGAATTTGGCCCTTATTGCGCAACGCAGTCGAATGCTGTTCTGGCGAAGTAAAGCGACTTCGGTTCGGGTTGATCATTCAGTGTTTTGAACTGGTGTAGTATTTTTACATTTTTGGACTACAGAGCAAGGATATATATGTACTCGTACAAGAAGGAGCAGAAAATGTGTGAACTTGGGGATATCTTTAGTTGGTGATCAACATTCCAATCCAAAACAAAAACGAATACCACATACCGGTACGGAGGTTTATCGAATTAGCAAGTAGGTATGTCAAAAGTGAGATAGACGATAGTACGTTTCGCCACAAATGAATCAATGAAAGGGTTGTGAAAAGTGGAAGCATTAAAATAACGTCACTATCCCGCTGGCTTCTTTTTGACTCGATACTTGTCTCCAACTGAACGACTAGACGTGCTGAGCAAATTCAGAATTCCGGAAGTTTGAATTCGATTTTCTGAATAATACGAGTAACGGACTCGCACCAATTAATTTAGAGATTATTTTCTGTATGCGGTAAAATAAATTAAAATGCCGGAGGGTGTACTTTTGCAGCGTCGATTCATAAATATAGTAACTACAAAAAACGGGTGGACTACGTATAAATTGAGGAAAAAGTCGATGCAGAAAACTCGAATGTGCAGTTCTCTCGTCTCTGCTCCTCCCTCTTCGTGTCTTCTGACGTGGTTGAAAATTTCCGAATAACTCTCTTTCAATATAATTTTATTACTTATAAGTTCGGCCATTAAAAAAAATATATTTCGCGTTTTTCTCCGTCTTCACCAACTTTTCGAGTGACATATTCGCTATAAAATGGCAAACGATGAAAATGCTGAGTGTGGTATGGATGAGGAGAGGGGGAAAATGCGCAAACCGGATATAAAGATAGTGGATAGAAAAAGAAAATATCAGACTGAAGGGAAGACTGTATAAGGGAAAAAAACTAAAATCCTCGGTAAATAAAAGAAAAAACTTTGGAAAGTTTATTCTTTTTCGAAAGACAGGGAGGCGTATAAAAACAAACGTATACAAAGACCAGGGAAAAGGCAAAAAATAAGAAAAAAATGAGAGAAATCACCCTCCCACACCGGCTGATGTGGATGGTAAGTTACCTTCATGAAATTCAAAATAGGGATTTTTGAGGAAGGAACTATAGGAACTAACTGCGAATTTATATGGCGGAATATTTTAAAATAAACGCGTACATTATTTTGCAAAAGTTGAAAATTCCGCGCGGCCTAAATATTACATACTTATACTTTGGTTGCAGTTCATTTTGTGGATTTGTTCGTATTGTGTGGAGTGAGAGTCAGGAAAAAGGGGCTCGAGTATAATTATGTACTCGTATTTATGTAGATCGAAAGGTAGATGTTCGTGTTTGGATATACGAAGAATTTTCACGAATGGAAAATACGTTCTAGCAAAACTTCTAAGTCAGATTAGAAAAAGTTGCTTCTTCATGTGTGTGTAACTAATACAGAATTTTGAGACATATATTGCTTATTGGACTGTCTCTTTTACTCACACTGTGGGAATAAAAGTAAATTGAGGAGTTTTGTCACAAAATGCAACAACAACAACAACAAACGTCATGAATGTAATTTTGAGAAAAAAACAGAAAACTGTTTCTCTGCGACTAGTGGACTAATCAAATGCTTTTCTGGCTTAAAATCTTCCTATAAATTAGTATAATTATAATTTAAATTTCAACGAACTTTTTAACCCTCAACCAGTACGGGGTCAATTTAGGGGCCATCAAAACCTCAGAATCATGCATTTGTTGTGCGTTTATGCAACAAACCACCCTCCCCCCCAAAAAAAAATTGTAACGCAATCATTTGTGTTCAAAGAATATACATTTTCTGTCAAGAGCCTGCAGTGCACTGCCTGAAATGTGCCTTTTTTATCTCCTAGTAGCTTAAAGAATACCCAGATTTTCTCATTTGGTTGAATTTTAAAATTTTGCTTCGATCTTTTCTCATCTCGTATATTAAGTATAGGTACCTCGAAAAGTTGTGAGTCCTAATTTTTTCCATATTGCAGTAATTATGGAACTTGATTCAATCTCTCTCGCTTGGCACGTTGAAATTAATTTTTCCGCATGTACCTTGGCATCAGAATAATATTTTAAGTAGGTAGAGGATCTGCTATAAATGTGGCGTTTTCCGAAGCTCCAGAAAGCACTGCAAATGCCCTCCTACACTTTTTGCCTGCAGCATTTGCTCGACGGATATTTAAAATTTGGTAACATTTGTTGGTTAAAATTAATTAAACGACGGGTAGAAAAGTTTTATTTCGTGAATTATATGAGAAAGGCGAAAATGTTCGCCGCCGAAGTTTGCGTTGTTGAACAGGTGCAGCGGCAGTGGTGAGTCTTATGTAGCCTATCTTCTGCCTCACTATGCGATTCCAGGGGGAGTGTTTTTCATCCCCAAGAGCGTCCGGGGTACGGTGCCGAGTAAAAATCCCCTTTTCGCGTAATTTAGTGTACTCCGGCTGTCAGAAAGCTGACTTAATACACGAGAACCGAGACTGCAAAAGAAGAAGCAGCGAGAGGGTGGACGGAGATGGTAAGAGAAATGAAGAAAGTTATGGTTAATTTGGAATTCCAGAAGCATACGAATGCGTTGCTACAGGGTGCAACGTAAGACAGAAGTTGTTGGAGATTCATTTATGTTTTTTCTGGTGAAGGTGTATATCCAATTCCCCCGCTCCATCCAGCATCACGTTATAAATAATTACACTATTGATCGAATAATCGGATGGAAATAGTAATTTTAAATTCTAAAAAAAGTAATTATCGATTTCTCTTACGTCGATATTCCTCATCCCTTATTCCCACCAGGAACTTGGCACTTGGTAGACACGAATAGAAACTTTCAGTCGTATAACATCACCAATGTTGGCTGCTGCTAGGGATGCTGTAAAGTGGAGTTTGTTTTCATGTGAGCGTATAAATACAATCGTTAAACGATTGCATAAAGTAGGGTGAGAATAGGAGTAAAATTACATAGATTTGAGCCACCACCCTATATGCAGTTAATTACCGACAACATATTTCGTTTCCCCCGTTTATTTCACAGAAATAAAGCACCGTATTTTCACGTTTTGTTTTTGTTGTTTTTTTTACTTTCGCTTTTGCTCGCTCATATATGTACTCATATATATATGTATATATATATATGTAGATACCATTTTCTTTCCCATTTTCACCTCGCTCAAATGCCCAAATTCACGAACCGCTCGTTCGTTATATAACTTTGAAACGAAAAATGTATTGCTTAAAATTAAACCTCAAAGAGACGCTGGTTCTGCAGAAAATGAAACAGATTAGTTGAGATATGTAGAGGTGCAGCACTTTTTCTACAACGAATAGCACGGCACGGTAGCAGTATTGTCTATAGTTATGTATTATTAATCATCTGAATAAATAGAAAGGAAACAACTAAACACTATTCCTTTGAGAAGCTCATAACCCACGAAGTAAATTATAAAATATTATCGCTTCTTTCTCGTCATATGTGACCTCGAAGGGAAACGGGTATCATGTTCAAAATTTTTTTAAATGATTTTTTCATCACTACTCCAAAAATTTGTTTCACCATCTAACTGCAGCCAAAAAATAAAGGGTTTCACAGCGCAATTTCCTGAAGTAGCTAATTTTTAAATAGATTTTTTTTTTCGTTTTGTCAATAGTGACAGCAAAACCAAACAAACGATAGCTTATGTTACGTATTTTTTCTAGCTTCCTCTTTTTTCCTTTTGTGAATTTGCAAACTATTCTTAGTTTTTAAAGCCTTTGTATCATTTCAAGGAAAAATCAAGTAAAATTATTTTCTTTCCTTACGTATCACAAAGTAAGAAATACTTTGCAACCACGTGCCCAGAGTATGTTCCAAACTTTTTCCGGCATAGAAACACCAGTAACAAAATATACTTTTTTGCTGCGAATTTACGACGGCAACTGGCACCGGGCAGTAAAAATACGAAACAAATCCTTTGCCAAATACCTTACTACAGCCGCCATTTATTTACCAAATGACACCGTAAATTTTTGTCTTTCACTGTGGCTTTACATCTAGCCTAAACACCACTCCAGCATATCCTCAGTGCTGATGAATTAAGACGTACTTTGTTCGTTTACCCACCCATTATTGGCATCGTAACTAAACTTTGCCCAACTTCCGGCTCCGTATTACCAGCAACGGCGACTGCAACAGCAAGAAAAAAAAACACATCCTATCGCAGACTACATATTATACTGTACAATCGTCTTGAGCTGCACGAAGTTGAAAGAAAAAATGGAGAAGGAAAAAACTACCCTTCCAATTTGTTAAATAAGATAAATGTGCTGATTTGGGCCACAGTGACTGGCAAAAACGACAAATATATAAATATTTTGGTAAATCGCCAAAGTTATTTCATACGAAAAACGCGGAGAGCAAATGCGAAAAAAAGTGGGACTAGTCGGGCGGTTGAGTGGGCGGGGGAGGGTTGCTTGCGTGTACACATAAGACGTATAATTTAAGCATCCTTTAGGGAGATTGTTAACGTTTTGTAACGTGGAGTGGAGGAAATCGAAAATCCACCCGTGCCCCTCTCGATCCTCGATCTACGTGTAACGTAATGAGGTATCGGGGCTGTTTTTGTTGTGTTCGGTTTAAAGGCGTGCGCTGAATTATTGCCGGATTAATTTCATTTTCTTATCTCTGGTCGTCTTATAAATTTAATATTAATAATGGAGCAGGGAGCACGTGCGGGCCAACCGGAGTTGAGCACGAAATCGTAGCTGTTTTTTGCGCGCTCCCAATTTTGCTGTTTTGTGTAAAGCTTTATATTCGATTGATCGGCAAAGTGAAAGGAGAAAAAAAGAGGTTCTAAAACTTTGAAAATAATTGAATAGCTCAACGCAACAACAAGCCAATCGCCATTTTCACAATTTACGGAAAAACATAAAAAACTGCGCAATTTTGTGGAAACAGAATATAAAAAACTGAAAATTGGATGAGAGGATGTCCATTTGGTAGCAAATACTCTTCTAAAAAACCAAGATGATTGTATTCGCATTTGAAAAGAAATAACCTTTTGAAAATTGAAAACTTGGCTGGTTGTTGCCTCGAGTTGACATTTTGATTTCCGCGAATGTTCGAAAGAATGGTTCAAAATGTTTGAAATGGTTTGCTTTTACGTAAAAATTAATTGATTTAATAATATAATATGTATAATAACAGTAATCAAATTTTCTTTTAAAATGAAAATTGAATTTTCTCACTTACTGCTGATTGTTGCCTTAACATGTTTGATTTTGGCTATGTTTGAGCTGTAATTTGAAAATAAAATGTTTCAAATTTTACCTAAATTTATAGTTGGTATTTCTTAATTTATCTCTTGGAAAAACCTATTTGTAATGTATCGAACCTATAAAATCAGAATCTGTTGAATTTCACATTACGGTATTTCTCTCAAAATTTTTATTTTTACGCGAAAGCCGTATAATTTTAGAATATAAGGGTGGATTTTGTGTATTTTACTCTCCCTCTTTGCTTCATTCTTCTGTATTGTGTGCAAATTCATGGCTCCACCGTGCATTAAGTCTGATTTCGAAAATCTGCCAATCAATTACCGAATTACTTCGCTTCAGTGGATCTGATAAGCACCCCTCTAACCCTTGCAGCGCGTGTTCTGAAAATTTAAACAACCCATCCGCGAATCGAATAAAAAAGCTCGGCTTAACCAAAATTCGTCGAAAGCACTCATCGAAATTCGGATTTGCATATATCTAGGCGTTGTTCCACCTTTTTTTCTCTTGTTTTTTTTCTTCTCTCAACCCAGTATATTACCCTCGAAGATATTTTTGCTGTAGCTTAAGAAAGCCGATGTTACTGTGTTTTTTTTTTTTGCTTTTAACGTAATTTAGGGTTGCGGTGGCCATAAATCTATTTTGTTTTCATAAAAGGAGAAATGAAAGTTGGAAGATTGTAAGCGCCTACCCCTATCTCTATTTGGGCGCAAACCACGACCAGTCGAATTGGGAGAAGGTTGCCGGATAATAAATCCTGATTTTGATCCTTGTGTTTCGGGTACTATCTATTACTTCATTTCTTTAGCCAAGCACGTTCTCCAGCAGCAGCTACAACAGTTCCGAGAGAGAGAAAAAATAAGATATACAGATGAGAAAAAAAAGACGTTCTCCCTTTTTCGGTTCCAACAGGAGAAGACCATTCCCCAGAAAATGAATAAGAAAAATAACTAGCCAGGAATTGAGAATGGAGATAGGCCAAAGAAAAGGGATCCGTTTCCATTTGTGTATAATATACGAAGTCAATTTTGGTAAACAGATGAAATTACGAGACCGTTGCGTTGTACGAGTGTACATACATTCTTAGCACGAATTTATCGATTGAATATAATTTAGCTTGTCACATCCAACACGATTTCTCCATTTTAATTAAACTTGGTTGAATACTTTGTTTGTAGTTTCAATTCATTTGTTTCTTTGGAAGGGGGTTTTTTTGTCGGTACTATTATTGTATCGACAATTTTTTATTTGTAAATTTTAGTTTTGAAATGGGTGCTTAAATTTGGGTGACTCAGAAATTACAAAATGCATTTGAAAAAGTGCAAATTACCTACTTAGGGCCATCTTGAATGGAAAGAAAAAAATTGCAACTGAAGTTGGATTGTTGGTTACACTGTGATGTCAAATCGGGCACAAGAACAACCGAAAAGAGGCAACAGGGTTGCAGGAGACATGTGTGATAAGCTTACCCTCAGGCTGTTGAAGAAGAGAGGCTAGACGTTGTTTACCTTGATGTAGTACTACGAGGGGCACACTCATAGTTACTACAAACATTTTGTTTCTCCATTCGTGGAAACACTGGCAGCATGACACCATCTTAAAAATATGGAAGATGTTTATCTCAATTTATCATAAAAACTCCAATACGGTTGGTGCAGTACTTTTTGTTACCTTTATTTTAGTATGGCTGACACCCTCCATGGGCCGCCCAAATCTCAAATTTGGGCAATAATTACATTTTTAAACTACAAAACTTTCACCAGTCATAAAATTCACTGAAGATTGTGTGCAGTGTAGGAAAAACCTTTATTGTTAGACATCTTTGAATATTGATTGATTGCTGTATTTCGTACTGAGAGATAGTGAGGCTGTTGGTAACTTTCCGATTTAGAAATTAAATTATTGCCCTTTGAAAATTGAGCAGTCCCCCACATGGTTTTTCAGCCTAACTATAGTAAATTTGGTTCTCAAAATACTGTACGAAACCCCTGCAAATTTTTATGAGATACCAAGATAAAACTTTTCAATATTTTCCTGCTGATTCCACGCTGTCGGTGATGCCAGGAGTGGAGTAACAAAATGTTTGTTGTTCCTTTTTGTATGACCCTCGTATTGTAATAATCGGTTATTCTACTACTCCTGCAACCTATCACATTATAAGTGTACCATAGAGTGAAGTAGCCTTTGCCCACAAGGTGTGGAAGAGGAGAATCTCAAAGGCAGTGACCCAGAATATTGGTAACCAATAAGAGTATTCAAATTTTCAGTAGCCAAATCGCCTTCATATCCGCTAACAGCAGAAACACACTCGAGTAGTTGCTTATAGTCAATGACAATTTTTCATTAGAAACATGATACATATTATAACACTCAGTCTTTACATGTTACTATTATGGGTTGTGGAAAAAATATTTGAAGAAGATGTGAAGGAGAACCGGGCACGTATATGTGTAGGTACAGGTACGTAGAGTCGATCGAAGATTTTTGTTTCGAAATGCACCGCCATATTCGATAAGTTGATTAAATTATGAAAATTAAAGAGGGCGATGTTCACCTATTTTTTTGGACGAGGAGAGAGAGTTGTGGCTAGAGTTTCTCGATGGCAATTTAAATGATTTATGACTAATCAGCAAGGTTTTGTATTTTGCGAAGATGTTGGCTGTTTTCACTGTTGGCATGCAATTTTTTTGTATTAAAAATTGGAGCAAAAAATATCCATCCGTCTGGAAAGTGTACTCTTAGAACGAAAGTTATATCTGTTTGGAAAGAATGAAAAAGAAAGATCAACATGTTGTTTCCGCACCATCGTCGTTTCCATCTTTGCCAAGAAGCGAATAGTAAATTAGATTTTCGCCCGATGCCTACCTTCGGTATATTTGCGAATAAAAAAAGAGAGAGAAAAGATCACCGTTTAAAAATTGCAACCCTCTTAGAATCCGATTTTAACGTGCCGTTTACACCCTCTTTTTTTCCCATTCGCTTTCTCTCTCTATTTACCCTCATAGTTTTTTTGCGACCATCTCTCTCTGGCTTCGCCCTCACCTCGCCTCTCGCATATGCCTTCCATATTTGTGTGCTGTGTGTATATTTACCCTGAGCGCAGTAGCGCGTCGTATGGCAGGCGTTTCAGTTTTTCCGAATAAAAATCGTTTTAGTCTACTGGGAAATGTCTTCCCCAATTTCACCTACTCGCACACCCCCACAACGCTCGAGACGGGGCAGCAACAGAGCAATCTAAACGTGTGCATATATATATTTCGCTGTTCTCTTCCTCTTTTTGACAGCACAATACACCCTGTCTAATGTCTTATTTAAAGAATTTCGACGAGTTGGAAAATTATTGCAGAATTTTCCCTTCGCGCGTGAAAAACGTTTGCCGGAGAAAATGAGTTAGGCAGGGTGGCTGGGGGAGACGTTCGTGCAAATCCCCTTAAAAATACCATTTCCCGAGCGGGGCGGGGGAAACGAATGAGCTTCGAAGTACATAAAAATTCTCCAGCTTCCTCGATCTAAAATTCCAGAACTTTTTTCTCGTCCATGCCATTTTTGTCAGCGCTGCAGTAACAACACTTCTGATGCACTGGATGGGATGATATCGGTTCTGCTTTTATTTTTATTTTCAAAATATTTATATCGACGTAATAACGTCTGTATGTCGCATTTTGTTCGTTCATTCGAAAATATTATTTTTATTTGGCGACGGTGCTAATTTTTTTTTCTTTCTCCATTTTGTGAACGTTTTTCCGTCATTTATTTTCTACGTTGGTATTTGTTGGTGTGAATGGTTGATTCTACTGGTAATACAGCGACAAAATTCGTGTAGTTATTTGAAAATTAAAAATTATTCGAGGTCTGAATCTTGTTTCAAGTGTGGAAGATAATGCTGAATGGAACTACGTACAGTTGACTTTTTTGATTGTATAATATGTGATTTAACTTTGCTCAGTGTTTTCCATCAATTCGTACTACTCTTCCCCTAGCATAAAATCAAGAAGATAGGGGGTGCAGGTATCTGGCAGTATATAGCGTGTATAAACCGAGTCGATTCTTTTGGTGTTTTCCTTTTTCCACAACGACCGTGAGAGAAATGGCTGTCAGAAAATAATTAGTTTCACTCTTAATTTTATATAAAAAATATTCGTCTGGAAATTTAGTAGTTTTTATTACGAGTATGTACTTTCAATACTTGAAATCAAACAATGTACAATAATGTATAGAACTGGTGGCCAGTCCACCGGAGCGATGACAAAGTACTATTAGGCCAGTTTTGTATGTTTCTCGAGCCTTAAACTTGAAATCGCCTTCGTAAAGATCATAATAATATGTATAGTTCCACAGACTGTAGTTAAAGTTCATATTCATATAGAATAACATTTTGGGCTCGGTTTATAATGCAACGATGGCCCGCCAATTATTGTTTATCCTATTTGACGACATTATTATTGGTGAATGTATATTGTATAGCTACCATTTAAACGATAATTACATGTACATGCAACTGCCATCTGAGAATCATTTTGTGAATAATCTGTTTAGATATAAATCTAAATACTGTGGTTTTCAAGCCCATTTTTGTTTACGTTAACATAGACTGAACGTTTCTCTTTCAAATGTTCATAATTTTGCTTTACTACAACCGAGAGATGACTGGTTTAGATCATGGTGATGATGATAATGGTGGATTTCATTTATACCGGTGCAATGTTTCCAACCGGTTTTTTTCCCCTCCATCTAGGTACCATCACAGATGAATGGCGGTAAAATGAAGGGCGCCAATGAGTTCGATATTTTAACCTAACGTTTCGTTTTCGCCTAATTATGCCCCAAAGATTTTTAAAATACAGAATCATAGCGTTGAAAATTCGTATAGGAATTTTGTTTTGGTTTTGTTTCTCTTCCCCTCCAATTCATTATTTACCATGTTTATATAAAACGAACGCGTACGACTAAATTTTCGCAAACCTTTCACCCACAGGTTTTGCGTAGCCTGTACCCGTAGTGCTGGTAATTACTGCAGGACCTAGAAACGGCATCCTCTAATTTATAGGAAGTTGATCCCAAATTCGATTTAATAGCCATCGCTTGGAATACCTACGTATATAAACGAGTTTAGTTTTCGAATGTGAAGAAGTTTAATACAGAATAATGTAAACTTGGTTTTGTGTGCGCAGATACACTGGAATTGAAAATATGTTAGCTATTTGATGTACAACTAGGATGTTTATTGAACTTATGAAATTAACTTACAGAATCTTATAGTAGAGTACCGAAAGACCCTGTCAAGGCGTAAATAATGTTTCTTATATTATTGTGGTAAAATTTTTCTTTTCGCTGTGGAATTTTTTATGTTTAGCTGCGTCATGACTCCTAGATCCTTGAGCCTGTAATGGTAAATTGAAAATTTTTCTTCAGGAACTGACAGTATCGAGTAAATTAAATTAATGAAATGGTATTTAAAAAAATCGTGGGTACACTTTTATTCAACTATAAGCCTCTAAAAAATGAATAATAATTTTTTTCTAGGAGACGCTATTGATAACTTTTTACAAACAATTTTTGTACACACTTAAGACGTTAGGGATTATGGCGGATTTATAAAGTTTCTTTGTATCTAGTTTTCATTTTAATTTTACTGACAAAAACGATTATGATTTATTCCAAATTTGTTTTTTTTTTTAAATCTGAATAATATGAATTATGTATATACAGTAGCGAAACACGAGTTTTAATATTTTTCACACAGTCTCGACAGTATATTTATGATATGGCGCTGTATTTTTACTCGTTTCTTCAGACTGCATCATTCCCCTCCACTTAATGACTTTTAATCCACTTTTCTTCCATGCACCAGTGCTCTTTCTCGGTCTACCTCCGTTTATCGTCTGCCTCACTGCCCCTCTGCTTCTTAATCGTCTGTGATTTAATCTCTGAGCATTGCCAAATGAAGTCACAAATCAACTTCAATCGAGAGTTTATAATTTATGGTACACGTTTTGCACACTCGAAGTGTGTATGCGAGCAAATAAATTGATAGACTAGACGAAGAGAATTTGGGAGAATTTAAGAAGGAAGCCGAAAAGAAGAGAAGAAGGGTGAAAAAGGGTGAAGAAGGAGAAAAGATGCGAAATTACGTATATTATATTACTTACGAGTATATTATAGTTATAATTTTTAAAACTTTCTAAAATGTATACTACCGACCGCGCCGTTCGTTTCAGGCAGTTTTTTTCTTTTTTTTTTCCAAATTACGATCTATATAAGCTTCAGTCTCAACTCAAAATTCTTTTAATATTGTCCTTGTTTTCATATCCAGAATACTGGAAAGTAGATAGGTAGGCCTAATTCTGGAAACTCTCAGAGTGTAGGCTGCTGACTATCGAACCGATGGTTGTGAGTTGCGACGAGAGTGAAAAAAAATTAAACGAATCGACTGCCGATGTGTCGCAAAAGTCGGCACCTATTCGCAAATGTCTTCTCAATTCCAGATATCCAGCAGTTATTTGCACAAAAAAAAAAAAACCGAAAAATAAAAGTATTGTTTGTGTGTAAGTGGCTTCTACGGGGTTGGATACTGCTCAACGTACTCGTACTTACGTACCGTCTATCGATGGTAAACCACCCACAGATATTTTAACCACAGTCTGATTACACACCTGAATACCTGTGCTAGGTAGTAGAAAGTTGAACGTGATTAATTGCTTTTGCTACGTAGTTAGGAATTCTTTTCGACTGTGTGACCTACTTTTCATTTTATAAATTCAAAGGGTAGATAGAATTTAATGATCGAATTCTTCGCGGCGAAAGAACGGAGAAATGAGACAATCATAAATACAACCAACTAGAATTCCTCAGTTTACCTATATGCTCCGCTGAAATTTCCTCAAGACTCGCGAAAATATAAATTCTTAGGTTTTTGATAAAGTTTAATTCTTACCAAAATGAATATGATTACGATCAAATTGTAACAGGTTACAAAGTTTGAAAAAGTATATTATTTTGACTCTTTTGTCCAAATTTTTAATTTTTCGACTCGAACAGTCGTTCTCGAACTGTTCTGAACTATATACTGTCAATAAAATAATTTGTGCATCTCCTCTTTTGACTTTTCGTTTCAACAAATGAAATTTAATCGAATGTAAGGGAATAAAAGCCTATACATATTCTAATATTATTATTATTATTATTATTCTCTTGCCTTGTTATAATGAAAATTTTATTTTCGTCTGTCTCATTATTGACCACCTCCATTTTTTCTCTCTGTCTCTTTTTTCTTTCCACCTATTCAAATTATGGTCACTGTTACGTCATCTCTTCCCACTTTTCAATTTTTAGATACAAGCTCGTAAATTTCCAACAGTCAAAAATTATGTATATCTTTGAAAATGTTGTGTCTCCAATAATCGCAAGTATTCTGACTACACATGCGAACTCTGTATGACAATAATTCCAAAAGAAAATGAAAAAATTCTAGCGCAGTACGTCGCACTAGAAAAGCAGGTTTTCGATTTGCCGCTCGGTGGTCTAAAAACTAATTAAAATTTGCCACAAGTTAGTGCTTCTGGATCTGGTCAAGAGGAGGTATGAAATTATTTATGCATATTATAAACTGCAATTCAACCTAGCCAGTCGAGAATGAAATAAAAACGCTACATACCTACATAGTAATAAATATGATAAATATTTATTGAATCTTATTATTGACTGGGTCAGCAACACTGGATATGAATTTTGTCGCACAGTATTCTGAAGACTTCTAAAAACTTGCCACAAGTTGGTGCTTTGGGATTTTGAAAGAATAATTGAAAAATGGGGCCACACTAGCCTATTTCTAAAAAATCAAACTTTTGATCAAACCACTCTCTAAAACTGCCCTATTTTCTGTAAAGTTAGTTCGTAGATGGTGCCAAAATGAAAATAATAGCCTATATTTAGACAAAGTTTCTATTTATACTTCACCCGACCGATTGAATTTCTAGATCAATAATCACCTGTAAAAAATGGTGCGAAATTTTTGAGCAATATTGTTAAAATTTGCCACAAGTTAGTGCTTTGGGATTTTGAAAGAATAATTGAAAAATGAATTTGTCGTTTTGTCGCACAGTGATCAGAATAATACAAAAAATTTGCTACATGTTGGTGCTTCGGGTTTCTGTTACAATGATAAAAAAATTAATCTCTGTCGAAAACCGCCGCGCCAATTTGCAAAAATTACCCTTCGGTTTCAATTATTTTTGGGTCACCATTGTATTACAATTAGTATTATGAAATTCAAAGTTTTTATGTAGCTAACTTAAACAATAAAATAAGTCATTAACCAAATTTTATAATTTCTCGATACAAAGGTTGTTATTACAAGAAATAATGCTTAAATGAAGGCAAACATATGAAAATTTTCCCTCCATTTCAAAAATTTGTATCTCCATTTATGGTTACATTTGGCTATCAACAAATAATCAACCATGTTCAAAATATCTTACAAATAATTTATTTCGTATCTCATAAGGCTGAAGGATTTAATTTTTTAATTTTTGTGAATAATGATAATTTGATTCTTAGAGTATTTGATGGGTAATTTTTGCAAATTGGCGCGGCGGTTTTCGACAGAGATTAATTTTTTTATCATTGTAACAGAAACCCGAAGCACCAACATGTAGCAAATTTTTTGTATTATTCTGATCACTGTGCGACAAAACGACAAATTCATTTTTCAATTATTCTTTCAAAATCCCAAAGCACTAACTTGTGGCAAATTTTAACAATATTGCTCAAAAATTTCGCACCATTTTTTACAGGTGATTATTGATCTAGAAATTCAATCGGTCGGGTGAAGTATAAATAGAAACTTTGTCTAAATATAGGCTATTATTTTCATTTTGGCACCATCTACGAACTAACTTTACAGAAAATAGGGCAGTTTTAGAGAGTGGTTTGATCAAAAGTTTGATTTTTTAGAAATAGGCTAGTGTGGCCCCATTTTTCAATTATTCTTTCAAAATCCCAAAGCACCAACTTGTGGCAAGTTTTTAGAAGTCTTCAGAATACTGTGCGACAAAATTCATATCCAGTGTTGCTGACCCAGTCAATAATAAGATTCAATAAATATTTATCATATTTATTACTATGTAGGTATGTAGCGTTTTTATTTCATTCTCGACTGGCTAGGTTGAATTGCAGTTTATAATATGCATAAATAATTTCATACCTCCTCTTGACCAGATCCAGAAGCACTAACTTGTGGCAAATTTTAATTAGTTTTTAGACCACCGAGCGGCAAATCGAAAACCTGCTTTTCTAGTGCGACGTACTGCGCTAGAATTTTGTTGAATTTTTTTTTCAGTTTAATAAAATCAGTAATAATATTTGAAACACTGTTTAAATTAGTCTTCCCTTAAAAATTTTCTATCTCCTTGAAAAACTATGGTTCGAAACAATTTTTAAAATAAGTCCAGCAAAAGCAAAGATTGAAAATATTGGTGTCAAAAAGCAGGAGATTATGTCTGTATTTATAAAAATAAGTTAGCAATTGAAATTTTACAACCAAGTAGCTGGTTCGACCATTCATCAGTTATTGCGTTTCAAAGCAATGTAGCTCCTAATTGCACCGAAAAATCATGATCTTGAACTACAATTTTGCTAATATCTCTAGACCCACCGATCAGATTGATCTCAAAATGTATACAGACCTTGACCTGATCAAGATTGACCTTTGGTGAAAATTTCATGCCTATTGGTTTGGCCTTTCATGAGTTATTGCGTTTCAAAGCAATGTAGCTCCTTATTGCACCTAAAAGTCATAATCTTCAACTACATTTTTGCTTATATCTGAGGAACCGCTGAACCAATTGACTTCAGATTTCATACAGACCTTGACCAGGTCAAGTTTGACCTTTGGTAAAAATTTCATCCCTATTGGTTCAGCCGTTTTTCTGTTTTCACGTTACAATCAATGTAGCCCCTAATTGCACCCAAAAATCATCATCTTGAACTACATTTTTGCTAATATCTCTAGATCCACTGATCAGATTGAACTCAAAATGTATACAGACTTTGACCCGATCAAGATTGACCTTTGGTGTAAATTTCATGTCTATTGGTTTGGCCTTTCATGAGTTATTGCGTTTCAAAGCAATGTAGCTCCTTATTGCAGCCAAAAATCATCATCTTCAACTACATTTTTGCTAATATCTCTAGACTCGCTGATCAGGTTGACCTCAAAATGTATACAGACCTTGACCTGATCACGATTGACCTTTGGTGAAAATTTTATGCCTCTTGGTTTGGCCTTTCATTAGTTATTGCGTTTCAAAGCAATGTAGCTCCTAATTACACCCAAAAATCCTCATCTTGAACTATGCTTTTGCTAATATCTCTAGACCCACTGATCAGATTTACCTCAAAATTTATACAGACCTTGAACTGATCAAGATTGACCTTTGGTGAAAATTTCATGCGTATTGGTTTGGCCTTTCATCAGTAATCACGTTTCAAAGCAATGTAGCTCCTAATTGCACCCAAAAATCATGATCTTGAACTACAATTTTGCTAATATCTCTAGACCCGCTGATCAGATTGACCTCAAAATTTATACAGACCTTGACCTGATCAAGATTGACCTTTGGTGTAAATTTCATGTCTATTGGTTTGACCTTTCATGAGTTATTGCGTTTCAAAGCAATGTAGCTTCTTATTGCAGCCAAAAATCATCATCTTCAACTACATTTTTGCTAATATCTCTAGACTCGCTGATCATATTGACCTCAAAATGTATACAGAACTTGACCTGATCAAGATTGACTTTTGGTGAAAATTTCATGCCTCTTGGTTTGGCCGTTCATCAGTAATCACGTTTCAAAGCAATGTAGCTCCTAATTACACCCAAAAATCATGATCTTGAACTACATTTTTGCTAATATCTCTAGACCCACTGATCAGATAGACCTAGAAATGTATACAGACCTTGACCTGATCAAGATTGACCTTTGGTGATAATTTCATGCCTATTGGTTTGGCCTTTCATGAGTTATTGCGTTTCAAAGCAATGTAGCTCCTAATTGCACCCAAAAATCATCATCTTGAACTACATTTTTGCTAATATCTGAGGAACCGCTGAACCAATTGACTTCATATTTCATACAGACCTTCACCAGGTCAAGATTGACCTTTGCTGAAAATATCATCCCTATTGGTTCAGCTGTTTGTCTGTTTTCGCGTTACAATCAATGCAGCCCCTAATTGCACCCAAAAATCATCATCTTGATCTACATTTTTGCTAATATCTCCGGATCCGCTGATCAGATTGATCTCAAAAACTATACAGACCTTGACCAGGTCAAGATTGACCTTTGGTTAAAATTTCATCCCTATTGGTTCGGCCGTTCGTCTGTTTTCGCGTAGCAAAGAAATATATGTTCCTGATATCGAAGGAAAGAAAAAAAAAAAAAAAAAAATAAAGAAACACCAAAATGCGAGATAGGTATTTTTGGAATCAGGAGATCGTGAAACGAATAACTGTGATGGTCTGGTGCCTATTGGTTAAAGTCAGACCAAAATTAATAGAAGGTTTTCTAGTCGAAAACCTGCTAATAAAAATAAAAAATAAAGAAACACCAAAATGCGAGATAGGTATTTTTGGAATCAGGAGATCGTGAAACGAATAACTGTGATGGTCTGGTGCCTTTGACCTAATTAAGATTGACCTTTGGTGAAAGTTTCATACTTATTGGTTTGACCTTTCATCAGTTATTGCATTTCAAAGCAATGTAGCTCCTGATTGCACTCAAAAATCATCATCTTGAACTACATTTTTGCTAATATCTCTGGATCGACTGATCAGATTGACCTCAAAATGTATACATACCTTGACCTGATAAAGATTGAACTTTGGTGAAAATTTCATGCCTATTGGTTCAGCCTTTCATAAGTTATTGCGTTTCAAAGCAATGTAGCTCCTAATTGCACCCAAAAATCATGATCTTGAAATACAATTTTGCAAATATCTCTAGACCCACTGATCAGATTGACCTCAAAATATATACAGACCTTGACCTGATCAAGATTGACCTTTGGTGAGAATTTCATGCCTATTGGTTTGCCCGTTCATCAGTTATCGCGTTACAATGAAATGTAGCTCCTAATTGCACCCAAAAATCATGATCTTGAAATACAATTTTGCTAATATCTCTAGACCCACTGATCAGATTGACCTCAAAATATATACAGACCTTGACCTGATCAAGAGTGACCTTTGATGAAAGTTTCATGCCTATTGGTTCGCCCGTTCATCAGTTATCGCCTTACAATGAAATGTTTCTCCTAATTGGACCCAAAAATCATGATCTTGAACTACAATTTTGCTAATATCTCTAGACTCACTGATCAGATTGACCTCAAAATGTATACAGACCTCGACCTGATCAAAAATGACCTTTAGTGTAAATTTCATGCCCATAGGTTTGGCCGTTTATCAATTATCACGTTTCAAAGCAATGCAGCTCCTTATTGCACCCAAAAATCATCATCTCGAACTACATTTTTGCTAATATCTCTAGACCCGCTGATCAGATTGACCTCAAAATATATACAGACCTTGACCTGATAAAAATTGTCCTTTTGTGAAAATTTCATGCCTATTGGTTCGGCCATTCATCAGTCATCGCGTTACAAACAATGTAGCTCCTTATTGCACCTAAAAATCATCATCTTGAGCTACATTTTTGCTAATATCTCTAGACCCACTGATCAGATTGACCTCAAAATGTATACAGACCTTGACCTGGTCAAGATTGACCTTTGGTGAAACTTTTATGTCTATTGGTTTGGCCATTCATCAGTTATTGCGTTTCAAAGCAATGTAGCTCCTAATTGCACCCAAAAATCCTCATCTTGAACTACATTTTTGCTAATATCTCTGGACCCACTGAACAGATTGACCTCAAAATGTATACCGACCTTGACCTGGTCATTATTGACCTTTGGTGAAAATTTCATGCCTCTTGGTTTGGCCTTTCATAAGTTATTGCGTTTCAAAGCAATGTAGCTCCTTATTGCAGCCAAAAATCATGATCTTGAACTACATTTTCGCTAATATCTCTTGACCCGCTGATCAGATTGACCTAAAAATGTATACAGACCTTGACCTAATTAAGATTGACCTTTGGTGAAAGTTTCATACTTATTGGTTTGACCTTTCATCAGTTATTGCATTTCAAAGCAATGTAGCTCCTGATTGCACTCAAAAATCATCATCTTCAACTACATTTTTGCTAATATCTCTGGATCGACTGATCAGATTGACCTCAAAATGTATACATACCTTGACCTGATCAAGATTGAACTTTGGTGAAAATTTCATGCCTATTGGTTCAGCCTTTCATAAGTTATTGCGTTTCAAAGCAATGTAGCTCCTAATTGCACCCAAAAATCATGATCTTGAACTACAATTTTGCTAATATCTCTAGACCCACTGATCAAACTGACCTCAAAACGTATACAGACCTTGACCTGATCAAGATTGACCTTTGGTGAAAATTTCATGCCTACAGGTTTGGCCGTTTATCAGTTATCACGTTTCAAAGCAATGAGGCTCCTAATTGCACCCAAAAATCATGATCTTGAAATACAATTTTGTTAATATCTCTAGACCCACTGATCAGATTGACCTCAAAATATATACAGACCTTGACCTGATCAAGATTGACCTTTGGTGAGAATTTCATGCCTATTGGTTTGGCCTTTCATCAGTTATCGCGTTACAAACAATGTAGCTCCTTATTGCAGCCAAAAATCATCATCTTGAACTACATTTTTGCTAATATCTGAGGAACCGCTGAACCAATCGACTTCAGATTTCATACAGACCTTGACCAGGTCAAGATTGACCTTTGCTGAAAATTTCATCCCTATTGGTTCAGCCGTTTTTCTGTTTTCATGTTGCAATCAATGTAGCTCCTAATTGCACTCAAAAATCATCATTTTGATCTACATTTACGCTAATATCTCCGGATCTGCTGATCAGATTGATCCCAAAAACTATACAGACCTTGACCAGGTCAAGATTGACCTTTGGTGAAAATTTCATCCCTATTGGTTCAGCTGTTTGTCTGTTTTCGCGTTACAATCAATGCAGCCCCTAATTGCACCCAAAAATCATCATCTTGATCTACATTTTTGCTAATATCTCCGGATCCGCTGATCAGATTGATCTCAAAAACTATACAGACCTTGACCAGGTCAAGATTGACCTTTGGTTAAAATTTCATCCCTATTGGTTCGGCCGTTCGTCTGTTTTCGCGTAGCAAAGAAATATATGTCCCAGATATCGAAGGAAAGAAAAAAAAAAAAAAAAAAATAAAGAAACACCAAAATGCGAGATAGGTATTTTTGGAATCAGGAGATCGTGAAACGAATAACTGTGATGGTCTGGTGCCTATTGGTTGAAGTCAGACCAAAATTAATAGAAGGTTTTCTAGTCGAAAACCTGCTAAAAAAGCGTGGAAAAATTTATGATATTTAGTTAGTTAGTTAATCTTAGCTAATTCCAAGAAATTGAGAAAAGGAGAGTTTGAAAAAGAAACAAGACAGAATACGAATTCTTATTGGCTGAAGAAAATGGGGAAAAAATGAAAAGTGAATAAACGAATGAGTATTAACAATAGAAAGTAAAAAATGATGAGATACACCGTAGATTTTGCGAACATTGTTTTGGTGAATCATGAGAATTGTTGAACGATGTGATGTTTGATTTTTGTTCACTGATGGAGCCACCAACAAACATAATTTCATGTACACTGAAAAAAATGAATACCGTCGAATGGGGCGACTTTACACACTTTTTTTTATGTTTTTCAACTTTGTCCTTTAATAACTCCTCCAATTTTGAAGCTATTGAAGTGAATTTGGTTTTAAAATTTAGGTCTAACATTTCTCAACACAACTGTAAAAAAAAGTTTGAGTTTGCAGCCTTCCTTCTATTTTTTATGATTTTTCAAAAAATTTGTGTAAAGTCACCCCTCAATGGGGCGACTTTACCCATCAATTTGTAATTGACGGGTTATTGATGGGTGGGGAGGCAAAATTTGAGGATGTTTGTACTCAGACATACGATTGAAAAGAAACTAGTCAAGTACCAACTTCAACCGTGTGAAACCGAACTGAATATTTTGAGTGTCTGTGGTTAAAAAAAAAAGACGAATAAGAAAAAAGGAAAAAACCATATCGCCGCTTTATTTTCTTGTTCTGTTACTGGGTGAAGTGAGGTAAGGGCGGCGATCTTTTTTTCTTTTCCTTCTTCTACCTGCTTCGATCCAAATCGTATTTTGGTTTTAATTTTTGCCTGGCAATTTATTTATCGGGCTAAAACGAAGTGGGTAAAGTCGCCCCTTGAATGTAAAGTCACCCCGTTCGACGGTACCTAGTAATTTTTTCTAGGTACTCGTCTTTTTTAAAAGAAAACGGGGACAATTCCAGATTTAATGTAGATGTTCTTATTGTTAGTATTTTTAGTACTTTCTACCATCTTATAGACGGTGCATTTTACTATTTTTGTGGTAATTTCTGTATAAATCATGAATTGTCACAATTTTGTCTTTTTATTTTCCTTGCCTGAAAAAGGGCTCAACTTGATCAAATGGGGGGAGTAGGCTCAACCATCCATAGCTCCCTCGCTACAGTCTTGTTTTGATTCGAATATCCGAAAAGCAAATCTGTTCCTTCTTCATCTTCTTTTGTTCTCAAAGTAAGAACCGGAGTTACGAGGATACGTATAAAGTATAGACTCGAATATTGTAATTACACTACGCCCTATAGTTGATTCTCGACTTGCAGATAGATTATGTAGAAGTAACCGTGTGACTTCGGTCATGTCGCCGCTGTAAACTGATGTATCTACGACTTTTTCCTTGTTTTCATTCTTTCCTCCCTCATTGGCTATCGACTGGCAAAGTATCAACCCTATCATCGATGCAACCGCATTAATAGATATTTATGCAAACAGTTATATAAAATTAAATTTACAGCTATATATCGACGTATAGTTTACGTCTAAAAGTTTTGGGTAAAATTCACGTGGGATTCGAAGCAATATAACGTCGATTTGGTTGGCTATAAAAGGCGTGTCGATATAAAGTTGAGCTTTTTCTTTTCGCTCGAAATGTCTACGTGTGCTCGTATCTTGAAAAGTCTACATTTGTGTTCGTGTGTAGACGAATGTTTGTGCACGTTATAAAAGTTTGAGAAATGACTTTTGGTGTTCTGTGTCAATGCTTCTCTCTAGTTTTTTGTCCTCTTTCACTAACTCCCTGTATCCCCTCCAACTTTCCGTACATGTACACAGTCGCACAAATGCCAAAAAAAGCGATCTTTTTTGCGTTTTAGAAATAAAGTCGTATCGAAGCTCTCTCCACCCCCAGTCCATAAATAAACGAGATTCTGTGGCGGTGATTTTGTGCAAACCGAAGCCCTTCTCTCAACTTATATCCCCGGAGCTCAATTTATTTCCGCGAATGAAATCTGCAGTAGGAAAAATTTTGCTCGTAAATTGTCTCTCTCCTCGCATTTAAATCTTCATGTTGGCAGTGGGTGGCTGAAGCTGCGCTATAATAAACTTTCATCAGTATCGAACTGATGAATTTTTGTTGTCTTATAACAAAACAGGGGCAGAGAGCCTAATCTCTAATTTATTTATCAAATTATTCTTAGTGATATTATTATTAGTTTTATTCAACATTGGTTAAGACCAAGTTACTTAGTATTTGTAATGTTTGTGTCGGGTGAGTTCTCTTCATTCTGAAGATTAGAAAATTTGTTTGCTGAATGAATTTTTTTTTTTTTTCAAATGAAACGTCTAAAAATAGTTCATCACAAGTTCGAGACCAAAAGCCAGATATTGAAGAGCGAGTCCAGCAATTTTGAGAGTCAATGTAAAAAAAGTTTTTAGAACCTTTAAATCTCTCTGTATTATATTGAAATTGGTAAACTTTATTCTTTTATTTATTATACTTTCTCACTGAGATAAATGAAAAAATTGAAATGATAAAATTACTCAGCTTACTTGGCTATCCGTTATTTTACAAAAATCTGTTTTATGTGAACATTGTACGAGTGTATGTTAGTTATAGGAAAAATTTGAATTTCGTTTCAAAGATGTTTTACATGAAGGTTTGTCGTTTTCCATTATTTCTGTTCAGTCACATTCAACTTTTGTCTGCTCACTCGCCCATAACAGAGTTTACGCGCGCAAATATCTACCCAAAATATCAACTCGACAATACAGCTTTAAATTTACAATACGTTTAATAGACTTATTTTATTCGAATTCTTATTAGGAAGAAAAAATAAAAAGAATAGAAAAGTAGACTTTTGACTTCATCCTCTAGATCGTTTTCATCTACCCCTACAAAACATACCGTAAAACTCATAAACCATGTACCATTTGGCAATATTTTATAGGTAACTCTTTTTCACTCCTTTTGATGACTTGATTTTCCTACAAAAGCCTTCGTGTCGCTATTCATAAATTTGAAAACTGGGTCATAAAAATTACTTAATAATAAATGCGACCTTTGTGAATGCTCTTTGAACGTGTCCTATTGTTTGGCGTTCAAGTACGACAACCGGAAGGTCAGCATTTTGTACCCTTTTGAAAAATTTTATGTTTTTTTTTTTGCTTAATTTTTTTTTGTTTCTCTAAAAAAAGAAGTCTCCTACTGCGTATACGAGTACGTGTCTGCTGTCCCATATGGCTGTATGAATTGAACGACCTTATAATATAAACTTCTTCTTTCTGGGTCTATCGAACGAATGTCATTTTGGCTTTTGAGTTACGAGCAGAACCTTTAATTGTGCGGCCACACGCTGCAGTGGTTCCCGTTCAGTTGAAAATGAATTAAATTTCGATTATCATAAGCCGGAGGCCATGTTTGCGGTACTATACGTAATTGTTGGTTAAAAACGCTTGCAAACATTGTTTGGACATGGGCCAGTGGTTTAAAATAAATTTGTCAGATGAAGAGGTTAATCGCATTCACATTCGCATTCCAGTTGAAAGTATTTTCCATTGTTCACGTGTTAACGTATAAATTTCCTGTTATTGATTCGTACTGACGAAGGATGTGAAGAATATATGTCCAGTCGAGGCTATAAAAGGATCTGAGATTCTGAGCCCTCCCTCAAAGTTAGTGGTGAATGTATAATTAGCAGATGTAGGCTTGTAGGTATACTAGGAATCAACTTTAGTATTTAAGAGTGTTCCATATTATGCGTATTTGAAAAGCTGGAAAATTGGCCACACTTTTACATACTATATGTATAAGTGCGTAAGCTATTCTGCCGAACTTAAGATTTGTAATTCGTCTTCGAAATTCATGTTAAACAGGCTAATAAAAAATTTTTTATGAATGAAACTTGCATCCGCTAACTTGGGTCAACGAAGGAAGAAAAATGTTTACCCCATCGTCAGCAGAACACATATATACATAGCATCCACTTTTGCCCCTGCTGAAGCAGCAGAAGATATCGTTTTTGAATTGCGCCTTTGCAAACATATTTTCTATTGAAAATGAAGAAAGAAAAGAGTGACGAGAGTTGAAATAACAGAGCATGGAGAAAAAATCTGAACTGAAAAAAGATGGAAAATGAAGATGATGAGAATACACGGAGCCAGGAAGTCGTTATGAGAAACCGTGTATATTTCTGCCATCATTCTGTATTCCGTGTGCCATGCACCATCTTGGTCGTTTCATCCTGTCTACAATGTCACCAATATTAAACGGAACAACACTCATATTCATGTATTATTCAAAAGTAAGTCCACCGAAACGAACAAACCAACAATTTTTTCTTTTGCTAGTCGAAAAATAATTCCTGTACTAGTAACGAATGGCCACGATGGAGTATCGAGTAGCTGCTGAGAGACTGTGAAAAAGTTGAAGTTTTTTGGGAGGTTCCATTTAAGTTTTGTTTTTTTCCGTGTTTCGAATTCTATGTTTGGATAGAAAAAGTTTCACGTCGAGACCTCCACGTCATGTTTTGTGAAAACTTTTTATTTTTTATTATAGATGCAATCTGAAAGACTCGTCCAGATGGATCTGTTATAAAATAGTCTGAAAATAAATATAACGATTAATAAACAAATATTTTAGATTGAAAAACAGTAGATTGGTACGTTTGAAAAAAATATTTGGCGAGAATAGACTCCGATACATTTTTTTATTATGAAAAATTCACCTAGAAGTTGAACTAACGCCTTTAAAATAACAATCGACAGAAAATAGCAAAAATTTCAATGAAGCTTGAATTTCTGAAGATTTTTCTCTTCTCTTCGATATTTCCTCATTCTTTGTTCGATTGATTTGTGTGAAACTAAATCTGGAAATAGTTAATCATAACGCTTGCATTACGTAGCAAAAATACCAAAAAATTAAAATTTGCTTAGTTTGTTTTCAGAAGAAGTTGATTAGTAAATATTTCGTTTAGTCATATTTTTGTGTGATGCAGGTATTTTTTTCGAGTAATAGTCGACCTAATACGAGTGGAAGAAGCTCAAAAAAAAAAAAAAAAATATAGATAGTCAACATCTGCTTCTTGTTACCATTTCCCTCTTCCACTTTTTACCAGCTAATTTTGAAGAAAAAAAAATGCGGGTTTTGGTTCATTTCAATTATGGTATACCTTTCCATTTGAAAATTGACGATGCGGAACATTTAGGGGTGAAAAGGGTGAGCGGTTGAAAAAAGCGAAAAGATTACTTTGAAATTTAGCTATCTCGAAGGTTATTGAGGAGGAAAAAAAAGTTGACGGATTTGGGAATAAGTTTTCATTTATTTATGAACTTTCGCAGAATCGTGGAAATGTGAATGCAAAGCGTCAGTTTTTAACTAATAAAAATGAAAATATGGCTGGACAAAAGAAAAATTGACTGTTTGGTCAGTGAACTTCTTAATATTCGAACTTTTACCCGATACGTTGCATATTATATGTCCTTATTCAACTATAAATATTATGTAAGATTTAATTTTCTAATGGTTTGTTGAAAATTGATGAAGAAGCACCGACTTGTAGTAAAGTTTGCTCTAAAGTTAGCGCTATGTTCGCATCTCTACATAGAGAATTGATGTAGGTATCGATAATTCAAGTTTATGCTCATCGATCAGCCATCCACACACGAATGCGATATTAGAATTAATAATCATGCTGCGAATAGTTTAACAAAATGAAGCCCAGTGTTGCGTACAGGCGAAATTATTAGCAATCATAAATTAAATAGTGACGAATCATTATTTGAAAATTTTCAATGGTTAAAGTTTCTAATAATGCGGTTGACTGAACGCTAGTTATATATTATTCAATTAACTGATTCTTCGCAACAATTTGATCGTACCTACTCGGTACAGTAGTATAGTAGTATAAATATGTGAAGACATATTGTGTAATGTGTGTGAATATGGACATATTCGGAAACACATTGAATGATATCTACTCGTAGTTGTTGGTTTTTATGATTATTCAGGTATCTATCTAATATTTCATTTGACTTGACAACTGAGGAGTAAAATGGACTTTATATTGGAAGAACTTTTTAGTGATTGCTGAGAGTTACCAATTATTTTTAACTGGCTATCGATACAATTTATGGCGAGAAAGAATATTATTGAAAGCAGTGACCGATAATGGAAGAATGTTAATAAATTTCGAATGCAAAATTCGATGTTCATTATGTCTTCATCTGATGTCCTCCGCGGTTCAGTTAATTGAATAGTCGTTCTTATAACCCTCTATCTGCTTGTGTCTTAAAGAGACTCATAAGTTTATGCAAAGGAGTCTTGATTCCCTTCCCTCGCTGACGAGTCCCCTTCTCCCCGAGTATTCAAAATCAAAACCCTCCGCCCAAATAAAAAAAAAACAAAAATGAAATTAATGTCTAACGCAAAATTTTCGAATTATATAATACGCTATTGTCGGCGAATAATCAATATTTAAGAATTTCCTCATAAACTCGCCGGGGCCCCTTCGTGAAAAGAAAAATGTTGATGCCTCAATACAAAGAGATGAAAATTATATGAACTTCAGTTGATCCTACTACTGCTGCTGATGATAATATAATGAAAATTATGAAAGTTAGGTATAACTGTGAAATTCGGTGCTAGAATCGAAATGCGGCCAATCTTTACATTTTTGTCTGTTACGAAAATTTCAATCCTAAATAAATCCATATTTTTCGTGAAGTTTCCGAATTTCATCGAAATATTTGAAGAAACTTACCAATACAATTTGAATTCGAAGTACTTTCATTTTCATCTATGCGTAGGTATATCTACTTGCAACTTTATTCGCACTTTTCGTCATTCAGATATATCCATACCACCGATTTCTCGAACGTATACCTAAAGGCTCACCATGAAACCACATCGTACCACATCTTCGAAAAGCACTAATCCCTCAAAACCTGTAAAACTATAAAATGTACTTTCTACCCCCAAATCTCAGGCATCCGAACACTCGCCTTTGACTAGTTTTGTCGCTCACCTGTGTAATTTATTTACCAACGAGAGTTGAATTCGTCTTACCTGTCTTCCAAAAGTAATCTTAGGTCGTCAAAGAGGAAAAAAAAAATTTACCAAAAAAATGTCACCGTTTAAAATCAGCCACAGAATATGCCGCAACCTCGTCATCTTCTCCTCGAATGAAAGGATAAATGGATCACTTCCCGCACTGGCACCTTTTGAAAAGTCGACAATAAATCGTTCAATATCTGTACGTTTGCAAAAGAAAAGATTTCTCTTTTTCTCTTTTTTAACCCTTCGATACTCATGTTTTTATTGCACCGATGAGAGAAATAATAGAAGGCTGTATGGTGAAGGAAAAAAGGCTATAAGATTTTACTTTCGCTAGTTTTCGTATTTTTGCAACAATTCAACACGAGAGACACGCAGGATAAAAAAAGAGAAAGGTGAAAACTGTTGAAAAAGATTTTATAGATTTTTTCTCCCTTTCAGTTCACGCATTTCCATCGATCCTTTTCAGTGCAATATTTCTCTCACCTTTTGTTTATCCTACATCTTTTACTACGGTTTAGAAACAACAACCAATTCTGGTTTCCTTATCTGTCATTTTCACGAAAGAAAGAAAAAAAAAAAATCACGCACAAAATCATTTTCGCACACCGCCATTTGAAACCGGTTTCACTTTTTACTGAAAACCATAATTTTCTTCCTGCCTCTCTTTTTTTTTTTCTTTTACAGTTTTTAAAACTATATAGCTTGCCGAAAATTGGCATCAGCTTTATGGCTTTATGTAGCCTAATGCCAATTAGTGGGGTTCGTTTTGAGTAAACTTAATCGTTTTGAAGAAGATCGACTGGAGTCAATAAATTTTACTTACTGGGCTGCCTAATTAGCAAAATGGCTCTCCGTATGTAGATGTACACTTTATTGATTCTCCGCACAGAAGAGGAGAATAAATTTTAAAGGAAGCAGAAAATCCAATGTTATGCCGTGTCGGTGTCGGCACCTCAAGAAATGTTGAAGTATGTAAAAATCTGGGCATCATTAAGGTTGAAAATAAGTGTTGTATACCATCTTGGGTTTAGTTGGAACTGGTGTGCTCGAGCCCTCCCCTTCCTCCACAACTGATATTCGACATTCTGTGGTTGATTATCTATGCATTCGTGTATTTGGGTTTTCTCTGCGGTATATACTCGTATATATGAGGCGTAGCTTTCCAAAACGCATTAAGTCAATTTTTACTAAAAATGAGTTGGGATGCCATTGGGTGGTTTTTATACTATACAGACCACGTATGGGTAATTCACTAAAGTCACAAACAATCTCTATGGTTTTTGATATTTGTGGAAAAGGGACTAACAATTTTTATTTTCCAAGTCGCATTAAGTCTTTTAAATTTCTGTGTTTATTATAACTGCTAAGCATTCGTAAATAATGATTAAAATATATTCTTCATTCTCAGTTGCTTAGTAGCCAATAAATATTGAAATTTTAATGCTGTATGTCGCTGACGTTGAGCTATTGTGAATTTCTCAGGAATTTTCTACATTTCTTCAAAATGTTGTTAGTAGTGAATGGGTTAAACTATGAAGCCAATTAGGTTCCCTCCAATAATTTTCAGAAAGCCCGTTTTATGCTGCGTTCATACTTGAAGATTTTTTGCCAAACAGGACAAATTCGTCGTGTTCGGCGAAAAAATGTTCAGGTGTGGACGCAGCATTATATGAAGGAGTTATATACGTGTACATATATTTTGGTTTTTATGGTGGCGCCATTTGAATAAAAATTCAGTTTTACGCTCTGTGATCGCAAACTCACCACAGTGAAAACTTGGTAACTCGGTAATGACCTCCTTTATAACTTCTAGCCTTATGTTTTTAGCGTTCAAGAACGCCTAATATCAAATTAATTGATGCCCTTTCGTATAAAATCGTGACCATTATCGAGCATCGAATACATAATTATAATTATTCTAGAGAAAGATTCAACATGAAATATTTACCGCGTCTATTGGGTCCTCTTCGCCATTTCACCCCCTATTCTGCTGGCTGAGTGCTCCGAAATTTTTTTTTCTCTTATCACGCCATTGCCCACCTCAAACGCATTACAAATTCACTCGGCAAGCCGAAAGAACGATTTTTAATATTAAATGTTGAGTGGGGGTTAATAAATAATGCAACATTTGGTTTGGTAGGTTCGAATGATTGGGTTGACAAAGTCCACTAGGAAATTTTTGTGCATACTTGAAGAAAAAAAAAGAAAAATTACGATGATTGAATATAATTAGAATAATATCCGTAGATTTAACCCTGCTCTCGTCTTTCCTTTTTGCCATACTTTTCACGTACAGGTTTTAAATTCACATCTAAACAATAATTGCACGTTCCAAAAAATAAGGAGAGAAAAAAGCATGAAGAACTGAGAAATAAGTAAAAATGATAGAGGAAGGAAGACAACAGAAAGAAATTATGATTCGACTTTGTCCGGTTAGATTTATAGACATCGTTTGTTTAATTAATCGTTGTAAACAAGTCGCATTAAAAAACAATGAATTCAAAAAATCATTCGTTGAATTGGACCCTCGTAAATCACAATAATGCTCGTATGTATGCAGAACGTATATTTGTGGGCAAAACTTAATTTCTTTATTTATCGACGAGGTATGATATACACATATAAGTACATCCGACGAAAAACTTTGTGGTCCACTTCTTTTTGCAACTACATACATATCTTTATTGATTTATCTGATCGTTATTTTATACGCCTTTTCCTGCTTTTTCAAATTTTTAGCAGGTTTTCGACAGAAAAACTTTTTATTTAATTTGGTCCGACTTTCACAAATAGGCACGAGAGGCTATACATATACATACATGTATATTTCCTTGGGAAACAAAAACTGACGAACAGCTGAACCAATTAGGCTGAAATTTGCACCAGAGGTCAATATCGAAGAGTTTTAGATCTGATATAAATTTCCAAGTCGATCGGTTTGGCAGTTCAGTAGATATTTGCAAAAAAGTAGCTAAAAAAAGAGGATATTATTTGAAGGAATGAATTCCTCGAATTCTAATCGAGCTAGCAAAATGAGCCACAAATTAAGCCCACAAAATGAGCTACAGATCGAGCTTACAAACTGAGCTGCGAATTAAAAAATTTTTTTTGATCATATTTTCTGGCAGCCATTTACAAAATGATCGTTGAGAAATAATCTTTTTGTGATTTTTTGCTTTCAAAAAATCAGGCAAACTACCCCTATCCTTTTCACAAAATCTTAAAACATAAGATTTATTTGGTTCATGAAACCCCTGTACAATCAACCGAAAACCTGCTTTTTTTCTTTTTATTTCATCGACGAAGCTTTTGTACAAAAAAAATAAAAAATAAAATAAAATGTGCCGATAAATTTTATCTGTACGAGCTAAAGACTACGGACATAATGGATAATACACCTGAAAAATGAATTTTAGGATTTTTTTAAAGAGTTTATGGAGTAATAAGGTTGAAATAAAAATGGATGTCTACAGATTGCGATGAAAAGTCATGACTCATGATGATGTTATTAGTTAATCATTCATAGTTTTTCAACCGAAAAATATATACTCGTATTATGTCAAGAAGATCGAAGGTAGAAAATTTTTCTTTTTATGATTTCTAGTACATTTGTTATTTTTAAACGCGAATAAGGGAGAAAAAAGTTCATCGATTTTTATTACATACTTAATTTACATACACATTCTTACTTTATTGTTGATCACACGAGTCTTTTATTTTTCTCACAAAGCTGCAATCGTCATTAGAATTACTATCAGATTCTTCGCTCACACTCTGTTCTGCATTTTCTCTTCGACTCTCCTACATCGAATCTACTGTATCTACCCGATATTTTGCTATTCAACCCCCAAATCGATTTCATACAAATATAGTCATATATATATCGATGGTTCTGCGGCAAAAGGGCCAATCTCCTATTCTTTTCTACAGCAGATTGACCCTTTTTCCGCAGAACCATCGATATGTAGTCGAATAGTTGTATTCGCGTAAAAAACCATCTCTCTATACCACCCTCATCGAATATATATTACTCTTTCTTCACGGTTTAATTACGAGCTTCGAGTTCGTGCAAACTTCCCTTTCAAAATTCGAAAGTTCACCTCCTCGTTTGCTCCATTTGATTTTTCTCATTTATTTGGCGAAGATTAACGAATAATATCCGGAGCTATGAACCCTATTCACATTTTACTCTTTTTTTCACTTCTTGTTTCCAACTCGGGGGTATTTTCGTACACTGGCCCATTTCCAAAGGGTCAATTGTTGAAATTCGCTTTCACTGATTAAATTCAAGAATGATTAATTTTTGTAGATACCGAGGTATGAGGAAAAATGAACGGATAAAATGTAAAGGGTTTTCAAATTTGAAAAATGAGGATTCCTTTATTCGAGAAAAACGTCCCAATGGACATGATTCTCAGGGTTTACATTATCCAAAAGTAGATACTAATGTTAAAAATTGGTACACGTATTTTAGATATTGTCTTTATTTTTTTTTTTTTTTTTTGAAATGTCTCCCAAAGAAATGCCATTTGACAAAGGGGTCTCTTTTTGTACGGAGTACCACAAGTACTCGATGACAGTAGGCTAATGTATACAGATATAATAAATTTAATTTGAAGATAATAGTGTCAGTGACTCGGTGTTAGATTTTTTTTCCCACTTCTTATTGTTTTTATTTTGTATCGATAAATTTATCGTGACATTCCACGTGTTTCGTCTGTTAACTTGGATGAAATCTTATACGTTTTATATCTGATGGAGAGAAAACAGCTTGAGGAAAACCCATGGGCAAACTCGCGCACACATAGAAGAATTGAAAAGGAAGTGGTTAGCCGAACATAGGAAAAGCGAAGAAATCTTATGTGATAACAATTAGTACGAAAAATATAATATACTCGAACACCTTGCGGAGAAAATCAACATTCGTTTTTAATTGACAATTTATTGAAACTTTTTTCTCATCTTTCTCTTCGCATCATATTTTCTTACATAAATGGAAGTATGAAATAAGAAAATTTAACAACACGTAAGATAAGTTGCTCTTTGCCGGATGACTCAAAGAAGATAGATGGTTTAGTTAGGCTGTCAATTTGATTTATAGAAGGTCGAGGTTGGCCATATACAAGCTTTATGGTGTCGTTACTACGGCCATCTTGCCTCCCAACTCCACTTCGTCCCGTCCGAAATATACACTATACAGGATTGGAAGCTGCGATCCATTTATCATTGTCATATACAACAAAGATTAACGCCTAAATTATTAAGGCGTGGCGTGCTGGCGACTTGTGTATGTTTACAATATCGAAATTTCCTTTTAAGATTTACCTTTTCCTCTACCAATCTACTTCGTCTTCACTAAAGGTATTTTGACCTCGATAGTTGAACGGTATATGGTATAAATATAGCTGTTCGTTTTGGTACTTGGTCATCTCTTCAAAATGTAACTGAATGCTGGAAAGTTGAATAGTAAATGAAAGTGAACAGTTTGTAGTATGTTTGATGAGTTCTTTGCTGTTATGTAACTGTTTAGTCACTTCACTTCGTAATAGCTCTATATCAGATGTTTACAACAGGCTTTTTACAGCACATGGTACTTGGTAGTATGATATATTTGTACCTGTGCTGATAGAAGTAAATTATTTTACTGTCAAGCTTGAAAATAGGGTCTCACAAGCCGACTAGTCATTTTGCGAGTTTTAATCCTATCGACTCAAAACTTTTTGGCATATTGTAGAGAAAGTGTGTCTTCATAGGCACTTCAGTCTTTGAAATTTTGGAAAACCCTTTGAAATTTTTGCAGTATTTATTAAAAATCAGAAATTCTTAATATGCGATAAATATTGAATGAAAACGGACATCACAAATCTACATATAAGTACTAGCATGCGTAAGAAATTTTTTTCTCAGTACACAGCAAAACAGTTTGCTCTAAATATTTTACTTTGATGACGATCAGCGATACAAACAAATTATATGTTTACCAACGGTATTTTTTATGAAATAGTTTGATAATTAGAATAGACGCCCGGAGAAATGCTTTCGTAAACTTTCATCGTCTTGTGTTTGTTTTAGATGTGAATATAGGTGTGGTAAGGATATTAATCTCTTATTTTGACATTTTAGGGAGGCGTTTTGGAAAAATTCATCAATTTATAATTAGAAAATTGGATGCTTTTTCAGATTATCGATCCAACTAACTACATATAATAATTATTATAAACGGTCTTACATATACCTATTCCAAAAATTGATCATGTGTAACATTATAGCTTTCCTGGATGATGATAAAACAGAATACTGACTATTCAGAATATTAAAGGTATTCATTATTCGTTTCTCATGAAAAACGTTGAAATAAGATTTAATCGAAAATTAATGGAAAATAATAAACTCGCATATCGACCTAAATAATTTTTTGTTTGCAGAATTACGCAACTAACAAATTTTCTATCTCCTTGATTATAAAAAATGAGCTCACGCAGTTTATTCCATTAAACCTGAATATTTGATTTTCAAGCAAAATACGCCGAAATTGCGATACACTCTCGAAATTCCAAGAGTAATGGCAACATCTTTCATATTTTTAAACAGCGAAAAAAAGTTGAAATAATTTAGAAAACAGCTGCCACCACAAAATTTAGCCGGCGAAAGCAAAAATGCAAAAAAAAAAAAACGAGTAAGTACCATGCTCAAATAAATCGCAAAATTTTCTTCGCCATAGAAACATTATGCAGAATACCAACCCCATAAATGTCGGTTTAAATTCATTTTTCCGTAATTTTTCAACCCCTTTTTCTCTTTGTATTGTATATTCAATTTTTTCACGTCTTAATTAACCAAATTAATGTTAGAGAGCTACGAATAGACGGAAAAGAAAGCCTCTAAGAATTGAATTTTTGAACCGCAAAAACTTTCATTAGCTTTTCGGCCGTAACTCGACGGTTGATCAGTGGTGAAACTGATGGGCAGATTCTAAGGTAATTGAAAAGCCAGCAGGAAAATTATTCAAAAGAGGCGAGGATGAGAACTAAAAAACAAAAATTAAGGAAAAAATGTTCAGCTCTGCAAACCTACGTGAGAAAAGAAGGTTTTTGTCTGCGTGAGACAAATCGCATAAAGGTTGCCAAAAAAGCTTCCTTGGTAAGGTTTTACAAAAAGCTCACAATTTCGATACCTAATAATTTTGTTATTTTTATGAAAAAGTTGGGACAATACGAGATTTAAAGCAGAAATTATCGCAAAAATAGTGAAATACTCGTACATCACCTAAGATTGAAATGTACCTATTTAAAATATAAGAAAGTACTACATGCAAGTGCTGGAGAGAATATCCACAATAAATCTTGAATTGTCCTTATTTTCCCATGAAAAATAGTCGAAATTATGAACTGTATTCATTTATCATTTTAGTCAGCGCAGCATCTAACTAATTACCCCTCAATCAGACTTCGTCTATTAAGACCATTCTTGTACGAAGCTGATGAAACAGCTGCACCGAAATGGTTTTTGTGATCTACCCGTCCTAAAATTAAAAAAACCTGCTAAAAATATCAATGTCCCGTGCCCTGCTCAAGCTAGGCAAAATGAACTGAAATTTCATTGTTTTGAAAACCTGCTAATCAGAAATTGGTAGATGAGTCGCCCGAAAAAATGCTTCTACTTGGTGTAGCTCTGTAGCTAACGAATAAAGATAATTTAAGTAGCGTGATACTTTAAATAATACATTTTAGACGGTAGGTATTTTTAAAACTGAAGGCGTAAATTAACTGGATATACAGAGAAACTCGGCGGAGCTATGAGAGCCTGCAGAGTGAGCATCGAGAGGGATGGTTTCCAGGAGAAAGTCGTATAATTAGTCAACGTTGGAAGAAAGCGTAAATTTTAGAAGGAAAATAAGTAGCCAGCTAAGTTAAAACCCTCCAGGGAGCACGAAGGGGGCGGACTTCAGATACAAAGTATACAGGGATAGGGGATACTGGGAACTTTTCGAATATAAGAGAGGTAAAATTACGTTGTTTTTTTTTTCCTTAAGAACGCCAAAAAGAAGGAAAGAGGAAAAAAATACACAGTCGGTGAATTCGAGCAAAAAGAGAGAACTTCGGAGAAAAAAAAGTAAAGAGAAAAAAGATGACAAAATTATGTGAGACACGTTTTAAATTTAAACTCCAGCGGGAATTACCCCCTTCATGATTTAAGCATTGTGTGGAAGGGGGGCTAGACTTGACAAAAATACGACGGTTTTGTGAGTGAGGGTGGCAAAACAACGCTCCGAATACGTCTGGGTTTCTCCTATCTCCGTAAGACAGAAGAAATTCTTGAATTTTTTTCTCTCTCTCTCTTTCTCCTTCGTCGAAATGCCTCATCTCACCCCTTGTAAACCCTCCTTTAATTTAGATTACAGTCATAAAAATTCCATTTTCTCGCGCCTTTTATACACTCGTGGCTCGCCAAAGAAAAGTACAGCCACTTTTAATTGCATTTTTTCTAACGTATCGTCGATCGTGTTTTGTTTTCTTAAGGGTTGTTTTTTTTCTCTCCTCTGTAGGGTAGTTGTTTAGCTGATAGGTTGATGGATAAACGGACGACCCACTAAGGCGATAAATTGTAAAAGAAGATAGTTCACTAATTGGACCGAAATGACTGGAAACTGTACTTTGAACAGTTTTATTCATCTTGAGGGTCGGAGGAGTGAAGGATAGCAATTGAAATACATTTTTATTTTCAAAATAAACGAAATCAGCCGTCCACATTCATATTAGGTAAAAATTAGAAGTCCAAATTTTTGATAGTACTTTTTGTAGCTTACCGAAGCCGAACTAAAATTTTCGGTTCTCAGACAGATAATACATAAATATTATGGAACTGGGTGAGAAAATTATTTTTGATTACATTAACATAATAATGAATCGAAACGATTATTTTTTTGCATCAATTTTTTTAAATTTAGATTTTGCGTATTGGCAACACTGCAATAGGCTATGCAGTTTTTCCTGCACTTTTTCAGAATAACAAAAATAGATTGGCAAGTTAGTCACATAGAAACCTATCTGCAGGCGTAGGTTCGTTTGAATCGGCATCTGGCACTTGGTACTTGTTCCCTCATTAGTAGTGGTCTTAACCGAATGCATTTTTGTATGCATTTTATTTTCTTGCGATTTGTATATCACTTTTGAAATAATCAAAATTTAAACAATATTCCTGATTATTATCTGTTTCTTTCGTACTCCAACCTCGATATAATTTTTTGAATTTTCGATTGATTCATTTCCCAACATTACATAACTGCTTAACCCTCTAGTGGCACGAGTGGGTCAAAATGGCCCACTTGCCCTTACGTCACTCGTAGATGTTGATGCGGTTGCATATTCATACCAAATAGGGAGAGGGTAATTATGTATCATCATCGAGGGCTACCAGGGTAACATAATTAACGTTGGTTCAAAATGACCCACTTGTGCCACTTCTGTATAAATTAGCTCGTGCCGTTGAAGGGTTAAGGAGCGATTATGGCTATTCTTTGGTGCGGCCGCACTATCGTCTTATCCCGAGCCAAGTACCCGAATACTACACGTAAATTTACGAAAATGTATTAAATTGCTAAGCAAATTAATTAATTTACGGGTTTGGCTCTGGTTAAGACGATAGTGTGGCCGCACCATTAAACTAGGTATATTTCTGTTTTTTTTTTCCCCTCCCTTATGGCATTAATTGGAGCGGTAAAAGCATTTCATTTCGATTCATTCTGCAGCAACAAGAAAAAAGTTACTGTAAATTCCATAACAGATTTTTTTATCTATTTTACAAATCAAAATTTCGCTCTCATTTATCCTCTGTTGCCCTAAAAACTTGACATTCGACGATACACCATCTTTCAATAATAATTTAATGTGTATATGGTCGCAGAAGAAAAGAAACAAATCGTTTTCCATTTCACGTTGTGACGTAAGCATTTTTTACGTACATGATCTTATCTTTTTGAATCACCGTGACCTTACACTTCCATAAATTAAACGTGGAAGAAGCTTGAAATGGAAAAAAATGAACCAAAAAAAATCGATGATATACTACAGTATACTCATACTGGTCTAATCATTTAAAAGTTCTCCAGCTGCAAGGTTTCGATGGTAAAGATTTCGTCGTTGTTGTTTTCACACTTATGAAAGAGATTCGCCTTTGCTAATGAAAACCTAATTTAGAGTCGAACCATGATTAGCGTTAGAATAGTTTCCATTTCTTATTTAGATTGATACGACAGTGATGAATACACAATAGGTATAGGCACTAGCGGATGAGTATCCATAAAAATTTTAATGATTATTGTTGCTCTAGTCACTAGTGAATCCTCTCAGTCAGTCTTACTCTGTTCAGAAATACATATATACATAGGTAGGTAATTAGGTTTATAATATTTCTTGCTTTATTGATTTTCCAGACCTGAAATCTGAATCTCCATTCAAATCTCGTTAGTGACGCAAAATGTTGACCATCGCATTAGTTGATTAAACATTTTATACTTCTTTTAGAGTGTAATATGCGACATTTTTATGTGTACAAATGCTTCTGCAGAGTCTGGACTGTCATTCATACGTGGCCCAGTTCATCATTATTATGTAGCTAGTTACCGAGCTCTATAAAGGAGCAAATTATATATTCTTGCACATTTTTGAGACGAGTTTCGCACCTAAGATTACATATATTATTTAGAGCGAATGTATAAATATGGTATAATTATGCACGAAGTATATTTTATGAATTAATTAATGTCGAGATTTTTTGAATCGATGGTTCAATGATTAATAGTATTAGATTCATCAAGTTTACGCTCAATAAAAATTTAATAATGAGACTGAAATTTGAATTTTTTCCATGAAACTTCTTCTTTCAACAATTTTCAATGACTTAAGGGGAGTCCGTAAAGAAAATTTAGGGTATACTGCGTTGGTCCAAAGAATTTTTATTGCTTTCCTCGCGTGTAGTATTAAAAGTGGGACTGGAAAAAGAGAAGTTCGTAAGTGCGATTCTGTTTAGGTCTGTTGTTTGTTCTACCTAGAGAAATAAAAATTTCACGCTATTTACTCCACCGAGTTCGTTTGACACGGAGGGCAGAAATCGTCGGGGCGGGGGATGGTGGGAAAGTAGGCTCTGGTAAATCGTATAAAGGGTCAGTTTATTTCGCCGCTGTTACATCCACTTTGCTTACACATTTAATTTATAAAAGAAAGTAGATTTGGAAGACGAGAGCAGTCAGGGGTGACTAAGGCCAGAGTACAGCGAAGGTAGAGCAAATTTTTGGGCTACATCGGGAGGGATTTTTCACAAAGACAACTGGGTGAAGGCGTACCGCAACATTTATATACAGAAGAAGATCCAGCAGATTAAATTAACGCTTTTGGTCGAACGTAAAAACAATTTACCGAGTTAGCAGATTTATTTGCAGGAATTAAAGCGGATAAGAGGGCGCATAAAAGGTCGACACATAAGAATTTTATGACGCAGCCCCCAACCCCGAAGTAAAGCCATCCGAAAACCTTTTATACGGTTAACGTTTCTTAACGCGGCCAGTATCCTCCTTCTGCTCACCCCCAGCCACCCAATCAAACCAAAGGCTTCCCAGTTCGAAGGTAAAAACGTCGACTTTCGGCGTACGCCTTTAATTTACTTGCCACGATGGACTTAAAACTAATCTTCGTTAATTGAGATGGCCACTTACATCATTTGTGAGAGACCACTGCTGAGGATGAGAGAAGGAGACCAAGAAGGACGTGAGACTATATTTTTATTTTCTCTTCTCTTGATTGGTTGTGAAAGAGGGAATTGTTTTCGGTGATAGAGTTAGTGACGAAGAAGGAAGAGGATCAGCGGTAGTGATTGAAGGTGATTATTAGAGAATATTGACAGTTAGAAAAGACTCGATCGTCGCTTTGTTATGAAACTTTCACCTACTTTAGTATCAATGTGATGACGCTTTCCCAGTTGGTATTCCATTGATAATTTCATTTATACGAAGCTAATTAACGTCCTCGTATAGATACCGATAAAGCATACACTTTAATATTGTCAGTTTGACTTTGAATCGAAGAATGCTATTCCAAAAAATATATATACATGTACCTATGGTATAAATCAATTTGAAGAAAAAAAATTGATGCAGAAAAAACTGTTACCCTTGGAAAATAGGCAACACTGCAAACGTGTTATTATCAATGCTTTGTACATCATTACAAGTACTTAACTTACTTTTTTTTCGAACAACAAACTTGTTAAAATGTTGCCAGTTTAGTCTATATCGTTTGAGTGTCAGTTTTTTTTTAAATTTTTTTTTAAATTTTTTTTCATCAAGTCGTCGCATTTTTTTAATCGAACTTCGTGTTATTCCATCAGCCGTAAAAATTTTAAGAAAATTATTTTCAGGTACTGTCTAAGTCAATAATTTAGACTTTTCTAGTCATCGGATCAATTTCAGTATTTCAGTTCGTCTAGTATTCTCATCGAAGCTTTACATGCTGTTTAGATCTATTCCACTTGAAAGAAAAAGGGGGAAATGGTAAAAACCAAATAAAAAAAGGCTTGAAACGAAAAAAAAAAAGCTTCATTCGTTTGATTTTATTTATTTAAAATACACCAAAACCAATTAAGGAAAGGACATAAATTACACTCGTGCCAAGGTGAAACGGAATAATGGGGTTCCGGAAGAAAGAAAAAAGGATGAAAAAACGAAAGTGGTGGAATTTCGAATGGAAAAAAAGCCGCCTTATAAAGTTCAGCCTATTTTCCGAGGGGTTTAGTAACGCAGTGGAGAGTGAAAAAAAAGTTGAACGAAGATGGATATAAGGGTAAAGAGATGAATATATAATTATATACCCCCCCTTCTCTAAAAAAAAAAGCAAGAAAAAAATTCAGTGATCCTTAAATCAAGTATATAATTCTGCACTCCAACGGGAATTATGATATAATTTCGTACGATAACGGATTTCCTTTTCGAATAGAAATTTTGAAAAAAATAAATTTTCCATTTTTCAAAATAACCGGCACGAAAATCTTATACAAAAAAATAAATGAATATACGTACGTATAACTTACACAAATGAGTATAAATGAACGAATGAAAAAAATTCTAACGCACCAAGTCCCGATAGAAAAGCAGGTTTTCGGTTGATTGTATAGAAATATTTCCAGGTCATTTTATTATTGCAGATTTTAAATTTTGTAATATCGCATTTATTTCAAAATAGCCTGCACAAATTGTTTTGCGAAATTTTCAAATCATCCCCGTGCTGGCAGAGTATTTTTGATGAAGTAGGTACCGACTTCCATCCTCTGAACTCATTGTCAGTTTTACTGACTCGTTATTGTTCTTAAAGTAAAAATCCCAAGGACTCGTGATAAAGGAAGTTGAAATATTTTGAAAATTTAAACGACAGTTATTTCATAACTACAAACTTGGACTTGCTCTTTCCAGTTCTCAGGTTCAGAAATGAAGTGATATACATGTAGTCTCTGTATAATATTAATAAACCTGACAATCTCAACCCGTGTAAATGCTGTAAAAGGATTTTAACAAAGTTTAGCACGTTGCTGCTACTCGTACTGCCGCTGCTGTCGTGTATTCTCTTTTTCTCTTTATCGACTGTAATAAATTTATTTTGCATTATGATAATGTAATTTTTTTCTTCGCACAATAAACCTTACGCTTATTCTCTTCTCACTAAATTTTCCTCCCTTCGGTAAAACAAAAACATCCAAGACAAAAAAACGAAAAGAACTGCTCGGTTAATCTACATCTTTTGTTTATAAAACAGCTACATTAAAATGGCGTTCTCCTTTCTTTTTTTTTTACCCTTGTGTATGTGTAAGTATATCGCGTGTAGATTTCCTCACACGTTTCGAAATATTTACGACTTCCAATGTAAATCAAATGAAAGCATTTTCTAAACTTTCCTCCTCGCGGAAAATGGCGAAAAACAGGGTGCTGAAAACTTTTGTCTTCTATCTACTTTTTTTTTTTCAACTCGCATATTGAGATTGAAAAAGTATTTTACTGTAAGCCTGTGTTTTCAAAACACTTGGTAAATTGAAGGGAAATCTTGAAGCCATCGAATCATGTTTGATAGATGGATGAAGGAATAAGGCATAATATGAGAAAATACATATTCGTGATAGTGGGGCGTGAATTCCGTCAATCTTTAGAATGAAATGTAGTTGAAGTATAGCTATATTAGACCTAGTATTTTGAAAAATGACCTAGGGGGAGTGTGGTAGAGGGTGTATACTGATGCAAAAGTCGTGTTTTAAATATTTTGCATTTCATTCTGACTAGATTAGTTAGTGATAAACTAAATTTTTTTTTTTTGTTTTTGTTGCAGGTGCAAATGGAATGCGAAGACGCGGGCGCCAAACGTATACCAGATACCAAACCTTAGAATTAGAAAAAGAATTCCATACCAATCACTATTTAACACGTAGAAGAAGAATAGAAATGGCACATGCACTGTGCCTGACTGAAAGACAAATTAAAATATGGTTTCAAAATAGACGAATGAAATTAAAGAAAGAAATACAAGCCATTAAAGAGTTAAATGAGCAAGAGAAACAAGCCCAAGCCCAAAAAGCAGCTGCAGCAGCACTAGCAGCATCACAAGGCCAAGGAAATGATCATTGAATCTCATCTCATTTCGAGTTTTTTTTTTTATTAAATTTTATTCCTTTTTTTCTTTTGCATTTTCATGTTATATTTTGTTTGTTTTTCTTTGCGTTTTTTCATTGTTTTCTCGTTTTAATTTTTCTTTTGTTCCCATGTTTTGTCGTTTTCTTAATTTATTATTTTTTTGTTGTCCCATCCTTTTTCTAATTTTGTCCTTTTCGTTTCGATTATATATTTTGCGCGCGCGTTTTTCATTTTTGTGGTGAAAATGAAAAAAAAAAAAGTGAAAATGTGTCGCGTGTGCGAAAAAGTCAAAAAAAGTTCGCCAGTTTCGCGAGGTCTATTCGTATATATTTTATAACGCGTCTAAGAAAAAAGTACGGAAAAAAGCTTGCTTCATCGTATGCCGGTCTGCAAATTTGGATGCAATCAGCTGCCTTCGAAACCACTTTCTCAAAATGACAACCTTTCAGTTCCAAAATCAAGGAGTTTTAGTTCGCAGTTCATTATCAACCGATCAGATGAAAAGGGACCCTGCATTTTGACTATCAGGTAATAAAATTATTTTATCAATTTTTCATTAATTCATTAAGTGTGATTCTTAGCTACCTTAGAATTTTTAAAGATTTATAAAATCTAATAATTATTGACCATTTAGCTCAGTGTTGCTACGCGTATTTCAGTTGACTTGTGAGCGATAAGGAATTTATTATTCTTTTTGATTTCATTTTAGTTTCAAATGCTTTATCTGTTAAATGAGAGTTGACGCGTATATTAGGATTTTGTTATTTTTGTTCTTACGATGCATATAATTATACATACATCGTATGATATATAAGCCCTCTCAATGAAGTCATAAGCGTCATCTTTTATTAGATTGACTATACAGTCAACTCGAATTGTTTAAAATCGAAGAAACCAACCATTATAAAATTCATATTGTATCTGGCGTTTACAGTACTGGTCATCCTGTGTAATTTTATGATCGAATTAATCACCTATAAGCCACCCCACTCCTTCTACCTTACCAGAGTCAGTTTTGCCATTCAACAGTCCCTCAGAAACGATCGCGAGTCTTTTAAACAGACCATCAATTTCTGTGCCTTCGTCGTAAAAATTTTAATATTTTTACGACGTCGTACCAGTCACCGTACACTCATAAACGCCAAATTTATTAAAACAACCATCCTCGTCCGCTGCTGCCCCCCCCCATATTCGCTCCGTATCAGCTCTTCGTGCCCACCAAGAATGTCCCAACGCAATAATCACATCGACAACTTATTTAACGTTATTTCGAATCAAAAGTCGAAACAGCGAACCCACGTCGTCATGCAATTTGACGTGGTCCGGCCTTTGCAAAATGGTAAATGAACCCTTCGCGATATGTATGTGCGTGTAATAGGGGAGAGGGATGAGCAGTTGGAGGAAAAACGGTGGTTTTTGTTGCGTCAGTCTAGAACAATTCGTCGGGGGTATTATTGGTTGATGGAAAAACACATACACAACCACTTTGTGCTACTGCAAAAGGCGTGAAGTTAAAATTGAGTCCGGCCTTTAATTGCTTTTGGCTTTTGCGAGGCGATATTATGCTCACATGAAGAGAAACAGAGGAAGAATGCGAGAGAGGGGAGAGCGAGAATGCTCGAGAGAACGAGAAAAAGAAAACTTTCGGCTTTTGCAAAGGCCATAAAACGATAAAAAGTATACGCAAGCCTATCGTCTGATTTGTATTTTGTTGATGTTTCATTCCAAAGCTTTTGAATTATGCGAGAATGTAAAGTTATAGAAAATGAAAAGTTGTATAGCACTGTGTGGGCTTAGGGTGGAAGGGAGGAGCTGAATGTCAAAATATTGAGAAAATTTTTCAAGGATACATCGTAGAAAATGGAAGCCTTTGAGAACACGTACTAACAGAATTAGTGAACAAAGATGATATTGGAAATTTCCATGGGGGTAAACAGTTTAAATCGTTTTATACTCGCGTATAGATGAAAGTTTTCTGTAAGGCTGTCTGCATGTGGATCGTCATACAGATGAATAGGGAAATTTTTTATCTATATTCGTTGGGATTATGTTTTGAAAAAATCAACATATTTTAATTATTTTTCATTTCATTTTCATAGCATTAAAGCCAATTCAGAATTTTTGAAATCGAGAATTAGATAATAAAGCACTGTTGTATTTTGTATGGTAGAACCTCCCAATATTCTTCATCTTCTATGTACTCGTATTTTCACTTTCTTCCCAGTGTTTTCCCCATTTCTCCTTTTTCTTTATTGCCATTGGTTATTTTTTTCTTTAATACGAGTATGTGATATGTATAACATCTGTACACTCTAATAGAATACAGTGAACTTTCCTCCTCCTCCTCCTCCTCCTCCTCCTCTAGTATGTAAGATTAATTTAGATATCGAAGGGACTCCCAAGGAAGGATTTTTATTTATATCTGCCTCAGCCACTGAGCCCCAAATATAATATTCTTTAACAAAAGCTATGTAGCTTCCAAGATTGGGGGTCATAACTACGAAATTAAAAGTCACAATGACATTAAATCAGAAAATTGGAGGTTACACTGATGTGAAACAAGTGGTATATAATTGAATAACCTGTGTGGTACCCAATTTTTCCTCTTTGAGATAATGTGGATGGTCAGCCCGCATAAGGTCAGCGACCTAACCCCTTACGTATTTCAAGCCTTTACCTGCGGCAGGAGGTGACCAGATATATGGTGTAGGCATTTTTGTTGAAAATTACCAATTCGTGTTTCTCGCACGTACAGCACTTGTTATACGAGCTGCACGATGCGAACTCCATAACCGATTTCATTCCTATTAATTCGGACAATTGTCGCATCTTTAGAGTTCCGAAAATGAAAAAAAAAAAGTTCTATCTCTTATATAATGATAATATAAAAATAATCTCTACACGTTTTCTTTCATTTTTATTACACACTTTTATTTAACTTCACTTGCTTCGTTGATGTCCTCAAATCTTGAAACCTCAATTTAGGTGACTTGTAATTATCCTATATTGATGAAATTTTACAAAATGATAGTTTATGCATGACAATTCAATATTATCCATTAATCAGCTCAATCAGATCAAAATTGCGCCTCCTATGACTAAAAACAATTTTTACCCCTCCTCTCTATCGAATTCTTGGATCGAGTTTCCGTTTTTGTGGATTAAAACGAGACAAATAAGACAACAATATAGCAAAAAAAAAAAAGGTGGATGAGAGGGAGTTAAGAATTTCATGGCTTTTGTTGTAAGAAGGTAGCAGGTATCTTCTCTCGTCAAAACAAAATAGAAGAAGGAAAAGAAAATATGTAAATTAAAAGTATCGCATTTTCAATTTTTTTAACTATTAAATAAAAGTGTGTTTTTAAAAAAAATATTTTTTATATATTATTATATGAATCTCTACTTGATTCGAGTAAAGCCGAAATTAATCATTAACTTCTTCGATATTCTGTATCATGAATCTTCTTTTATCTGCAAAATATGGATTAGAAAAAAAGGGCTAGATGACAAACTGCAAAAGGACCAGAAAAATATAAGAACAAAATAAAATAAAATGTAGAAAGAGAAAATGGAAAAGAACCGACCATTTTTCAATATTAGCGGTCTTTTCCTATTAGCTTTATTACTTTAAAGTCTCGGCGGGTTGAATTGAGAGGAGAAAGACCTTTCTCTACAACGGGTTTCCATGATAAAAGGAAAATTGTGTATCTTTTTCTTGGTCGCCTTTTTTCATTCTCTTTTTATTTTTATTTATTTTTTGATTCTTTTTTTTTGTCGGTACTCCTCCTCTCCGAGCTATCCTTTCTTTCTCCTTTGCTTCACCATATTCACTTTTTTTCTCCAAAAATGCGCAAAATTCGACTTGCAAAAAGAGGAGAAAAGAAAGCTTTTTCACCGCTACAAGGAGAAAAACGAAAGTCGAAAAAAGAGAAGAAAGGGAAAAGTGGGAGTAGGTAGGGGACGGGCGGTAGAAAAAACGAGTAACTTTAATAATTTACGAGCCGAGTTATTTCTTAAGGGTGTAATAAAGCACCGGTGGTGCTGGAGATCCTAATGTCTCTTAATTATAACGGTCGACGCTATTGGTAGTTGGTAAGATCCCCCTGCCCGCTTCATCAGTCTTGTCGTTATTTTGGCGGGTTTTTCTTCTGGCATTTTCATCCCTTTCTTCTACTCCTACCCCTTCAGCGTCCACAACCTAACCCGACCGCCACGATAATACAACGTGTAACGACGTTCGAATCAAAATAACAAATTCTTTAGGTTGTGAATTTTTTGGCGAGGCGAAAAGCGAAAGGATTTGCGCCATAAATGTTTCTTTTTTTCCCTCGACAAATTTTTAACGTCGAAAATTTTCGTATTTATGGCATGGAAAATTGAGAATGATGAGAAAACGACTTTATTGAAATGGTGGATGTGGTTTTCGTCTCACTTTTTTTCACTTCCTCTTCGCAGATGACTTTGTCTGAGGAGGGTGTCTAGATGTAGGGTGAAGAAGTTAATGACGTACTGTTTTTCTTTCGCATTTAGTTTTTTTTTTCCTCCACTAAAAGAAATAATTATGTTTAATAATTTTTTGAAGAAGGACCACTATAGGAATAAAATTTCTACCGGATGAATTATAAAGCCAGACCTCGTCCGATATGCTTTTAATTTCAATTTATTGAAAAATCAATTTTCCGCTAAGATGTCCGTTCTCATCTTCAGAATCACTTTTATGAAAATTCCTTAAAACCTATCAGTTACGATCACCTCTCAAAAGAGGTCTTTCAATGTTGTGGTTTGAAACTGGGCATCAGCTGGTGATAGCAGCCAAAAGAAGAAAGCATGAAACTTGAATGATTATTTTTCTCCTTGTTATTAAGGCTATAAGTCAAATGAAACTTTATTAAAATTCAAAGGAAACTGTGCCTTCAAAAACGATTACAAATCGTAATTTTTTGTCCACATTCTTGTTATTTACATACTGCTGGAAAACCACGAAATGGATAGTCATGAAATTTCTATTTGTTTTGTTTTTTTTTTTTGCTTTTTTCATCGTACTTTATCCGAGTAATAATATCACCGCGATTTGAGAATAATTTCGTAATTAAAATAATTTCTAATTACTTACTCGCGTTAAATATGGGTTTTATTTTATTTCACTATATATCTATAAATAGCATGGACCTGTCTGAAAGTTGAAAGGGTTAAGTTGAAAATAATTAATTTTTCCGTCGACTTGTTTACATTTCTCATGAAAACGGGGGTACACACTATACCCTACACACAATTGAGCCATTAAATTCGTAGAAATTTTTCACCATCCTTCGAATCGTTTTACTGCAATTACGATCTTTTAAAAGCTTTATCGAACAAATTGGCTACGAATGAAGGAGAAAGCTTGATAAAAATGGAGCGAAGTTGAAGAAAACCGAAAGAAAGAAAAATAAAAAAAAGGGTTGAATAACGAGTAATTGTCTGCGCAGTAATAGCATTTTAACAACATTTAATATCCTTTTTTTCTCTCTTTCTCTTTTGACTTCTTATCGCAGAGAAAGGATGAAAAAGAGCAAGCAGGGAGAGGGACAAAAATTAGGGAAGCGCGAGAAAAAAAATACCGAAAGATTTTGGTACGCAACTGTGCTATGTGCTGCGCTCCATTTTATAGTTGCACCTTACTCGCCCTTTTTTTCTCACACCCTTTCACGTCTAACCCCCACCCCTCCTTATCGCTTGGTTTTTGTAATTACTTCGCCGTTAAGACGAAATTTGCGTAGGAGAATTACAACGAGCATCCCAGAGGTTGCAGGAGGGGTTTGGGGATTCGGCGAAAGCCTAACCCTTTTCATTATTTCAACTTTATGAGAAACAATAGGGTGACTCTCGAGACAATTTGACTAATTTATATAAACGAAGGGGGATAGCGAAGAAAATTTATTTTCGTTGCTATTTTCGTTGCTAATGTTACAATAATCGACGATTTAAAATTCAAAACGTTATCACGTTTTAAATTCGAATGTAATTACTGTTTCTTTCATTTTTATTTCGAGAAGGGGACTATAGGCTTTTCATCGGTGATTAATTGTATCGACGTTTTCCTTCGAATTCGTAATTCTTTTGCCAGCTGAAACGAAGAACGCGAAAAAATTCCTGTTCAACACTTTCCTAGAATTTTGGTATATTATGCCCGCATTATTCAAATCGTCAGACACATAATGGGCCAAAGCAGTCCTGACTTGTTTCTACCTGGTTGAAAGGTGTTTTGACACCTTATTGAATCTAATAAAAATGCGATATTGATAAAGAACGGTTGAAATATTTTCGATTCCTGTGAGATGACCAAATACTAGCAAAACAATTTCCATTCATTTGATAAGCAGCAAGAGCAGCATTAGAGAAAATTTTGAAAAACTACTGTGTCCATATAGTGAAAAAATGTATCAACGATAAAACATATCCGAATTTCACCACTCTGGTTGAAAATATAATAAAATTTAAGCGTTACTTTTATTTGCTTCGATACGAGCATCGAGCAAATATATTCACCAGCTGTAATATTCCATTTTCCATTATATTTTGGATGGAGACAAAAATTAGAATTGCAGAAAAACTTGCCCAAAGTAATTCTTTAGTAGTTGCATGTGTGTAATTACTAAGTACCTACTTACTTGAGTTACTGCTTTAATAAACTCGAATCACAAGTTACTCGATTGTAGTCATCTTACAATTTGATAGAAGCAATATTATTCCTCCAGAAAATTGGAAGACATTATTTCTTTCCTTATACCTCTCGTAAATTTTTCAAAATGGACATAGGACCTTTTTACCTTAACGTACCTATGTCTTCAACCAGGTCGTTCAAAATGTATGGTGTATACCTTTACGTTTTTTGAGTGATTCACGATTTAATATTTTTTGGCTGAGTTTTGCACCGAATTGGCTCAAATTTTTACTCTTGAACATATTCACTATACTCGGACAAAGCTCTTTTTTTTTAAATTTATTTTCCAAGTGGGAGAATTTATTCAGGGTCTCAAAAAACCCTTCTTTTGGGGCTTTGAAGAAAAAATAACAAAAATGATATTGAAGAAAGGCTTGGTTCGGGCTTAGAAAATATGTTCAAGGATAACGTATCCAAATTTGAGGAAATTTGGTGCGAAACTCGGTGAAAAAAATGGTTAATGGTAATTGCACTTTTATGCCAACAGCTCGGGAAAATTGTCATTTTGGCTTCCAAAACGCAAATGCGCAACATATTATGTGTCAAAGAAATGGTCTATATTATATTTTATTTAATTTTTAAAAATTTCCCCTTGTAACAGGTTTATTACCTACTTTAGGAGATTTTAACATTTCATGCAGTTCATACATACTTATCTCTTAAAAAGTATCCCTTCCAGTATATCTTTATAAACTCTTATCTACACTTTAATCTTACATTCATTTACGCCCCACCTCCCTCACAATCATTTATACACACTTTACCTATTTATCCCCTCCAGCCCCTCATATCTTCATGTTTTTAATGAATTTTTGCCAGCATTCAACATTTTATTTTCACGTAGTTTTTCAGATATCGATGTTCATTATTCGACTGAACAATAATTGACGCATTTTCGTTTAATTATGGCGAATGAAAAAGTAGAATGTTGCGTTATCTATTAACGAATTTCACAAATCGTTCATTACTAAGTTTCACAATTATGACTATGGAGAGCGTTAAAAACAGTTCGCAGTTCATATCATTTTGTGAAGCAACATTCACCCTCTACTACCCCCGAAAAAAAGTTTGTTTTCGTAGCCAATAGGGTTATGCAAATCAATTGCAACAGACATAAACGGATTTCATCGAAAACACTATTTGCTTTATTGAATGTTTGATGATAGTTGATTTTCAGATTTATCATTGCATTTTTGGGATAACTCATAGGTCCGTGGCAGAAGTTAGGGGGACCCGGGTGATACTGCGGTTGTGCAGAAAAAATTCTGCCCCAGCCAGAAAGAAAATGGTCTACGCTCCCTCTCCGCTCAAATTTTGCACAATCCCGCTAAAATTTCTCTCAAATGCCGCTCAATTCCACTCAAATTTTGCTAAATTCCACTCATCCCTCTCAAAGTCCGCTCAAATTTTGTGTTATCATGAAATAATTTGGTAGAAGTGTAGAATAGAATTCACAGTTACCAAAAATATTTTCATCATTAGCTGTGAAATCAAATCTCTAATCACAAATATTCATACATAATCACATTTCTGAGATTTCCCTCTTTCAAATGGAACCAAATTCAGCTTTCTACGTTGAGTAAAAACAGAGAAGTCGCAAAATGAAAAATAGTTTGAAACGTAGCATGAAGTTCATCCTTTTTATAGAATGTTTCAATCATTAAGAGCAAAATAAAATATTACATAATTCCAAAAGATGTACATGTATGCAGACATAGATTTCTGTGAGTTTTTTCTTTCTAATGAGACCAAATTCAGCTTTCTACGTTAAGTAAAAACAGAGTAATAGCCAAATGAAAAATAATCGCGGAATGAAAAATAGCGTGAAACGTAGCATCAAGTCCATCGTTTTGCAGAATGTTTTAATTATTTACCGGGAAGTAAGCCATCAATTCAAAAAAGTGTACGTAGAAAAAGATTTCTGATAGTTTTTTCTTTCCAATGAGACCAAATTCAGCTTTCTACGTTTAGTAAAAGGAAAGTTATTGCAAAATGAAAAATAATTTTTGTTCTCAAATTTAGTGTGTGACAGACATCAGGATATTGAATTTTATTATATTATAGATTCCTACTGATTTGCCTGCAAAGTGGAATTAGGCAACTTATCTTACGTGTATATGTTCATTCTGTCTTTACAAACGGTTGAAATCAGTTCCACATAAACTGCACAGATAGCGTTACTCATAGTCCTTCTTTTGAATGGGCAGTCTGCTTGCAGCCTTGTATGCTTGTATGCTTTTATTTTATTTTATCTATTTCTTCAACTTGAAACAGTCGACTAGTGCATTCTCTTACGAATTAATGAGTGCTCGAATCTTGATTCTTTTTTCTTGTGATATTTTTTGACATTGTAAATGTTCTACTTGTCGGTCAGTTATTTTGTTTTGTGATATAGGGAGGTAAAATGTGAAAAAATTTGCTAAGGTAGGGGCGCTCTTCATTCGTGCCGCTATCTGATGGTCTTTTTTACAATCTATGTTCCTTTTCATCTAAAAACAGAAAACATTTTGTTCGAATGGCCCACGTACAGCCCCACCATTTTTTTTTCCTCTTACTCTTTTCAACCACGACACGACACCGTGCTTATTAGGATTTTATAAGTTCATTATTCATGAAGTCCATCCGGGCTAATGATTTGATTTGAAGCTTTTTGTGGAATGTAATAGGAAATCTTAGTTTGTATTGGCGAATTGTAATGTAGATTGGTCATCCGCAGCGAAACATGATCGTTTAGGATGAATAAAAAAAGATTTAATCAATTTTTTTTTCTCATCAAAAAGGTTTGCCATATTAACTACAAAACTGAAATTAGTCTGCAAGATTTAGATTTAGCCGTGTAATTCACTAGTCAATCTATATTTATTTATTTATTTATTTATTTATTTTTTTATACTGATTAGGAAAATTGTTCTGAGCTCTCTGTCATCGTTGGTGATTTTTTGTGTCACGTGCTAATAGCACTGTTCAGTAAAATGCAAATAACACCAGAAATTGTTTTTTTTTTTCTAGAGGAGACTTGGGGTTCAAAATGGTGACACTTGAATTTGACGATACTACCCATATACAGCAGTGGCGCAGCTACAAATTTGCTGAGGAAAGGGCTGAGTCCTGAATTTATCCCCAAAAGAATGAAATTCTGTAAAAAATCCTTTTTAATTTTTATTCCGAGGTGAAATTTGATGGTAAAGGTGGGGCTTCAGGCCTCTTAGTTTCCCCTTGGCTGCGCTGCTGCTATAGAGACTGTGATATAGATGGGCTGCACATTACTCTCGGAAAGCCTTGTATAATTTTGTACCTACTGGTTCGACATGATCATCAGTATATCTAGATATATGCCATACGTACAAGGCATTAGAGCGAATTTATAGGCGAGTCGGCGTATTTAAAAATGTGAATGGTGACACGGTAGAACATAAAAAGCTAATTTAATTTAAATATTTCCTCCGTTTATTGGTTTGTGGTGATGTTATAGGAAGGTCCTTCATATCGATGTTTGAGAAACGATATTATTCTGTCAGTTTTCTTCGATTCAAATAGAACGAGGGGAGGAGTTTACATCATTATATTATCTATCTGGTGTCTCAGCTACAGCCTCTTTTGGAACCATTAAACTATTAATTTTGCTGCTATAATAATTTAATTGCGCCTGTTTCAGTGTAGTCGTAAAAACTCGATTCGAAAGCAACCATTGAGGTTGTATGCTCATTTGCCATTATCACTTAAAATCACTCAGTTTTGACCCTATGAGTTTAATACTTTGATATTTTTTTGCGTTTGTTATCATATGCAGATTGCAGAACTATTATATTTCGTTAATTGATATTTAGTTTTGATCTAGAGCTCTATCTATACCTATACCTCGCCTTGCTTCGAGGCAGGTTCGTATTGTCTTGAAATTTTATTACTGCGTTTTTCGCGTAAGGAAATTTTTTTCTCTTTTGAATTACGGGCTTTACCGCCTGTTTTTTAAATTAGATTTGCACGTTCTTATTTTTTGTGTCCTTTTTTCTCTGCTCTGCTATACTTTTATAATATTTCGAGAATACAGTTACCGTGTGTTTATTTCATGACCAGACACCAATCATAAATCACTTTAATTTTTCTTTATTTGCTAACCTGGAAGACGCTATTGCTGACTGTTCGCGTTTTGTTTTTCCCATTTGTTTTTCACTGCCCTCTTTCGCCACTATTTTTTATCTCTTCACTTTCTTAAATTTGTACAAATCTACTTTGTTAGTAAGAATAGGTGTATATTTTCTAGCAGTTTTTTTTTTCTATCGCGTTTTTCCATTTTGTACGCGCTTTTCTGGAATTTATTTGCTTTTATAGAAATTTATTGCCCTGCTGTGTGCTAAAATTGGCTTTAGACAAACATTGCAGAACGTGCAAAATTTCTTTAATCTTCAGAATGGATGAGAAGAAATACATTTAAAAGAAAATAGATACCGTCTCTGTAGAGTATAACAAATTTCGAAAAAAGCATTGAACGGTCTTGGAAACTGAGTCGAGTAGTTATGTATTTTTTGGCTCAATTATAGTTATTAAATAACCTGTCAAGAATCAGCGTACAACACATTACTGGGCGAGGGTCTAAATTGAACATTTTCATAGCGAATGCAAGCGGTACACTATAGGTGAGTGAAGTTCAAGAGCCATTATGTCTCCTTTCACTCATTCGCCAATAAAATATTTCTCATTTTTAAAACCTTACGAGTTTGGAAATCCGCCGTTTTTTCTGATATTTACACCTAACTGTATCGCAGTGGTGGAAAATCAACTGTTCCTAGAAATGTAAACGAGTAATGTGTCGTACCTTCGGAACATTGACGTGACATGCTTTTAGAGTGAAAAAGTTGACGTCTTATTGGCAGGTGTCGGAAGAGGAAGTGAAGGTTGGTACGAGTATAAAATGGTTCGATGAAAAATCATTTCTTCATTTTTAATAATAGCATAAATTATCACGTTTTTGCAAATGCTTTTGTCGCATGAATATTTGAATGATGAAAGTACCTGTATTGCATCCTCTTCGTACTGTAGTCCAGTCACGAGATGATGAAAATTAGCCCTTTATTGTCATCTTCCATGCTTGTTTGATTGATCGCCTTATGGCTAACATACTGAAAGTCTTCTTTTTCATATTACTTTATTATAGCTTTTCGAAATATTGATTTTTCAATAAAATAAAATACAGATATCGTCACCTTGTGTGGTGAAAGACTATTCAAAATTTAGACACCCACAGAAAATTGCATATTAAATTTTCATGACTGCATAGCTCGAGGACAATTCAGGTTTTATATGAAAATTAATATATTAAGAATTTGTAAAAAACATGAAATGAAAATTGATACAAAACATTGAGAACAATACGAATATTTTTTCTCCGAGTGAATATTCATGTACTGGTAACTGTACAAAATTTTATTTTGCTCGAGTAAAAATACACCTGGTCCTTAGCCCCTCCCATAAATATATTTGTTAGTATTCTATGATTTGAATTCACGTGTTAAATGCATTTGTAATTCGAAAGACTCATTATCTACCTAATCCCTTTTTCTTAGTTCAGTAGTTTGACATCAGCTATGTTCAAAGTTTCAGACTGCTTTGTCATACAAGTAAGTCTATCATATTGAAAGTTTGCTTCGGGTTTAACTTTTTTTGTTACATCTTCTGAAGATGGATCGATTAAATTCCAATTGGCTCGAATTGACGACAAAAAAAGAAACAAACTTACGTGTAAAATTGTATTTTGATGTTAATTTAAGCTAGGAAACTATTATCGTCAAATTATAAGAATATAAGCACCATTAATTCCATGTTACCGATTTATTTCTGTCGTGACTACAAAAAAAAAAATTTAAAAGACATCAATTTGATTGTTTTTGTTTTGTAAAAAAAACCTACGTTAAACATTCCAGCCGACACGAAACGTGTTAGAAGATCCGTTAATTCGAGCAATTAAATAATCTCTCAGCCTCCAAATAATGTAAACCCCTTTCTTTCATTTTCTCAGTTTCAACCATTTAAATTTTATTCGAATATTAGAATAGTTAAGACGATTAAAAAATTGATGGGAACCGGTTTTCTTTTTCCAAACTCGAACAATTTTTCTCCAATTTTATTTTCTCGTTTCCCTCGATCCCCTCGCTTTCCTTAAACCATAATATAATTCTGCATTTTGTATTCGCATTCCAACAATACCACAGTCAGCAACTTAGCATCGAGACTATTTTTTTTAATGATACAACTACCATAGAAAACACATAGGCTACGTCCAAAATGAATAAAAAAAAAAAAAAAAAAAAAGAAAGAAAGAAAGAAAAAAAGAATGAGATGAGTTGAATAAAAGGGGGAGGACTGAAGAGGTGGGGGGCGAGATACAAAGACACGCAATCTTACTTTTTTTTCTAACACTGATAATGTAGGCTAATTTGTGTGTGGTACATGCCAGAGGATGGGAGGATGGAGCTATACCGGTCGCATCGAGGAAAGAGTTATAAATTAGATGGTTGGCACCACTGAATGGAGACCTTGATGTAATCTGTCAAAAAAAGGTTATTTATTAGCGCTTTTTAATGGCGTGGCATTTTCTATGTGTAGTTTCAGTTCCATTATCTGATAATATATTTAAACATAAGACTTATTCACTACACCCCCCTCTTTCCTTCGTGTATATTCCCTTTCTTCTTGTACTATCTCTTTTCTCTCTGTCTCTATCTCTCTTTTTTTTTTCATCTTAATACATGAATAGTACTAGAAACGTTGTGTTCGGATTAGTTTGGACGAGGAGTACAATTAGATTTTAAAATATTAATGAAAATTTTAACGGATACAACGTGTTTTGTCAGAGATGAAAAAACCCCACTCGTTATAACAGCAAGTAAAATTAGTTTCTTGCCCAAAATCTAAGCCAAATGTTTCGGAAGTAAAATAAATATGGATGTTGGACCTTTCTTTCATCGCTTTCTGGAGAAGTTTCACTCAAATTGGGCCTAAAAAGCCTTTCGTTTGGTCACAACTGGTCCGTATTTTGAAAAATGAGATGTTTTGTCGTGAACAGATCCAACCTATCCATACACCTCCTTGAACAGTTGTCATACTTTATGCTGGAGTCACGGGGGCCAAAAAGTTTTAATTGAAAAAGAGATTTTGTACCATTTTTTCGATAGCTTATTATCTATACTGATAGAAGGGCTGTTCATTTACCCTTCCTCCCTTCAAATGTTGAATATTACCCAAGACAGAATAACCGTGTATTAGAAAAAAGAAATACCATCGAGAATTGACACTAGCCGAGTTTTAAATTGAAATTCTTTTCACCTTCTCTATCTTTCCTTTCGTTTGAAACATTGTTTTTTTTGCTGTTCGACCTTTTTCTATTTGACTTTTTCGGCTTTTACTGGTTGCGAAAATGTATACGATGAATAAATGGCAAAAAGAAAAGTAGAAAAAAGAAAGTTAAAATGAAAAGAGTCTATACGGAGTAGTTCGTTAAAAGTGTGAACAATCTAAATACCAGGAGGAGGTATAGGGTTAATTCTGTTTGGGAGAAAGTACACTTTAGTATGTTTGGCGTTAGTTGTTTTCGTTTGGAGTTATACCATACGACACCCCGGGCACCTCTAAAACCATTATACTGTGACGACCCCCGTTCCTTTTTTTTCCTCCACTTTTTTTCTCTCTTTCTCTTTTTTTTTTATATTATCTTATTATGATTATTTGGGGACTAAGGGATTGGTAAAGATTAGGTTTCAAGACTGGCGTAAGTTTTTGCGGCTTCATTTTAAACTCCATGACGAAGTTAACTAACCTTTTTTTTCAGACTGTCTTTCTCTTCAGTTTCTCATCTTCATTTTCTTGCTCGTCAGATTTTCTATGAAGCACTGCTGGATGCTTGCGTCCTCATTTTCTTTGTTACTTTTTTTTTTTTTTTTTTAAATTTTATTTTAGTTGTATTTAAAATACCCTTCAAGCCTTTGGGAATGAAATGTTAACGAGATGAGAATAATGTTCGTTGATGGCTGATGGAGAAATTTGTGAATGTAGTTACTTCTTTTTTCCTCGAACTGATGATGGGAATGAAAAAGTAGAGACGTCTGCGATTCACCTTTTCAAAAAGTTTTGACACAGTTGTTACATACCACCCTAATTCTTCTTTAAATTTATAGCCATCATAATTCCTACACGATGTAAATTTCAATATGGATAATACGAGTATACCACTTGAGGTAATAAGTCTGGTTTTGCCAGACGAAAAAATTAGGCATAGGTGCAGTACTACAGATACTTGAGATAAGTACGAGCTTTAGTAACCAAATTATTTTACTTCTTGGAATTACGTACGAGTATGGTTATTCTCACGCTGTCATGAAGTTTCACCAAGTATATTATTATTCTCATAAGAAATTTTAGAAAAATTTGTCACTTTTTTTATGTAAATTTTTCTCAGCTGTTTTCAATTTCATTGACAATCAAAGATTCCTATAGATGCAACATATCACAACAAAAATCTGTATTCGATGTGTCTACCGACTACCTCATCGTTACTCCTGGCTGTCTAGAAAATTTTTTAATTTTTTTTCTGTATTATTGAATTATGAAGTGTCTTCCTCGGAACATTTTAGAAGAACTTTCAAAAAATGTTGAGAACAATAAACTGATAACACTCCCCCTTAAGCCGCTATTCTTGTAGTTGCACTTTCTCTTTGGCAGTACACCGGAAAAAACGATTATTCGATATGAACCATACCTATAATTGTTTACCCTAGTTTTCAAAAATTAAAAATCTTCATTCGCGTTGTTTTCATGTTTATGAGGTCAAGTTGATCTCGACTGCGTTGTCTTCAAATGTGTCTTTTCAAACATTTTCTCATTCGGTTATACTGTATCGAAAATCTCGGATATACTCGTACTCGTACTTTAATCCCGCTAAACCTATAAATCGTATTCAAATTCTGCGTTGTCATGTACCTAGCAATTTTTTTCAACTGTTTGCTTTTCTCTCATAAGGCGGAAGAATGATGGCGAAAAAGTTGCTGAGAAATTCTTGAAATGAGGAAAGTAGCGAGCTACTCCGAGACGAACCCCTACCCCTTTTCTCCAGCCGGGAAAGTTTATTCGACAACCCCGGAAATGTGCTGGATTCGAGAGAAATAAAAAAATTCAGCCGCAAGTTGTGCTGATGTAAAATTGACTTTTTTTCTTCCTTTTCGATGCTTTTTTTTTTCTTAGGAAACTTTCATTTATATTTCACGCTACAGATTAAAGCTTTCGTACACACTGCGAAGTAAAAGTAATTCTTCTTCTTTTTTTTCTTACTTCACCGAAAAACTTTTTGTTCGGTTTCCTTCTTTTTTTCCTTTTTTTTTAACGAAGAAAAATGAATGTGATATATACGTCGGTATTAGTAGTATAGGCATGTGGCAGGATTGCCTCTCTTTTATACCACCGTTGCTTCTATATTTAAGGGGGTAAGTTAGGTAATAAATTACCGGTTATAAATGGGGGTGAAGTACTACTATCGCCATTCCAGGCCTCCTCTTCGCCCGTATTCCAGCTCCAGCTAGTTGCTGCGTCCATGCGTTCGATGAGAGGAGAAAAAGGAAGGGATACCGAAGGAGAGGGCGAGGGGGTTAACCAGATTTAGTGAACGACGTCTCTCAAAATACCACTCATGGAACGTTAATTTTTTTGCTTGGTCGAGATTTTTGCGATTTTTCTTCTGATGTATTTATTTTGTGGACACATTATAGCGATACGAGATAGAAATCATTTTAATCTTTAATGCAGTTTTGTCGAAATGAAAGTGAAACCGAATTCGCGTGTTTGATGGATATTTATTTCAAAGGTAGGCTTATCGTAAGAAGAATGCATATTAGATACTATATTCCGGTAAGGAAAAATTATAGAATTGCGAAGTCATTATTTCGTGATGTCTTGCCACGAAGTTTTTAAAAAAAATTTGAAAACCAGCGTCCAAAACGGGAGAAATCATTTTTCTATCGATACGAATTTCCGATTTCGATATCGAAGGTACGTAATCACTCGAGACGTAGCTTTTTACCTCACAAAAATATTATAAGAATGCAATAACATTTGTCGAAGGGGTGTAATTTTTCGTTAATTTGCAGTCATTTATTCATTACGTAGTTTTTATTTGTACAGTCCCTCGTAAAAAAAGAAAATAAATTACAATTTTAGACCCGTCTGAAAAAGTACGTCTGAAACCAATAAAGATTTTACTCGATGATTTTCTGCATTTTGATGAAATTTGCAACAATTCAACTTATCTTCTTTTCTGCTGAAGACTGTTCCTAAATACCTCTCATTGGTGCGCTAACCCTTGCCAGGCCTTATTATTCAAATAACGAACTAACGGCAAATGTGAAGAAAAAAAAAACACTCGATGAACATTACTTCTTTACTTTTCCCTACAGCGCTACACCACATTTTTGTTTAGTTTTTTTCCTAATAGCGCACAATTATTTATAGATATGAAAACTAATAATACTCGCTGTAACTTATCGGTGTATAATTTATAAAATGTGAAATAAGTGAATAGAAATGAGTGAAAAATCAGTCAACAGGTCTGATGAAAATTCAATTATGTATCAATATCATACGAAATGAAAATTCTTCGCCATTATGTGCACTTTTATTTCAATTGAGAAAAAGAAAGCAATCAAAAATCGTATAGTTTTCACTTTCTTCCTAATTCTTAAATTATTCTGGAAACATAAAATAAGCTAAAATAATACGAGTATCTTCCAAGCAAAAACTATCTTTGTAAAAATTTGAGTTTTCAAAGAGCTACGACTAAACAGACGGGATGAGCATCAAGGTCGTCAAAGTTTGACCCCTCACAAAGTGACAAAATCGGAGCCAAGATAAAATGGACCGTTAGTTACTCGTATGTTCAATCCGAATGGTTGACCATCACCGCATATTGTAATATTCTCTTTCAACAGGGTGTACATGTACCCTTCAGCCGCAAGAAAATATAAATCCATCCCTACGAGTGACTTACACGCTTTCCTCACCCTCGGACGCCTCGCCGCGATCTACGTCCCAAATTAGCCAACCACTTGAACTGTTTACTCAACGCTCCGCGAATAGGTAGCCTGCAGACCTGTAGTTTATCAACGTTGATGACATCGCACACCGCATGCTTTACCCAAAAGCCTGCTGTAGCTTTTGGAGTTGGACAGTGGACACACCAAAGTTTTACGTCCGAGAAACTTAACGTCGGCGCGACGATACAATAAATTTTCGCACCCTTACGAACCACTGCGTGCATGTTCCAGTAAATAGGTATATACGAGTCTGCTGCCGTCGCTGCTGCCCTAACACGAGGGTAGTCCGAAAGATTATTCAACGAGGGGGTGTGGGGCGAAAGGGATAGGTTAGGATGAAATACGAGCAAACCATTCCCCGACGAGTAGCTCCCTCCGCGCCTCAGACCGCTCACATTTCGCAAAGAAACTCAGCCTCCTTCGGTTTACTCGTGTTCTTCTCTCTTCGGTGGCCGTTTTTGTGCGCCTGTGTTGGTACTCCGTCCGTAGTCCGTACGTCGAGTGTGGGGTGAATTCTCGTTTCACTTTCTTCGCCACCCCCTGAAGCCAACCCCTTCGCAGGCATCCATCGACGACGTGCTAGCGACGTGCGACCTGCTCGACGTTGGCGAAAATTATTCTCACCCCCTGGACTCAACCCCTCCCCCGCCCCCGGCACTTCGCCGTTAGCCTTTACCAACGTGCGGTAGCCGTATTTTACCCATCTCGCATACTTCTCTCTAATTTGTAATGCGGTGAGCTGTTTAATTTTATGAACTACGACGACATATACTGGCACTCTCACACTTTCTCCCTCGCACTCACCCCCTTCTGCCGTCTCGCTCGTACTTTCTTGCAAGGTGCGCGCCCAAGGAAGAGAAGTTCGGATATTAACTTTCGTCGTAAATTTGAATCATCCACCCCAGCGTTTACCGAGACTTTATTTTTATTTCATTTTTTTTTCCCTTTTTTTTATGTTCGCGCTTTTTGTTACAATAAAGAAATAGGCCGGGAAGGGTACTCTACGGTAGCCTGTTCCAGGCAGTTGCAGATATTTTTCTTCCTAATTTTTATATGCTCCATTTTTTTAGGTCGTTCTTCATGTTTTATGAGTGCTATGGTCAGGTCCATACCACGGCTGTGAGTGGAAGGTAAATGGAAGTTTTTTAATCTTACTCAGACTGGTTACTCCGTATATAATTTTCAGTTTATGTTTGGCAAGAGAATTAAATGGAGATGCTCGAGTATACTCGCACCATTGGCACCTTTAGGGGAAGGTGGCTCCCAATAGAATACCTACTAGATTCTTATAGATTCGTAAAGAATTTCTTTGCGAAATATTAGTTTTTTATGCCCTCTACGTGATTGAAAATTAATTTATTTTCCGTTCTTCGAAGAGTATGAATTTGAAAAGACTCAAATTAGTAATAGTAAAAGGTGTTGGTAGAAGAAAGTGATGGGTTTCATTTATATAAGTTGGACTATTTTTGTTATGGAAGATTTTTCTTTAGTTGAATCACTTTAAAAAAAAGTTTCAAGCAAAATAGTATGCCTAACAAAAAAACGAGATTAAAAAATTATTTCTTATTTATTTCTGTAAAATAAATACCTATAAGAAAAATAAAATTCTTACAATGATGAGACGTGTCAGACTCGTGCAAAGAGGTCTGGGTATAGCTTCCAGAAAATATGAGCTTCTGTGGCAATAGTATCGCGTATGAAAGTGTTTATTTGCTCTCCTGTGTAGTTTGAAAAGGTGGATTTATCCCCTTCTTGCATATCAAATGTTCGTATAATCAATTAATGTAGAGATGAAACATGAATATTCAAATCACCTTCCGAAGATGATGATTAATGGGTCAACAACTCGGTCGTTCTATGATTTTCATTCCTTCTAAAACACGACGCTGAAAAACAAATAGATTGCATCATCGAATATTTAACATGGGTAGATACCTCTACCTACCTTACTTGAAATATCATGTTGTCGAAATACCACATCTTTGGAACCGAGCGCAAGTTTTTCATTCGAATTATCTCCTGACAATCGTCGACCATTATAATGATTACTCAGTCAGTAGGTACTTGCAATTTTTTCTCATTTTTCAGAACTATTCCACCTTCACATTCGTGTTTTATATGGTTGGACATAGCAGCTGATTATTCATAATACTCGTATTTTATATACGTTAAGATCGAATACTGTTTGAAAAAAAAAAACAACTTATTGAGAGTAGTAGTTGAAGTTATTTTTAATTCTCCAATTCGACGTGTATATTTTGAAAAAAGCTTCATTGCTAATATTTGACAGACTTACATGTATTTCTGTAAATATGCATGGTATTCTTGTAAACTGGTATATGAACTTACACATTACACTAATAACTGGTTAAAAAGGTGTCAAGACGCCTTATCACAATGTGGCATTCCATAACAGAGCTCCAGTTTTCCTTATATCACTTCATTTATTCCCCACATCACTTTCTGCTTCATCAGTAGAAGTGATTATAGTGACTTTCCTTTTAAACTTCTGCGAGAATTTATCGCAGCAATAAATTCTCTCTTTTATTGGTCATTGAAGAAAGCTGAAAAGTGCATAAAATATTGTTTAAATTCTTGACCTAAACGCCACAAATCAAGCACTTTTTAAAAGGACGCCCGTATTCGCGGAAATATCGATAATTCATATTTTTCATTGGTTGGCTGGCGGTGTACCTGTGAACAGCCGGGTTAAGTTTTTTTTGAGAATAAAGCCGAAGAAAAAATCAACGAAAATGAGAAAGAGTGAGATAATATTCGAACAACAGGTTGTAAACTGGTTTTTGGAAAAGGGGGGAAATCTTACGAACTAACCAAATACAAAATAATAAGTAGTTATAACAAACCTTGGAATGGAGGGAAAAAAGAAAAAGAAAAACACGAAATACAGACATTTATCATATTGATATATGCCCACAGCTAAAAAAGCTGACACCGATTTTTTTTTTAGCTCTCTATTTTTCTCCTTATATACATTTTTTTGGGTTCGGTGCATATAGGTTTATGTGGAAAGAGAAAAAATGGAGAAAAAAAAATTCCAAATCACATTGTCACAGAAAGTAACGATTCAAAATGATCAGATTATGTTTGTTTTAACTCCACCACCACTTTACCTTTTTTTTTTTTTTCCAATTCTGTTTTCTTTCCGTTTTCCCTGCTACGACATATTGCCTAACGACTAAAACCCGAAAATTTATATCCTCCATTTCCCACGTATTTTTGATGACATTGTATTCGCCGAAAATATATTACTTATAGAGCGGGAAAAAGGAGAAAAAAAACACCTACTTAATTATTCGGAATAGAAATAAGAAATGGTAATCAGGCAACCAAATAATAATTAAATGAAAATTGATTTTTCTCATTCCACCACGATTCGAAAAGAAAAGTTTTAATTACATTTTGATAAATGGAAACCTGCTGAAAGAAATAGCGAGTTGGGGGGGAGGGGAGGGAGGGCTATCTTTAAATTTAAATCCAATTATAAATGGTCGAATGACAATATTGAGGACTTAATTTTCAAAATGGCTTTTTAGTTTTTTTTCGTTGAACAAGATGTGGCTTGCCAATATTGCCTCTATGATAGGTATATTTACAATATTCATAAAATTAAAAAGTCGTAAAGAAATAAAGGGGGAGAAATTTGACTTTGCTGAGAAAAATTATGTTAGTAAATTTCAAGTATAGCCCATATAACAGCCATGATATGGAGTTGAAAAAGGCCATTTTTCTAAAAACCAACAAGTTGGACGCCATCATACACCAATGAATGGGAGAGGGTAAAAAAGGTTCAAAAATAGAGTGGGGAAACGAGAAAGCGACCAACCTCATTTGAATAAAAATTGTTTTTTTGAAATTCGTACGATATACATTTTCAACATTTTCAAGGCTCTCTATTTTCTCTGTCAAAATCCTTACTTGAGCTTATACCTGTCTGCATTACTATTTACTAGTGCACAGGCTCAGCCCATCGATGGAAGGTTCAGAACTGCCGTTTTAAACCGGGTTACATGATCGTTTTACCTTAGTTCCCCAGGGGTGCTGGACATTGTCATCAGTTCCTGCATCAAACCCGGTTGGAAACCCGATATTCTGTGGTGTCCAATATTTAAAAAGAGCTTCTGCGAATCGAGTGGGTGGTAAGCGGGTACTGTTATAAAATGGTTACCTGTATTTTTCAGAATCGATGACTGTCAAAATTTGACTATTCGAAGAGGAACAATTGCCTAAAAAAGATTCCATTTCGGTTTTCTCGTTTCGACTTGCTGAGAAAGAAAAAAGTAAAAAAAAAAAAAAAAAAACACGGAAGAATCAAATAGACTGACAGAAAAGCTGTAAATTATGTTCACTGTCGACAGTATAGTCACATTTTTTGTCGTTACAAGTATGGGTAAAAACTAAAAAGGTACCTATACCTAGTTTTGTTTTCCTTGCGAATTGTCGAAAAAAAAAAAAAAAAAAACATTTTTTTCGACTATTGTTAGTTTAATTTTTACCAGCAGGTTATAGAAGGAGTGAAAAAAATGAACGACTGCGACTGACTATTTTAAATACCTGGGTATCTATTACTACCTCCAAATCCAAAAGGGCGAATGTATGTGGTATCGAAGAACATGAGGTCTTCTTTTGTTATCACATTTTTGAAAGGGAATGATTTTAAAGCGGAGATATGTACGTACTTGTGTTTACAGTTTCAAGGTGTCTACTGTCTGCTGAAAAATCCGAAGTTTGTTTTGAATGAAAAAATAAATTTCAGTATGCGGATTATAAAATGATGACGAGTCAGTAGTCAGTACCTACCTACAATATGTGCTACTGCGGTGTTTCTATTTCATTTGAACATTATTTTTCATTATAATTTGTTCGGAACTCCCCATACGACACAAACCTGCGAATCAACTCTTTCTCATTTTAAAAATGGTCCTAAATAATAATGTGTCTATTTATGGTAATGACTGAACAAAAGAAAAGAGTAACGTTCTAGGCGCATATTTCTTCTAACCACATTCTGGCCTTAGCTTGGTCCATTTTCATCCAGCTTATATTTTTCTGTATCAGATTTTACTCGCCTTACATAAGTTCGCTAATATATGTATACGTAGATACGTTACCCTAGCTTTTTCGTCTTTTTTTTTTCTCGAAATATATATATTTTTGTGAATAAGGTAAAACGATATGGTTTGGGTACCACAGGTTGCCAATAAAACGAACAACACCTCTTTAGGTAATGGTCCTTTACAACCTTTAAGTTTTGGCGAGATTTTAGCGTTGTAACTGCGTTACTATTACATTAGTTTCCATTAACTTCTCGCCTGTTTGCTTAATTTACGTTTTGTTGCTGTTGGTTTTTTCTCCTTTTCTGATGCTCACCCTCCCGTAATGCTATTTTGTAATTTGATTTTTTTTTTTTTCAATTTTCAATTTTTTTTTTTTCATCAACTAAAATAAACAAAACCTCGATGCTGAGGTAATAAATTTGTGCTCAAGCAATTATCAGCTCGTCTGCGTGTAAGTGTAAAAGGCCAGAACAATGAGGGGGGCGTGGTGGGTTATGGTTTGTTCATTCAAACTGTTGATTATTTGAAAAGTATAGTTTTCGAGTATGTTACGAACGGCTGGAGTAAAAATGGTTAAAAGTCGTGTTTCATACTCGAGTCAGAAAAGAAAATAATCAAAAACAAACGTGAAGAGATTTTCTAACTTCGAAACTTATTTTTAATTGATAGAAAGTGTAATAGTCTACTGGAAAAGTTCGGAATATACGTATATAAAGAGGCTTCAGAATTAAAATTTTGATTCAGTTTCGTAAATTTAGCTTGATTCGGCTTTATGAACTTTAGTTTGAATTTGGTCGCTGCACTTTTACAATACCCTTGCAATTAAGACCACATATGCCACCTTTTTTTTTGTAAGCATAAGTTGAACTGGGGACAAAACATGTATAGGTATACGTATAGTGTGTATTGCGTATAAAGGTACCGTTTTATATAAGAATACCCAGAGAGGAGGAGGAGGACGACGAGGCATTACGGGATGAAAATAAAGAAAGATTTCACGAACGCGACCCGACGAATAACACATTTTTATCTTCAGGGTCCGATTTATGGCTGCTTGTATGTACAGCATTCAAAGTACAGTATACCAGCGGAGACTTATTTACATTTTAATGGGTTATACTTATATGCGTATTTACTACAATATATTCCAAAAAGTCTACCCCGGTATCAAAAACTACAAATAAAACGGGAAATCTTGAGGAAAAAATAAAAGGGCAAAAATAACGAAACGTGATACGGAAAAATGTGCTCCGTTTCAGCATTTTTCATTCTTATACGCCTTCGTCCTCTCGCTACCCCCTCATCTTGCCATTTCCATTTTCCTTTTTTTTTCTTTTTTCGAATTTCTTTCTCTCTGATTTTCTCTCTCTCTCTCTCTCTTTCGGAAGACGGTTTAGGGTAATAAACTACACTTGAATACGAAACTGTGGAAATTTATGGGGGCGCGCGTTTCCACTAGAATAACGAATAACAGTACCTACAAAAAAAAAAAAAAAAAAATGCTTACCGCTGAAAAGCCGAATGAGAGTAGCCCACTGAAGTGCAGAATAACTAAAATCACGATATTCAAGAAATTAAAGAAAGTTGCATGGAAAATAATTTGAATAGTGTACAAAACGTAACTTACCTATCTAATTGAATTGCGCAGCAATTTATTTAAGAATGGTAAATGATTGAAGATGATAATATTCAAACTTGTGCCAAATGAAAGTGGTTAACAGCGTAGTAAGAATGGATAATGTAGTTGTACGTGTGCCGAAAAACTGTTTTTCCAGTGTTACCAGGTATCAATATAAAAAAAAGCCGGAATTACTTTTGGGACAGCCTTCGTATTTATTTAGGACTTCGCTACGTAGTATCATACAATCCGTCAAACACAATTTCCATCATACGTCCGACAGTTTCAATATCATTTGAAAATGTAGAATGTATGATGCTGGCTTTCCAAAACTTCATCTGTTGCTACTTGCATAAGAACCTGTGTGTTTGAATTTGCTTGACGGATTGTATGATATTATGCAGCGGTGCCCTTATTCTTGCTCAATTTTTCTCAGATAAAGGAGGTTAATAGCCCAGGAAAATTAGTGTCTGAAAAAGAAGAAATTGATACAAAATGTTTTATACCTGGAATGTACTGGATCGGTGGTCCACAAAGTAAGCAGTTAAAATCCTCCGTCACTCCCACTCTTTGTGCGTTTCCCCAGGGGGGCTCAAATGTGTTGAAATTTTACGTTTTTCAACTAGGTATAACTTGAAAACTCTTTGCCAGATATCTTCGCCTAAGCTGAGTAAGAATTTGCTATTGATAAAAAAAATGTATATCCTTTGGTGCCATAGAAAAGTGCAGAAAATGAAGACGGTGGCCTCTTTTTTAATTTTTTTTTTAAATCTAAACGTTTTCGAGGGATTGACACAGTCTGTACAGGTGTAGTATAGAGGTATACTGGCTAAATCGGTTCTTATTTCTCTACGTCGAGCTTTTTCTAGTGAAATATTTCAGCGATCCGTTTTACCCCGTTAATGGCTAAAATCATTTTGTCTCTGAGCCATTCATTTCCCTCAAACATGAACTCGATATGATAAAATTATCTTACGAATATACTCGTGGTATATCAATATCATTGTGTCTGTTTAAGGGAGGAAAAAAGCCTGGGCGACAATCTAACTGAGAGAAGAAAAGCGCAGCGAAAAGTTGTAGAAGGAAGATAGAAAACGAAAAACCAATTTATTCCCCTCGTATTTTAATACTTTTGATAAAACTTTTGCTGTGGGGGAAAAAAAAGAAGAGAAAAACGGGAGATCGACGTTGAAAATTTTATTTCTATACACACCGCCACTTATACGTATCGGTGCTATCTTTCCAATTTCTTTACCCTTAGGAAAGTTTTTTTGCACCTCCCAGCCCCACGCTCTGCCAAGCCTTTGCCAGAGAAAGGGGTGGCAGGCAGACAGACAGGCAGAAAAGTATGTCTGAGCACTTTTTCACAGAACGTTCTTTGGCTGGTGAAATACGTCATATCTTTTATAATAAATAATCAAAATATCATCGGGTCGTTTAGTCGGAGGGCGAACAACGTCATATTAAACATTCCACGGCCTTTAGAATTTCAATATTTACGACAAATTTTTCTCCTCTTTCTCATTCGACCATCTATTTCACGAATGGCACGAACTCGATGAAGTCGAATGGCATTGCCCAGAAATATTTTCCGACTTTAATCAAAACCAAATTTGTGGGTGGTTTATTTTTCATTATAACTGTCGAACGAAAAACCAAGTGGACATTTCTAACCAAGATTTTCATCTTTAGTTCGTTTTAATGAAGTTGCAAAATATTGGTGCCAAAAAAATGAGTTGAGTTCCGACCTTTTTCCGAAGAGTGAAATTTCAATTTCAGTAATGATGTATAATTTATAATAGGAAGCAAATATTACAACGAATGGGCAAGCCCCGCGCGTACCCTCGCAGGGGCGATTGTGTGGAGGATTTTCCTTTTCTACTTTGATCGAATAAATTACTTTGAATATCTCATGATGTGGAGATAATACGAGTAGGTATTATGAAAGCCTACAAAAAAGGCACACAAAATTATTATATTTGATCCGCTACAAGTTGGCAGAGATGCTGCAATTGGTTCTCAAACTCACAGACAAGAGTTTGTGAGTCCTAGAAGTACTCTAATTTTCGAGAGTCGCTGAAGTTCGATTAACCAGTTTGCCCAAAACGAAATGTTCATCAACCTTTCAATCTAGACTTTTTAGTTAGTAGTCCTTTTATAAGTCAACCTCTCATAATATATTCAAAAATAAGCTTGAAATTAATTTTCCAAGCTGCGCTGTTCCATCAATATGTACCTTATTCGGAGCAAAAAAAAAAAAAAAAAAAAAGGTAGTTCGAGTTAGATCATTTTCTGTAAACTTCATTCTCGGAGCAAAACAAAGGAAAAAAGGAAGAAGGAAGAAAGAGAAAAAAATTATATACCAAATTACTTTTAAAGTTTACCCAACAAAGTTATACTTTGCGTATGACATTACATAACTTGAAGGCGATTTATGTAGTAAACTTTGAAATTAGTTATTGTTGGAAAAGGTGTTATCCTTACTTAGGGTTCGAGAAAGGCCGTAGACTATATATGAAGAATGTAAATTAAAGTAATGTTACTTGGTTAGAAAAAAATTTTACACAGCGCAGACAAGAGATGCTGTATTTCATGAAAGGAAGAAAAAAAAAAGCTAAATGATGAGGGTTGGAACGAAGATAAACTTTTTTAGGTCGTAGTGTATGAAGAGATGCACAAAGTTTCTGTGAGAAAAGTTTATAACGTGTGAGTGGTGTGGGTGCATATGTTGATGGTTGTGTGTGTTTATGAAATTCCATCAATGATGCGTGGAAGGTATTTGCTGCTTTCAACCCGAATGCACATTTTCTACAAGAACTTTTCACATCTTTCTTATTATGTAATTCTTTTTGGAATGCAAAATTAACAGAAATTTTTAGCTTTCGTAGGTATTGAAAAAGTTATACGACTTTTTCTCTTCGAAAGCAAGGAAACTTTTCTCTTCCGTGAAAACCTATGAAAGGAAATCGTTTGAAATTTATCAAGTAGATAACGTTACGGTTTATTTTGGTCTTGGTCGAATATTTTCCTGTTCTAGTGGCACAGTTAATATCAACACTGAAGTAGACAATATGAGTCATGATAATTTTTTATCAAAAAAAATTTTTTTTGCCCGATTACCCTATATCAATGACTGTACTATTGTATAACTGCAAAATTATTGTAATAAATTCGGAGAAATCAATTTATTTATAATTTTAATCGGACGATTCAACAGGGTGATAGTTTATCTTGATATCAACATTGTGAAGTCGATTTGGGCATCAACAACACACAATCATCAAAATATCCAATGTTAATACCAATGTTGATTAAAATGACCAATCAACAGAATTTTCTATACAAAATTTTCAATAGCGAATTTTTTCTTGGAAATTTTTAATTTTCAATAGGAGTTCTTGCCATGGAATTTAATGTACAGAATTTTCAATGGGAAATTTTCACTTGGGATTTTCTATGTGAATTTTCAGTAGAGGCTTTAATTTTCACATCGGAAATTTCTAATACATATACTGTGAATTTTTGCATAAGAATTTTTTATGTGAATTTTCAATAGGGAATTGAAGGATATTTTTCAACGTTTCCAAGTTAAGGAATTTAAAACGCGATAGTCCTATATTGTGTTCGTTATTAATGTACATTTTAAAAATAATACTGCATAACATTTTCAAGATCAACATAAAGAAATTTTTCAACATTGGAAAGAGTGGACATAATCATATTTTTGTCGATATTGTCATAAATTATCGAGCGTTGACCATTTCTAACATTTTGGCTTAATCTTTCAACCCTTCGAATATGCACTGCAACCAAGTAAATCAAATATTCCCTTTGCTTACTATTTTTGATTTTTTGCAATTCAAATTTTTCAAATGCCAGCTCTGTAAACCCTCTGCCAAGCTTTACTTTACCCCTATATGCCTTGAAAAGAATAAACGACGAAGGATTTTATAAACCTATACTTGACCACTACCCAACTTTCACTTTTGGGCATCCATTAAAAGCTCCATAGTACACCGAATGGCTATCGTCTCATACTTTTTTTCCTCCTTTTCCCCCTTTCTTTTACACGCTTTTCAAAAACTTGAGAACACTTCTACCAATAAATTTAATCTGTATTCGAGTGGCGATGCTACCGGGGTCATCCCCAAAGTCTTCTTATTTTTCTTTTTCTCTTTTCTTTTCTTTTTTTTTTCTTATATATATATGTATACTGAAGAATTTTGCAGTGTACGCTATCATCTTTCCACACCCTTGTTCTTCATTTTAGAGCATAACTCATTCGGCTGTCACTCCCAAACGGGAAAATTCCATACAAACAAGAAAAATATTTTATGATAAATCCTCTATCTTTCTCGCGTGCTGCAAAATATTACCAAACTTTAATATAAGTTTCGCCATCGTTTTTCATATTGATATTTACGTCCTCATACAATTTTTTTTCCCCCCAAAAGAAGAAGGAAAATAACGACGTATATTTTCCAACTCGTTCTAATACATCGTATTTTCCTCTTCGTAGAGTTATTGTGGAGGAACTGGAGATCCTTCCTCTGTTTTTTGTTTCCCGTCTTCATCTTCCGTTTGGTTCGTTTATCAATAATATATATTCAACTTTTTGGAAACCCATTAAAACTAATTTCAAAAATTTGATTGACTGATATTTCATCGTTTAAGTTGCTTTAAAATGAATCCATTCGATGATTTGTGGAATATTATACGAGTAGTTATCTAGTATTCCAGTGAAGCTCGAAGCATATTTCAAACACAGAATCGAAAAATCGTTAAAACTAAATTTTAGGGTAAATCCCCTCATTCAAAAACCATTGATGAGTTGGAACAGACTTTGAGTGTATTATATAACTGATCATTCGACAATCTTATGACAGTTAAGAATTGTGTGCTCGTGTATTATTTGTGTAATTCAATTGAACTATCCTGTATGGTACTTACCTATAATTTCAATTAGGTAGTTATATCGTTGTTGAGTATCAAAACCTCGAATAAATACTTACCGCAAAATTTTTTAGGCAAGGTCAAAGAAGTTGAAATAAAATGCGTGTTCGAGTTAGTTACTCGTATTACTGTTTCATATTTTTTAATATGTTATTATACGTCTTTCATGACATAGTGCATTAGAAATAAATCATACATACAATATTACAGCAATAAAAATTGAAAATTTTGGAAAAATTTGAAACCGATTAACGAACTATCAAGAAAATCAATGAAGAGCTTATTGATAAGAACCTTAACAATGGCGCGCGCATCATTACATTCTCGATATCGACTATCGACCTTTAACTTCGGGTTAAATTTCTAAATTCACCCCGGTGCAATGAAAACCGAAAGTAAATATTCTAACTCATCAATGCATTGATACTTATATTAATCACATGTATATTAACAAATGAAACAACGTTTCAACTATTTACACATGAAGGATGATAATCGAATTATATAAATATTGCTTAATTAAGTTTTCTGAATCTTTTTCTATTACCTAAAAAATGTTGCTGTTTGCTACATATCGCCTAGTCCACATATAAATATATTATAGCCCATGCATATTTTCACCCTCGGAGGGCCTGTTAGATCGGTAGTGAGTTTTTAATATTTTTTTCCACGATGTTCTGACGGTTGTGAGGAATATAATGCATCAATATTTTAAAATTTATGAATACTGAATATTGCAAAAAGAAAAAACCTTATGACGTAGTGAAGATTCAAGTTTTTTGACAATGTAAAGGCTATACAGAAGCCATGAAAGATGCGGTATCTTGTATGATAATTCACGAAAAATCTGAAAATGTGAAAAATAATTCATCATCTCGCGAGTAAATAGGCTTTTTATATTAATTAAAAGGTTGTTTACCTTAATTGCGTTTGTGTGTAATGAATGACCTTGTTTAATTTCTTCGATACTCTTTCTAATTTTGACAACGGAATTATTTATTTTACTTTCTACGATCGAGTACCAGTCTAAAATTTAGAGTATTGAAGCACGAATTTATAATATCTTTCTCACATATTCGGATGTGTATTTTTGAAAGATTAGGTACTTCTTTATTCTGCTGCTTTTTCTCTCATTCTATCAATTTCTACCCTTTCTTTCTTTCTTTCCTCTCGCCAGTACAAAATTACACTTTATGCTTCTAAATTGTCATTTTGCTCGCAAAAAGTACGAAATGGAAATTCCACGTTCCGATGTTTTTAAAGAGGTTAATAAAATATCGAAATGAAAATAATGCCAAGTAATATTTTAATCGCTGTGGCTATAAAAGATATTGTTGTCTACTATTCGCGTATATTTTTTGAGCATAGTTATATTCGTACACTTTGGAAAGGGAAAAAAATTAATAATGAAAAATGATTGTGGCTATTATTTGTTCAAATTTCTTTCCTAATGCACTCGCCTAATAAAATACACGAAAATATTATTTATTTTTAAACCGCAAGTTTTTATTCCTATTACTTCTTTGAAAGGATAACGTTTTTCAAACCGTTACTCTCAATTTCGAGTGAAATTATTAGTTTGCTAGACCGCCCTCAACACCAAAATTAATATTAGAACCAACTATTTTTTTCGCTTTTTTCTTTCTCTCGAAAGAAACGTGTAGAGATAAGTGAGACGAGTAGAGGCAGAGAGGAGGGACTCCAAATTAAAGCAGAGAAATGGATGAAGACTGAGGGTAAGTGGAGTAGAGAGAGAGAAAAATATGAAAGAGTACATCACCGAGAAGGATGAAAAATTTAGTAGACGCGAGAGAATGAAAGAGAAAGCACGAGGTAATAACTTTAAGTTAATGCTTTCGTTATTGTAAAAGAAAAAAGCCTAATGGATGGTGGTTATTAATGAAATGAATGCTCTGACGTGGTGTAACAGTGTAGTATAGTAATACCATGATGGGAAAACGAACGTTTTTACAAGAAAATTTTTTCTCCATTTTTCTTTTCTGCTTGAAAACTTGGGACTTGAAATAGATTATGGTTTATATTGTTCGCGATCTTTTCACGCAAAATGGAGTTTAAGAGTTGGAAATTTTTCGAATAAATGGCACATAAACTGACGGACAGTGGATGATGGTGGCATTCAAAGAGAGTCATTCTGTCATCGTTATAATTTAGAGTATGACTGAATTATGGTGGTTATTCGAGGTCAGCTTTCTTATAGGCTCGTATAAGTCGATATTATTTTTGATATTACTTTATCTCCCAAAAGAAACCACTGGGGAGATAAGCCGTTACTATCAGATCTGCAGTTCGGAAAACTCTGTTAGGAATTTCTCAACATAACCTCATCAGCTGTTTGTGTGATTGGATTGGTAATACATTTTGTTATTATTAGATTACTCACCAAGTCTCCATTGTTGGCTTTCTCTTTGTTTTGAGTTTAACTTTTCATTCTATTGAGGATTTGTTCCTTATAGTTTGTTCTATTGCCTCTTATAGTTGATATATTCTTTCTTCCCTCGGCTTGAATATACTGTATAGACTGTAAGTACTTTGAGGAGGGCTAAGAAGACAAAATACATTTATATATCCCTTAATCTTAACTATCCTTGACAAGAATTATAATCATCAATGCTGAGCACGGGTATAAATAGAAAATTCGATGATAACTTTGCACATATCATAAACATTTTCAGAGGTCCATAACCTACCTATTTTTCCTTTTTTTCTTTCTTTTTTTACGATTTTTATTTCTTTTGTGAACTTCTAAAACAGGATTATAATTTATCATCAAATGTATTTTGTTGGGTTGGTGAGATATTAACATACCCCACCTACCATAAGAAAAGTATTTATATTATTTATTTCATTCTATTTGATAAATTTTACTTTTCGCTCCGGCCGTTTCTTTTTTTTCTTTTTTATTTATTTTTCTGACAAATTGATTTATTGTTTTTTTTTTCTGTTTTCAGGTAAATCAACCAAAAAAAATACTGGTGTTTGGGTTAGTAATAATTAGTGGTGGCAAGCTCATATTGCATGTGTGTCATCTAGTAAAGGTAGGTGAATTTTATTTTTAAAAAAAACTGCTACAAAAATGATGTGAACGCAAATTTCTGAATGTTTTATTTTACCGTTCATTTTTCTCGACTCCAAATTCTCTTTTTCTTTTTCGAAAAATCTGTTCGCATGGATTTTTTTCTCTCCTTTCTCCGTCATCGTAATTAACATATAAAACTGCGAGTACATAAATTATTACCATTTTTTGGTCCTTTCCTCAAGTGGCTATAGGAGTGAAAAGGGAGGTGTAGCAAAAACATAAATAATACTGGGCTACAGTATTCAAGGAAGGGTGAAAAAAGGGAGAACGCGGATAAAATTTATTCGTTTTTTCGCATTAAAAAATTATTTATAAAATTCTTTACCCAACATGGAATGACTAATTTTAAGCCTTATTTTTGCGAGTTATCAAACATTCTTGTCAAAGTAAAACGTTTTCTCTTCGTGACGGAAAATACGATTTTTCGAAGTCTGAATGAATTGAAAAAAAAATTCTTGAGAACGAAAACAATGAGAATTTCGAGTCATGATCAAATGTTTGACGGAAAAAAGAGGCTTGATTCCGAGGGTTCTTCTTTATTCAAAAGTAGGTACCGTATATTATGATGCTAAAACTGAAATACAGCCTTTTTAAAATGCCACAATGGGCTTTTAATATTTCTGGTTAGGTAACGAAATCAGCAAGTGGCACTGCAACATCGATCGAGGCTACTTTGGGAAATTTTAACTTCTAAAATGTAATAATATGCTGAAGTGAAACGACAAGACGTAAGAATGTAGTACTTTTCAAAGGAAGTTTTCTGTGGTCAAAAGATTGAACTATTCAAATAGTTTTCGGTATCATAAAAATATTTTGAGAATTTCGACTCTCGTGGTAATATATTCTTAAAATAGTCCTAAAATACCAAAAGCAATCCAAACAGCAGCACTTGTATAACCTCATGCGAAAATTATTTTTAAGGAACATGATTCTTGGCTTAGGTATACTGTTACTCCCTACCCCGCTGAATTTAATCCCCAAACTCGGTGAAACCAAAGGTATTCTATTATGGTTGGTTAGTGAACACCCCATTGTACATAAAATACACACTTTTGGCAAAGGGTTAAACTGAAAGTCAATTTAAATATTCGGGTAAATGATTGATATGTGATATTTATTTACATTGTTTACATTGTATGGTATACAATCGCAGAATTGGTAAATTTCAAATTTGCTCATTGGGAAACTGGTTGCCCCGTACAGCATATAATTTCTTCTTCTCAAGAGTTATTGCTTTTCATAAGTAGGTACTACTCGTGTCTCGTATGTATCAGATGTTGGGAGGAAATGCAAATTTTTCCTACGAATAATAATTTTAGCGATTCAATAAATTTTTCGTTGCCTGTGTTATAATGGCGACAATAATATTATACCATTAGATGTTAACAAAAGAATGAAATATGAGTCAACGATGGTGCGTGCATGTATTTGAGGATACAAATATACAAAATACATTGTAAAAGAAGAGAACAAATTACGATTTAACTTTCACCCAACAATCGTTATTTGGCTTTCAGTCTATTCATTTTTTATCAACGTATTTTTTTTTCCCTTGCTTAACCCAAAATATACGTACTTCTTTAGTTCCTTCTGCTTTTTCTTCGTTTTGCTTTTGCACAATTTGCATAATCCGCGAATATATCGTCAAATTCGATTTCGTAATTTGGAAAAAGGAGCAGAAAGAAGAAGAAGAAGGAGAAGAAAGCATATACATTAAATTTTCTCCAAAATGAGAGGAAACATTTTTGTAATTTTGGTAGACACGCCATTTCCCCTGCCCCTCGCCCCACTGTCCACCGTCTAGAGTCACCCGTCGCCCTGAGCTCCCCTGCATCCCCTATCCACTTTTGCAGTTTTTATTCTATGACGTTGTTTAATATATATTTTCTGGCAACGGAAGCTTATAAAAGAGAAGTAGTACGCATTACACAGGAAAGATTTGTTACTGACTTTTAATTTATAGGTCTGCACTTTGGGACGCTTGGCAGTCAACCGATAAATTTGTTCTTTTTCAGGCCCCAGTTTTTATCCAATAGTTTACGACTTCGAAATTCCTCCCTCACCTCTCCTCCCGCCCAACCCCCACACTGTCACCCCTGTAAGTCCACCGATTTCGACGATAGCGCCCCCCGCCGCCCCCCTCTCTGATAAAAATAGACACTACGCTATTATCTTTTTTTTTCTCGTGTCTTTTTTTTTCTTGCTCTCTTTTTTCTTTATATATCTCCGTCTTTTTCCATTTTTTCGTCCTCTTTTCTTCATCGACTGTTTTTTCCTCCTTTCCGTGCTGCCTTTCTTTGCTTTCTCTCAAACTCGCCTTTTCCTCTGCTCTTATTTTACTTGAATTATATTCTTCGGTATTATCCTGTTTATTTTCTGGTAAATAAATTCCATTTATACGCCATCTTTATTAAACTGCTGAGCAGCAGCTGCAGCATCTTCGTGAAAATGGTACTTGGGACGGAAAATTACGTAGAAAATTAAAACTGTCGTGTCGGGGGAATACACCTGCTATGTAGTTTGGCGCCGATAATTTGAATTTTTTTTACTTTTAGACTTTTTTTAACCCCTTATTCTTCACTTCAGGCTTGTTAGCTTTTTGCCTTATTCAACTAGGTGAGATGAGGGAATAGGAAAAAAAAAGTCCTTGCTATTGGAGCCAGGGTTTCATGTCTACACGATATGAGACTAGCGAGAACAGACCATGTGTAGCTAACCTACTCGTACTATATGCCATTGGACATAACATCCTTCGAGAGATACAAATTTTTTTGTCGAATCTATTCATCTACACGAGTCTTTGTATAAATACAAATTTTATCATAGTCACGTCACATGAAAAAAAAATCTATTCGTTGCTCCAAACTAGGTCGTAATCACCGAACTAGTTATTTTTTATCAATCATTTGACCTTGGTAGGGTGTATTGACTCAAAACTTAATCGTGTATGATCGTTCTTGCGTATTCTCTTATCTCCTCCGCCCCACCCTTACGTGAGAATTTCAATGAAAATTTAAATTATCCGAAGACGATGTTATTTTTTGCCATCAGATATTAACCGCGAGAAAGTACATAGATTTTAAAAGAAACGCGCAAACGAAAGAAGAAAGCTGATGGAAAAGGACGTGAAAAGTATATTTTGGAGGAGGGTGGTAAAAAGGGTTATTCGAATTTCACTCGTTATTAACACGCCATATTTCGCGTACTTACGAAAATAAAGCTTAAAGGAGGGCGAAACAGAAAAACAAGGAAAAGAAAATAACCCATCGAAAAAGGCGTCAATTTGTAAAGGTTCTAAGTCTACAGATAAAAGGATTGTTGAGAAATAAAGGATATAATTTTATGTGCTTTTTTTTTTCTTCTCATCCTTCATTTTCCTGAAAATACGAGTACACATCTTGGGATCATTTTCTTTGCTCGATTTTTCTCGTTTTTAAAGAAGGGTTGTTCGTTTTTTCTAATGCTCTCGTTAGTGTGCGGTTAGAGGTAATCTGCGTTTTTGAGGGGAGCTTGAAAATCGTTTTGATTCACGATTTTTATATGAGGGTTGTTGCACGAGCTGTTAAGTCAGATAAAAATGGTTTATGATTATTGCGTAAAGTTTATAGGAGTTGGTAGAAAAGAATTTGCGTTGTTAAAATTGATATTTTTTTTGCTATTCTATTAAACAATGCGTAAATGAAAAGAACGAAGTTAAGATTTGTTTGGAGAAATATAATTTTAGAGAATCAACAAATTTCAACTGGTCTATCGTAAATTTCCACCGGATAGGTACTGCCGAATATTTTTGAATAAAAGACTCCAAGTTTTAGTATGCGTAGCATCTAGGAGAATTTTAGATTTGGTATTACTCGATACTAGGTATGGCAACTATCGGTTCAATTCTGGAATAACTGAAAAAAATTTCCTAAAACCTGAATTTTACATTCAGAATAGGTATGCATGATTATATAAAAATAAAATCGTCAATGTTAATCTTTGATGCCTTCGTATAATTACCGTGACACTAATCCGCCATACTCTATTCGTGTATATAGTGTTGCCAATTCTCAAAAACTGAAATTTTCAAAAAATTTAATTTTAGTGATTATAATGTTTATACTCGTACGAGCAAAAATAATTTTCACGATCAGTTTTAGCGTATTATTTCCCTTCGGAATGAAGACAGAAAATTTACATTTGTTCTGCTTATAAAAATTTTCGCTGTATAATGTTGTCCACCACCATTCCTATGAGAGATAATAGGTACTATCAAACTAGCAAAAAACGTTTCTGATTATTGTTATTACTATTACATGAGGCATTCAATCATCTGAAATAATTTTTACCTATACAACTTTTTTTTTCTCGATTTCTTGAAAATTTCATTATTTTGAGAATCGGTAGCACTGTAACATGTAATTTTTGGCATGTTTCAAGGAAATGGAATAAAGTGTGAAGGAATGTTATATAACAACCCCTTCGTAAACCCATTTGAATCAGAACAATCTGGCACTTGGTCTCGTTCCTTGTACATAATTATAAGTAAGTTATAAGAGCTAGGATCTACGAGTATAGTCGATGAATGAAAAAAAAATTTGAATTCGATAAATTATTTATGGTTCGCGTATAAACAAGCTAAAAGAAATTAATGCAATTAAAAGCGGATACGCGAGCCCCGAATGAAACAATATAACTTGCTTACTTATTCGCTTTCTATTCATCCCTTATCCGATTACGCATTTGGTAAAGTTTGAAGGCTGTAGGCGGTGCAAAAAATCATTCTGGAAGAGGGTGTAGCCCAGTCGTAGGTTTCGCAATTTTATAACGGGTGAATAACCCTCATAAAACTAATATCTAAAATGTTTATACCTACTCGTATAACATTGTTAGATTTGTTTTTTCCTCATTTTCGCGTCAGGTTAAAGTCATATTCCACCTCAAAGATTCTGACGGAGGGAATAACATTAGCCGATAAAAATCTCGATATTTACCGCCATCCTTTCTGTTCCACAATACATCATACGCGCGTATATAGTTCGTTATTAGTATTATTTTTATTCGCTTTTACCATCTTCCATCATTTTCACAGGTAGCCAATAGGACAATAAATATGTCGTTTTAGCATTTCCTGCATTTAAACGTTTAAAACGACGAATATTCGTCGGTAATGTGGAGTAAAAAAAAAAAGTGAAAAATAACTCCTTGAGGAATAAAATGGGTAAAAAACAAAAGTAGAATAAAATAAAAAAAAGAAGAGGAGAAAAAAAAAGTAAAAGCAGAGACACAGAAGAAAGTTGGAGGAAAAATAAGATGAATAAAGTTCGAAGGAGAAAGAGAGGCGTAATTTATGGTTGTCGCATTGGTCGGAAAAATAAGGTATCTAAATGGAAAGTTTAGGGGAGGGAAAAGATGAATGTGGCAGAGGGAAAAAAATACAAAGTTGTCAGATAAGGGATGGAAAATGCTCAAATAACGCGTAAGAAGGGGCAACTTATAACGGCTTTTATACCTTTACGCGATATAATTGGATTTTGTTTTGTATAAAAAGAAGAAAAAAAAAAGAAGAGAAGAAGTTTTTCTTCTTTTTCGATATCGATTTCGGTTTATTTTCGAATTTTTATCGTATTCCGAGAGAAAAATGGGGAGGAAAAAGGTAACAGGAGAATATTGTGTTTCGATTTTTTTATTTTTTCCATAAACACCCTCTTCGCATTTAAAATTTTTGATAAAATACTGGTATCGGGTTGAAAATGTGAGTTTAAAATGGATGCAATTTGAAGTATAGTAGAGAAACTTATTTTATGAATTTTTAAATGAGATAATTTCACCGCTGCTTATAAGGACACTTAATCCGCTTAATATGATTTGGATTCATCAAACATCTGTTGAGGAAAAGCAGAGTTCTTGTTTTGATCGATTCCGATAGATATTGGACAGGATTAGATATTTGATGAAACGAACTGCCAGCTGCAATCTTACTTATTCGAAAATTTTAAGTTCTACTATACTGCTATAGAAATTCAATTTTTTTTTTGGATTTCTACTCATTCGAGTAAAACTTTCAAAGCTAAAGCAGACGTTCGTGCGAGGTTTAGACTATTCCAATCGCACAATATGAGGCGAAGGACTCGAAGGAGGTACAGGAAAAAGGAAAAAGCAGAAGACAAAATGAGGCGATAGAAGACGAAGGCAGAAAAATATTGCGGATTCGTCTGGAAAAGCCCTTTAAAATCCACGTTGGGGAATTTATTATTCGATGTATATATATATATATATGTATAAAGGTCCAATTCGAAAATGCAGCACTGCTGTGAGGCGTTTAGGGTAAAATTTTACAATATGGTGTTCGAGGAGCAGCCCACAAAACTTATAATTAACATCATTACAAATTCAGAATGTACAATTTGGGTGAGGGGGAGGAGGAGGAAGGGGCAGAGTGGATGTGCTGCGCGTAAACTGCTGCTGCAGCTCGGTTCACTCGCCGAAAAGACGGCCGTAAGATTAATATGCAATAACTCACATCTGTTATTTTCTAATAAGTTTATCCTCGACTCCACTCCGAGTAAAACTTCACTGCGGTTCTTTGAATCTTCTCCATCTTCTCGTTTCTTCCTCCGGGGAACATCTTGCACCCTTTTTTCTTCTTCAATTAAAACTGACTAAAACTTATACTGTATGGGTGTATAATTTGTTCGGTTATTCTGGCTGGTGTAAAAAATTTACGGTCATAATTCATCCAAAAAATGGAAGGAAAAAATATGTAAGTTCGTAAGTACGCAGCATGGTTGGAATTTCTGCGTGTTTTTAATTTTAGCCAATCGCTTGCTCAAAACGTTTCTGCGTAAGAATGTTTATTTTGCTAGAATAGAAAAAGACTCAAGTTTCGCAGTTCCTCGTCATGTGTATCTTAATGCATTATTACCTACATCTTCAAAAAACGAACATCACACATTGACAGTACACTAATCTGCTCATTAATTTCGAGGTTCAAGTTTATCATTTTTTTCCATACCAAATATTCTGTCTTTGACATACTGTTTTCAACTATAATCGATTTCAGAATTTCAGAACTAACCTCCCTTATAGTGACAGAAAGAAGTTGGCTCGTTTAGGAATGTGACAAAGTCTGAGAGAACATATCTTCGAGTGAAAAGTATTTTTCTTCAGAATGATCCAAAAGAAGTTATATATAAAGTCCAAATTGTTATTTTTCACAATCTGAAGAAAATTTCTAAGTCGTCTCAGTTTAGCCAAACATTGCTGCCATCTTATTTCGGAGGAGTAGTATAAATGATGTAAATTATTTTTATACATTACGCGTCGTGATTTTAAAATCTCCTAGTTTACATCGCTGATTGGTGAACTGAAAGTAGCCATTTATACATACATCGACAAAATCAAATGAAACGTAACACTATCAAACTTGAACGTCAAAACGTGATTCGTATGTGTTTACATGGATGTCAAGATGTGCCTTATCTCTTTATTGAGGCAAGTTTGCTTTACATTCAGGTTATGTTTTAATTGTGAATTCACTAATAGATCGTGAATTATTAGCATCTATGCAAACTATATTCTTTCAAATCGTGTGATGTATAAAATATCTAAGGTAGCAAAGGTCAAAGGTGAGGTTACATGCTCAGGAATTTACTTTTTTTTGTCCCTTGGTTGGTAAGATACTGTTATAAGATACAAAGAAATCTTTATTTTGCTTGCTGCGGTAGCATTCGTTAAAATTTGAGAGAACATTTAGGGCTTATTTTTCATCAGTTTTGGAAATTAAGCGACCAGATATTATATACATGTATGTTTGGCACAATTTTTCATATCAAAAAACTCTATTTTATAGTCTCTGTAGTGTACGATTAATTAATGAGGAAGACGAAATACTTGTTTATTACACTCCTACCCATCTCTCATGAAGAGATCTACAGACCGGCTTCACTGTTTTTGCTTTTTTTCCACAGCACTCCCAAATTACTGGCATTTAAAAGTACAACTAGAATTTTTATTTATTCTACACAATGATTCACCCGGTTGAGAAAGTTTTTTTACCAACGATGAAAATTTATCGATCGTCATAAAGCACGTTTCTTGTTATTTTTCTTTCTCTTGGTAAAACTACATCGTTCATAATACTCGTAATTGCAATGAGCAAAAACTTTTTTTTACGCTTAAATTTCCAGCTTTATCCTATTTTTTTCCACTTACCCCTCTGCTGGTGAGGCTCTCTGTACCATCTTTTTAGACGTTGCTTTTAGTCAAATCTGTTTCATCGCCCAAGTATAAAGAATTTTTTTCCCGTTTAACATTCGAGAAGCTTTTCTTCGTATTTTTTTTACGCCTTTGTACGTTGCCATTTTCCATGAATAACATAGTCCAGATGTGACTTAATGTACTTTTTCTTGCCCTGCCAGCATTTTTTGTAGCTTAGCAGCTAATTATTGTGGCAAGAAAAAGTTTTCGACCATATTTTCGCTAGTATTTTTTCTTTAACCTTTTCTGGTATTCGCCGTTTTATGTCGGAGCGAAAGACGAAGGTTTCTCCTTTCATCTGACATTTCTCAATTGTGTTTTAAGAAAATTAAAATTTTGATGGAACTTTTCGATGATTATGAGCTGAGTTTTTTAGCCACTTTGAAGCGGCGCGGTGGACTTTGGAGCTGCTTTTCGTTGTTATCGCAATTATGGGAGCAGACCTCTAACACTCGTATGTACGTATATGTCGATAACGATGGCATCGTATCCCATAAAGCGTTATTTTGGGGGAAGGAAACAAATAGTATTAACTATTTCTTCGAATTTGTACCTTTTGCTCGAACACTATCGCATTTTAATGAATTAAAAATAGGCCAGAAATATGTGAGAAAAACGGCGAGGGACAGTTTTTCTAAATAACTTCGAATTCCTAATATTTGTAGACGCTAAGTTATTTTTTTAGTAACGATAACCTACAGTTTTCCCAAGTACCTCGAATTAAATTATCTCTTTTATCAATTCAGCCTTTATGTAAATGATTTCAAAATTTACCCTAGTGATGAATACGAAAAATGTTTAATGAATTTCAATTTTCAACGGATATCCTGCCAGTAGTAGTCGCGTATTTACGGTTTTCAACGTACGAGAGCGAGGTGTAACCCATGTTGCGTTTTGTTACGTATTTACGGCGCTACCTCGCTAAATGCAGGTTCGTGTTGCAAGTTGCGTTTTGTTCAATAATTCAAAGTGAGATTCGTCGCTTTAACCGAATTTTTATAAACTGGAGCATGAAAATAGCACTTTATTTGGTTACACAATTATTCTACGTTTAAATGTGTCGGATAGTCTGAATTATGGGTATTCTACATTTTCTCTAATAACTTGACAACAGTATACCACTTATAAGCTATCTGTTTAATTCATTTTATAACTGCGCGAAGGTTCGGAGGTACTGACATAGAAGTGATCGTTTCAAAATTCCGATTATAGTAGTGATTTTAGAAGTATAAGAATAAAAAGTGTCCGAATGTGCCCCACTCTCTCTACCTGACTATTTGGACAACTATTTTTCTTTCAACGTACAGCATTTCCCATTTCAGCAGTCGAAAAGGTAAACGACCAACGTTTTGGCGAAACGAGAGTACGCGATTGCGGAAATGGGAAATGGTTGCAAGGTCGCCAAAAAAAAAAAGAAAAAAAGAAAAAAAAAGGGTTAGAGCGGCGATATAATAGTTCGCAGATAGCGCTAGTGGAGGCAGGGAGTAGGTATAATAACAATTATAATGATAAATTGGTGGCGTTATGCGGGTTATGTGCTTTTCATGATGTTCCGTGTAAAGTGTAAAATACAATCACGTCATAAGTTTCGCTCAATTAACTTTTTACCACTCGCAGACGCCGCCGTCGCTTTTTAAATGTAAATACGCGCCTTCGACGGAAGAAGGTGTTTTAGCTTCTCTTAGGTCAGTTTTTCTTCACACACACTCACTCGCACGTACATGTGGATGAGTTCACAAATTATGAAAGAACGAACGACGAGGGCGAAGAGGAGCCTACACTAAAGATTATATGCGATAAATTTTGTGGCGAGCAAATTATCGGGCTATTATTTTTATTTATTCGTGCTCGTTGGGAGGTCAAATATGATAGTCGTTTTGCTTTGTTTTACACCTATACAAGATTTTTTGCTCATTGTTTCGGTCGCCGAACGCATGTTTCTTTGGAGCATGTCCATTTTGACCGAGTATATATGTGTAGAACCTTATGGCGGCCCACATAAATTTTTACTACATGCGTTGCCATTAATTGCGTGCCCGGCAAATTTTGCTGCGATGCGGTCCTTCGCGTAAAAACGTCTTGGCCACGCGTCAAGTGGTGTTCCAATTTCTAATGAAATTTAAAAAAAAAGACGAGGCTATTATGTTTATCGAGATTTGTACGAATTCTCAGTCTTTGACCAGGTATAGATTTCGCTGAGGTGACTATACCAATTCGCAGCTCATCTTAACTTATTTTCTTAATTTCTTTTGCGCGTCGAAATTAATAATTTTTCATAACACCAGTTTGAGGTAGAGAAGGAGTTTGAAGATGCAAAGAAGGAAGAGGTATGCTATAGGAATCCCGTGTAAAATTATTGGTGCGTATTATTAAACAATGGGAGAACGATAGTTATTCAATAATGGTAATCAAAATTGATATCGATTTCGAAATCGTTTGTGGGTAAGCAAACCCAGTTAGTCCGTTATAGTCATCTTCAGTCTATTAGATAATCGTCGCCACTATATTTGAGAACACTTATAAAATTTAGTTAACTTGTTTGTAATGATGACTCAGCTGTTCAATAACTATTCACGTAAGTACCCACCCTGAAAAAATAAATAAGTAGTAATTTTAACCATGTTTTAATAAGAAAACAAGAACAATTCGAGATTTATCGTAGATATTCTTAGTATATTTTGTGGTATTTTCTATTATCTTAGATGATATTATATTTTTAAAAATATTTTTTCTTTTTGTGATAATTTCTACTGTTAATATTTTGAATTGTCCCAGTTTTCTCGTACAAATAGTGGAAATATAAGTGCAGAAAGTTTTTTTCGTTCAGTTTATAAACTAAAATCATTCTAGTATTACCATCTCGAAACTTCTGTCATCAGTGGTAACAGTTCTATAGTTTCAAGAAATATATGACATGACATCAATCTTGGGCGTGGTGTATTGTCAAATCGCTGATACCAAAACCGAAGCCCTTATAATGAACAACACATTCTTACAACGTACCCTTTCCTCGGATTTTCACAGACACGAGAAACTTGATACCTCGCCGAATGAGTGGAACCCTGCCCCCGTACATCACCCACCAAAGAAAAAGTAGCATAAGAAGCGAAGAAATAAAAAACTTGACATGTCTTGTATCAGATAACATGCAATAAACACATCGCACCAATGCCGGGCCAAGGGATTCTTTTTTAATTGGATCCACTTTATCAGAGATGGCCCACATACAGCCAATACGATGGTCCTCTCGTTAATTGAAGCTCGTTGTTAATCCCCGAAAGAGTGTTTCTAAAAACTTATCCAGCCGCTGCTGTCAAAAAAACAAAAACAAAAACCCCCCAAAAAAAACAACGAAGACAAAATAAGGGATGGCCACGTCCTGGCGTCTACGCGCTCAATTATTTATTTGTCTTGTGGGAATTTACTGGTAGTGGTAAAACTTAATTTCGCGGTATTTTTCGCTTCCGATATGTCGTATTGTTTTTATTTTTTTATCCTCTTGTTTTTTCCACCCAGTTTCTCCATTCATTTTTTTTTTGCCCGCTTATATTTTGGGGTTGTCTATACGCTTATAAATGGCGGGTGCGGTTTTAATCCGTTTGTAATTCTGGATTCGGTTGTAATTATGTGACGGCGGTTACAGCTGTTTTATTTTTTATCTATTTCACGATATTCCCTTTCAAACACTCCTCGATTTGAATTTGAAAATGCCAGGAAAATAAGAAGGGGTAAAAATGTATTTCGCGCTTATATGGTTGGGTGTAAAATAAAAGTGGTGATTCTGAAAGTAATATGCTGTTTTGGTCAGAAAATTAAGACTTTGACGTAGCTAGATTATTTAAACGGACTCTCATTTTTATGCTGGAATCAGTTTTAGTAATTAGTACGTAACTATGTACGTATATAATTGTGTAAAGGGACGTCGTGGTAATCGGCAGTTAATACTTTTGCATAGTGCGTTCTCTTGGAAATGGATTCCTTTTGACCCATTTTACAAATTTCGTCTGCCCAAGTGAAAAAACTTTCAATTATCAAGAACTTGAAATTTTCGTTTTGACTGATTTGGAAAAAATTAATTCTGATGCGTCATTTCATAGAGAAAAAGATACCCAAACCTAAGTTTATTTGTACACTTTCAGAATAATATTAGACGGCAGAAGTATATTAGGTCAATTGCTTCTGTGTAAGTACATAAATTTTGTATGCCAAATTTCTTAAATACTCGCATGGATTCGAAAATTTGTTCAGTTTATAGTGAAATGATACGTGAAAAAAAAACACGTTGCGAAAGTGAATCTGATCACCCATAGCCAACAATGTATTTTATGGCTGTGCTGTAAATACACCCTTCGTCCATTTGTCTCCCGTTTCTCATTGTCCATTGAATGAGCACCACGCAGCCCATGTAGCATCTTCCCTCCAGCCCTTTTGCACTGTTTCATTTCATCTCTCTCTAATCAATATGCGAAACGTATAACCATTGTGGAACAAATTGCTAAAGCCGAGTAATTGAGATTTGACGCCAATGTATATCAATTACTAGGGAGACAAGGTAATAAATTTTGAGAACCAACGGTTACAGGTAGCATTTACTCGATCATTAAACGGCTCAAGACTTCTTTGTACAACTGAACGTGTAGGTACAGCTTCGTTCAGTTAATAATGGAAAGGGCGGAGTGGACTGAAAAGAAAGAAGAATTGATCAGAAAGTGAGAGAGACGGAAGAGGTAGATGGACTGATCGAAAGGAGAAAAAAGTAAATCGAATTGTAGCTCGTTTAGCGTTGCTGCTCTATTTTTTTTTTCACTTGGAAAAATAATTTATTAAGTGTTGGCGAAGGCATTTTTTCATGTTCCCCATTTGTACGAGTATAAAGGTACTGCAGTGTATGAACTTGTGCCGATACGTCGCTAAAATAATTTATTCTTTGGGTCAAATTACTGACGGAATGACATTACTCGCTCTCATTAAATAGCTAACAATTCCTTCGATGAAAACGTAAAATAAATTAAAACTTGCTAGCTTTTTCAACACGTACCTGTTATTTAATTACTATTTTTAAAAAAATGGAAATAAGATAAAAAGTTGCTGTTAAGTAGTGTCATGGAAGAAATGAATTTCGATCAAATTTCTTTTATCTTTTATCTATTATAAAATTAAGTTCCAAATTCTTTGTGCCCGATTCTGGCTTTTATCGTCACATGAAACATCATCAAGTATATATTACTAACGTCAGTAAGCATATAATATCGAGTAGAATGATATTTTTTGAACTTTGCACAAAAATAGCTTGATCGAATTTGATGAAACTTGGATAGAAGCTTTGGAACCGCAATTAGAGTAATTTGTAGTTTTTACAGTTGCATTAAAAATTCTCAATCCTGCTCAATTGAGAAAAATTATATTGGAAAAGCCAACTTTTGTGGAATATTTTAAATATGCCCTTACATGGATGTACGAGAAACTTTTGTTGAAGGTACAATATATATATGAAGATAATTATTAGTGTAATTTACCTGTTTATTGCATTTTCTTTAAAAATACTCAATTGCGCAAAAGTCCTTATTTTTCTATAATATTCGAATGGTTAAAATTAGTATAAAATTTTTTTCAGTGTGATCTAGAAATTCTGGAACCTTCGAAAAATTTTATTCGTCCTCTAAAATATCCTTGACTTATGCAGCGTTATTTGCTTTTGACTCGAAATCGGAAATTTCAATTTCGAGCTGATGATTGCTTTTGATAGAGTTAGGTTTTGTGAGCGCGTTTTGTCGGAAAGATCTTCTGTACCTTTTCATAGATCACATCGCAAACACTTGAATATATGTGAAGAAGTACCTACATAAAATAATGACAACGCGAGGGAAAAGAGAGGGAGAAAATTAATGGGGGAAAAAAATAAAACAGAGGGCAAAGTCCGATGGTCTTGGCAAAATTTACAACGTATACATTGTGATATTATTTTTAACGGGCGAGAAAAAACAAAACGGGCGGATAAATCTGGCAAATAAATTTCCTTTAATGAAAAATAAACAACGATACATTTTATTGCTGGGTTGCCCCCACATAAATGTTCGAACTTTACGTTTATTAACTGTGGCATTTTCGAGGACGCGTGAAAAATGTCTAGGATTTGGTAGATTTGGATCACAGGAAAAAAAAAAAAAAAAACCGCACTACTTTGGGGAGGATGCACAGAGGAAATAAAAAATTAACGAAGATATATAGCGTCGAAACTGGAGGAGAATTTTCGATTTGGTCCAGCTGTGATGGAAGGTGGTTGTGACAATTCTTGATGAATTTGACATTCGTGGATGAGGATGAATAATTAGTAACTTCTTTTTTGTTGGAAGTTTAAATGGAACAATGGACCGGAAGTATCAAAATTAAAAATTTTAAACACGCTAAAAATTTCTATATCGTCTTTAAAAAATAACGCGAATCCAATTATAAAAATTGAATGATTTCAAATATCAGCTGGACAGATAATATCAAATAATATTTGATACACAGATAAAATGCATCCCTTCCATAATATATTCAAAAACCAACAACAACTACAACACAATAAAAAAATCAACGTAATAATTGTTGTAAGTACGCATACTTTTGATTCCCAAAATTTCGAAAATTTTTTTAATTGGGATTTTTCTCGAATATTTTTTACCCTTTAACGTGTATCACTTTTTACATTTTTTTAGAACCTTCCAAGGAAGGCCCAACACTTTTTTTTGTGATCGTGAAAATCCCCTTTCCCTGATATGTAATTAAGTATGAGCGAGACGATCATTCGCGTAATAATTATTAATTCACGAAGGAGGCATATAATAATATGCTTTTAATAGTCGGACCGAAAGTCTGTTTCAAGACTGTAACTCGCTCATTATACTGGAAAATTCGAACTTCCAAGTCCAAATGGTTAGCCAGGATACTGGAGAGTCCTTGATCGTTGCTGTTTGTTGCTTTTGAAGTTTTCATAATAATATTAATACGAGTACATTCGAGTGTAATAGCGAGGCATCTACTAAAACTCGAGTTGAATGAATTTTATTCATCTAATATCGAGTCATATTTTCGCATCTAGATTTATTTGACAAATAAACCTAATTCCATCACGGTTTCACTTTTTTTTGTACTTACGCACTGCGTATATTTATCGACAGCGTCAGCTGCTCAAGGTAGAGGTTGAGTTAATTTTGGGCTTTGGCCAATACGACAACGTTTATTATCCCATCAGTTGACAATTATCAAACATGCTCAAAAATACGAACGAGAAAAAAGCACCGAAAAGGAGATAATAAGAATCCGAAGTATACATCCAATAACAAAGATAGGAATATGAAATCAAAAATACATTGTAATGTTTCATACTCGTAGTTGTAACTCGCGTTCCATTTTTCCTATGAAGATAAATGGCTGAGAAGCAAATTATCGTAGGCGAATAAAACGGTTCTCCTATATATTTATTTTGAGAGAAAAAAAAGTAAACCGAGAAAGAATAAATACGAGAAGAAAATACTCGAGAAAATATGCAGGACGGGAGGAGGAAATCGCGAGAGAGAGAGAGAAAGAGAGAGAGAAATGTGAAAAAAGATAAAACTAAAAGGACGAAATGTAAAAGAAAGAGAAAAAAGCATAAGAAACTACACAATTTTGTAGATTGTCCAATAAAAACACATTTGAATATCGTAGAAAATAAATTTCGGTGAAAAACGAATAACTCAGATAAATCATGGAGCAGCAGAGAATGAAAGAAAACGAAATACGACGTTCGTTCTATTTTCTTTTTTTTACTCTCTGGCCTTTTTTCTTACTTTTTTCCTCCCTTTTTCTTCAGTCCTTTTTTCCTTTTTCGATTTTCGCATTCGAATTCGGAATCAAAAAAGTTGACGTATCACCGCTTCGTCTTCGGTGGCTGAAACATGAAAATATAGGTAATTAATTGAAGAAAAATTATTGGTTTTTAAATTTATGAAAATTGAAAAATTTTTATGATTCGCCAGTGTTAGTATTCTAAAAATGAACTATTATTCCCAGAGCCACATTCGTGATCTTAAAGACATGTTGCCCAGTGTTAAGGGTCTTATCCAATATGGTAGCCAGGGGTCCAGCCTTCTCTCAAGATCCAAAAATATACAGGTTTTTATTCTTACGTATTAGTGGAGGTTCAATTTGGTAGGGCTTAAAATTGGTGATGGCCTGACATCGCGTCGTGAGTTTTAATAACAGCACATCTTTGGCCCTAATTGATGATCCTTTAACTCTGACGTCATAATTCAACAATGATAGAAAGAACAGTCCTATTTTCATACGAAAATTAGGTTTAGATCATAAAATTAAAATTTAACCTAAGAGCTGATTCGTAGCTCAAATGATAGATTTAAACGCTCTGATATGTGAATATCAAGTTTCTATTCCGTGTATTATCTACTAACCAATTTTGAAAAAAAAAACTTACGAAGGTATGAAACCCTTATCACGAAACTAGTAATTTTCAAATGAATTTCTTATATCAATATGCTTATAAAGTATACATTTTCTCCCAATTGTGTTTTTTTTTATGTAATAGAAGATTATCTTATCAATATAGAATTAATTCATCTTTGAGCCGAACGGCTGTCGTCGCGTCGTATTTGAAGACTTCCTAAAAAATAACAACTTTAGATAACTTTGAAAGAAGACTTTATAGTTACCTACACAAACTTATACTTTTGCTAAGTATTTCCCTCGATAAGCTCATCAACATTTAATAACTTGATAATTTTAACGCATTATACATAGATACATAAAATGTTCTTTATTTTGACGAGGTAGACCTTGCTACGCTAATGTATTTATGTATTTGTCCTTGGAGTTGCAAATTATGCACATTCCTGAATCAATAAGCAATCCTGCTTCGTGGTGGGCAGTTCGAGTATGATTTAACTAGTTTTGTGCACATTGTTGACATAGTCTTGTAAAAGTACTGCCGGTTGATATTAGGATTAGTTCCAACGTTGAAACTCGTGTACACATGATTCATATATGTCGTCTAAAAAAGAAAATTAACAAATGACTGTTTAGAGACCTTTTTTCTTTCTTCTTTTTTCTTTCTTTTTTGCGCAACTGGTTTATGTATGTATAGCTCCAAGATGATGGTGCACAAGGAGGAAGCACAGCATTTTCTGTTTTTTGCATAACTTTTGGCACGTATTCAACAGAATTTGGAATGGTAGTTTTTGGACTCTTATATATTTTGTGGCAATAATTCCACCTATCGAAGAATCATGCCAGATTAATTTCTTTTTCTCGACACTTGTAGATGCTGCTTCATGTTCTCAGAATTGAAGGAAAATTCGAGAAAAACCGATGTATATATGAGCGATTTTTTAAGTAAATTAATTATTTACTCGCGAGTATTCTTGTATGCGAAATGCAAATAAAATATCGAAGAAGCGGATAAAGTGATAAAATACGTAAATCGACTCGATCTTGAAATGTTGTAACCGATACCTTGAGCGATCATAAATTTTTAGCTACTTTTTGTAGTTTTGAAATTTATTCATCCACTTGTTCGATCCTATGGTCTGTTCATTTTAAGGCTGCCAAAAATGGAACATGAAATTCACATTCATCGATGATATAAGCATATCGATCAGTGTGATAAGACTTGAAAGAAAGAAGAAAAACACATTTGAAGCGCAGCCCATTTATTGTTACCGAATGTGAACGAGTACCTTTTCCTCTCCCTATGGAATGGAGCCCTACGAACTGCAATCCGTAGTAATCTTAAAACTGTAGTTTCGTTATTTTTCAAGTTACTCATAAACGGAAAGCGGAACATACTGTTTATATTTTATGAGGGTATGCTCCACCTGTAAGTGAACTGCCACGTATAGCTCATTAGGGGCTAAATTTAACAAGAGGTTATTGTGCCTCAAGTTTTAAACTAATGTACATATATTGAGATATTTAATTTTAGATCTGTTTTACGTGCGAATGCTAGACTTAAGCTTGTGAAAAATTGGATTTTTTTAGTAACTTTCACCCCAGTATTAGTCAATTCTAAATTTAGGCTTATTGAAGCAAGAAAAAGCAATGTCAAAAAATATAGTAGCGAATAATATCGCCCATAGATATGCTGTGACATTTTCGTCTGCATGAGAATACCTATATTGTTCGTGTTCATTTTAAAATCTATCATCTTGCGAGGAAACCTCGCCAGGAAAAAAATGACTTCTCAAGAAGAAAATTCTGAAATTTCCCGAAAAAAATTCGATTCTAAAGCAATGTTGAGTCTAAATCATTTGTTAAATAGAGTCAACTAAAATGTAGTCTACGCAAAAGGAATAGAAAGTTAGAAGGTCGATGCTTTTAAATACGATTTGGCAAATAATCTTATTTATATTACCAACTGAAAATTATTGAGACAAATTCGCCGAGAAGTTTTCCTCTTTTAAAATGACAAGTATATTCCATAGTACTTTAGACGTCTCCCCTTTTTGAATGTGTTTTCTTCGCTATTCGCACTTTTCTCCAAGAAATATGATTTTTGTATTCGAAAATTTTCTATATTTTGACATTTTTAATGGGGATCGCATCCTGTATGAATTATTAAAGTATAATTTTGCAATATTTCAGTGTATATTTGAATGTGACATAGGGCGGTCTTTTGGTCGATATTTTCCTATTTTTTTCTAATTTTTCTATTTTTTTGAATGTAAAAATAGCTATAAAACTGTTGGAACAGTACGTACTTTCAACTATAGAGGTGTGCTTATCCAGTCTTCTACTTTTGTAAAGCGCAAGCAGTCCGATGCCAATACTAACATTGTTATAATATTTTATCTTTTATTATAAGGGATGGAATTGAAATTTTTTTCTTCATTTTAGCTACTTACGAATTTTTTTTCTGTACCAACGACGCATTTGTTGGGGGGAAAAAAAGCTTTTGTTGAGAAATGAGACAACTGAATTAACACTCGTACATTGTAGACATCTATTTGAAATCGCTTCTCCGTTTTTTAAGCATAATATCCCGGTAGGAGCGTTTTGATCTTGAAAATTTAGAAATAGTGAAAGTATCGATAACATTTGTAAATAAAATAAAATTGGTACCATATAATATTAAGAATATATCGATAAATCTTGAATTGGCTCCCAGGCCCTGTTTATGTATTATTGAAAATAATGAAAATTACTCATCAGGGTACTCGTTTCTTTTTGTGTAAGAATGGATCGAGGGTTTCAACCAGCCGGTGGATGACTATCCGAATGAGTATAATATTATTGTCGAAGACTAATTTATTTTATAAATTATGTCAGTCATTGACAATGAATTTGACAGTTCTGTAGTGGATGAACAAAAATACGAGTATTATAGTTCGAGTACGTACAAAAATCTTTTAAAAAATTGTCATTTTTAAATTTTTTTTCATTTTTTGTACGTGCTTTAAAAAAGTTTCATGTGGAGGTCCATTTTCAAGTACAAAGGTTGCTCCTTTTTCCTTCAAGAATTCTATTGATGCGTAGATCCGTGAAATATACGCTGCAGTTATATTTGAGAATGATATTGTTGAGAATTTTTATTACTGTTATCTGCAGTAAGCTTCAAGGAGTTTTTTTTTTTCTTTGTTACGAGCATTTTCGGTCAATTAAAAATTTCTTGAACATATAAAAGTATACATACTTCGAATCTCTTTTAAAAACAATGAATACCACCTCGTGTTTGTTTTCCTTTTGCAGCTTTCAAAATCTTTTGGTCGACGTCTTTTGGCGTCATTTTTTTTCATTTCCTTCTCCATTCGCAGAAGTATTTTCCATCCAAAATACGTAGCAGTTCTTTTTACAAAACGGAAACGAAATCTGCAAGCGCCAAGTTTAGCTTGTATCTTTTCTCTCTACAGTACGTCGAAATTTTTCCTTTTTCTGCTTTTCCTCTTTTTTTTTTTCCAGTTTCTTCCTATGTTTCTTTCCGTACTCTCTATTTATATGTCGTTTTACTTTAAAATGTATACATTGAAATAGACTGTATGAGAGATATATACATAGTATGAGTACACAACTCCTAGCTTAGCCAACATTAAAAGACGCATCATAAATTTTTCTATCCGATTCTCCGATCAGCACAAAAGTTGCAGTCTTTTCTCGTCGACGACGCAGAACGATGGAGACTTGCAGAAAATCGGACACTTGCTCCGAAAAGCTGCAACAAAAAAGTTTAACCGACGATATCATTAATTTCGGGTAAACTACTCCAACTTTTCGATTTGGGAGGCTGATAAACTGGTGAGGAATTTTAGTCGTTGCTCATTTCTTTGAGCTGAAGCAATAGAAAAGAACCATGTATTGAGATAAATGTAGTTATATACGAGCACGTGTAAATATAACAGAAAATACGGTGAGACTGTACGTAGCATTTATGGGAGGTGGTTGGGGTTGAAAACTAAAAGGGTACGAAGTACGAAATCGCTTATTTGAAAAATGTCTCACCATTACGTTTCCTCTTTTTTTTAAAGATATTATATGTAGTAAATTTTTAGTTCGATAAATTAAAATAATTTCCGGCGTATTATTCGAAATAACAACCTAGTTTCTTATCTTCCTACTGAAATCGAAGCAATAATTTTCTTTATTTATGGAATTTAATAATTCTTCGCTCGATGATATCGAGTGGTAGGTACTTTTACAGAGTGCAATTCCTTGTTATTTGTGAGAAATGATTAACATTTGTAACTACACGCGCGTCTTCTTGTCTTTCGAAATAGAAAAAATTGTAACAAATGAATGCTACAGCAATGTTACATCGTATCGCCTTAAAATGAAATTTTCCTAATAATCATCGATCGGTTCAGAAAATTGTATATTAAATTGGAATATTTCATGGTTTCTGCATGAAAAAAAATACTCGTGTAGGTGTGATATAAAAATAGTTTTTTTTTTTTTTTTTTTTTTGACACATAATTTAGTAGTCGAATTTGGAAAGTGAGGACTGAACTTTTGAAAATTATGAAGTATTTAAGAGAAAAAAAATACAAATTATTATAATTGAAATTGAAATTAGCGATGGTACCCAGGTTGTATAGTTTTATTGAATGAGAAAAAAGTTTCAATTTCTCGCGTTATGCGCCGAAAAGAATTTTAGTAGGTAATTATTTTTTACAATTTGAATAGGAAAACAAGAACAATTCAAGATTTATAGCAGAAATCACTATAAAAATAGTGAAATACAATATCATCTATTAAATATTGGGAATGTATGATGGAGTACCTAATTTTCGTATTGTGATGAGAAAAGTTATCCACTATTTTGTTGACGATTACCACTCGTACCTATAGCTACTACTCATTACTCTCAGTGTATATCTAATGTGTTAACATCTTCGTAGTATTTGAATAGGTACTGCTCCAAGCTATTTATACTATGCTTCATCGTTTTTTCTTATTTACGATGTTTTTTTCAAAATTTTGCCATCGATATTATTACGAGTACTATATTGTTGAACAATCGATTTTCGAATGTCTGAATTACTTACGTCGTTCTGTACGAAAAACGCGTGGTGCAAGGGGTGCAGTCACACTGACTGCTACAGCTACGTTTCGAATAATATAAAAAAATTATAAAATGTGTATTTTATTTGTTGATAACATTCGCGATTTATGAGGAGGAAAAATTAGGAGCTCCTTCGACTGCTTTCACCGAGACTCCTTATAATTAGCAGATTTTCAAAGGAAATTATTTGTAATTTTTTCATGTTTTCTATTCCATCTCCTTATCCCTTTGTTTATTTTTTGAATTGCGAACCGTTGAACTAAATTCAAGTCGGTAAATTGAGTGATGTATTCTCTCTACTCGACTGTTTTTTACTTTCATAGCTTTATATAATATGATTTACGACGATGCCATAATTTATCCTTCATTGTTTTTATTTGCGAAAATATTTAGGTGGTTGTTCGTTTTTCTGGATGTGGTCATTGCGTAAATATTTTCATGCACAAAATTTTAATTTCACTTATTTCATTTACCGAGCTTTATACGAAAACTTTAGACTGCTTTAGTCAAGTATTTTAGATGAAAATTTGCATGTTGTACATTATTTATGGAGACAACTTAATTTAGAATATCACTAGCTTTACGGTTATAGCTGTTTGTTATGATAGTTCTTTAATTAGTGGTTCTTAGTGTTTACACAATTTAATAGCCTTAGGTACGCCGGAATCTCATTCATTTATATCAGCGGCGATTAGGGAGGAGAATTTATTTTCATTTTCTTTCTTCTACATCTCTTGAAACGCGTGTCTTTGATTTAGAATTTACTGATTTCAGCTCTTTTTCTTTTCTTTCAGTTTAATACGAGTTTAAGTGCGTCCAAACAAATCATTTCGCCACTTTTGAGAAACCGAAAAGAAAAAAAAAGGGGGGATTTTAAATAGTCGTAAATTGAACCGCACTTCGAAAAAGGGCAGCCATTACTGAAAGTCAGTGGTAAATTTATTGCGTTTAAATATACAAATTAAGAGACGAACACGATAAAGGTACAGCAGCTATTCTTATGTCAACGCCACTGATATAGTTCTATTCCATCTTGAGCTTGTAAAAAGTGCTACCGCTTGCCCCTCATGCGTTTACTGTACTTGAGAAGATATTTTTTACATTTTTGTTTCAGATCGTCGAATTGAAACGTGCTACCTTTCATCCAAAGCTGTTTTATTCACACAATCTTTGATGCTGATTATATATAGTGTCGAAAATGGAGGTTCGAGTCGGACATCGACATACCTACTAATTTTCATTCATATCTGTCGTGCTTTTAAGTCTATATGTAGTATTTTTAGTCAGATATTTAAAGATGGCATTTCTATAGGTTTTGAAAGCGATATGAATTCCCTAAAAAGTCTATGTATTTCCGGTTGTAGTTGTGAGAGTGAAGCCGAATGAAAACATGAAAAAATGTAAAATTAATAGTAATTTTTACTATTTTTTCCGTGAGAAAAATTGGAAAATTCTAAAAGTGTATTAGAAATTACTACAATAGTAGTACCTACACATATAATAAACATCAGAAAATGTTATAATCGTTAGGTACTATTTTTTTTTTAGTAATTTCTATTACAATCTTGGGATTGTTCCCCTTTCTATTTAAAAGTAAAAGAAAATATCATCGTTCACCTTTTTCAATGAACAGGAAAAATTCAAAATCGTTTGATTTGGGAAATAATTGTTTCATCATTTTCAACTTTTATTTTTCAAGAAAGCGTTACAAAAACAGTCACCCTGTTTTATGAAAACCAAAATCTCTCAGCATTATAATTATTATACAACATGCATGTTTTACACAGATTTGCAAAATGCATGTCTGCGTCTACTATACCCTTTAGGCTCCATAACTGCAAATAATTGTTGGTATTTACTTTATTAACTTCTTTTTTGGGGACATAAATTTGAAAATTCTGTAATTAATTGTTCGTCGATGATAGTCTACGTAAGTAAATATGCATATAAAAATATTTTCCACGAAGACGTTTTGATTTTTAAATAAAACTGATACGAGTATGTTACGTAATGTAAGGCATATAATGTACTTTTTTAGTTGCGTTTGCTCGAATATTCTTGAATATTATGAAGATGTTAACACATTAAAATAAGACGGGGAAGAATCGAGATTTAAGTTTTTTTACTCAATTATATCTTCATCTATGATAGGGTTGGCGAAGCAGGTACGTTCAATTTCTTTGAGGTCAGGTATACCTGAATCAGTTTTTCCAACTCAATTTCAACGTTGGTTTTCGTCTCATTTCTATATTCTCCACCTGGAGTTACGCTGTTATGAAAAATATAATTTGCATTTGTCGCTAAGAAGAAAGCAAGCTTTCAGATGTTCTTCGATTACTTTAGTATACTAAAAGCTAGTTGTATTCATTGTCTGCGAAATAAATTATTTCAGTTTTATAATATTATTATATTATTGCGTTACCTATATAGACATTATAATATGATTACGTTTTTTGGTTCACCTCGCGAAATATTTTCCAATGTATACGAATAAATGTTACCAACACATATTATTATTTTGTATGTACCACAGGGTTCAGTGCAACGGTTGTAGAAGAAAAAAAAAAACAATGGCAAAATTAATTATAAAATTTTGTCGGGCAAACAATTTTCTCAACTTACGTTTGAAGTATACATCGGGGAAAAGGTCATAAAATGAGCAAGATTACATACGAGGGACGAGGTAGGAGAAGAGAGAGAAGACGAAGGTAAAAATTTCAGTCTAAACTCCTTCGCTGCTGTTTTCATTTTTCGAATTTCTTCATTCACGTGGTGGTTTGTGTTCGTGTTGAATGTTATACGTTGGCACTCACTCAGAATGGTAGAATTTCATTAAACTTTAACCAAGTTGGCAACTCTTTACGACACTCTCGGATAATGGCCGAGAGCTATACTCCGTCTCCATATGTTACTTCTTCACAAATATTATTTTCTAATATAAATCCTGAGGTACCTCTCTTTTTTCTGTATGGATTCTTTTCCCTCGCAGTACTAGAGTCGACACTTTCGACAGATGTTCCAGCCCATTGGTATTCGGTTTCTTCATTATTAAGATTTTCACACGTGTATTATAATTTTGGCTTCATTTTTGATCATATCGCAGCGAATGAAAAATAATTAGCTGCGGCAATGACAAAAATATTGTCTTTCGTACGGATCTTTCATCTGCAAGAAATTAGTTCAGCCTCTGATTCGGTTTTAAATTGCTCGGCGAGAATAATTTATTGGACAGTTTGGTTCACGGTCAAAATTATATACTCTTGAATAGTTATTAATATTTAATATTAATTATATCGCGAGTTCGCTGGGAGTGCTGCAGAGCGATACCTAACTGCATGAAACATTATAGTGGCCATTTTATTAGTACAAAATCATTAACGGTGACATTTTGAATTGATGAAAAATAATTTCAGCGTTTTCCGAATCGGTAAATACCCTCCCTTTTTGGAAGTTTGGTGGTTTTTTCATTAGCAAAAGTGTGAGTGCCACCAACACGAACGCATTTCTGACAATGAATGTTCGGTGTAGGGTTGCTCTGAGACTTATTTCTGTCAGTGTATGAGTGAAGGGAATCAGAGCATCTCTGGTTGGGTGGTGGAATCTCGCCACGAAAGTGACACCATTTATAGGACACTTGTTTTTATAAGTATACGTATTCACTTATATAATTGTTATATAACTGTGTTTTCCCACCCTCTATAGTTTTCTAAAGGTTGCGGTGTAATGTATCCCTAACATTTTGTACCTGCAGCATTGATAGATGATGTTATATTCTTATTTGTTCGTTTGTTTCTTATAAATGAGGCAATTTAGACGTCTAAAAGTAGAGAAAATTTGCATTCCTCCCCCTCGCCCCTCGATAGTGAATACCCTCATTATAATATGGAATCTCTAAAACACAATGAACCACACAAATATATAGTTACTCATCCATTTAAAAGTTTTACTCTTTTCTTCTGCCAAAAATCTGTCTCCATCATTTTTTTTTTTTTTTTTATTAATAAAATGTCCGAGTTCAGACGAACACTGATGTGGAAGAATGGGATTAATCCACCGTTTCAAATATCACAAAGAGCAAAAAAAAAAAAACACATCTATGTCACATAGCCTTCTTATAAAGGACCTCAACTTTGAAGTCTATATTTTGTCAACGATGGTTGAATTTTGGGACTTAATATGAAGAACTTAGTGTTTGACCAAAGTGGACTTCATCTCCAAACTTCAAACGTAAGTTGAAACCGATTGTAAAGGAACAATTTAATTTTGTGCAATAAAATATTACATTATCATACCTATATATTCGGTAAAGTTACATTGTCATTTTCCAATTTCACGTGTAACTGAGCAAATTTTTCATAATCGTGTAAAATAAAATTCATATTAGACCTATATTTTGTTTTAAATATTTTACACGGTATTTGTTCCCTTTGATAAGCTCTTTTTTACATAATCTATTTAGCTGTTTGCTAATGCTTTTTAAATATTGCTCGATGTAAATAATGTACATTTGGAGGCTATAAGTTTTTAAAATTCCCTGCAAATTTTTCTTGTAAACGTATTATATTTTGTGGTTTTCTCTACGTATGCGATCTACAAGTTGTCTGTTGTGGTTAATTAATGTTTGCTGAAATTGTAAATAAAATATATTATATTGGTAAAATTCAGAGCTACCATTTGTTAGGTTATCGTTAACTTTTGAAGTTAGGTTTCATAATGATCTTCCTCTGTATCCTCACATTATTCGGTTACAATCTATAGTAAGCCATAATAAATAGTACTGTATGTTTTGTAAGAACCAAAATTTTGATCTCAAATAACCTTTCATTTGATAGATCTATAATTAAATATAGTCGTCTCCTCTGCTCTCCTAAAAGAAATGCGCTTGTAAAATAACTTTTAAATTAATGAAAAATTATCATGAAAGCATTTTTTTTTTTAAATCATTTATTTCATTAAGGAAATTTTTTAAATATATTTTTAAGTTGTGAAGTCAGAATCAGAATTAAATAAGTAATGATTATTGTCAGCTTTTCTTTTGTGTACATCTTAAACGTGTTTTGACAATATGCTATATCGATAAGATAGTTGTTGGTAAATTCGCCTGACCATTTCGTGGAGAAAACTTGTGAATTTTTCTCACTTTCACGAATGGCCATTACATAGTAATATGTATTAAGGTACGTAAAAGATGAAATAGTAGCTTATTTTGACATGAATATTTTTTATGGTGGGCGTTATTCTATACCAGCTTTACACCTCATATCTCCCCTATACCCAGCCATTCGGGGGCGGGTTAAATTTTTCTAGGGTGCAAACAACTTTGCTTGAGGAGGCAGTGTCCCCAAACGCTACCCTGGCTACTTGGCTCAAATTGAGTTCAAGAAAATGCAACTCGACTAAGTCAGTTCAACCAAATATTTCGGTGAGGAATCTAATTTCTCAAGTTCAGGAAATGAAACATTTCAAAGCTAGAACAAAATTTAGATAAGTTTACGCACTAAATTCTCAATTCACCCTCGTTCTTACGTTTTTGTTCATGGTCTCGAAAATTTTCACCGTTTAATTAAAGTTCTTCCACGATGAAGGGGTATTTTTTTGGATCAGTGACTTTAATGGTATCACTAAAGCGTAATAATATAAATAATGATCTCTTCTTTCCCAGCAAAAATCCTCTGCTTTTTTTTTTCATTCATTTAGTACTTTTACTAGGTATTCTCTTTTCGTTTCAAAATAAGACTTTAATCATGTTGTCCAGACACTTAATTTCTCTTTTTATTTGTTAAATGTATTGAGAAATTAAGTGAGCGGTTTACGTGCACTTACATACACGTGAGTAAAAACGGAATTACTGAACCTGACCTAAGAAAATTGTTCGAAGCAATAATTGATATTCTGAGACATTTTTGTTGCAAGAATACGTCTTGTAATTAAAGACAACAATGTAACTAAGATGCCTTCAGGGAATGAAAGATTAAAAAAATGAAGAGCTAAACTATTTCTAGAGAAAAATACAATGCAAAAAGGGTTTTTTTGTATTTTTTATTTATTTATATCCTTGAAATTGGTTTTTCGACCCCCCTATTCGTAGGTCTCCTTGAATGCCAAACACTCAAAAAGCTACAGCCATAAAATTCGCAAGTTTCAGGTGTAGATCGTCCGTTCTCATCGATTCCGATTTACAAAATATGACTGTGTTAAAAAGCAAAAACTATAGTCGATTTTCGTCAGTAACCCGTAAAAAAAAAAAAAAAAAAAAAAGGCAATTTATAGTGAGTAGCATCGTCAACAACCGATTAAACCGCACATAACACATTTAATGCCAATTTTCCAACCTATCTCATCCACTACCATCAATATGCAAACAGCTTTCTCGATAGGTTATCAAATAATCCATTTAACATAATATCTGCCATTTAGCTCGTTAACATTTATTTTCTTACCCAATTACCAATCCATTCATTTCCAGTATTAAATCTTTCTGGGTGTTCCGAATAAGATGGTAGGTGAATCTTATAGGTATTCAATTAGTTTTGAGATGTTTTCGAGAAAAAAAAAAAAAACTAGGATTAACCAAAATATAAAAGGTGGGAATTGTAAGTTTTAAATGCAAGATGCAAGACTTGAGGCCCCTTCGCATGCAGGGTTCGTTTTCATTTTCGAGTGGTTTTTTCATAATAAAATAATAAATACATCAGACTACAAAAAAATTCAAATTTTCATTTTTTGTTTTTGCTCTTTTGCAAAGGGTTGAGTAAGTTGCTGGAGATGAAGCAGGTTTTCGAAATGGGCTAACGATTTGCTATTTTAGCGAACTTACAATTACATATACACTTTTGGCGTTTAATTTATCGTATCTAAATCATACGGCGAGATAGAAGGAACCAAGAGTGGTGATTTTCGCCACGAATGTATATTCCGTCAAATTTTCGCTGTATTTTCATTTTCAAAAATTCTTAATTTTGTAGTCTCTGCCGCGTGAAGGATCATAGAGCACGTCACCATTCACGGCACATCCGACTACTCGTAGGTGTTGAAAATATCGACGCCTTCGAATATTACAAATTACACGAAGGGGTCGTATCAGCGCCGTCTGCTATTGGGCTGAATTTACGAACTCACGTTTGTCATTTCGCGTTCAAATAGTAATATAATATGGTGCGGTAGCCTTTGCCAGTGATGTGCATGGAAAAAGCTCAACCGTTCTCGCCTTCCAACTGCTGGATACGTGACTACGCATACTAAAACCCAAGCGCCCGCAAATAATACTTGTGCTTTCAAATTGCCGACTTTCACCCTTTCCTTCCACTTTCTCTTCACTCGACTCACTTGGCCCCTTCCGCCGCTTCATCTCTACGCCTTTGCGAGACTTTTCTACCTCTCTTCCTGCCCTCCAACTCGCATTCGAAATACTTTTTAACGTGCTGCACAGAAGAATACGGAACTGGATAGCCCCCCAGCGACTGGAAGTGTCGCGAAAGGGCGAGAATAAAATTTCGTTTTCGCATTAAATGGAATATTTATTCAAATTTTTAAGAGAGAGACGACGTCGAACAGTGCCGCTTGCAAGGGGTTCAAGGGGCAAAGAAAACAGCGAGGCTGGAAAAGGAAGAAAGATTGAGAGAAAAAAAGCATCATGCAAGGTGCTAGATCACATCGAATAACTTACCATATTCGAATTTAACTGATTTTTAATTTGCTGTCGAGGGTGGATTTGTAAATGACTTTAGGTGAATAATTTCCCAATGCGAGGGGGAATGAAGAATTCCTGCAGTTCGAAAAAAACAGCCTTCTTGCCAAAATACTCGTATGTAAGCTAACACTTTTTACAAAGGACCGAAAAAACTTGATGAGTTTGTTCAGTGATACACCCAAGGACGGATCGAGCAGCTGAAGCTCCCTTTATAGAATATTTTTATTTTTCTTGCGTAATTTCTGTCTCGCAAGTAGCAAATTCAAGACATTAATCCCTTCTCTTCGGAAATTTCTCGGTGCTCTGCTGTCTGTTTAGAATTTTATTGTTTTTTAGTTTTTGAACTCTATAAATCCTTTACTTTCAATTATTATAATCTGGACTATGTGAACTTGGATAATCATTGGCTCCCATTTACGTGGAACATGGAAAAGATTGTCTTGTTTTCAAGACTAACCACCTCGATAGTTATGATCATTAAAAAATTGAGAACATAAGAAGTGTGGCAACCATCCTTTAAAAGTATTAAATTTTTATGAATTACGGAAATTTTTATCAACTACTGTTAAATAAAAGGCTTCCAAAAAGCCAATAGCTTTCATATTATTAAGAAGCAAAAAGCCGGGAGCATTAATTAAGTATTTGTGTATGTAGAAAATGAGATCAAAATTGAACCCCAACTTAGCTCATCAGCCCCTTGAGCAGCTTTTTGCTTTCCCCTTTGACTTAGTATAGCTCTGTGGAGAAAATTGTCCCCAACATCAATAATAAAGGTGTAACAACTAAAGAGCCGAATTACAAAGTGCGCTATAAGAGCAAAAATAAAATTTTTCAACCAATGAGAAAAATGTACAGCTCCTAATCCGGGAGTCTTAAGAGGTTTGTTCCAATGCTGTTTTTTAAATTCATCGATTCCCCGCAGTTTCCAAAAAAAAAATTGTTTTTATCTCCATATTTGGTGGAAAAAAGTGGACTTGAAAAAAACTGATCACTTAGCGCACTTTGGAATCCGAGTTTATGCACTTGGCTCACTGTGAAGCAGAAATGTGAACTAAGCGCATTTTAGAATCCGGCTTCTCAATTTCTAATGAAAAATGACCAGTGTGGCATTACGAGCTCAGTGGCTGTCAAAGAATCGTTTGATTCCCAATTTGAACTATAGTTGAGCGAACTAGAAGAGTGATCCAAGTTTTATCGTAGATAGCAACGTCCTTTCTCACCTAAGACAAAATTTTTCTTCCCCATTCGAGCTACGCTGGAATCATGAAAATGAACCGCACGAACTAAGCTATAGGTAGATATCTGGGAGAATGTGAATTAAATAAAAATTAAATACGAGTATATGTACATATATAGTTTATGGTTGGTAGGTGCTTGACGATTAAACATGGTGTCGCAGCATAGTGGCGCGCATTTTACATACATGTGACATGGTAAAGGTAGGTTCTGACTCATTATAAATTAACGACGATGCCGAGAAGACTTCGCACAAAGCCATCAATTAATCTTTTATGCTTTATAACTACATTACACGTATGCGCAGACTGCAGCGGCTCCATTTTAAATAAGTTACGGTTTGCGCCAAAGATATACGAGATAGATATGTGCGCATATCGGTTTGGCTGTGCCCCCTTACAACCATAAGAATATTCATTTCTGACGCATAAAAAAATGATCTAGTGAGTGAACGACAAAAATAGAAGAAAGGAGATCGTATTAAGATAGATCTCGACGGCGCAAAAAGTGGAGCAAGTTTAAAATCATTCATCTATTAAGCTACTTTTTTTTAAAGGTTTCTAGAAAACACGAGAGCCATTCTCTAAATTATGCTGTAAATTAAAATATGAGTTTCGAGTTGATTTTGTGCGTACCTATCATAATTTACACTAGATGATTGAGATTTAGAAAGATCAATAGCAGACGGGATGCGGCTCAATCGCGTTAACCAGCATTCAGAGCCAGACCTGACCATCCTTTTATACCTGTTGCTAACTACATTTTGTCGATAGAAGATGACCCCAGACCATCTATGGTAAACTCCCAAGACTTGAACGGTTAAAATTTCAGCTGGATTCGTTTTGTAGTTTTCGTGTAATTTGCTTTCAAAGTTGAAATTTACGATTTATATACACCCACACTCCTCCCGCCTCTATAAATATACAAAGGAATATAGAAATATGGATACGCGAGATGGGTATTTTTGGAATCCTGAAATCATGAAACGAGTAACTATGAGGGTCCCATGCCTATTCGTGAAAGTCAGACCAAAATTAATAGAAGGTTTTCTCTCGAAAACCTGCTAATAAGAAGCTACAGATAAATTCCATGTTTTGTTCACGTATGATTCCAAAAATTAGGGTATATATAGGTAGCCGTAGTTCTTCTAAAACTCGAAAAGAATACTGTTTTGCTCGCTGTAAGAATTATGTTGATTTTAGCGCTTATTATAAATTTATATTAAGAATAAGAATAACCCTCCAGTATTCTTGTTCGATGAAACGTGAGAAAATTAGGCAATAAAAAGCGAGTGGAAAATAGATATCTATGTACAAAGATCTGCTTCAGTACCGATCGGAAGAATTTCCACGCGATACTTTCAAATTTTTATCGAAACTACATTAAAAATTCTAATTAGATGTTAATAATTTCCAGTTGCGGATCCATAAAATTCTGATACCGCACCATTATTGCTAATTTTTGGCAACAAAATCTATTTGACGGATTTGTGTTCGTTTGCATTATTTATTATGCGATTTTTCAAAGTGGGTGACATTCGAATTTGTTCTCCTTTTCGGTACCTACCAGAGTGATTATATTATTTTTAATTTGGAACATGTGGATGAAACCATTTGCCCCTCTGTAGCCGTTGATTAACTACAGGTTTACAACGAGATACTTCTGGTGGAACATCTTTCATCGAGGTCATTCTAAGATCCTTGCGCAGGTCCCGAGATCACTTCGTGATTGCCCAGTAGAGTGCTCCACACCCTGAAAAAAAAATTCAAATAGGAATTTTTACAATTTAGATAGGAAAACTGGGACAGTTTAAGATTTGTAGCAGAAAGTCCTACAAAAATAGTCAAATATACGTGTATTATCTACGATTGTAAAAAGTGCTACAAATATCAGAATATTCGCAATAAACTGTAATTTTCACAACTGTCGTAAGAAAAGTTACTGTTCTGTTTCTCTCGGTGCAGATTTGTTTTGGACGATAATTGACAAAACGAGGGACCATTTGTAGGTCAGATGAATTCAATGATCCTAAAAAGGTCAACCCGAAAGAATCAATAATTTTTGAAAATTTAGAACTTACCACTTTTTGTACTTTTAAGGTGACGCGATTGTGTAAGTTACACCAGACACATTTTCCTCGCCCTATACTGAAAAAGACTCGGTTGTATTTCATTATCTTTTTAAGGAGTTTCTCGAATCTCGACTAATTTTCAATTATACCTTATAGTAAGTATTTTCAAAAAAATATATTTCCCATTAGTATATCCAAGGAGAAAAAGCAATTTTAAACTATTCCATAGTTCGTCTATTCTTTTGCAAGCTCTTTTTTTTCTCAAAAGTTTTTTGAGCGAACACCATTTTCAGTGGGAAAATTATCGATATCCGCCCTCCATTAAAATGCTCGCAAAATTGAGTGATACGCTGGCAAAATGTTCGCTGCGGTTTTATTGGAAATTGCAATAAACCAAATGTATAACCCGCGAACAATGGTAAACTCTTGAAAGGGTTTATTCGATGCGGAGAAAATTTTTCTGACCGCATCTCGCCTTCACTTTCTAAAATTCGCACATCGAATATGAAAAGCAGAAACTTTTTAAGCCAGAATATGCTTCGTGTCGAGGCAGGAACGCAGTGGGATGGGAGGGATGGGAAAGGAAGGGTGTTTTACGAAAACACGGCTCCATATATCGCGCATACGGACAGCTGGATGGGAAAATCCGCCCTAAATTTCTCTATGCGAAACGTTGCTCGGTTGTTCATTTGCCAAAACTACACATTACGTAGTCTTGTTCATATTTCCTTAACAGCTGTTTTTAAAATAAAACCTCCTAACTGCCTTCTCTATATATCTATAGCTCATTTTCTGCATTTTGTCCGAGTTCTTATTGGAGTTTTGTGTTTTTTGTTTCATTCACTCCGCTCTCCGACTTATACCGACATAGCCACCGTCGAGCAAATGAAATTCTATACGAAAACCTGGCAACGTATCAAATAGCAAAATGTCTACGATTATGTAAAAGAAAGAAAAAAAAAACGAAAAAGAAATTTAAAAACGAAAAGACAGTACAGAGACAAAAACAATGAGTATATCGAATGGACGTATGGGAGGGAGTCAGGATATGGCATTTATCCTACACATTAATAGAATCTCTTTAGAAAACCGAAAAGAAAAAGCAAAATGCTGCGGATAAATTGGAAACGATTAACTCTCTGACATTTTACATTAACTTAATTAATTAGTGGCGCGAATTATACGAGTGTCGTCGCCATTTCCTTTTTTTTCTTTTTTTTCTTTTTTTTTTTTTTTTGAACGGCGAGAATGACCATTATTGCTTTCAACGACAAGAACGAGTACAAAATGGAGGGCATATAGGTGGACAAAGATAAAATTTAAAAAATTGTGGCTAGAAAAATAAGACACTTATTAATCGTTGCGTTGGTTCTGATTAATTATCGAAGACGAGCCCAGACTTAGATTACAACTGCAGGTACGGGAAAAAAAAGCATTTGTGTGAAGTGTGAGAGAAAAATTAAAAAATGGGAAGGTAAAAACTGGTTTCTGGAGACAGGCTGTGATAATCGAAGACTCCAAGTGGAAAATAACGCGTTGCTTTTTTCGCCTCAGTTTACACTTGTTCGAAAACACACTCGGGGAGGAAGAAAATAAATAAAGTCGATTTTCAAACGTAGATAAACAAGGTTGTTGAATGGAAACCCTTTGGCATCTGTCACCAAATTAAAACAACGTTAACATTAATTAGTTAGAATATAGCAGGTTTTCCCCAAAATCTGGAGCTTACTTTTATCGAAATCGAAGTATTCGTTGAAAGCCCTTTTCAAATTGAATCGTTAAGATTATTTCGCAGCGGCAAATCGTTTTCTTTTGCCCAGAATTCCCTTCACTGATCTCTCATCGCATTAGTTATTCTGTCGATAATTTGCTTAATTTACTTCTATGTTTATTTATGGATACATATCTGAACTTTTCCAATTTTATAATCGCGTGTATAAAATGCTGGTTGGTTTAAATGATTTTCGGAATTGGCCCAACCCTTCTCTCTTCGCAACCCACGAGAATACCACTGACGTATTGTTATTGCTATGGGAAATAAACCAAAAATAGCCTCATTTTGCGCCATCGCGCATCCCCATGCAGTTGCCATAAATTGGTGCAAAGGCTGCAGAGAGAAAAGTCACTGACACCGACAGCGACGCGAGCAGAAGAAAAGGAGAAAAAAGAGGAAGAAGAACATAAGACGAAGATGGCATTTCGAAAGGAATATTTCTTACGGGGAAAAAAATTGTCTGGAAGCGTAAAGCTCAAAAGCTGCAAATTTATTGCACATAATTTTAGATATTGTGGCAACTAATAACTGTATTCGGCAAGTTTATCTTCAAAGTATTGAGTTTGTAAGTTATGACCAACCTTAACTACACTGCTAAAGGCTTATAACGATATATTACTTTGTTCGGTGACGCGTTGTAGATAATTATGAGTTATAGTAACTTAGGACTTAAACTTTTTGAAGGGCTTGTTTGCATAACCCACGAGCGTGCAGGCGACGCGAGAATAAAGAATACTGAAGTTGGCATTTTGCGAGCGCCTTTAAAAAGAAAAACTTTACGAGCCACATTAGCTTCGCGATATTAAAAAGTTTCTCATTTTTTTACCCCTTCGTAGATTTTTTTTTTTTTCGTCGTCGATAGGATTTCACCGTGTAAAAATTACTAAGATACATTTTTATAATGTAAAAGTTAAATTTCTTCCCGGCAAGAAAGTTGAATAAAGTTATTCTATCCGCGCTCCGTCGCAGTTAGACTGAACTGCAACCTACCTGTAATTTGAATGTTGTAAATACGAGTATGTACATATCAACAGCGAAAATGAGACCTCGTTTCCAGTGCTGGGACCTGCTGGCCTATTGCTAAAGTGCTGCGGTGACATTGGCGTCGCGTCAATAGATTTTAGATAAGCAGGGTTAGACATTTTCACGTGTGATGTATTTAATGTCAGTCCGATACTGAATAGAGAGAATTAATGTGAAAAGTGATACAGCGATGAAAATAAAAATATAATTGTAGCGCATGGTCGAAGAAAATGAAACTCGTCAGAATGGACTGCTGAAAGTTACAGATGGATCAATCGTGAACATGACTGCTCGCTGTAAACTCGTCATGTTAACTCAAACCCTATTATAGAATGAATGATACTATATGTGTATACATACATGTATAACTTAGGATTCTCATCCTCGCAGAATAGATAAAAGTACAAATCCGGAAGCAGCTATGAGCTCAAACTTTTCAACAATAAACTTCCTTATTCTGCATAATATACGACTCGTCCCATTCCTCTCCTCTCCCCCCACCCCCGCCAACCACCTAGAAATCCCACTCCTCGTTCATTCGTAAACACGCTAAAATTTCCAAGATTTACACGACGAGCCTCTGACCGTGTGGTAAAGACTGGAATACGGAGTGTGCGGTTACTCTATTTTGGTTGGGCGTCCATTGTTTATATAAAAGGTCGGAATTGTAGCCGCCATAATACAATGTATACTCTTTGTGCTCGGGTATAACGAGGTAAAGCCGAACCTTAATTTATTAAGTTTTGTACAAAACGCACAAACACATGGGCGTAAGTCGGAAAAAGCAGTGAACTTGGCTTTTTGTGGAGAGGCAAAGGTAAAAAAAAAAGGCGAGTGAACAGCAGCCCCTTCAAAAAAAAAATAAAAATAAAATAAAAAAAAAGGAATCGTAGGAGAAGGTACGTGGTGTGTGCGGTACCTACATTTTATACGAAAAAGGCATTCGCATTGGAAAGCCAGCACCAAAAAGCTTTGCCAGTTAATAGGAAAGGAGACTATGAAGTAGTGGGGCGGGCTGAAGGGGAGTAACATACGAGGACTGCGGCTATTTATAGCGTATAAAAGGCTAAATCCTTTACAGAGGATTAAAACCAATATATCGACGCCACAACAGGGCACCCGGACTGCTGTACCTAATTATTCATTCGGACGTAATTTTCTAATCCTTCTTCTCTCTGTAGAGGCTTCGACCTAACCACCATTTTTCTTTTCTCCTTTTTTTTTTCTTTCTTTGTGGTTTAAAACTACTTTTTCTCCTTTCTTTGGCATCGTCGTCGTCGTCGCCGGCACATCGGTTTTCGAACTTTGTATCCACTCGAAGGGCGAGAGGGCCCTGGAGGGGGGATGTGGCACGTCTACGCCAAAGTGCTGTACATAGTACGCAACATCTGCGTCTATACTGGTGAGATATTAATGGCCAGAACTTTGGCTCGAGTAAAGTTATTAATCGAGGTGGTTGCAGATATTGTATAGTTCGTGGCCAGCTTAGATTTGGTGGTGCGGGGCAAAGGGAAAGCTTGTAAGTGATTGGTCGTGAAACTGCCATCGGGTGGAAAATGCTTTAAATTTATTACGCGGGGACATTAATTTGCAGGTCTCATTTGGCGAATTGAATACTCGCATGTATTTCATCAATTTAGACGAGATGAAAGTTGTTATGCAAATATGCACCCTCCTAAAAGCTGAATGTGTAAGACTGGTCCGATGAAAATATCTAAAGGTAAATAAAGGTGTAATGTTTCGAGAAACAGATTTTGCGACTTTTTCAACTATTAATAATGAAAAATACAGTTTTGACTCACATGCGAGTGATGCGAAAGACGCGTTAGATCAGTCTTGACTATCTACTATGGAATTTCCACAGTTGACTGAGATACGAATGAGTTGTAATTCTCACTATTTTTAACACTAGAAAAACTAGGTTTTACTCGATTACTCAAAGAACCAGGTGGCGTCATATTTGACTCAACAGTAAAAGAACCTCAAAGGACCGAAGAATGTCATAATATGACGCCACCTGGTCCTTCGACAAATGGCCCGCATCCAAATTTAAATGGCGTCGTACACGACACCACCTGGTCATTCTAGTGTTGATAGGTACAGAGTCATTTTGGATTTAGTAATTGATAATATGGTTAAATGCACACGTTATCTTGAAATTATTTGCAGAATACTCGAGGTTCCAGGAGAAATTTAAATCTTTAAAATAATCCCTATATTGCAACATTACTGTACCTTTGATTTACTGCAATCAATTTTTGCGCCAAGCTGTCGCATATGTAACACACTGACAGGAGTGCGTATGAATACAGGACATTTTTAAATAAGTAGCCACTAGATACTGAAGATGTTGAATTCGACAATGATGGGACCGAAACTTGGAGCTTTTATTTTCCTTCAAGTCAGCAGTATTGCAATATAAGTGGGGTTCCATTTTATGATAAATGTTTCAAAATCGCCTCTCGCTCTCTGTATCACAGTAACAGAAATTTAGTTTGTGTACTAAACTTTATTTGAGTTTGCTCCATCCACCTTTTTCTGTGGTACTATAAAGTAGGCAATATTTGTCAAGTCTGCTTGTGGATGCTCGATTTGATCCAGGATGTCCAGAGCAGCTCTAATTAATGGGCTTTATACTCGTACTTAATCGAAATAATTTCAGCGAATCGAGCATCGAAGAAATTGCTAGTAAACTATCCGATATGGTACGAGCCTCTTAAACACCATTTTTAACTTTTTTCTCAAACTCGTTTAAAGACCTATTCTTAGAATTCATTTGAATTTGAGGAAGATTATAACAATTGTAATTATCGTTTGAACCATCTTTTTAATAACTCGAGTGTATACTCGTAATACAAAGAGAGGTGTATCCTGAAGACTTGACAAGCTAAAATTTCATTTCTTTTCTATTTCTCACCATTTTAAATTCTCATTTTCTGGTACTATGTAACCTAATGCTATTTGTACCTACGTACTTATGTTTCATTCCTAGTAAAACGGGTTAACTTTTGTTAGAAATTCTCAATAATGTTTCGAATATGCAACATTTACAATCATAAATCATCTTATTGTACAACTTTTTAGTTGGAATGTACTTGTACTTATATCTGGACTCTAAAAACATGTACGACACTGTAATATCAGCGGGGTGTACGTTTCCATTTTTTTTCCTGGTCAGCTTTTTTCCTTTCTTCTTCTTCTCTCGTTAGTTTTTTTAATTCTTATTTTATTTCTTTCAATGCAGTGGAGATCTATATGCAGAAATGGAACTTGTTTTAGTTTTTATTTGAAAAGAATTCTTTTTTTCAAATATTAAAAAATAAATAAAAATAGTGGAGACATTTGTGCTTGGAATATTTCTTGTCATGAGAGGTATCGTCGTATAAAGTACACCTACGCTTTTTTGTCCCATATATAGGTCTTCTCAAAGCAATTGCTATTATTAATATTTCAGAATTCGTCATATACCTATATAGAGATAACTCGAGTGCAAAATTCATATTTTTCAAAAATGCCTTTCCAGTGTTAAAAAAACGGTGCTATTTCAAATTATTGAAATCGGACTTGTCGCCTTTCTTCTGTTAGATATCGATGTGTAATGTCGAAAATAATCTCTAGTCTACACTCTGCATTCATACTTGTCCTAAACAAACGAGCATCATATTGTTCGGCTCTTTCTTGTACAAAAAAAAAATGAATGGCTTAAACGACTTGTTGGACTCCACGCGATCACCTTCAAAATTTATGCTGCAACCTAATCACGCTCCTGCGAGACATGTACCTTTGCGATAAGCAGCAGACACCCCTCCCCCACCTGTCTAAATTATTCATGCGCACTCCGATATCGATAGTGAAGATCGAAAATGTTGACTGATTCTACCTGTATTTAATGTGCAGTTTGTTGAATGAAATTCGCATTCGCCTCTTTTTTTCTGTTTTTTTTTTTTTTTTTTTTCTTCTTTATCAGATACTCGCAATAGGTAGCCTACAGTTTTTATTTACTCTATAGAGTAGTCTGCTGACAAAGAATGGAGAAGAAAATCCACAAGACCTAAAGGTAAGAATGAAAATGTCAATACAAAACTGCAAAAAAAAAAAAAACAATGAGAAAGAGACATGAAAGCGAAAAAATTGGAATCTTATCCCGATCTTTCGAATATATTAGCCACTCGTTGACCACTCCAGCCCTCCTCACACCGTTCTAGATTCTCAGCAAAAGTGCTGTACGAAAGATTATGAAAGTCATACATCAAAGAGTTATGTGAAATCTACGGCTCGCACACGGGGGTGTGGGTGGGGGTACAAAGCTGGAGTAAAATTCTAATTTCCCTTTGCCTCTAGACGCACTCTTTTCTGCGCTACTCCGCAGTCCTCCATACTCCTAATGCCAAGTGCCAACTAAAAAATACTGGATTTTTACACGTGATAAATAAATACAATTTTCAATTTGCGTTAGCGCGCCGAATGCGAGTCATAAATTGATGTTATGTTTGCGAACGTTGCGTATAATTCATGAGCTTACAAGAAGTTTAACATCATATCTACATTAGTAGGTACACGAGACCAAAGCGAGTTCTCCAAGTCATACATCTTTTACTCTGCGAAGGTACGCCAGCAGTTGAAATGCATCAAAGAAAATGAACGGCTTGCGATATTTATGACTCGTTTAATTTGTCGTCACATTTAGGCGCAAGGAGCCGGATAAATAATACTGTTTTGTGGATTAATATATAGACGAGAGACAAACGATCGAACGAAAATAAAATTACATTAAGTATAAGGAAATTGCGCTGAAAAATTGTCGAGTTTTAATTACTGCGTATAATAGAAAGTAGTTATAGCAGGTTTGCGTAGGAGGAAAATCTGCTAAAATATTTCTTACTATCTGTAAATTTTACTTAGTCAGTTGATTGGTTCCTATTCTTTGATTTTACTCACAGCTGAGGTGACGAAATTCAGTTCTTATAATTATAATGAAAAAAAGGCAGTATCAGTATCAGCCATAACTGAATAGCCCAACGCATAACAACCGCAGCCAAATGACATTTTTTTTAAATTGACTTTTTTGTGGATGTTCTAAATAATATGAAAACACATAAGTTATCCTCGTGCAAAAAAAATTAGATCTTTTCATACATTTTGAACCACCTTTCGATCGTTTGAAAATAGAAATGTCAACTCGAGACAACAAGCAGTCAAGTTTTCATTTTCGAAAGCTTATTTCTTTTCAAATGTGAATACAATCATCTTGAGTTTTTAGAAGTGTGTTTTGTACCAAATGAGCATTCTCTTATCCAATTTTCAGCTTTCTATGTTCTGTTTTCACCAAGTTGTGCAGTTTGTTGTGTTTTTCTGTAAATTCTAAAAATTGCAGTTGGCTATGGTTGTTGCCTCGAGCTATTTAATCATTTAATTAATTTTAGTGCTGTATATGAGGCATAATTTACAAAAGTCACCCCGTTTGTATACTCAAAAAAAACAAAAAAAACAACTAAAAAAAAGTCTGATTGAAGCCATAGTTTAGCTTTTAAAAATTAATTAATTTCTTTTTTTCATTTGCATAGCAATGACTATAGGGAAAAAAGTGATTTTCTTTGTTCGTTTTCAAAAGTTTCTCTTGATTTTTCAAAATCACTTTTTTGGGCATATCAAATTGTATTAAGAAACGCCCCTAATTTTTGGAGCTCACTAAGATTTGAACTACTTTGTCACTTGGAATAAAATCAGTTGCCCTGGTCTGAAATGTAAGGTACACCATAGTGTTCTCGAGCATATATACGAGTAGATGGTGAAATAAATATTAGAAATTACGAATTATAAAGTATCATAAATCAAAGAGGTTACACTTTTTCCCTCGCGTAAAAAATTCGCAGATTGTATGCACAATTTTTTCGTCTCCCGGCGAAAGATATAAAAAATTATAAAAAAAGCACACATGGAAGTAGAAAAGAGAAAAAAAAGTTGAGTTTAATATTTCGAACACAATCTCGCCATGTATCAGTTCTTGCATGGCGTCCTTTACTTTTTATATTGCCACAGACAAAATAAATCTTCAATAAGCCTAAAATATATGATGTTATATGCGCACGCTTCTTACCATACACCAAAATACACTATTAAAGCTTCTAGAAAAGCAACCCTATCTTCGTCTAGTCGTCTTTTTTGCTCATTTTTCTTTTTCAAAGTTACTTTTCTTTTATATCATTGCGCTTCTGGACACGTTTTTTATCTACATTTTGTACAGGGTGTCGGTATTATTCATTTTTTTCTGCATCGCCTCCCCTCCCTCTTCCGTTCGAGCAGAAAATGGGAAAGCACAAATTTCGAGTTTGCTATGCAACGCTTAAACCCCAAACAATATTTCATCGAGCTTCGTTATAATATTACCGATAATGGTTGTAACTTCGTAATTCTATGCATCTTTTTCCTCTTTAGAAGCCACTATAGTTCTTTTATTGTCTTTGTCTCCATTCGAACATCAAGAGCACATGTCTTAAGATCTTTCAACGTAATAAGAAGCTCGGCTGAAAATTTTCTTACTTATCAAAATCAGCGGTGGCGACTTGGAATTTGATGCGCGTAGATCATTTCAATAGTTTCAACGTTTTATTTCGCTTTATTTAGAGAGCAGCTCGGTTCGACTTTATTTTTCTTTATCAAAAAGGTATAATTAATTGCTTAGTGCGTCTTGTTAATTCCATTTTACCAGCAAAACATTCGCCCAAAATGAAACCAAAAGGGTTTTTAAACCCTATGTGACCTGCTGCTATCGATATTTCCCTTCTGAGCACCTTTTTTTTTTCCACTTCATCTCATTTTGTCCTTCCTATCACCATTATATGTACCTTCCAATATGGCTTTAATCTTTCGTCTCAATTCGATACTCGTACCATAAAAAAAAAAGTTTGCTCACTTACACGTAAACCCGTATAATAATAATAAAATACATGAAACAGTTGTTTTCGCAAATACTCGTACCTATTTAAAAATCATCATTGATTCCTGTGCACTAAACTCGAAACACATTTTTTAATTCTTCGCACAGCACGAGTCTAATTAACACACGTCAACACGGAAATAAGGACTCGAGATAAAAGCAAAAAATAAATTGAGGGGGTCCGTAGATTTATGATATTACAAAAATACGCTCGAATTGCTTTCAATAATGAAACACGAGAGGATTCGCCAATCAAAAAACAGGAATTTAATGTCTAACAAAAAAAAAAAAGTAGAAAATTACATTCGCTTTTTCACACTTGAAAGTATCATTTTTCCTGCGGTATTTCCCTCCTAATTTATCGTCGGAGTACCTATTTCATCAATTTCGTTTTTTCAAAAAATTGTTAGCAGACTTGGTATCTATATGTATTCGATGTTATCAATTTTGTTGTCATCTTCAGTCTATGGTCTTCGTAATGTCTGCGTGAAATTTTACAAACAATTTATTCTTTACGCAATGAAATATTTCGATTCTACGTTAGGCATTTTTTATTATTTATAATCGGCTAAAAGGGTTGGTGTACCATTTCCGCGTTTTGTTATACATTTAAAGGCTTTTCTTTCATTTTGTAAAATGACGTTATTTTTTTCTCTCGAATACCCTCGTAACTTCGTTCTATATATACGCCTTTTTAGAGTAAACATTTGCGTAAACATTTTATCGTCTAGTTGCACAAATTTCCGCTTAACTACATAAATTTACGTGCTTCTCTAGGTGTACTATTTTCAATTTTTCTTTTTTTTTTTTAAATCGAAAGAGATGACGAAAAAGGGGATGCGTTTTAAGTATATTTCGATTCATTATTTTTTTAGTTCGACATTCATAAATTTGTCAGAAGCCGCCGAGAATATTATCTAAAGGGTTTGGCGTATGAAAAAACTGCTATATTGTTTTGATTTTCCTTTTTTCGACGAACAATACTTCGTGAGGGAAAAACTGTTTGCGTCGAATAAAGAGAGAGAAACGTAATCATTCGTTGAAGGAAATTACAATATTATGACTGAGAATAGAATTATACTCGAATGGCGGATATGTAAAATTTATAATACGCTTGAATTAATGAATACCCAACCTATTCTTCGTACGAGCGAACACTTTTTCAAAGACTGCCTATACATTTCTATCGAATGAAGAAGTAGGATTTGTGCTGGAAAGGAAAATCTCGCGTAAAAATTAACATTTCATCTATATTAAAATTTGTTTTATTAACTTCGTAACATGAACGACACGTTTTTAAAACAATCAAGATGCAAAGCTAGCTGAAAGCCAAAATCTGAATACTGAATCTTTACAGTTTTAGCTTCAAAAGTCGGAAGTTTAGCAATAACTTATACGAAGCTAATAACTGTAGCTAAAAATGAATTTTTTTCCTTCAGATTTATCAAGTTATTCTTCAAGTTTTCCATTTTTTTATTTTATTTTTAATTTTTCGCAAAATATGAAACTAAAAGCTTTGAGCTGCGTGAATGCTGTAAGCCAAATAGTTTTGTTTTGACTTGAAAAACCTAAAATTTGAAAGCCAAAAATAGGAAAATCTTGGAGCTGCGAAAGTTCAAGTTTTAGTTTTCAGCATTACAGCCCCTGTAGTAATTTTTTGTATCGCGGATATACATGTAGACAGCATTTTCAATTATTCGTTATTTAACAATAAATAAAGAGACAATTACAGCTAAAGCTACGTGGATTTTCTATGATTGTTTTTGAAAAAAGCTTATTTTCGGATTAAGTGAAACCTTTCAACAGTCCTACGAGATATATGATTCTGTCGGCGAACAATGACACATGTATACACCCAAAATACAAAATTATTCTTATCCGCACACAAAAAGCATGCGCTTAGAATGACAGTAGAATTCTCGGAACTAGGTAATTTATTAGCTGGAAATTCGAATATTTTACATCGAGTAAGAAAATAGTACAAGCACAATGTTATTTTTCTACAAAATTTTTCAACGCCTTAAAATATTTGAGAAAAAAGGGCAGAAAAAAAAAAGATTTCTACACGAGCAACTTGGCTACATGACAGATAATATATTGTCCCGCAAGTTGTTAAAATGGAGATCCGATGATTTCGATTCGTAAGTTATAACCACAAAGTTGGAGTATTTTTTGAGGAGGAGTAAGTAAATTGTGATATAGTATTCGAAATGAATGGGAGGACATAATATTGAGACGAACATTTTATAATAGTGGTTTTCAAACAAGATCGAAAGCCGATAAATAATTCAGTTTTTCCATTTCAAGCTTTCCCCTCTTTTTTTATTCAATTATTTCTCTATAATAACATTTCGACGCGAATTCTGAAAATTTTTTTGGAAATAGCGACGCGAATTGCCTCGCATGGTTTTTCTCTCACCTCATGCATTTACGAATGTTTCTATTTCACTTCAGTTCTGTTCGATAATCTTTTTCCCCTAGCCTTTCTTGAGATAAGAGGAAAATTAATTAAAAACTCTTATTTTTTATTTTTCCGACTCAGTCTCATCGTGTTACCACACCCTTCCCTCTTTGTTCTGGCCTGCGAAGAAATCGATGTCTACGAAAAATGCGATAGCGCAAAAGTAAGTTACGTTTTTCGATTTTCCTTTAAATTAAACAGAACTTACTTTACAAAATTAATTACACCCGAAGCGAAATTCTTCGACGGTTGTTTTTACCTTCCCAACATTCCTTTACCACAGTAAAATAAAGGAAGTACGGTGGTCTGCCGAGGCAAAGCGTAAGTTCCTGACCCATCACCTATTTAAAAATGTGTAAATGGGCTAGAGCAATGCGATAAAAACCATTAAAATAGTTTACAGTAAATTTACGTACGTATTAAACACGAGGAAGAAGTGAAAAAAAGTATCACTTTTAATTTACAGCTTCGATGCTTACAGTCCGAATGTTTGAAGTCACTTTTTTCTTAGCAAACTCTGCATTTTCATTCTTTTTTTTGATGTGTTAACATCTTTATTTTCTCTCACCCGGGACTAAATTCACAAATTTTCCAAAAACGGATAAAAAACGGACGAAAAACGGTGGGAAGGTGCCCAACGCCCGCCGCAAACGTGAAATGTGATTCGTTTTTTTTTGCCGGTAGGAAATTGTGGTGATCAAATGGAAATAAGCTACGGAATAATATTATTGAAAACTGTCGAGTCTGTCAGTATCTTCCTCCAAATCATAAGATGTTATCACATTAATTGTAACAGTGCAACTGAAACTTGAACTTGTTTTTCATTCATTTCATGTTACAAACAATTTCTCTAGCTTGATTTTGAACCAATTTCATAATCTATAATGATCGCAGAAGCAATTCAAGTTGTTATAAGCTGAAACTACGAATATCAAACCAGAAGTTTCCAATAATTGTTGAAAATATTCAGTCAAGTTCAGACTAAATTGTACTTTACTAATTGCTACATTACTGAGTTATTAAATATAAAATATTAACCAAACAACTCTGAAGGGCGCGGCGAGGAAGAGGATGAACTAATTTTTTCTTGCGATTTTCATCGAAAAAAAGAAACATGCAGAGTCTTCCAACTGCAATCTGCAGTCCACTATTTAGTTTCCTATATTTTTCTAGTTTTTCTTTTACTAGGTTCGTAGACAAGAATCATGAACTGTGGAGATTTTCCTCTTGGTTCGTTGGAAAAATACGGTTTTAATTATAATTTTTTTTTCTTATTTACCTCGAACTTATTCTCCATTGTGTTGGTCCCTTTTCGAAAATAAATAGCAGGTAGGTATTCACTAATTTCTGTGTCGTAATTTTTCACTTTCTCGCGAATTCCAGCAGGATAAACTTTTATTTTCGATGAGATTTTTTTCCTTTTTCTTTTTTTTTTCTAGGGATAATCTTTTTTGGGCAGCCCAGCAAAGGCTCTCATCCACGCATTAGGGTTGAGCGAGGAAGTATAGAAAGTTCGTTCTGTAACCTTTTTTTTTTCCTCTGTTTCTCTCTTTCAGTCTGTCTTTATCCGTGAGAATAACTCTTTCTCTTTCTGACTGGTGTTAGGATGCGGGGCCGTTTTTCACAGTTAGGGTGACATGGATACCATAAATCAGTGACGGTACTGGCAGGCGCACTGGTTTGGAGCCATTAAATCATTCAGGTTTTGGTGGTAGTGGCAGAACTGACGGCGGAGGATTTTCGGTTCTACCGTAACGCAATGAGAGAACGACCAAGTGAGACGGAGAATACACTTGAAAAGTTGAAGAGTGACAGAGAGAGAAAGGAGGGGGAGAGAGAAAGCGGAGAAAAAAACACCAAAAGATTCATCGGGGAGAAGAGGATTACAAAATGAGGAGAATTAATCATTGTCAACCCTTTGCCAAAGCTTCAGTTTCTAACTTTTTATTTCGCCTCACTTCCAGGTCCACTATCATTTTTCGAATTGTCGATTCTCTCCTCCACTCTCCCATTTCGGACTTTTTAGCTTTTTTACTTCATCCAAAAATCACGATACCGTGTATCCTTTACACCATTTTCTTGGGTTGGGTGTAAATATGACGTAAGTTTACTATTTTTTTTTTCTTTTTAACATGGCAAAATGATATCTATACGGTATCAAAATTTATGAATTTGGCTCGATGATTTAAGAGATTTTCAGTTCAAGTCGAGTTTTTCGTGTAAATTTATGCGACGTCGCTGTAGGTAAATTATTTTTACGCTTTGGATTTGAATTATTTACGGCGTGAAGAAAAAAGTGAGAAAGTAGAGACGTATATTAGAAGGTGAGAAAAAAGAAAGAAAACGACAAAAAAAATGAGAAGAAAAGTGTAAAATAACATTATACTAACAGTAACAGATAATACAAACGTATGCGAGTTTAAGTGATTGGAAATTATCGCGATGTGAAATTAATCGTTGCTTTTTCCAAAGTATACACGTTCCGAACCGCCATTTTACTTTAAGTTTTTCTTTTCTGTTTTATGAAATGTGAACGTTAAAAAGTTTTGAAAATATAGTAAAATGAGTTCTGTATTCTATATGATGCTTTGTGAGCCCATTAAAATATGTTCCTCGATTGCTTAATGATCCTTTTTATAATACAGGGTGCGGCAAAATGACCGGCCCCATTTGTTTTTCCAATTATATGCGTAAGACAAAAGATAGAGACATGCGGTTGGTTTTAAATTAAAATTCATTCCTTAAGGTTACATATGAAATGAAATTTCACTCACATGTTGGTCAGTTTGCCTAGCACAATTGCGAAGGCGTAAAACTCAATTTTTCAAGACTTTGCTACGCAAAAATCATATTTTTTCCACTAATTTCTTACGTATTCAGCCGGTAGGAAATTTACCTCCTCGCGCTAACCATGAAGAATTCCACAAATGCAAAATTCCCCTCCCCGGTCAATTTTATCCATCATTGGTAGCATTTAGCGGAAGAAATTGCAAAATAATGTAACCATTGCTTAGCAAAGTTAAAAAATTGGATTTTGCGCCTTCAGAAATATGTTAGGCAAAATGGTCAACATGAGAAAGTGAAATTGTATTCAGTACCGCACCAAAGTAGGGATATGGAGTTGAAACCTTCCCTTTAGGCCTTGAATTTCATCAAAAAAAGGCTGAATAGAAGATTTTCAGTTTTTTGGGACTTTTTTGGGAATAAATTTATGCCTTAGCTCCTCCCTTGAAAAATTTCTGGGTGCGCCACTGATTGTGTTTCATACGTAACCTTAAGGAATGAAGTTTCATTTAGAAGCAACCGCATGTCCTTATCTTTTTTCTTATGCGTGTTAATTCAAAAAACAAATGTAGCCGATCATTTTGCCGCACCCTGTATGTATTTCTTAAAGAAAGTCTAATATGAAAATTTTGATACAAACGTAAGATTAATCACCAAAAAATGAGAGAGAATTCAAAAATTGAAGCGATTTACTACTAGAAAAAAAAGTTCTAGTTCTAATGAAGGTATATATCTTTACAGAGTTGAATTAGCTTCGCTAGTAAACACATACTGTTGGATAATTTTTAATATTTCTATTAATTAGGTAGTTATAAATTAGGAAAGTGCGGAGATTTCTGATGAAATATGACCGATTGAAGAATATTTAGACGACCCACTGTGGTAGGCAGTAAGCACATACATGTATAGCACCGATATACTAGGCTGTTGTTTTCACGAATGCATTACTCGATTTTAAAAATGTTTTCAATCGAACAAATTCGAATAGAACCGTAAATTATGCCTTCTTCGACTGATAAAATGCGAACCCTCGTTAGTTTCAAAATGAATTACAATCATATAGGTACTCGTATAGCCAACTACTATATATACCCCATTCATACTCGACGCAACCCTTTCTTTTTTTTGTCCCTCTTCAACTTTTTTTCCCTCTTTCATTTCTCTGCAGTTTGAATGAACTGCCAGATGATGCGCGGATTAAGGTTCAACCGTTTTACGATTGGTCAAGCTGACCGCGTCATTTGTTTACAAACAGATGAGATTATAATTAAGACTACTGATTGTTTATCGCCGCTTACTTGCTTCGAGGGAAGCTGCCCATTCATTTTACTTTAAACCCGTTCGGTCTGGTCGGTCGATTAGTTTTAAATTAGTGGACAAAAGATTCTGTGAGAAGGGTCGCTTCTGCCCTCCAGCCCTTTATATTTTGAAATAAAAAAGTTGGGATTTTAAAAAGAAGACGTACCCTGCGAAAGATGCTGTAAAAAAGCTGAACATTTTTCCGAATCCATTCAGATATTAGGCAGTTTCCAGTATAGGTTGGATTGGAAGGAGTGGTGAGCAATACAATATAGTAAATGGAAATTTACAACTAGACCCGCATATCTCTACGCTAGTACTGTGTAGGACTTTTAAATAGTTGGGTCCTATAACTTTCCACAATCTCAGTCATCCCTGATACTATTAAAAAAGTAAAAAAATAAATTTTAAGAAAACAAAATTCGTGAATATTATTCACGTTATTCGGATCAAAGCGATTTACTTGGGAAATTAAATTTCAGTTCAGGTCTTTAGTTGGCAAAAAGCTTTGAAATGAAAAATGGTGTTTTGTAGGTCGATGTACGGTGAAGTGTGGTAAAACACGGAAGTAGACGCTATAGGCGGTAAAATGAAATAAAATTTATGGCTCGAGATTTTTAGTCGTTGAAACTCGATTTTTTTTCCCGTTCTCAAACGGGCTCAGATGCTGCGATTCACTAAATTAATATTCGCCACGATATCAATTTAGGCAACCATAGTTCACCAAATTAAATATTTGAGTCCGCACAAAAGTAAGTATTGAAGAATTTTTCATATAAATCCCGAATTATTTTTAAGCGGGTTTGCAGTTATTAATTTAATACGCACTTTTCTCTCAGTGTTATATAGGCGAGCTTAATATTTGTTGTACTTTTAATATAGTAGATAATATAAATTACTATTTTTGCAGTAATATCTGCTACAAATCTAAACAGATGTTTAGTGCTATCTCTTTTGTTCGAAGACGAGGTAAACTCTGTACATATATGTAGTTGGTATTTGGTTGAACCAATCAGTTTTACATGAAACATAACTAGTTTTTTATAGAACACTGACCTACTTAGCTGGCTTTCCAGTATTTCATACAAGAAATTGTATACTATACTCGTTAATGATATGGTCAGCAAATCCACTGATGATATGTGAAATGAAAAAGTTGACAATCAATTGTCACGCATAGGAAACCGGTGTTTGGAGTTTTCATTTTTGCTGGTTTTCAATTTTAGAAGAACTTGCTTTCTTTTAAGAATAGGAAAGGGTGCTCATTTCTCTAAAACAGATTATTGGTGCATACCTAATATAAGTTTTCTGACTGTCGAAATACATAATGCGATAATATTGTTTCTAGCCAACAGCCATCTGTAGAGTTATTTTATCGATATTCTGATTTTGTTTCGAAAAGCAAAATTACATGAAATTTCAAACTGCGAGACGTAACAATTAACGATAACGAGCTCCTACTATTATAGTATTTTTCAATTATTATGATCCTTCCCTGAATAAGATCAGTCGAGAGTGACAAAAATACAGCAGACATACGAATCGAAAGAGATAACCCGCTTGATTTTTATGAAAGTGTTTATTTACAATTTAGGAAAACCAGAAAGAAAAAAGAGAGCGTTTACAAAGATAACACTTTGTAGTTGTTTTGGGTAAAACGGTTTATGGCGAGGTTATTTTGGCCCAAAGTACGCACATAAAATGTAACGACATGGGCGACTTGTTGCTCGTTCGCCTTTTTCTTCCGTCCTTTCAACTCACCCCCAACCCGTGTTCAAGATTCCATGCACCTCCAATCATTCCTTTTCAGACTTTTTCACCGAATAAAAATCTTAACAATAGTTCTCATTTTACTTCATTTATTAACTGTTATAAACTCAGTGAACGACTATTAGGTTCTTCACTTTTTTCTAAACAATCGCCCGGTTTTCTATTCTTTCTTTTACCCCTTATTTCCTCCCCATATGCGCTTCGCCATTTTATCGAGCAAAATATGCGAGACTAGGCTTTTTATCGACGCATTTTTCATCACTCTTGTGATACAGGAGATCTTTCTTTTTTCTATTATTTTCTGTCGAAAAAGGAATTTTTGAACAGATTTTGGAAAGCTTTAGGAAGGATGAGAAGACCGCTTATATTTTCGTGCTCAAATTTTTTGTGCTAATATTTTGTAGTGCGGTACATCGGGTGATCCAAGTACAAATTTTACGTATAAAAGGGTCCTATAATTTTTGTCGGTATCCTCGATAAAGTGATGGATGGAGAAAGACCCTCTAACTAAGCCGACAAATTAAGCAGTTATTAAGGCAAAATAAAAAATGAATGTAAAAAAATATTTTGTTGATGATTGGGGTGAAGTGAAGATGAAAGAAAAATTAAAAAGCATGCAATAATTGTGTCCGGCGAATTGCCTATAAATTTTACTTATGTAACCTGCAACACTTTCGTGATCGCAGGTTGGTATAAGTGGTCAGCAGTCGTATAACGGATGAATATTTTTCATTTTTTTTTGGTAATCACGAGCGTGTTCTTTTTTTTGTTTCTATTCGTTGTTTTCTGTAGATATTGCTTCACTATAGTCAATTCAGCTTCCTGTACCAAGTTTTCCTCCATTTTCCCTGTATGTATATCCGTTTTTCTTTGCTATGGCAAGTTTTCTTTTTTCATTTCACCAAAACGTAGACTATTGGCGAAAAATGGGTAAGCATTATACTGCATAGAGCATCTATAACTCTTGAATTATTTAATTCACCGCCATATCATAAATTTTCCATTCCGGCACCATTGCAAAAGGAATGTATATCTGTGTACGAGGCCCACAATATGCAGTTCTTACCGCACAATTACGCCGCAGTATAAATTTTTAAACCTTATTACGGGGGCTTGTAAAATCTAATACCTAGGCTCGTGGAGTTGTTTCGGTATGTCTGATTTATTACGGAAACGTTAACTACGGATACGAAAACGCTTTATTATTCTTGAATAGTATAGCAACCGTTATTTAATACCACGTGCTGGTGGTGAAAATTAAACTTTAGCAAGAACACGGTTTTTTTTTTTGTTTTTTTTGTTTTTCTGTTTTTTTGGCCGTGGACCTCTGTTTCTGTGAGGTGCGGGGGATGGGGAGAGAAACCGAAAAAGGTGAGGGGAGGATCTGGCTTCTTCTTTTTGTCGAAGGAGGTGTATCTTCGACAACAGTAAGGTGTAAAGCAATATACACGGGGTTCTATTTTTATGTACTACGCTTCAAGCCTGTATACAGGGTGTCACTGGCATCAAAGCACACTCGGATATGTTTATGAGAATATACTAGCAATAACGCTCTCGAATATTCGGGTAAACAAACCTAATTCAATCTAATAATTGGAAAAATTGCTATCGTAATTTAGTCTCATTCATGAATCAAAAATAATATTTCTTATTTTTGTAACACTAAAATACACGGAAATTGAGAGTTTTACAGATCTCAGATCCTCTAAATTGGGGAGTGAGTGCCAAACATATACCGAATGATCAAAAACCTCCGCTCTTCGTTCACAAAAAAAAGTCACAGATCGAACGTCGATACGATCGACCGGAGAAAAGAACGACCAAAAAAAAAAAGATCGACCAAAAAAAAAAAGATCGACCAGAAAAAAGAGCGACCAAAAAGATCGGGGAAAATAATTTTAAATTGGTCACGTGATATATTTTGTCCAATACGAACAAAGCAAATTCAAAAAACTTCTTGTACAAATTTTGGTGAATTTCGATAAAATTGAATTTATGACAAGTGAAAGCCAAAAAAAAAAAAAAAACCGCGATAAAGCCAAGAAAAAAAGAACGACCAAACACTAATGTAAACAAAGCGATCGCAAAAGTGGCCCAAATGGAAGAGTGGTTCAAGTCAATCGGGATTTATGGTGAGCGCAAAAACTTTCCTACCGAGCTGAGCTATAGGCTCTTGAAATTTTGAGACGGATCTGAGCATGTACGCGCACGCAGTTCCAACAGATATGACTGTTTTGCACTGTGCCACCGATACGGTTTTTGCAGCAAGGGACTAGCACATGGTCAGGACTTCATGAAGTGACTAAAAATTTTAGTCAGTAGATGTAATAAAAATTTCATCGGGCTATAACTGACTGCAATCGGTGAAGTTGGTGAAGTGCCTAGCCACTTCGCAAAATGACTAACTACGCCGAATATAATTACGACGTGACATTTCCTTTTTTACGAAAATATTTTTCAATCGCGATTAATATTGTCGGCAAACAATCGATTTCAGAATTTTGGGATTATCTTGAGATAAAGGATATTAAATATCAATTATCAACTATAGAAGTGTAACGTATTCTACTAGTTCTGACTTCTGAGTATATTATTGTACACTATTTAGGCCCTATGATCATTTCGTTTAATAATTTAAAGGTAACATACTGGAAAATGATATACAGCAGCCAAATTGACCATAATTTCAAATAAATATTTGCTGCTCGCGTGTGCAATCTACCGTTGATTTGAACATGAATCAAAAGTATCGGCATAACTGCTGCTCAGATAATACAGTCATGGATAACCAGCAAACGAAATTTCGGCTTGTCAACATGGCAAAAGCGTCTCAACTTCTCTCAAGTGCAGTCGGGGTAGCGCATGCGCAGAACGTAGATAATTGGCGTCGGTTGACAAACGGGCTGCCTGTCTTTTACTCGCTTCGGCCTTCGCGCACGTCTTTGCGTCACTTCGATGAATTGCGAACGGAAGATTTTGTTCGATTTTCTTGTTCTGCGCACCGCACACGTGATACCCCGACTGCACTTGAGACTTGTGACAAGGATAGAGCGCTAGCTATTCATGACTGTATATCATCTATGAACTGCTGTTGACTTCTATTGAACGAAAAATAATAATAACTAATTTCAGTAACACGCATGATGACTCGACGTGGTCTTTTGAGTCGTGCATAAATCTGTACCAATATTTTGAATGACGTCATATAGTCTACGATGCCACACCTTGTAGTTTTAGTGATAGTGTTTCTTCATCGGTGTGTGATCATTTTTGTATTTTTGATGTGTTAACGTCTTTATTTTCACTTACCCGAAACTAAATTCGGAAACTGTACCCAAAAATTAAAATTGACGCATAACATGCGCGTTGTTCGCTGCACAGACATTGAGCCGACATGGCATCGAACGATTCTGACTTCTTCTCAATAAGCTTATTTTTATGCATATATTACTATCACGAAAGATATATTACCGACATATAACAGAATTTGCCTTTTATATTCTTAATTTTCTATACTCGGGTTTACTTTAAGGTTGCAAATAACGGATTGCAGTGCCAGTTTGCTGGGTTCCGAGGAGAGGAATAGGTACTCATTCACATTCAATTACAATTTGTGGCTTGATAGAGAAATAAAAATCGCCAAATTTGGCTACGCAGCATTCTGAATGATTCATAATTATACTCACTCCTAGATTCGATCATTTCCATCAAGTGCATTTATAGTATGTTCACACAGTCACACTACTTTCTAATCTTCAATATTATCCACGGCAATGTCAGGAAAAGCAGAAACAGTAACTGAAAGAATGAAATCACTATTTAAAATTCCCCCTCTACAAATTATTTGTGGCTTACCATGTCAGTTTTGGCGGGAAGAAAAATCGAAACAGGCGTCGAAAAAAGCAGAAAATACGACTTTCAAAGTTTCGCGAAAAAAAATAGAACATTTTTCCTACTTGTCTCTCTCTGCCTCGCATCGTAGCGTATACTTGTCTTGCTTCGCGACGCGGGATGAGGGGAAAGAAAAGGAGTATCCTGAAGAAGGCGAAATTAAAACAAGGCGAAAACGGGCGTTTTAATATGTCGTAACTTTTACACAGGCGCAATAAGTTGAGTCTTGAACGAAGTGAGGGGGTGAATACGTGTGCGAGGAAAGATGGATCACCGGCGCTGCTTCTGCTGCTGCAAAAAAATCACCAAAAAAGAAATATATGTACTAGAAAGAGTGAGTAGAAAAAACGGTAGTGAACCAGTAGAGTGTGAGTGAAAAGAGGAACGAACGAAAGAGAAGCAAGGAAAAATGCACACACATACATCACTGGTTCGAAACGCACACATACATACACACACACGCGCACACACACACACACACACACACACACACAAAATTATGGACGACGTACACGTGTATTGGTACGAGGATAAATTCCCTCTCCCCGTACGTCATCCACCCGCAGCACTAGTAAAGTTTTCGGTAGCGAGTGCCTGCCTTCCCCCTTCTTCTGTCCATCCATCTCGTCCCCACCGTGCACGCCAATTCGTCTTCGCTTCTTCGTTTTGCACGCTGCCTGTAATTATTTTATCCTCGTCTGGATATCCCTCCTCGCGTTTTTCGACTAGAATTCTCTTTTTCATTGCTCTCTTGCTTTATGCGCGTCAGCGTCGTCGTCGTCGCGTATACTTTATGGTGTACGACGCTGGCGGGGAAGATAGGGGGAGGTGAAAACTGTGTGATCAGTTTCCAAGCCGTAAAGCATTCTCCCGCGTAACATTTTATCTCGTATACACTATTGTGTAGACAACTTCTTCATACAAAACCACATTACGGACTGAAACGATATCTACGATTCTACGAATTATTCTTCTTTTGTTTTAAAAAATTGTTGTTGCGTTTTTTGTTTATTTTTTCATTTTTCGTTGAGTTTTGTTTGCAGTATTTGTTATAATCATTCTTGTCATTCGATGCTTGAATTTTTGGTTTGATCGTTTTTTTAACAAGTGCATTTTTCGGTTCGATTATCGATAAATTTTTTATTTTCTGTTGTAAAAATTTCGAAGCTTCGCTTTTTGAGTTTTTCGTTTCGCTTGTTTGTAGAAGTTGAACCACCCGCGTGGTATAGACACTAAAAGTAATAAAACGTTTTATTTGCCCTGAAATCGAAGATAACTCCAAGTAGCTGTTTGATTTTTATCAACAATGGATGAATCGGATGATACGTTTCCAACGGTGATATCCACATGAGGATTCTTCGCTTCGGGTAAGTTCTCTCACTCTCTTATTATCTTTTTTTGTGTCCACTGTGATCCCACTGTGTCTTTCAACGAGAAAATGTACGTTTGATGGAGCCCTGTCATTCGTCGTTGTTCTGCAGGTAACTTCCTCAAACCCTTTCTTGCATCTGGAAACGAGGGGATGACATATTTTTGGTGAGAAATGCGTATGTTGGTAGCGTCTGTTGAGTTTTTTGTATTCAGATTGCGAACAAAAGATGCCCACCCGGCGAGGAGAAGTTGAATGAGGTAGACATGGTGGAGATCACGTGGTGCGTCGCATCAGCTGAATTTTGCAAAATTCAGTTTTTTTTGCCAATATTTGGTATTTTGTGTGCCCAAAGATGCCGATTTTGTGGTTGTCTTGTGTGGAATTAGTGGTGCATTTTCCCATTAAGAGTGTTTGGGTGGTGATTCGAAAAATAAGACGAATGTATAGTCGAAAGACTATCGAGTTTTCGCACATATGCGGTTGCAGATTGCAGAATGAAACGTAATTCTGTGTTGCTGGTTTTGAGGCTTCATTCTCTCCTACGTTTGTCTGAAATTTCAAACATAAGTATCCGTTCCTTCCTCTATCGATAAAAAAAGAGAAGAAAAGTTTTCGGATCGGATCTAACTTGATCATACATTCAGTTATACGTGCATGATTTTATTTTATTGCATAATATTTCTGTGGCAGAGAACCCCAATAGTGATAAGCGCATTTTAATTATTTCTGATTTACTCGTAGTTTACCTCGCCCTTTCCTCCCGTGAACTTGTTATCGTTTTGTTTCACCCGATATGTTGTGATTGTTCTCAAAGTTGGAGAAATGGTGTACCTATTTTGAAAACTTCAACTGCGTTTTTCTCAAAACTGTGATTTGGGTTTGGATCACTCTGGTTCTTAGACATTGAGTTGTATATTGAATATTCATTCGATTGTGTTTAACTGTCATGCAGACCGTGAATATTTCTCTCTCAGAAGTATTATCTGGGCCGTTGTGGAAGTTTCGCATTTGATTTGTATTCGACCCCAATGAACCGTAACCGTAGCTATTGCGCTGTAATCGTTCTGCAATTACTAGTTCACATCATTATGATTTTACCCAGACCCTTATTTAGTTTCGTGAATGCTCTGTAGAAACGCTGCGGACAAAATCGCTGTACCAATGACTGATATAACCCTCGAGGTCCGATAAATTCCTGATTGATGATACAAAAAATTAATATTTTGATGTTCTTGAAGTGTATGCGGTAGAAAAAGTATGATAGTATTGTTTTGAGAAAATACAAATTAAATAGAACTGACATGATGGCAGAAAGAACATAAGCCCCGAGAAGCCTAATCCAATCATCGAGTCTTATTGATTTTATAAATAATTTATTTCTATAGCTGCGATCTTCCCTCATCTTTGAAGATTTGTACGTGGCAACACTGATGCGAAAGATTTATTTCAAGCTGATCTGCTATCTTTCACGCTTGAACTATGCATTAATGTTTTCTGATGGAATGACGATATCAACGTATCGCTCTATTGTATTAGTCATTCAGTTATATCAGTTAGTTATGACTGATTGAATTTCCCTTTACTCGTCAATTTTTTATCATGGCTCGGGCCAAAGCGTCTTCTTTACATTTCTTTGTTTTCTTTGTCCTGTCACCCAGCGTATCGGACCGTGGCCGTCTTTATGCTGAAAAATTTATCTTTCTGGCAATCCAGTTTCCAATACCTAGATATTCGTGGTTTAAGCTTTTATACATACTTCTTAGTTCTTACAATTAAGGCAACTCGGTAGCAAACGGGCAAAACGCATTGATAATTATTTTGTCTTTTAGAAGCAATAAGCTAGGCTTAATTGAGATGTATCTGCGGAAAAATGCTTTCCATAATTATATGAACAGTGATATGCGAGGAGGGGATGATAAGTCCACTTTTTCGAATTTTACAGGAGAGCAAAAAATCATTTTGTGTCACATAGCCTTCTACGATACACCTCAACTTTGAAGTCTATTTTCTCAATGATAGTTACATTTTTGGACATTGTATTTTTGGTCTGGGTGTAAACATAACTGCTGAGTCTTATATGAACTCAATTTTTGGGTAATGCAGATTTAAAACCCCTCCTGCATATCACTATTCATACGTTGAAACAGGTATAAAAAATTTAAATTGGAAAGGTATAATTGCTTGAAATAAAACGTAAATTATAAAAAAACACTCGATTATTGTTTCAATCAACTTTTCCAAAAATTTACGAAAGTGTTTCATTTGTATAGCTTTTGTATTTCAGCAATTTTAGTACAGAATATTACGTTTGTGAGCTCAGATCAGTGAGGAAAACATACACGAATACCTTTCATGGGGAAAATTTATATAAATTGTACGTACGAAAGTGGAAAAAAAAAGAAAATAAGAAAAGGAAGGGTTCATTCGACAACTAATGTTCGCTTGAGAATTGGTTAGGGAATGCGAGGGAATTCCGGAAGAATTGAATTTATGGTTTGTTTACACTTGGTGTGAATTTGATTCATTCAGCTTGGCTGAAGTGAGACGAAGTAAATGCTTTTAATTAGAATCTATTGTCTTGGTGAAAAAATACATTAACGAAGACAGGGACCACAAAACATTATTGATTACTATTTGCTGCTGCTGCTGCTGCTGCTTCGTAGCATGTTGAATGTCAGATGTTTCGCATTGTCATTAGAGAATTCCTGGCGAGATTTTAGTATACCGAGGTGAAATGAAATGGAAACTTGAATTTGTTCTTGTACTTCCTCAGGGAGGAGTAGGAAAAGGGATGCTTGATGTAGAAGTTGCTTTGCCTTGTTTGAATTGTTTACAGGGAATCAAAGTAATTGGAAAGGAAAAAAAACTATCGAGTACCGATTGCACTGTTGCCATAAAATTAACGGAGAAAGTTTAATTTTGTAGTTGATACCTTTCCTATATATTGAAATAATACGAGTATTATACGTGAAAAACGCGAGCATATGTATTTGAGAGGGATGCTTTTGTTGGTATATTAATACTCTATTCTGCGATAGTGGCGATCCTGCATGCCTAAAAAGTTATTACGAGAAGCAAGTTGAATGAAGTCATACAAAAAGGGCCTGTAACTATCAAATCATTCAGTGTTTTTAAATTTTACTCACATATATATTAGGTATACTGGCTTCATTTAGTATTTCCTTCATGCGGATAGTATTTTCCAGTTACTGTCTCATTCTTCTTTCTGAAATAAATCTTAATTTAGAATAATTTTAATAATTCAAATCAGTATCTAAGTTTTTTAAAACCGCAATAATATTCCAGTAGCCTATACTTTTCTACAATATTTGAAAAAGTTGAGACTATAAATGTATGCTGATCTTCACCAAAAGTTGACGATTTGTGTAATGCTGCGCTGAGTTATGAGACATCACATTCACTCACACTGTGGCTTATTTTGAGTTGCACCCAGTCAATAATTTCAAAAGAATTTTTTTTTTTTTACTTCCAACAACTCGTATATTTTTTTCCATTCGACAATTTTCTCTAATCAAAGATTTCCTTCTGCGATGCGTGCTAAATGTTGAACTTATCGAAATTCGAGTAGTTAAGCCACTGGTTTTTACAGACAAGTAGTTCCCTAAATCTGACAGAGAGGCGAGAGCGAATTGATTTTTTCAAATGAAGTTGAAAAACCCAAGAAAAAGAAAGAAAGAAAACTAGTACAGTGTGAATTAATTTGACAAGCTGTTCAATGATCAACTTCAACTTGAACGAGCGCAAAAAAATTCAGATGAAGCGAGTGTTCAAGTATACTGTAAAAACGATGTAAACTACATTTAATGTTACCAATTTAAATTTAAATTTTCCAACCATCGGAAATTTGGCTTCTACGTCGCACATACCCGTGAATAAAAAATTTACTCGTTTCATTGGTAATCAGAAAAATTTGTTAAGGTATTTCAGTATATTATGCATCTATAGATATACTTACTACGTGAGAAAAGAACGCTCTGTAACAATCCTATTAAATAGAAACATAATGTATAATACTTACTAAAGGTCGATAATGTATCATCGCTTTCATTTATCTATATGATCCAATCAATAAGTGTGAGTTAAGCATGCGTCAGGTCAGATGGATTTAAAAACACATTTCATATCCATCTATGCTTATAGTTTGAAATGGAAAGAATGAGTGATGAGTGAAAAGCCAGCTATATAGAAAAGATGCAGCCCCATCGATCTCTGCTAATTTTGAATAATATAGAAAAATCATATTTTTGCTCCGAGCCATTCGTCTTGTTTGAAGTCCAAAGGCAGATTTATGGGGAGGGAGTATTAGCTCCCGCAAAAATGAAAAGATGCAAGAATTATTTTTCAATAGATATATTTGTCTCCCCCAGAGAAGACATTAGAAAGAAATTGTGCTTCAGAATCATTCTTTATTATGTTGAAATAAACTGAAATTGCTCCGTATATTGGATAAATTTTTGTAAAGTCGTTGGGGATCAGGCTAGTCGTTCATAAATTAATTAAGGAGTCTTCGCATCAGTCGCGATCGCATTGCCTCACACACACATATACGCACAAAATTCAACATTCGTGAAATCAAAATAATCAAAACGCCGACCATTGGTAAAATTTAAAATTTTGAAAAGTTGCCAGTTAATCGCAAATTCCACGCTTGTCTTTACGAAAGACCGTGAAAAGTTTTGAAAATCAAATCTCATTTGGCGAGAAAATTTTAAACAATTTTTTGGTAGCACTCACTCGTGTCGTCAAAAAGAGCATAAAATTTGAATATTATGTGCTCTGCCAACCGCTGTCGTTAAAATTGTGAATGTTTCTAGTTGATGGTGGCTGAAGATAAGTAAATTGATGAGTAAGATTTAGAAAATGAGGTAAAAAATTAAAGTACTCGTATATTTATATTGGTAAACTGTAAGACAGCACAGCAGATAAAAGAAAGATAGAGAAGTTTTGGGAGAGGGAGAATGAAACCTTGATTTTGGAATCTCTGCAGCACTTTTTTTTTTTTCGTTTTTGCCAACTCTTCTTTTTTTTTCTATATACCTTCTTGAGCTGGCGAAACAAGAGAAAAAACGAGAAATGCTTGAAAGACACTGTGCTGTGTACAATGTCTAGACCAGACTAGGGATACAGACACGTGTTCGGATATTGTGGTGTTGTGTTGCCTCTGCACAGACAAACTGGACTAGCTGCTGTGGCTTCGTATTTTTTCTCCAGTATATAAAGATAAACGATGAACTCTATTTAGGTGAAATTTGGTAAAGAAATATTACTTACCTAGTTGATTTTGTAAATTATATTGTCATATTCGAGCGTTATGTATAGGGACTAATCCCTCTGATTCTTGCTGAAATTTCACATTGATTCATTACTGGAACCGAGCTTCTAAACATCGTGAATATTCCATTGCTATTCTTTAGTGAATAATGAGAAGCGAAATAGCTAGCTATCTAATAAAAATATATCCGAGTCCGCCAACTAATTCATACATGTATTTCTTGGGTTCATAAATTTGCTCTCATCTTCCGTTAAATAAGTAGCTGTGTGGACAACAGAAAGTGTTCCACAATAATTAACATAAATAAAAAGAAATCAAACTTTCGACAAGTTTTTTGATTTTATTTTATTTGTTCTCGTATTAAGGTTTTCAGTCCATAATTCCATTCGGTGACTAGACTAGCTGAAAAGCTATTATCGGGGAATGATTGTTAGAGTTTTCCGTCTATATATGAGAAGTTCACCAGACTAGCGACGCAGCCAAGCGGCTCCGCCCTTAGCCTTCAAATTTAATTAAGAAAAGACTAAATAAAAAAATTTTCTTGTCTAAATTATTGTCTTTTGCGAGGATAAATTTATAACTCAGCCCCTCCCTTGACAAATTTCCAACGGCGCTGCTGTGCCAGACTATAGTCCGCTGTTAGTAGTTTATAGTCGTGGGTAAACCAATATTTTAATCTTTATCTGAATTTTGAATTTTACTGTCTCGATGAGGTGTCGGTTTTTTCCTCCCTTTTTGACCGTATACAGCATTTACACTGAAAAATTATTTTCTCACATTGGGATTCCAACCTGCATTCTTTGGTTTGGAAGATTCGAATCCACTCGGCCACCAAACCAAACTTGGTATGTGAGGAGTTTAGTCGCAAAACGCAACGAACGTCATTGAAAGAAACTCAAAAATCACCAAAAAATTGTCCATAAATGATGAAGAAAATGTATGCGTTTTATTTTAGTTACAATTATTATCAACGTGAGAACCTATAGCTTTCCATGTGTAGAATCAAAATTTATAAGTTGCTATAGGACTAGGAGCCCTTGGTAAAGTGCCCATTCCAATGCCGCCTGCCCGGTACGTCTTCTGTGTAAAAATTGGCTGCACTGCGTGTGCCGAAGCGGCAAAAAAGAAGTGTCGCAAGTTCTTATTAAGGCACCTGTTTGTACTGCGGTGATATCTCTATTATCATCTTGGAGTAGTAGATTTTACCTATTATAGCTTTACAATATGCTTTCTTAGTTGTCGTCACCACCGGTTTAATTGTCTGTGACAGAGACGTCATCGGAATAATAATAATTATTACTGCGTGTGCTTGGGACTTCTATATGTGATGCTGGAAATCAAGCGAGAGTTTTTTACGAGGAAAAAGCCAACAAACAACAACAAACACACACACATTATATTGATACTATATGTATTAATTACCAAGTAGGTGTTTTTTTTTCTCTTTCTTCCATTATAGAGCACACGATATAGAGATATTTATCGGCTGGCATTTATCGCATTTTTCAATTGAAAATCGAACCATTCGCTGAAGAATTTTTTAGTTTTCTCTTTAAAACAAAGTAGGTTACAGCATTATCACGCTTTGTGTGTGTGTGTGTGTGTGTGTGTTTTTTTAAATTTCATTTCATTTGCTTCAGATACGACTTGATTTTTTTCTCGTTCCTATCTCATGAATTTATTGTGAACCAAAAAAACAATGACGCATTTTTTTGCTTGTTCAAAAAAACACGTGTTAAAAGGACACCTGTTAAGTACACAAAAGGAAAGCACATCTTTAATTTAACGTTATAGCCGGGTTAGATATTTTTGATGGGGTAAACAGAACTTCTCACCCCTTATGTAGTTGCTTTTATGGCCGAAAGTTGGTCTTGTATTTTCACCGCGTTTATACAGTTTTTTTACTGTTTTTCGGTTTCCAAATCTCTTTTTCCGACGCTTTCGTGGCAATTCATCTTTTCTATTACGTTAGGTTTTTCGAATTGAAATTTTTCTTTTTTCTACCAACTTATGTGTACATGTCATGGATTGTGACGACGAATGTAGAAACTAAATAGAAATATAGAATGCTTACGTATAGGAGTATATGATGGGTTGATATTTATTTTTTTCTGTTACTGAGGGGAGTCGTATATCACTAATTTAAATTTTCTTTATATTCGGAATAATTATATGACTCCGAGGCCATCAGTCCCCTGTCACCCCCTTAGAAGTTGACTTACCACAATTCTTCTATCTTCAGTCGCATGCAATGATAATTCTATTGACTAAATAAAAAATATAGTATTTTCCTACTTTCATTAGCGCGAGTAATATTTAAAAAATGGAATATTTAATAACAACATGTGATTCGACGACGCTGTCGGCCATAATTTACCCCACAACACAACTGAAATGAAAACCAGAATTGTGTGTTCGCTTTCGAATATACACATTTATAATCGTCAACTGATGCACATTCCGTCTCACTCATTCCCTCAGACTGCATTGCCTCTCTTGGCGTATGCGTCTCTCCACTCCTCTGTCTCTGCTTACCAGCACTTCGTATATATATATATATATATACACATATAATGGCTGTTGTAGCTGTTACCATTCAGCGACCATTATGCGGTGGCGAATCTATCAAATATGGAGGAAGCATGCGCTTTGCAGCGACACCGTAAATCATATTTTTATTTATACGCGCGGCTCCATTTCAGAAGGTTTTATTGTAATCTTCTGACCGTAAGGTCATACAGCATTTATACCTACATCCAACGTTACTGAGAGCAAACTGGCTGGCATTGCATTTTTTACCTGCGCATAGGACATGCTATTGTTGGTAATTAAATAATTATTAACGAATTTACAGCTTGGCTGAGAATCGTGTAATTGCGGTGCGAGCGTGTGTCTCGTGAAATTACGCATACGCACAAAATGGCTGGCTGGTGTCATTGATTTATGAGGTCGATATCAGCGTTTTTCAAGTCACAGTTTTGCTCAAACAAATGTGTGGAGACATTATTGGGTTGTGTGGGTGAATGTAGAGGTAATTGAGATCGAGCTTTCGTTATAAAGAAAAGCTCTTGCCCATCAATTAATGCGCTACCATTTCATATTATAATCAACTTTTCTTATTGTTAGTAGTGAAAAATGAGAGAATGTTCTGGAATAAAAATAACAATCATATATGTGTACGTATCTACAGCTATATGATTTTAATGTTTTGCTATTTCTTGATCCATGGTGTGAAGGGATATCTATGAAAGGACATACTAAACGCCTGTACGCTTTTACAAGACCTCCAGACTGCACTCATAATACCATTTTTCCTGCATGTAGCATAATCAAAATGACCGAACGTCTCGCTCTCTTGTTCCCCTTTTTTTTGTAGATATTCACTTTTTTTTCTTTTGTTTGTTTGTTTGTTTGTTTGTTTGTTTTTTTTTTAGCAAGATTGAATTGATTTAAGGGTAGTGGGCCGGAATCGTTGAAAAAGGTTTGAGAATTTTTGTATTTTGTAAAATTTTCTGGCAAACGTGACCTGCTTCTCTTACTGATCAAATCAGAAACCTTATTTCTGTTAAATGGTGGAAATATTAATTATATTCTCAGTAGGCCAGAAAAAAAACGATGTAAATTTGTTCTATTTGAAATGAAAATCCGAATGGCTATTCATAATCAAATATCTCCTTCTTTGGACTCGTGTTTACGCCCTCGTTATATCGATTGGGCAAACCAAAATTATAAAAATAAATCTTTTCCTCTAAATTTTCACGAATAAGTAAGTTAAATAAAACGGTGCCTCTGTGACAAGCGAAGATTTATACTTCCAAAAAAATGAACGATTAATAAAGTTGCTGATAATTTATTACCTGGTGTCTGAAATAACTTATTAAGAATAGTATACTACACTCCGAGTAGCCAATAAATTATTATATCTTTCACGCTGCTTCGAACGTGAGTCTTTTGGGTGGGGGAAGAAAAGCAGCATATACTTGTAGGTAATTGACTTTTGTATATTTGCTCTTGCTGGCGAAGGAAGAAAGGCCAAGAAGCCATTGTTTCTTACAATTCTGTTGGAGAAACGGGCAAGAACATAGAGAGAACCACACCTTGCCATCAAAAATAATCTTGAAACAAGCTATGCGAGAAGACTATTTTCAATTTTTTGCTTAAAAAAAAACACAAAAAAACAAGCAAACTGTCCCTATCCTTTTTACAGAATCCAAAAACATGAAATTTAGGTGGTCCATCACTCCCAGTGCTATCAATCGAAAACCTGCTCTTCTAGCGGGGCTTGCTTCGCTAGAATTTTTTTATTTTTCCATATTTCGAAAAAAATCGTACGCATATACTCGTATGCCTTCAAATGATGTATGGGTAATTTGCTGGAATCATTTTGTATGGGTTTATAGTTGTATATTATTTCCAGATGCCAAATATCACTGGAAACTTCCGGAGTAGGTCGGATATGCGTAGACTTAATTTTTATTTTTTCGTTGTAAAAATCATCGTAAAATGGTTCGGTGTTGATTTTTATTTTGAGGAATCTTCATGTCTACCCCACAGCTTGTGTGATGAATATACTACTGAAACCATTTTCTTATAATTCTTTTGCAGATCCGGTAATTTTTACCTTGTTCACTGTTTCTCCTGTACATTTTTTTTCTCATTTCATTTCTTTCTCGCTCATAGGTAAAATACCTGTGGCTAAAAGAACGAGAAGATGCACAGAAAACGACATTCCAAACTGGCTGAATATGGCTGATCTGGTTTTATCATAGAAACCAACTATAGGGAATAAGGAGATTTTCGATGGTTTCGGTTGCTTTTAGAGAACTCCTGAAAGTAAAAAAAAAAATTGAGAAGAAAAAGGTTTTTAAAACTTTATACAGCTGCCTCCCAGCACATAGCGTATTATAATATTCTAAACAGATGCTAATATCTTTCATTCGATTCTTTTGATTTTTTGTTCTGTTTTTTGTTTTTATTTTTCTTCTTCCAAAAGTATAGTAGGTATTAACGTCTAGTCATTTTGTATTCAAATTTTTATCATTTAGACTAGTCTCCCTACACCTGCTTTTCGTGCAGTTTTACAGAAACTTCGGTTTTTCATATTGTCGAGAAAAAAAACTTAGTATGTTAGGTGTGTAAAATGAAAAAAAAAAAAAGTTTGGTTGATCCGAAGTGGTACCATATTGAAAAAATTTAATGTTGATTGTTGACCGTATTCTAGTTTTAAGAGAACATTACGTGGGAAATAGTTTTTAACAAATACTTATAACCCAATTTTATCCTTGGTTAATAAATATTTTGTAATTACTCTTGAAAAAGATTGTAAAAATGAGGGATTATGGTCGCATTCTTGAAACGAAACCCTCTAATTATACTTCAAAGATTGAGCTACTGCGAGTCATAACCGTAGCATTTTGTTTTTCTCTTACCTAATATATAATCGTTTGAATTTTAGAATTGGCGGAACTAATCCTAAAAATTTATATGTTTTTCGCTCCCTCGAGTCGATTGTCAAAAAATCGAAAATATTTTGAAATTTTGTGGTGAAAAAACACTTGTCATCTCTATATGGACTGACACGCTGAGTATCGCTTGTTAATCTAAATGCATCTTTAATCGCAGTTTGGCGCGACTACAACCAAAGAGCACACCCATGCCCTAAAAATCGTGTGTCCAATTGCGTTCAAGGTTGATGTCAATGGGATAGCTTTGTAAAAAAATCGTGCCATTTTCAAAGAAGAAGAAAAAATAGAAGACAGAGAGACTGAAAAAAACTGTTTTCCTTATTTTGACATCGAAAAGTCTTCGTATGCATAAATAATTTGACTTCGATGCTGTGGCTGAAATCAGAATGTATAGTGCTACTATTTTGTCGGTGCTAATGTGAAAAAGATTGGTTAAAATCCGTCTACGTGTTCACTCACCCACATTTCAACCAAAACAGGTATAAACATTGCTGGGCGAGAGTGGGGAAAACAAAAATATTTTGGTTTTTTAGAATTAGCCATTCTGTATATCTAGCTATAGTAGACTGTACACGAATATAAGAAAGAAATATGGTTTCGAATTAAAAAAGTATTTTCGCAGCTGGTACATGGCTCTGGCAGCAGCAGCAGCGACTACAGTAGGTACACACGATGGTAGCCGATGCCGAATACCGTGGGGTCGACGTGTCCGGTATTCACATAGGCTATATTTCATTTCGAAGGGTTGGGGTAGTTATTCACCCTTTTTCCTGTTTTTTTTTTCTCCATAACTTCTCTTGGATTCGATATAGAAGTTTTTGATTAAAATCGAGTTGGTTACTCTTCTGCACGTTCTATGCCCGAATGTCGTGTATATAGTGTGTGCCTTATATAACGTTGCTATAAACAGAAACAAAAAATCGTCCATTGTTGCATAGATTTGAGAGTCTGCAAGGTTTTTTCAGTGAGTATATGACAGCGAACGGAAAATGGCTGTTTTTACATGGGGAGAAAAAAAATTCCGAGAAAAACCTGTCGCTGCAGTCTCACCGACTGGGTGAAAATATAGCAAAGTAGACTTTTGTACATAAATCAAAAAGGAGATGTGCGGCAAATATTGAACTGGTTAGGATCAAGTTAAGGGAAACCTGTGACTGTGCGTATGAATGGGTCAGTGCACCGGGTATCAAATTATGTTTATGATTTTCAAATTTCATATTTTAGAATGCAGGTGGGTTACTTCAATTTTCAATTCAATAAGTATAGTTAGAAAATTTAATGCTTATATTGATAGTCAGAAGTCAGAAGAGGGTGCTTTACCAGTATGTCTGCTTTATTCCATCGAATAGCTTCTAATCGATTTGGTTGGTCTTCTGTATAATGGAACCTCAAGTGGAGAGGTGTTTTCATCCCTGATTGGGCTGATAGAACAAGGAAAAATGTAAGATGATTTAAATTGAAGCATGAGAAAATGGTGAGAAGAAATGTATTTAGCTATGTGCTTAGTAGTCATAGAAGCTTAGAAAAAGGATATGGCATGCAAGACATACGCACGTCTTTAAGAGATCTATGTCGCCAGTGAATTTTATTATGATGAGTTGACGAGATTCAGGGAATAGCTGCTGAGTAAGCTGTCTTGTGTCCGTAAATGAAGTTTAGAAATTTCATTTTTTTTTTAAATTTTCAACATGGGTATCTACTTCATTCATCCTTTGATTTTGGTCGCGACCATCTTAACATACTTGAAAATGAAATCAATTGACATCGCAAGCAAATGATCGTTTTTTATCTTTGAAAGAGTAAAAGAAATTATATATTCACGGTGTCTTCGTGCTATCATTCTGTAGGCTGCATGCTAATTATCGGTATCCTTTGGGCATTCGGTAGTGCTGCGCAAATGCTGTGATCCAGCAGCGACTTGCGCCTTCAGTTTTGGGTTTTGCATTCAAGTAGCCGATTTTCACTTTCTATATTCGGTCCTAAATTTAATCGGTTCCTACGGATGCAGAAAGCATGTGTTGAAAAATATAGAAATATTCAATCAATTCTGGTTGCAGTTTTTGTTTTCTTAAAATCAGCTGGACCCAACCGATCGCCTGCTGCGAAACTATTAACGATTAACGAGACAGGACGGTCAGTAGGAGAGGGAAGATTGTGAGATTCTGAAAAAGATTTCACGTTAAATATTAATTGGAAATTGGAATTATTGGGTGTTAATGGACGTCAGGTTGAATTATTCTGATGTATTCTTCAAAAATTATGGTAAAACATGCCATACTATACATAATATGGTACAACTCTCCCCAGAGACGCATCCAGTAATTTGTTTAGGGGGGTGGCGGGTTGAGTCAGTAGTTGTCGATCATTAAAACTGTTGAAAATTTTTTTTCAATATTTTTAAATGAAATTTAATGCCTTAGAGGGAGGCTTTAGCCGCTTGTAATGGTATACCCATTGCACCGATCAGTCACCTTTTACCTTACATACACCTTCCTATAGTCAAATACGAAGACTAATACAATGAATTCTAGATCGTTCACGGAACATCGAGACTTTTTATGAAACGCTCGTCAATAGAAGGAGCAGTTTGGCCACCATTTTCACCGTACACATTCTCTTTCTTGTCTATGTTGTACACTCCAAAGTTATAAGGGTGACAATAATAATTTTCAGTTTGCTGTGTATAATTTATCGAAGATTAATTATTGTAACAATGAACCATCAATTTTGAATTTGTTATTCCTTGACTTTGGTTCTATCCCACCTTCCCTTGTCCCCCATTTTCGCAAGCAGCTTCCATTTAAACTTTTGAAAGGCGAAAATTCTTGTCGAAGTAAAGGAGTAAAGGTACTTGAAAATGACATAGAACATTTCGAAAACATTTATATGTATAGAAGCTTAATCCTTCGAGCTCGCTTTCAGTCTTGATAAATGCTGCAGTGGCTTACAAAATGAAGTCATATTTTGTTGTGTTTTACTGGTATGTTGAAATTTTCTCTGCTATCAAGCTTTTAGTTGAGGTGCTATATGTTTCGTTCGGAATTCAGAAAAAAATGAATGAGATTAGAAAGAAACATAAAAATAGAAAATGACAGTTCGTATGTAGTTAAATGCTTCATAACTGGATCAAGATGATGTGTTTGTTAAGAAAATCCAGTAAAGAAGAAAATATTGCTAAAAGATGAATAAAATTCTTTTCCGAGTTGAAAAGCGTAGAAAATTATGATGGCGCGGTAGAAATACGACGTTATAATTCTTCTGCAAGTGATTTTTATGGCATCATTTCGTTCGTCGTGTTAATTATTACAGTATAATGTATACGAACGAATAATAAATTACTGGCGGAGATTTTTAAATTCTTTATGCATCGAATATGTTCTAGTTTTTTTATTCTAGAATCTGGAGGCAAATTTTCGTTACGCGAAACACGTTTGTGTTGTACCTAGTTGTAAAATTTGGTTCTAGAGTAGGTAACAAAAATAAAAAATAAAAATTACACAATTAAAGAGAAAAGAAGTTTCTAGGTACAGAATAAATGTTTTTATTTCAGCTTAAATATTATTTACGTATGACGTCTACGTCAACCCTAAAGTAATCTGTATATGAGCTTACAAGTTAACTCGTTAATTATTTTTTTCCCCTCGAGTTTCGAACTAAAAAATGACGGCAAAATATTCGAAGACGTAATTTTCTTTGCCATTAACTGGTTTTTTGGCTATACATATGTGTTGAAGAAATTACTTGTAAGGATTTATAATATTTACGAGCATTTCAACTTGGAACCTGGAAACCTAAATCGACGGGGGCAAAAAATTGGAAAAAAAGGATTATGACGTTCTAAGAAATTGTAAAAAATATTCTTTTCGAACGGGAAGTCGGTGATTTATGCGAGCCAATGGTCAACGAACCGACCATTTGTGGTAAAATTAAATAGTAAAGTGTGAATTTTATGTTTGCCAGAAAGAGGGAGACTTAATGCTGTAAATGTGAAGTTGCATATTTGGTGTCAAAGGTTATGTGGTTTTCGCTAATGACCATCCAATATCTTATCCCGAATGACTTAGTAGAAACTCGGTGTAGATAAAGTATATTCTGCTGGAAACATTGAAAAAATTTAATCTAGTAGGCTTGGCTGTTTTTTTTTACGTAAAGGCTACCTACTGTTTGCTTGCATAAATTTGTGAAAGACTTATGGTACAATGATAGGCGGTTATAGTTGGAGTTGGACTCGAATTTAACGTTACTTGGAAAATATCGGAGAAAATTTTAAATTATAATGTCGAAGGCGTTTTCCTTTTCGACAGTGGTATCGTCTTATTTCCATCTACGCCCACAAAAATTCAAGATTTATAGTCATGTTCCAAAATCTCGTTCGAAGGTCGAGAAATTTCACCATTCTTGTGTCGAAATGGAAAAGCGGCGATGTACAAATTTTAATATTGAACGTGCGTGTGAGGTCGTAACTGCACTGTAATTAATGAGCTAGAGAGAAAACGATAGCCTTGTACCTTCCCATTGGATTTTTCCTCAAAAACTTGAGAAAATCAATTCTGGTGTCGAAGCAGAAATTTGGTATTATTGGTAATGAAGGACATCAATGCGGAAAGATGTTTCTGTTATCGCATATCACAGGTCAAGGACCGAAAGTAAGGGCTTTTATGGCGATTACAAAGTTAGCTGGGCGAGCCAAACGGCAGTTTCAGCAGTAGACCGATTTCGCGTGACGTCATGTCTTATTCAAAATTTGCCTTTCGCAAGTGACTCCCCGATGAAAATAATTATTCATTTTTGAAACACCCTATGCAAGTCAAGTGACCAATTTTCTATTCAATCTATGCATTATAGCGAAAAAGAAATGTGAAAATGGTTGTTCAGAAATCTTCTGTTTGTCAATTCATTGTCTCTTTCACGCTGAGAGAGCCATAGGCACCTGGTGCGTGCATATTTTTTATTGTGTTTGTTTAGCAAAACTCTTTATGAATAAATAGAATTTGCTACACCAAACAATGTTTTGTCAGCCAATAGACCATGAGTTTGTACAGAGATAAACAGTCGAATTTATTATACGGGTATTTTATTTACTTATGCTGACTGAAAATGCAGTCTTGGAACCGGTTTCTTTTTTCGTATACCAAGTGAATTGTGTGATTCGATCCCTGCATATTTTGTGAATAATATTCTGCACACACTTGTAAATATTAAAAATATATTATAATAAACACTTGCGGGAGAGGCAGAAAAAATCATAATTGAGACACTTCGTGATTATGTACGTTAATTATCGCAACCACGAGGAGTGAAAGATGAAGAAAAATAAAACCGAACCGTAACAGCCAACAGGAATTTTAAATCAAAATTTACGACGCCATCGTTGTAAACGTAGATTTTTAATCGTAAAGTATAGTCGAAATGGGTGAATTAATTTAAAAAAATTTTTTACTTTTGTGAAAGCACTCATTTGATTTCATAAATAAATAAATAAATAAATAAATAAATAAATAAATAAATAAATTGCTACCAAATTATTTTCAAAAAAGAAGACCCCTTTATAATTATACATAATATTTTTCCTTGTGCTCTCTCAATTCCGTACGAACCAGAAGTGACTTAATGCTCGCTCGCTTGCTTCCTTATACACATTTTATATTGTGATGTTCTGATGAGTCTGTTCCGATGAAGAAAGTTTCAGTGTTTCATTCAAAATGAATTTTACTCAAGAAATTTATAGCTAAAGTAGAACTGGACGTGGTATAGGTGAAAACTATTTTGGCTAATTTAATATATTTTCTGCAGAAATTGTCTTTTGCATTGGACCTTATGTTTAGATTTCCTCTTCCCATATTATTATAATCTTTTCTCAGTTGAAATCTGTTTTCAAGCTCGTATAATTATTTTCTTCGATTATTAAATTAAGTTTGACTAATCATGTTTTTAATAAGTTTGTTTTATTTCGTATGTTTCAGGTAAGTGTTCAGCTGTAAATCTATATTCAATTAGAGTTGTGGAAGAAATCCGAAAAAATTTGTGGAAATTGATTTCGTTACTGTGAGTTATCTACATGTTTAATTTTCTGGCAGAATTAATCATACGCTACATGTAGAAAAATCCTCCTATTGTTCCCCATTTTCTCATGCAGCTTCCATTAAAATTTTTGAAAGGCATAAATTCTTGTTGAAATAAAGGAATAAATGGTACTTGAAAATGACATAAAAGTTTCGAAAACATACTACTCGTATTGCTTTGAATTAATTTCGATTATATTTTGGTAGAGGCCCAAGGTATCATTGCAAGTGCTGGCTACCAATTTGCATTAAAATTTTCGTATACATACGTTCATATCTCTTGTAATTATGTTTCAAAATAATGCCACCAAATTGAAATTACCTGTTTTATGCGTGCATCATGCTCAGTGTTGGTTATCGTGGATGCATTACCAGACTAGGTGGGTACCGGTTTACTAAATAATTTTATTCGCTTTTGTCACTGTTATTTCTGCAGGGTGCCTGTAAACCTGGTTGTATGAAAGTGTAAAATGAAGTGATAGCTAAAGTGAACACGTGTATGACTGAGGGTACAATACATATTGTATTTTAGTGTAATTGAAATTTAAGCCCGGAACAATGTGACACCAGTTTTTATCTTGTATGAGGAATAGCTGATTAGATCTTGAAATCGAAAAAAAAAGATTTGCAAACGTATTTTACTTTTAGAATTTTAAAATGTGTACGAATTATTAACGTTTTTATTTGGTTGAAGTTCAGTCTCTTTGTAATAAGTACATACAAATGTTCCGATACTGTGACGATACATTTTTTGTTGGTATACTTGCAAATGCGTCAAACTTGAAAGTCCGAAAAATATAAGTTTCACCGTCTGTTAGATCCGCATGTGGAACTCTCCCAAGAAGCAAAAAGTTGATTTTTACAAAATGTTACCTATTACGATAAATTTTATCTAACAATTAGCTTCTGCTTAAGACCTTCGAATAATTTTCTCTTGAAGTTCTATACTACCGTTCAACTATTACTAATTTTGTGTGGATCGATCTAGGATCTTTTCTGTATCATTTTCAACGCTTATCCTCGGGTTAACCCTAGATTGCTCGGGTATCAGAGGTAACCTTCCCGTCACAAATTTAGCAATGAAGGTTTCTTCCGGTGCATGTCAACATTCCAATAAGGGATCACCTAGCTGATAGTTCTGACTTGGATACTTCTGTTCTCAAGGCCACAAACATTTCACCTTATTTCTCTTTCCATATCTTGACTAGAAGTTACATTCAGATCCGCACTCTGTTACTATTTAAATTTTATTCTCTTGTTATCATTTTGTATAAACCGAGTCATACAGAAGATAATCCTCCCTCCACTAGATATGTATATTGTATTTACACTATTTTGTCGTCACCTTATGTTATTATTTAAAATTGCTGATCAAAATGAAAGAAAAAATAAGTTATCAGAGGTTGTAAGTGTGCGCATTTACAAAACAGGTATATCGATCGTATTATTTATTCCTATTTAATGCAAATGCAAGCCACACGATTCGAGCAACTGCATAGTACCATGGCGTACATAAATTACGTTGCAGCGACTTGCATAACGTTCTAATTTTCTTCGTAACGAATTGCTGCGACTGTAAAGATAACTGAATGAAGAGAATAAAGGAAAAAAATTATTGCGGATCATCTTAAAGTAAAAAAATAAAATGTTCCAAGTACAAGCTGTGTATTCAAACCAGTTAATGGGTTGGTTTTAAAAATCGGCTGAGCATATCTGAACATTTTTATTATCATTTTGAGTGCTGATTGACCATCTAATGCGGATAACTGCAATAAAATGATTCTGCTGACCTGTATAAGTGTGAAAGAAATCAATTTACTTTTTTTTAGCCGGTTTTCGACAGAAACCCTATTAATTTTGGTCTGACTTTCACAAATAGGCACCAGTCCATCATAATTCGTTTCATGATCTGCAGATAACAAAAATACCAATCTCGCATTTGCATATTTCGTTATTTATTTTATTATTATTGTTTCTCCCTCCGCGCGCATATATTTATTTTGAACGCGAGAACAGACGAACGGCCGAACCAATAGGGCTGAAATTTGCACCAAAGATCAATCTTGACCAGATCTAGGTCTGATAGAAATTTCAAGTCAATCGGTATAGCGTTTTAGTAGATATTAGCAGAAATGTAGTCAAAAATCGATGCTTTTGTTAAGGTTCATGACACCCCTGTACTATCAATCGAAAACCTGCTTTTCTAGCGGGGCTTGTTGCGCTAGAATTTTTTTTGACTTATTTTCGTTGGAGAAAAACAATGATATTGGGAAGATGGACTTTTGGTTCTATGAGTAATATTTCTTTTGTTATTTGAGTACATTTTTTGCAATTCCTTTTATTTGTATACTACATGTCTTGATAAGAAGCATTAGGCAATGCATCAGCTTTGAGAATAGTTTTTTGAAGGTAAAAATTCATTCATACAGTGGTGGAAGTACGAGTGCATACGAAAGTACTGGGTATTGAGCTTCGTACATGTAGCTTCATGTATACAATGTATCGTTCGGGACTTAATCAGGTTCTTATAGATGACTTATGTGTGTTTGTTCATTACTCATTATCACGGATGGATGGTATGGAGAAGGGAGGTTTAAGTTTTGTAAAAATTTACTACTTTGCAGAACTTCTAGAAAACAAGTTATATTTTTTTCAACCCCATTAGATAAAACAGATGAAAAAAAAAACAAAAAAAAAAACAAGCATTTGTTTTGCCACGTTCTCTAATTTTTTCGTCGTGTCGTTAAGAACTGTTTTTCAAAATGTTTTCCGTTGGTAAAGTTCATCATTAACTCATTTTCTCACAGCTTTTCAACTAAATTGAGGAAGAAAAAAAAACAGCATTCAAATATACATTATCATTTGAATGTCATTATTGTTCGAATACATTTCCCTTTATGGTATTTTTTATTTTTCGTTTTTTAAAATGTGTTTTACAGGTTATTTCTTTTTTCCTTTCTTTGAGAAGAGATGGAAAAAATATGAGAGGGTTGTAACATTTGAGGACATCAACGTCGCTAATGTGAAATCGATATCAGCAGAAGTGGTTTAAGTGGTTAGGCATCTCCCTGTTTATATTTTATATTCTTGGCTGATGCTCGAGTTGGAAATCTTGGCCTACTCCAAGAAATTTGGCAATTTCAACCAACCTTCCCGTCTTCTAATCTCGTAGGAAGTTGAAGCGAAATTTAAAAACCCCAGATTTGGAATTGAACCCGTGAAAATTTTTTTTTACACCAGTCTGCAATTCAGTCGTTTTTAAAAGTACTATAAAACCATATTATGAACAGTCAGAAAAAAAGATTAGTCACATTTTTTGACCAATTTATGTAAAAAGGTGTCGAAGTACCCTATAAAAATGCTACTATATTAAAAATATTTTACATTCCTATAAAATTACCCGTAATTTTAACGAAAATTTTAGCTTGGTGTCTCCTTTTTGTGAAAGACTATTGAAATGATGATCGAGTTTTCGATGTGCAATTCATCCACAGATACCATACCTAAATATGTATTAACGTTCTACTTTTTTTTAAATTTTATGTAGAATTGTTTATATTTATTTATTTTTAATTAATGTTTATGAGATAGTAGTTAATATCTTTTAAATTTATTATTGTCAAATATATTCGGGTACCAATGAGGGAGGGGGCATCAGTATACAATATCCGTATTGTCGCTGATGGCTACGTTTACCATGATTGCCAATGGGGTGAAGGGTGAAGAGTGAAAAATTTAGTATTTTGGGGTTGAGACATCCTTCGCCCCAGAAATTATCACAATCTGCTATAATTGTGCGATTTTAAGAACACAATTTTTTCCCTTTATAATAGCCGGCATTGTGAAATTTTAGCATTCAGCAGTGGATACGTATAATTTCCTTTAAATTGAAAAATCTGGCTCAAAATGAGATAGAGTCGAGAGAAAGAGAGAGGGGGATATTGAGATATAGCGAGAGAGAAAGAGAAAAAGGGAAGGGGTTTGAGCCACAATGAATAAATACCTAACTATCGAACTGCCAATCAATTATACGAATATAGGATGGCTGGTGAATGTTAAACGACCCATAAACGTTAATTTAATGGAATTGCTGGGCGCCGTCCGACGCTAATAAGTATTCGTCTGCAGCATGATGGTGTAGAGTACTCGCACAGAGTAGAACTGCAGACTGTAGATTATATGGCCGGGTGCTGGCGGATTAATTAAAAATGCTGCGCTCGTCATTTTGCCATCGAAACGTCATTAATATTGTTTACAATGTATGATGTCGCTGCTACCGGTGCTGCTACTGCTGCTGCCGGTTTTGGCGAGAAAATTCAACCATCCTATGCGGATGGGATATTCGGGTGCTGTATGTGTTCTCTGCGCTCTGTGTTGGGCACTCGAAGTATGTAAGCGCCAACATCCCGTATGCGCATGATGTGGTCGTCATTCGTCTGCCGGATTTTCGGTACGCAGACGAGCTGCCTGAATTCTGGCTGTGTTACGTCGAGAGTCACTTGTACAAGCCTCCCGCTGTACTGTATAACCTATGCGTGTGTATAGGAGAAGAGGCTAGAGAGGTAGCAAAAGAAGTTGAAGGATTTACAGCGGCGATAAATGGCGTTTTAATTTTTGGAAATTGATTTATGGCTGTCATTTTTTCCCTACACGTCGATTTTGGTTCGACAAGATTTTGGAGAGAGGAAGTGGTGGAGGAAGCTGCCAAAAAACGTATATGCACGTCGAAATAGTGCGGCTGGAGTTGGGTGGAGAGCTCACCGAAAGGTTTCTTGGTGCGTCGACACACGTGCGCGAGCCCATGAAAAATGGTCGACTATGGCATTCGAACCACGTATGGGTTTGTGCAAAATGAAATTTTCTGAAGGATTCAACTCGCTAACGTTGCTCAGCAGTGTTGGAATTTGAAATTTTTTTTCCAACAATAGGTCACTGTGCAGAATTTGAAATGCGTTTTGAATGTGCTATGGCATGATCGAAGTATAGAAATTTTACGTTCATATTTATACGTATGCTGAGAAACGAATTTCTATTCGCTGCAATGGAATGCAGAGTGCATTGCAATAAAAATTAGGTTCGTAGCTTCAGACCTCCGGTTGAATTTATGGAGTCGTTTTGACGAATAAATAGCACGCGAGTTGGTCGTTGAAGACTAAATATGTTGCTTGCATTCCTTGTGATGTGTGGACCCGATCATAAAAAGTTGAATAGGTTACAATACAGTGAAATGGCCAACGCATTACTTAATAAATTTAATTGTTTATTTTATTTTTCTGGACAACAAATACAAGTACTCTCGCGGTGCACAAAGTGTTGATTCTAAGGCCTCATCTTTTGCTTTTGATTTTTTTTTTTTTGATTCAACCAGTCAGTACAAAGCAATTTTTTTCCATCACTTTTTCTCCCCTCTGATTGGTTGATCAACAAAAACAAAAGACAAAAGTAGATTCTCATTATAATGGGCTCAACTTACTGGTCATTGGATTTTTCCCTAGTAATAGAAGCTCTCGAAAAAAATTTTTTTCATTAGTTCAGAACCTCGAGTTACCTATTACGTTTGGGAATTTTCAAAACTTTTTCTCGGTGTTTTACCTGCCCTATCCAGGAAGCATAATATCTCTGGAATTTTGTTATAACTAACGAGCAAGAAAAAGTCTATTCATTTATTCTCTAATTCTTGTCGCGATTATTTAAATTAATTTATTACTTCCACTTACTTTTCTCCTTCTTCGCCGAGACGCATTTTTGAAAAATTCTATTTATAATGCCAAATTAAGATTTTGGTATAGAGCCCAACGCCGAACTTGAAATTTTATTTATTTTGCCAAGAGCTGCCTTCGGTATATAGCTTCTTTAATTCTGATTGTATTTTTCCTTCCTTCCCACCGTAATTAAATTGTATGTTCGTTAATTGCCGAATAAGCACATTTGTAATCATTCAGTGTTTGCCATTTTGATAGGTCTATTATAAGTGGAAGAACTGTAGGTATAGTTGATGAATTTTTCGCACGAATCCGGAGTACCTTGCCGCAGGCCTTTTTCATTCTGTCTGCGATACTTCACCATAAGGTCTCGATTTTTTTCAACCAAATTTCAGATCGATTGTGTAGATCTGCATAATTATTCTAGTAGTGCACTCGACAAAGTTGATTCTCATTACAGGAACATAATAAACTCATAGCTGCGATTCCTTTCGCCTTAAAATTCATAATATATATCTACTGTCAAATGTGGATGTAGGCGCTTGAAACCAAAAAATTTCTATTCTGAATATAAACATCCCGAGGCTTCCTATAGTTCCTACTCGCATTTAGCAGTTAATTAACTTAAATTGTAGTCAGTCTGGTCAAAGAGTTTACTTTCGCAGTGAGAATCTTTTAAAATCGATACACGATTTTCCAGTTGCACTGTGTCTGGTGCATAAAAATAATTGGAAAATTGCAGCCACCCATCGGATGTAGACCATAAAATTGGAATCGTGGTATGAATTTTAAAGGAACCAACAGAGCCAGCTGGCTACATACCTGCATCAGTGTTGGTAAAATTATAATACATATTATTTCCTTTCATGCTTCTTCGATGGTAGCTCGGATTAATAATCCAATGTAGAATTTACACTGCTCAAATGCCCTGCGGAGTCTACTGTACTCCAAAATAGATTCGTTGGGAAAACATTATATGGCTGTGCGAGACGGAGAGAGGTGAAGTAGAAGAAGAAGAAGAAGCGGTTTCTAATGTTGAATCTGGAACTACATTACTTTACATAACATTTACATACTAGTTAGATTGTAATTTCTGTTTCCCCCTCATCCCATTTCTTCACCTATGTGGACGATCACAAACACGCATGCTCGCATCTAAAAAATGCGAATGTATCATTTGGCTGCATAATTTTCAGGAATGATGTTACTAATGTTTGTCCGTAGGTCAATTTCTATAGCCACAGTATATTGCGATATTATTCCTGGTTGTTGAATATTTTGTAGAATATTTTGAGAAGGTTATAAAACTGCACTATGAACGTTCTTGAAACAACCTCAAATATGTATGTATTTAAATTACGAGTATGAGTATGGAGTATCAGTGTTCGAAGATTTGCATATATTGTATTATATATCTTGAAATTTTGTAAATAAGCCAAAAATTATTTTAATATCGATTAAATGCAATTTTTGATGAATACTTTTTTCGAAAATTTACAAATGGACCTTATATTTTGCGGGAGCCGAAAGGTGTAAGGGCATTCCTGAGACGATTTTAAAAACATTTTCGCGTGTCTCCCATGATGGTTAAAGTAAATTTTCATGAACTGCGAGTGCATGTAGAACCGATCCAACATTCATTACAATTCGTGGGTATATAACTACGAGTAACAGTATGTAAGAAATAACTAATATGATAATACTCGGATAATAAAATATCATATACCATCATAAAAGAGAATCAAGGCCATTGAAATTACAACTGGGTAAAAAATTAAATATGCACACGAGCAGATAGGAATTTCGAAATAGCCGATGTCAAAGAATTGTCCATGTAACCGTTGTCTCCAAGAATCAACAAATAGAGCAGCTGACAGCTCTTGCTTTGGACATTCAGTCACTCATTTGTTTTAGTTACCATACCATAGAACATTATTTAAAACTTGCTGAAACCAGTTCTGTTTGAAAAATGTAGCTACATATTTAGTTTTCTTGGCCTCGTAGGTTCACTCTCATTTTAATTGTCATTCCGAATGTATCTTCTGTCGAGCTTTTCGGTTGAAAAACCATAATTATACAGGCATATTCTTATTAATTCATAATCGGAGTGAATACGCAATGAGCCGTATGCGTAAAGGTCTTTCGCCTTCTCTCTACTGCGGCGCAAAAGTCAAAAACTCAACCTAGTTACTTGGATCAGTAATTTAAATGCCACTGGCTAATTTATAAAAAATATTGAAAAAAAAAAAAAGAAGAAAACGTCAGCCTCTAGTAAATATGCTTGTAAATGGTTGTAGGTATAGGTAGTATATCTACATTTATTCAGGAAGAATCAATTTAGTTCGTCGGGACGCCGGATACAAGTTAATGCATGCATTTCCCTCTTCCGAATAAATTAAAATGAGCGATTAAAAGATACGTGGAACTTATTTGTGATCGAAAACGGGTAATCCTCAATTGTGAAAAAAAGCAGCGAACAGATGATGCAGGGTGCACTGCAAAGTGCATGAAATTGTCGTTTAAAGACGATGCCGTATCTCCCAGTTGTAGTCTGATCAACTTTTTGTAACGTAATTGAAAAAATTATTCTCACAGAAATGCTCGACCAGAAGAAGTTGAGAAAGTGGATAACAAACGGGACTGGAAGAAGGGACAAAATAAAATGAGAGAGACTGAGAAAATAGTATGTAAAAATGAAGGCAAAGTGAAATTTGCCGACTAACGCTTTATTCGTTGTAAAATTTTTTTGTTTTTCGTCGTCGTTTTCCCACTTTTCTCTTTTACTCGCGAGTTTTCTATTTTCTTTTCCGCTCCCCTCTCTCTTTCCCTCCTTCTCTTTCATTCGACTGTTCATACTCGAAAAAAGTGAGGGTTCAACTCTGTGGAAATTCCCTCTCACCGTGTATTTTTTTCTGTATTGTGCGTTTTTACAAGATTTGGATGCGAGTGTGTGTGGGGCTGTGTTTCAGTGGAATGAAGGTAATATATTAGGAAAGAGTTATGGGAAGCAATACGCAGGAAAATCGTATAGTGCTACAGCTGCACGAATAAAGAAATGAGAAAGTGAAATAGAATTATAAGGTACTTTTCCTTTTTTAATAGCATTTTCTCGGTCGTATAGGGGTTCGTAAATATACCAAACCACGTCTGGTAAAATATTCGCCTCTTTTTTGTCTCATTCGCAATGGTTGAGAGTCAATTTAAAAACGGAATTTAGCTAATTTCGATCATTCTGTAGCAGAAGGATGAAAGTTGATCTTGCTGGTAATTTTTTCATCACACCAACGACTTGTGTTTGGAAGCTTAAACGGGCTCAAAAAAATTAATTTACAAATTTTACATGATCAAATGACTGATCGTAGCCAGGATGTTCGTGAAGGATTCACTTACTATGATCACTATAAGAGCTATACTCCTTCCTCCTATCTTTCTCCCTTCCTCTTGTTTTCCGAACATGAAGGGAAAGGCTCAACGCGGTTAGAGAGGGTGCTTGATCTTACATAGCGTTCTTCTGCTTGCAGGTTTGTAAGATAAATTACTTCGTGCCTGTACCTACTGAAATATGTGTATCGTGGAAAAATTAGCTGATTTTCTTTAAATTTTTCAAAAACTACCTGATTAATTTTGTTGAAATTTTACGGAATAAATTTTGGGAAGTGTGTATAACGTAATAACATCCGAAAATTTTATTGAAATGAGTTCAGTATTTCTTGAAAAAGAAGTTTGTTTTTCAAAAATTTGATTCAAACAAGAAAACTTTATTTTCACGAAAGTAGGATTTTCAAATTCGGAAATTAAAATTGTCCTATCTCAATCAATTTTCAACCGATTGTGAAGATCTTTTTTGCGAAATGCTTACAAAACCTTCTTCTATCTAAAGCAATCGCATCACCTCGAAAATAATATTTTCTATTCGAATCACCATCTCATAGATCACATAAATATAGAAAAATTAGATTTTCATCGTCCAAAAACTTGCGGACTAGCGTTCAGCTATTCAGTCGATAATTTTTTTTGAAAATCTCTTATATGGACGAACGCGTTACTCAAATCGTTCTACGGGACGCTTCTTGGCCAACAGTTCGCTTCACTTTATTGTTGGCTACACCATGCAGATAAACGTCTTATTTTGTGAATAATATTTTTGTAAAACAACCCATTCGAGTAAACGAACGATATTCTATAACAGCCATTTGAATTGGCATCTTTCGCACTGACCACCCGTGCGAGCTGTACGAGCCACTTCCAGAAAGCTCTTCGCTCTCACACCCTTTCCTATCTTCACCCCTTCCCCCTTCCCAAGCTATCTCTCTTTTGGCACCACTCGTCGATTTTATACAGTGCGTGCGTTGTCCTCGGTTGTAATATTTTGTGTTCGTGACATTTTGGCAATCACTGTGTCGAACACACACTCAGTAATCTATCTTCTAAGCTGAAAGTTCATGTGTATACTTCTTGCTCCGTCTGCTGTATACATGAGTGTGCACGCGTACATGTACGTAAGAGCAAGATGGAGAATAAGATGACGAAAATAACTCGCTGGAAGGAGCTATATACGTCGACTCACCTGCCCTTCGTTACCTTAGGAAGCTCCTCCATTCTTGAAGCTACCATATCTTCACCCTTCTCCCAGACTAGCCCAGTATAAAGAATTTCTTCAAAAAGTTACTCAACGATACGGACGAATAAACCTTGGCTAAATTGCTAAATTCTGCATTCTGCCTTCTTTCTCTGCTGAAATTCGAGTGAAGATAGAATATGGCAATGCTACCACCACGCTTCCCCTAACTGCCAACCCTTTTAAGCGTGAAAAGGAAGGAATGAAGAAATTAAACAGAATGAAAGTAGGTTAAGAAAAGGGTATTGTGCCTTTCGCTATTGTTGCTGCAACTGCTGCCGCTGCTGCTGGAGAGATAAATTACCGTTTCTCCGTAATTTAATTTATTTTCAAATTCGCTTCATGAAGTTCTTTTCGTTTCTTTTAACAATCTTTTTTTCTCCTTTTTTTTTTTTTTTAGCCGCCACTCTCTCCTATAGCTTTTTTTCTCATTACCATTCTCAACCACTTCTCCACTCGTTTACCCCCAATTCTTTAACTGCTTTTCCACCAACCTGAGTATACATTTGAATGTGAAGCGTGCCTTTTTCGTTAAATTGTTGAATTACTGGCAAGTGGATTTCAATTTTGGGCCCGATCTGTCTTTTTTTTTTCTTTTTTTTTTTGTCCAAAACTAAGAGGAAAAATAAATGCGGGTGATATGTGACACTACTAAAGATGCATGTCCTGTCGACACTATTGTTTGTTTGATTCTCATTTGTAAAAATGAATAAAGTTGTTATGTTATACCCAAACCCACAGACTTTGTGTATCATTTCACTCGTCCTTCTTATACATTTAAAAAGTAAAACCTTTTGGGAAAAGTTACTTTTCCGTTTGGTAATATCGGCGCAGGTTGAAATTATTGAAAAATGATATATTTTCAAACCTGAAGAAATAATAATTTTCTATTTGTAAGATTTTCTCATTATCTGTATTTTCGCTCTTAAACCGAACCATATTCATAAGGATGGATGAGGAAACATACTGAAAATGGAGGATTTGTTCAGGATTTGTTATCTGATTTACAACAGAATATATTTTTTATACACTGAGAGGAATGAATAGTATTAATTATGAATAGAACAGTAACTTTTTTTTCATTACTTACTGTTGTGAAAATTACTATTTTATTATAAGTTTTTAGTACTTTTTACGATCTTAGATAATACTCGCGTACATATCAATATTTTTGTAGCATAATTTCTGCTACAAATCTCGAATCGTCCCAGTTTTCCTATTCCATTGTAAGAAGCACCGCTAAAATTTGTCTCGTTGTAGATATCTATCGAACTTGAATTGAATGATGGTAAAATTTACTCTGTTTTATAAGATTTATCCTTATTTTCCTCGTAATGTCTACTATAATCTCAAAATTGTTCCATTTTTCTCATAGAAAATAGTAAAAAATTACTATTCATTTTTATTATTAAATACTATAGACTTGTATATTCGAAAAATATGAATCCGTTTTATCAATTCTACAAGTATAATGCACTACTACTTTCATTCAAACTATTTGTATTTGGTACAGATTCTATTCTGCTGAAGTTTTTTTCTCTCTCTACCTCTCCTTTCGTGATACTGAATATATAAGTTCAACTTTATTTTATGATTCCTGTAGGCTTTATGAGACAGCTACGATCATGACCTTCTTGTACACGATACTTAAGCACTGCTGTGTTACAGGCACGTTTTTTTTTTCAACTTATGCAAGGCTCGTGTCCTTTGTAAAGTGATCCGAAAGCGATAAATCGACAGCTCATCAATTCGATAATTAATGTTCTAATTGTTTTATCCATAAGGTTTTTATTTTTTACTTCAACTTTTCCATATACATTTATTAAGAAAAAAAAGATCCGTGTGTAAGCAGTCAGGCTGCGTGCGAATATCAATTGAAAAATCTGCTTGAAAGCGTGAAAAAACGTGTTTCTTTAATGTCTTACTTATATTTTTTTTTTACTCGTTTATTTATGTAGATTACACTTACTTGATAATCATTCGTCGAAGATATGGCGAATATAATGAAAATATCCATTTAAATCCATCACTTCGTGTAAGTACATATTTATAATGGGGGCTCGAGTCGCATGCTACAAAGGTTGTTATTAAGATGCTAATTTGGGCGTCATTAAAATTGGAGAAATAATATATCCTGTAATTAGGTACGCATAAATTTTACTCACACGTCCGTATTGTAAAACGTCAGTGAATGGCTAAGAAGGAGGTGTTGGGTTAGCGTTTTTTTCATAAATGAATTTCTGTCTGAAAATGATGGATATGCTGTTCAAGCAGGAGACACATTCTTACGAATGAAAGATATATACGTATGTGTATGTGTATATTTTTTTTTAATTTTGGGATTTTGAATGGCGAATTAAGTAGGTACCTACATGACGTAAGATAATTATTATCGAAGCGTATTTATAATTACTCAAAGTCTTAAATAGAGGCAGAAACTAGAAATTCACCTAATTAAATTTTAGAAGAGACCAATTATGAAAATTTCAGTCGATACTGATGAATAGTTTTAGGGAGATTCATCAGTATCACATATAGCAGTGATGCTGGAGACTAAATTTATTACTCTTATCAACGATTCCGCAACTTTAAAATACTTGCGATAGGAGATACTAGATAGAATTTAAAGGTATATGGTGAGCAAGGTAACTTTGAGAGATTTTTGAACAGGATCCAAAAGTGTATTCATCACCCATGTGTTCATTATTCTTATATTTCGATGACACTTTCAGATCTGCTGTGTAAAGTGATAAAATTTTTCGTTTCGTTAAGTAGATAACGAAATTTTGCTTAAAAAAGTCCCGAGTCTCTGACCCACGGTCTATAGTTATACGATTCCCACGAATGGCAAATACCTGCTTTTGCCTGTTTCAGGTATCTAATTTAAAACAGTTTAATACTTATAGCCATTGTATGTACGCTGAAAAAAAATTCAGTCGTGATTTACATACTATTTTGAAAATTTGAATGTAGAAAACAACTTAAAATTTGATATTTGTTGTAAAAATTACCACAAAAATGGTAAGTATAATGATAGCGAAAAATCCTACTTTCATGAATAAATATCCGAAATAAATCTCGATTTTACTGCAGCTCATTTTCAGCTCGCGAACGATTATAATATTGGAATTTTAAAAGTAATTTTGAACTTGAAAGTACGTGGAGAATATGAGAATAAATATTTAAAATTTACCTAGATACACTTCAAAGAGCTGAAAAATACGTTGTACAATTTTTCATATAAAGATTTACTTTTTCCTTTTTCTCGAATTTACTATAGCTTTTCCAGTATGTTTGGGGGAATCCATGTACGTGTAACTTATCGTATAATAAAATACTCGTACCTCTAAAAAAGATCACAAATGATGGTCAGATTACAATTATACCTGTGACCTGTATCATCTTCAGCGTGTAGTTGAAAAAAAGAGTAAAAAGAGTATAGGTAATAGAAAACAAGACGAAAACAGAATTTACTGCTGTACCAGTGCTGCATCGCATTAAATTCTCGATTTTATTCATACAAACACGTACAGGTTAGTTATCAAGTTCTGAAATCGAACGAGTTTTCCAATCCACGAAACGATTATATCTATATTATATCTATACGTAACATTTTAATTTAAAGGCGACCATTTTATACTGCTGAACTACTTCTGCGCGCTCAGTTCAGGGTCGAAAAAACGGTGTCGAATTTTTGAAATAAAACTCAGTCTATTTGCGCATTTTTATTCCCAACTAAGTGGCAGTCAAATTTAAAGAATTAGTTTCTATGTAGTATTTTCGTGAATTCGCCTCCTTTGTGTTTTTTTTTTGTGATAAAATTTCAGTTAAGTTAACTAATTATAGAAAAGTGCCTGTTCTGTCTCTCAAGTATTTTATAACTTTTTTCGAGTGTTTTTAAAAAAAAATGTTCTCACTTTGATAACTATTTTTGTGAATTGAGAATTTGAGATTTTTGGCTGACATTATTTGGCAATCCTGGAAAGAAGAATGAGTTGAGAAGAGTTTTTTTCAGCGTCTAAAGAAAGGGTGGTGTGATGACTGAACTTTATACCGTCCCAACCCTCGGTTTCCCACAGATGCTAAACCTCTAGAACTAATTAATTTTGTTCGGTTAAATGTAATAAAAGCTCAACCTATTGCGGCATTATTTTAATGGCTATTCTCCATTTTTCATATCTATGCATCGAACATTAATTAATTACTATCTCCGCCAGTAGAATATGTACGTGTCGAAAAATAGTGAAATGAAAAAGTCAGTATGAATATAAAAGTAAATTTAAAAACAAAAGTTGAGAAAGATTTCAGTACCTATATAGGTTGAAGATGATACAGCATCGTTGGCCAGAATGAAAAAAATAAAAAAATGAAAACCGGTTCTCTCTTCCCTGCAGTCAAAAGAAAGAAAAAATGAGGGGAATGATCGTACGAGGGGAGGGCCAAAAAATTGTTACCTATACGATTAGAGCCAGTGTATATTCACAATGCTGCCAGAGTGCCAGTCTGTAAAATATTCGGAACGTTTAATCGTTCGCTAGCTTTGTTCTTTTCTCTTCACTCTCCTATACCGCTTCTACTATTTCATACCCCTAAGCTGTATACGGCCACCCCACCATCGACCGTACGACTGGCATATACATGTAGCCAATGTAGCTTATATTTTTCATTATGTACGTGTCAGACCCTTTTCAAAAAATTAGTCTCGCAAAGAACGGGGGAGCCTAGTGTTGTGGCCGCCGCCATCTTGAAGAATGTTTTGAAAATATTAAAAAATGAGAAAATGGGCGAGTGTACACGCGTACATGGGTAGAGCCTATACATGCGATGTGTTTTTATAAAAATAATTCTATCTGATTGATAGGAAAGCTGCAGCTATAAATACGAGTTGCAGTGTAGTTTTCAAAAATACTAGTGAGATCTACCTTCGCTAATTAGTGATCGATTATAATTTTGGTATACAAAAAATTTCTATAAATTCGGTGTCGGAGTGGAAAAATGAGTGTTCTGTGTATGGTGGTTCGCAAATAGCTCCTTAATTCGCGTGTGTCCCAGTGATTGAATTACCTTCTAAAAAAAATTGTGTTATGTGTTCGTGAAAAAAAAAAAGAGTAGAAGCCTGTTAAAGAGAGAGCATTAAAAGCCTCTCTCACCCCTTCCTCTCCCCCCGGTGGCCCGGAAAAAGGGTAATCTTCACTCGAAAATCTTCCACCATCATGAAAAAATGTGTAGGACGTGGAAATGATGAAAAAGGTGAGCTATTCGAGTTTATCGTGGAAAGAAGGGAAGAAGTCATACACGAATTTTTCCTCGAAGAACTGAACACGCGCGTGTTTTTCCCTCACTTTACAACACCTTAGCAAAAGCTATTGTTTAATCGAACTAATTTTAGTGTTTTGTTTGTTTCTGTTTTTAGGTAAGTTATGCGTGGGATTGGTTCGTATGTTAAAATGGTACTTTTAATTTTGGTTCGAACTTTGAAACTCTGCAGAGTTATACCGCTGTACCGTTTACGAATTCGATGTGAAAATATTTTGCTGATGGACATGGACCATCAAAGGTGTCGAGTTTTTTTTTGATACAGGTCGTATTCTAACTTTTTTTCTTTGAGGAGACGGATGGGATTTCTTTTGACGAGAAATAGACACAAAAGAATATCTCCAACGTCGGATTAGAATATTTCAGGAAATACGATGAACCGGGAAAATCCAATTTATACGGTCACCTTTTGTTTGGGCTATACCTCTGGAAGGATAGATCGGTATCTGTTCATTTTGTAAGACGTAGGAAAAAAATAACAAAAATCAAAAAGAAGCAGTATGAGATTGTATACTCGGTGGGGGATTTGAGAAGTGGATTTTGAATAAAAAACTGGATGTGCGGAAAAATTATTGTTTTCTTTTTTTTTTCTTTCTGTTATGTTAATGTCTTATAAAAAGAAAAAAAGGTGTTGATGCTTTTGAACTTGCTCATTCATGAAGTCGTGAGAAACTAAGGGTTGACGATCTATAATCTATAATATATAATCTATAATATACTATAAAGCAGATAGGAAAGTAGGTTATTGATGCTGTGCTTCTATTATTGTTCGTCGCAGTAGAAAAAAAGTTATCGCGAAAAAAATCCTTTGAAAGAGCTATTTGTTGGCAGTTTTGAAGGGAACCATACAACATAATGGGCTGCATCTACGAGTATTTACAAATGAAAGTAGGTAGATTGGGAAGTCGAATAACAATTATTCTATCTTAATCGTTGGCTCTTCCAAGGGCTATAAAGCTAAATCATCATAAAAATAATTAAAAATGATATTGTGTAAGCCCCCCAAAAAGAATGATTTTGATTTGTTGTGTCATCCGTTTTATCTGAAAAAACATCTTTCCTAACTAGAAAGCTGATTTTTTTCATTAAAATTGGAAGAAAACCGCGGGGCAGTTTTGCTTTGATCTGTTTAATCTGTAAAAATTTAACAAAAGAATTATGAAGAGCTTATATAAAGCAATGCTGGAGATCTTATTGTTAGTTAAAACTGTGTAATGTATTTAGGAGAAATCTTCTGTAAAATCGAATTCTTCTATTTCTGAATGGGTATACTGGCTAAAAGTAAGTCAGTTACTAATAATAGCGGCTGAGTCTTGGAAATATTCGAATGAGTTTTTGAATGGAGAACGGGTTTCATCTTTTAGGAAAAACACAATACATAACATAAATTATATGTATGTTATTTCTGATATTATATTATGTACTTACGAATTTTTGTCAAAATTTACGTTTTCGAGTTTTGATTTTTTAAATCTACAATGAGGAAATTTTCATCATTCAGTTTTGAGATTTTTAAATGTTTTAAAAAGACTAACTTTCTTGCTATCGAAGCACAAAAAACAGGGAGCTTTGTTAGATCAGGAAGTAGTCTCTACTCTCGTTTCGACGGTCGAGTTGAAAACAGAGCCAGAGAAAGAGTGAGAGGATATAGAGGCAGAAAAAAACGAAATTAAGTTTCAGAATAGAGAGGCAAACGTTTAAAATTAAGTGTAAGTGTGCGAGAAGAGGGGAGAGGGGTGGTTTTAAGGGGTTACCCCGAGCGTACGAGGGCTACAAAATTAGGGTCATTCTTTTACGAAGCTCCTAGATTAATGTTGGAAGCGAAAGTCTGCAAAAGCTGGGGGCGATTGGATTTAGCGTGATTAACTTTGCATTATTAAAACTTGAGCGTCCATTTTGGTTGCTTTTTTTTTCGTTTCCTCATTTTTGAAGAAAGTGTTTCGAAGTTCGTCTGCAGTGCGATAAATGGTGAGTTTTTCGACTGCCGACTGAAATTTGAGTTTCACTCGAAGATCAGCTGCTGGCCAAAGTATAGTTTTTTCTTGTTTTGGTTTTGCTTGATTAATTATATATAGTCTCTGACGGTATGCGAGCTGCAAAAAGGTAAAAATATTCGAATATTTTTGCGAGCTGATGGGGCATTTAATCCGCCCCTACCAAAAAGGAAAATTTGACCACATCGCAGATGCCCTCCATTTAATCCTCGGCAATAAATATTCGCCTTTCTCTACTGCTTGGACGAAGGTTACACCCTTTAAACTTTCGGACTTATTTGGTGATTTATGGTCGTCTCTCTGGGCTAGAATTCGGCTCGACGAATTAGTGAAGCCAATTTTAGAGAAACCGCGCTATGAAGAATACATAATATTATAGTGAATAAATTACGTCTGCCCTCCTCAGCGCTCTCACATCACATTAGTAGCTTCGAGGTATATAACTATATGTACTAAATGCCTCGTATGATAGATCAAAAAATTTTTTGAATTCTTATGGAGTTGTAGTTAAATCTGTGATTGACGATTTCCCAGTTCCTAGTCCTATACTCGAAGAAATGACTTGGAGCATGCAGATATTGAGTTGCCTACATTCTGTATCATCAGAGTTTGATATTTCATTCATTTATTCATTTTCAAAATATAATATTTTGTTTTATGCGTCTGTTACCTACGCGCAGGGTCTAATGTAACAAATTTTAGCCCAAAATGTGAGTGACTGAAACCTTCTACAGTTTACCTTCTGAGAGAGTATGCCTGAAATTTTCTTCAAATTGGTTACTTGTTTTCCACTGAAAACGTATCAACATTTCGGTTTAGCTATAGTTTGTTTTAATTTGAAATAGTTTTATTCGTCAGTTCGAAAGTTATTTACAACGATGGAAATATTTGAATTTCACCATTTCAATGTTGTTTTATATCTTGTCCGAGTACCAATCCCAAAAAAGTGAACGCGAATGATGGCTGTCCAAATTTTTCGTATGACTCAGATTTTTTTTGTCTTCTGTTCCATCGTATCCCTCTCTCCTCTTGTAAAATTAAGTTGAACAATGCTTTTTCTCTTCATAAATTGAAATAATTTTTGAATGAAATTGTGATGTCAAACTTGACAATGATAGGACAAAAGTACTGCTTGAGATTTTCATCATATTGGGATAGAGTAATCTATATTCTTACCTATATAAAAATGTTAATAATAGCAGCTTAGAATTTCGAGTTGAAAAATTTGTATATTAGAGTAAGAAAGTATATGAAATATTTTTCAGTATTTTTTGAAGCTGTAATCCATATCGGGTTGTGGGAGGACGAGAACCCCGTGGCAACTTGAAAATTACCATATTATACTAGAATTTCCCCCGTTTTTATCTTTAAAAATTTTAAAAATTTAGCCAACATTTTTTCAGTAGTGCATTCTTTCATCAAATCGACTTGGTCGAATATTAATTTATAGAAGTCCCTCTTGAAGTGATGAACTCGATAGAGGAGAATAAAGAAAAAATAAGGAACAAAAGTGGAGAGGTGGTTAACAAAACACGAATTTGAATCAATGCAACAACATCTCGCGTCATAATTACCAGAAAAGTGCTCCGAAAATAGTTGCTCGAAGCAGAATAACGTCAAAATAGGCGCCACGAAGAGCAGAAGTATAAAATATTACATTATATACCCTCTACTTCAAAGTGTTTCCGCCTCTAGTTTTTCTATGTATTTAGGTCTATATATGGGTAGATTAAACTGGCCACTAAAAAGGCTGCTTTGGCGTTTGGCTGGCTGATTGAAAGTAGTTTCAAGAAATTCGAAAATTCCTGGTTGTTCGGAACTAACATAAGTGAAGTACATTTCTACAAGTTGGAAAAATATATAGGAGTGTGAGATACTTGTTTATACTTACTGGTAAATATTATATAGAAAATTTCATTCAATTCTATCCGAACTATAAGAGTCGCGTCCTAAGTTACGTACAATATTATGTTGTGTTTTCTTTTCAATTCAGCGACCTAAAACTACTTTTCAGTCAAGACGATTGAATGTTTTTCATTTGCAAAGAATAACTATGAAGAATGAAGAGAAAGCGTTTCCAATTTTTTTTTCTGTTTGCGACGGCTTCGGTTAAGTAACCCAATTGTATGTAACCCAGGAAAATAAAGTTGAGAGAAAGCACGCAGCTTTACTACGTAGACTGTACCTACATATATTTTTCACCGTCTCGGTTAAATTTATCTTTACAAGCTGTATTTCCAATGCTAATTCATCAACCTATAATCACTTTTTTGCCACTTTTTTCCCCCTTTTTTTTTTCTTTTTCCCTCTTTCTATAGGTACATCCTGTAAGGGGCTGGAATTGCCTTGAAATTTATAGCGAGTCGTATGCGATTGTAGAGCAAAGCTTGGAAATTTTACGAAAAAATGTTTGCATTAAAATAATAAAAACACCGAACAATAAATTACGAGAAATAATTAACTCGTTCGAATCGATGATACCTGCATGTATAGCTAAGAAGACGCTGCTTCTGTAGTAACGCGGATCGTTCGTTCGGCAGTTGATTCGTTCGTTCGTTCGTTCGTAAATCGTTGGACCGGCGCTGTGTGAATGGTAAATAAAAAAAAAAGAGAGAAAAAAAGAGAAAAAACCAGCCATATTGGAATCTCGAAATACATGTCCTGCCATAATGAAGTAGGAGGGCCAACTGTCTGAATTCTGTTGACATGTCGTTCCCCTTACCTTTTCTCAAACTCGAATTCGTTTTTTCATTTTTATTTATTTTTTTGTTTTGTTTTGTTTTTCATTTCTATATATTATTATTTATTAGGCGGTTTGTATATTACGCATCCGATGAGATTTATTACGGACTTATACGGTTCTGATTCTGCGTCCGAAGGCGTTTTCCAAGTTATTTGGTAGGCCACAAAACATTTTAGTATAGAAAATCATAAATTTGTGCTTGGAAAAGTGCAGAATACTCTTGCTGGGCTCGGAGTGAAAGATATGCGACGAATGGTCGCTCGTTTGGTCGCCTGAAGAAGAAATAGAGTGGACGGGTAGATCCAGCTGTTTCCTCAAACCTATAAAGGCTTTAGTTCTCAAAAAAAGAAACTACCTACCAATAAAACTGAGTAAATTATTTTTGCGAGTGAAAGACTGATGCGCCATTTGGGGGCTCCAGAGGGGCTATGACGTCCAGAACTTAAAAAAGCCCTAAGCAGAAAATCAAATCAGCCCTCCCTATTTTTATTTATTGATACGAAACTTTGATACTCGTAATTTTGCGTTTTTTCGATTTTTTTAAATATGAGGCATATAAAAATTTTTCAGTTTCCTCGAATACATCGAGATAAGTTCACCTACGAGTAAGGAGGAGGTAAAAGGCGTGAAACTGCCAGAAGCTGACCTTCAGATAGTAACAGAACCAGTATAAACAAATTTGTACAAATTATAGCTCGCTTTCTCTTTTTTTCCTCCTCCTTTCGTTCTCTATACATCTACAAAGGAACGTCAACGTCGCATTCTATTTTTGAGTTTGGTAATTTTTTTTTTTCGCTTCCCATAAGAAAAAAGCTGGCACGTGTCAAAAAATTTATGAAAAGAGCTGCTGGTTTAACCGACAAACTGATTTGTAAACAAAATACTTAATGGTCGACGTTTTACGATCGTCCGGCGCGGCGCCGGGAAAAAGAGAAAAAAAGACAGTATAACCTCAATAATAAAAAGGAGTAATAATCGTATAATAATGGAAAACAAAACAAGAGTTGAAAAAAATGTATGCATAGATAGAGGAAGAAAAAAGGAAGGAGCGTATATAGAAAAAGTCGAGTGAGTGAAGAAAAAAACACCCTGCAGTTGAAATGGAGTTGGTAATTTGTAAACGTGTTTTGTCATTAAGTCTGGTTGTAGACGTATAAAATATAAAATCTTACCTAATTCACATGTTAATTGGTCGTAAAAAGACGTCGAGGGCGAAAGATTTACGTCGGATTTGACGACCTAATAAAAATTAGCATCAATTAAAAGCGCGATAAAAAGATTTTAATATTTTTCCTTTTTATATTTTTATATTTTTATATTTTTCTATACGTAGTAGACTAATATTTTGTATTTGAATTTTGTGGCCTTTTTTTTGCGGTCCATTCATTTGTTCGAGAAGTGCTCTTTCGTGAATGGGCTATTCGGATGCGCGATTTCACACGCGTAAAATTTTTGGCGCTTTTCTTCCATTTTTTATATTTCTTGTAATAATCGCTAGGTAGCAATACTAGTCTAAATGGTGAGTGTTCAGTGTTGGCGATGACGATTGAGTGTTTCGTGAGCCCATTTTCGATGTGGGAGGCTCGCGCAGGGAATGGTATTTTTCACTCCATCGATGGAACCAGTGGAGAAAGATCAGTTGCTCCGCGTAAAAAATACACGAGCCTGCGATTTTTGTGGAAAATTAGGAAGTATGTAAATTGAAGCCAAAAAGGTGGAAAAAAAGAGAGAAGCCGGGAAAATGGAATGGACCTACCTCTGAAAAAAATTAGTAAATAGCCTATATAAATTAGTTTAAAAAAATAAACGAAGGTAGGGTCGGTGTAATTATTTGGAAATCATTTCTATACAGTCTTCCTTTACGAGTATTTTCATAGCTGCTTTCTATGCATTTCATATGCAGCGCCTCGCAGAATCTCGAAGAATCAAAAATTTCAATGGTCAGAACTGAAATTTTGAATTTGCCATTAGAGATTCAAAATTTTTGCGTCGAACTCTTTTATGTTTTACGGAATATTGTTTGGGTAATGTTATGTTGAATTTGAATTTTATTTTGTTCATTTATCCGGACGTGCAATATGCTTTACTCGTGGAAGGAAATTAGTTAAAAGGCTGAAATTTATCTGTTTACGTGAAAATCGCTTGGTAAACTGGTTATTTATATTTTGTGATGCTAATACTTTGAAGCATGAAGGCGATATGTCCATCCCTTGTAATTTGAGAGACACGAAGTTATTGATTACTGCCCATTTCATTTTTTGTAATTACACTAGCTATAATCTTTAGCCGAATAAGTAAAAATATTTTAATCACAGTAACATATACAATGACGTTTTTTTTATATCTCGCAAGTAATTGAAATGGAAGTTCGCACATTTTTGCTTTAAGATATCGGATATGAACGTAGTCTACTTATCTTCTTTACTAGTAATTTAGTTTTTACTACTTCTTTTACAAAGGATGTGTAGTGACTTTCGAGACGTGCCTCGTATGTTATTCAGGATTTTTTTGCAGTTTATGGGTAGATTAGATCGTTGAACCAGCAGTGTCACCGTTCCTGTTGAAATAATTAATTGTGTATCCATTGAAAAGCACAGCTAGGATTTCTGTAAAAATATACTCGAATTTTTATGACAAATATCAGTTCACTAAATCTTCTTTTTGCCGTTCTTGGAGTTTTTATGCCAAATATCAGTTCACTAAATCCCCTTTATGTCATCGTGTGAGTTTCTATAATATGTACCTGTCTAGAAAGCGGTAAAAAAAGTTCGAAAATGCTTTAATAAGACCGTAATAAATAACATCGTGAAAGTGGTTAAAACATAGTTGAGACTAAGAAGAAAAAGCAAAAAACAGAGTAAGAAAAAGGCTAACGGTACTGGAAAACGCTAATATTGCACTATATCATCGTGTATCATTTGTATGATTTTTATTTTTTCTTAAACGGCAAATTTTCGCATCGATATAATACCTTAGACAAACTACCGCTTTTTATAGAATTTCCGAATTTAACCTCTGCAGTGAAAAGAAAGATGTTGAAACATGCGAAAAAGATACCTACAATTTTAATATTATCTTCCTTCTAATGAAATCATTTTAATCACGTCTAAACTGTTTTGTTTTTACTTTTTTTTTTTTTTTTTTTTTTAAATTTTATTAGAGTCTATCGAACTAAGCTATAAGAATTGAGAGAAAAAGCCCAGTAGTTCTGATTCCGTTATTAATTTATTGCTCCCGTAATTTTCTTTCCTAAACCATTTTGTTGAGTACCTACGCGTCAAAACATTTATGAGCAGCTTGTTAACAAACCACCGAAAAAATGGAGTAAAATATTAGTAAACAAACGATAAAAGACGTTTTACGATCGTCGGAAAGAAAAAAATAAATAAAAGGGAAAGAGGAAAAGCTTCGTCGAAATCGAGTCAGTCAAAAAACGTGTTTTCGTCCTTAATGGCGTGACATACTCATAACACAAATTTTATATCTAATTCACATGTTAATTGGTCGTAAAAGTTGGATGGTGTGAAAAATTTACGTCAAACTTGACGATCTCTTTGTAATTAAACGTAATTTACACGCCGATAAATTTTTTTTGTTACTTTCGTTTGTGCATTCGGTTTTACGACCGTTCATTCATTCGGTATTTTGTATTTTATATGAATGAAGACGACTCGGGCGAATTTCATTTCGAAACTTATAGATGGCAGCACTGCTCACCGTACTCCCGTACTTTATTCTAACGTTCTAATTCTAACATACCAGTGTATTAGAAAAAGAACGTTTTCCTATCTTTTTTTCAAAGGTGGAAGCTATCCTTTGTCTCTTGACTCTTATTTATTCATGTTCTCCGTCTACGAGAGTGTGGAGTTCGAGATCTCGGAAACTACACCCTTAAGGGGTGGCTTTTCCCTTTCGCAGAATTTATGTAGAGCGCCCTCTGTTGAATAAAGTGCTGTACGTCGATGTTACATTTTAGTGTGGAGTTTCACTGAGTGAGGGTGTTAGAGATTCCATTTGCGAAGATTTTCCTAAATTCGAATTTCAGCTGGGCGGTGTGGAACAGGGGTTGTTTGACACCTGAGTTCGAATAGTTCACCCTTTTTCATTTGACCAAAGTCAGTATATACTATCTACGCACAAAATTCTTCATTGTAATTTCATATTTTGAAATATATGTATTATACCTTCCACCGTTAATTTTGAAATAGGTATGCTATATATCCTTACACACTTCTTTCTTCAGCCAAATTCTTTTTGTCATTCGGTAGCTTAGAGACAGATGATTAGATAATTGACAAAATACTTTCGATTGAACTAGAATTTCTCGTAGTATAAAAAGTTTGTGAGCTTGAATTTATTCATTCTAAAATAATTTTACTTACAAATATTAGTTTACTTTGAGGTGGAAGGAATAGTTGTTTTGTGGAGCTCATTTCCACGTATTCGCAGTTTATATATTTTTAATAAAACATAAACGCCAAATGGTTCATGAGACCTCTATAGTTCCATATGAAAACTTGCTTTTCTAGTGGGACTTGGCTGCGTTAGAATTTTTTCTAGGTTTAAAAATAGATTGTGCGTCGAATTTTAAATAATTCGATTTCTGTGTGAGTAAATTTTAAAAATGGTTCAAAATTTATTCTTTCTTGTGGGTGATAGAAATAATCACGTATTAGCTATATATTTAATGATACAGTATACTTTGATTGCCTATTTATGATTATTTTGTATCGGTTTTCACCCTCGTTACTTTCCCCTCGAAAATTAACCTATTTATTGGAGATCCTGGCCCCATACTCGGAGGTTCACCTATGCACTTGCATGATGAAAGAAAATGAATGTGAACCGGTTTTCAAGTGAAAACCTGCTAAAATCGGCAGCATCCGAGTTCTCGTGCTTACCAAGTTATTGTCTGTTTTTTGACTTTTCACAAAATACTTGCGTCAGTTTCGTACAGATAGCGCTTCAGATGTGCACCGTTTCCTATCGTTGTGCCCACAAAATTACCATCCCCATTTTTACTATTTTCAGAGGGTTGGTTTCGTCTGCTCCGCTAGTTGTATATCTCGAGCTACTCGTATCCGTAAATCACCGTGGCTCTTTGGGAGTCGAGCTAAACGTATAAATAGCGTAATTTAATTCGACAATGTAATTAAATTATCGTCCAGAAGTGGTCAATACGTAATTTACGCCGTTATCCGGCTCCTTTTTACGCACTTCAAAATCTTTTTTTTTTTTTTTTTTGTACATAATAGACATTTCAATTTCGCGGCAATTCGGATAATATACTATTTATCACGCGGCCACGGGTTCACTTTCGTTTGATCGGATTATTTAAAAAATAATTGAGAGGATGAAAAAGAAGAGAATAAAAAAATGAAAAAAAATCGTGTTCAACCCTGACCTTGTGTGAGAGTAAAAAAAAAGGTACATACACTCATTTTATAGAAGTTGAATTCTTGGAGTAGGTACTTATTTGAAAAATATTACTCTCACGTACCTTCACCATTCTTCTTATTTATTTTTTTCTTCAAAGTTTTTTGTGAGAAACGAAGGCGAAAGGGAAAATATTTCTCATTTTCTTGGCGAGAAATGAATTTTATTTCTTTATTAATTTCGTACATTTTGTATATTCACTTTTTATTGGAATGTAAAATGTTTATTTTTAATAAAACAAAAAGAGCGTGTTAAATTCAATCTCTTTTTTGAAGTCAGTGTTCTGTCGTGTCCACTTTTGTTTTTTTCATACGCAAATCTACAAAGTTACTGATTGTACATTGTAGTTGTATACGAGTAGAAAATAATGAGTGATTTGTTGTATTATTTATGATACTTGTACGTAACTGTTCACAAGCTAAGTATGGGTTTGTAATGATATTAATCTACGTATAAACATTCTTTCTTATTTTCAGAAAATTTTTTTGTTGTAAATTAGAGTTCAGATTTTCATAACTGGTTGTACGAAAACTGTTTTTTTTCTTCTTTTCTATAAAATTTAAATTTATTTTGGACTTCGTGGTGGGCCGGTTGAGTTTCGTGGAAACATGACGAAAAAACTTTTTATCACAAAAGATCTGAGAATAATTTTTTTTACTTTTATGTTAAAATTTAATCGTTGGTTACTAAAAATTAGTACGTACTTATTCTCTTTCTTAATTTTGATTATTTCAGCTAGTAAATGTAACAGAAATGAGTTTCAAAGAACGTATAATCGAAAATAACATGATACTTTAGTGACAGGACGAGTTTTAGTTTTTTGAAAAATTATTATCATCCTATATTTGGTTTGTATAGGTAGTTCTGCTACAAACTTTGCCATTGTGGACTTGGTTCTCTTTTAAAAACAAACGATTGACATTTGACTCGACTGAAAGAGTTGAAATCCCCGCACTCGCCCACTCGTGGGCATTTGGGGAGGGGTCATATATGTTGTTTGTTATACGAGTATGCATGTATTTATAGTAAAAATTTCTGAAATTGCTGAAAAAAAAAGAAGTAATTTCCTTTCACCTAAATTTTAGTGCCAATGCATGATAAGATCAGTTCATATATTATACTCCACCCTAATAAGGAATAGAAGTAATTATTTTATTCCGAAATTGTAATTCCTCTTCAATTGTCTCCCAATATTTTATTGTTCGGTATGATCGAATCGTCCTACCGACGACTATACTCGTATGTGTACTCATCTTCGAATAGAAAATAAACATTCGAGAAAGTGGAATGATTTATACGACCGACATTGGTTGCGAGTAATTTTCTCGCCTAGTTACCAGATATCGTGATCACGAATCATTCGTTATTCATCCAATAAATTCTGCAACTTGGGATAGTCTATGCATTATACGCGTATATCCTGCCTGTAGCCTGTATCTAATTTTAAGCTTTTTCTCAATACGTCATGATTACCACCAAGTATTTTCACGAGTAAATCGAACAGTAAATTGTAACACCTTATTTCTCTTAATTTACCTACACGGCGAATATAGTTGATATTTCATTATCGAGGGAAAGAAATGAATCCATTAAAAAGAATTGTAGATACTTATACGTATATATAACCAATAAACGATTTGACATGATCGGGAGGCGATGACTCGGAGGTCCAACTCACCTTTAGTGTTTTTGTGAATATCCTAATCAAATCCGATACTGTGTCTAGTCCAGTAATTTGACCTCTTGGTCGTTGCAAACTTGTATTTCTCTCAAGCCAGGCATAATTTCAATTCGTTAATACGAATTCACGCGTACGAGTATTTACCGCATTCTTGCTTTCGTCCTTTTCCAGTAACGAGTTTGAAGAGGGAGTGAGGCAGAGAGAGGAGAAGAGAGTACAAAATACGAAGGCATCTTCAACCTATTAGACACTTTTTTCTTCCTAATTTATTGTGTAATTGGTCCGACGTGCAATTGGTATTAAAATTAATTGGACTATAACCACTGTTGGACGCGAAAAGAGTGAAATAAAATAAAAAAAAAAACATAAAAAGAGGAGAAAAAAATACCGTACATGGTTAATTACAGCATGTTCTCGTAAATCAAGGTTCTTAAATATGCGTCTTGCCTGTATTCACGCTGATCTTCTCATGTAGAACATCCAAAGATGAACATCTATTTTAAATTTTGGAGTAATTATTCAGTTAATAAGCACTGATTTTCGCTTGAAATGAGCATTTATTTTCTGTCTTCGAATTCAAAATGTCGGAGCCCTTATAGCAGACTCACAATTAGTCCCTTCCTACAGACAATGATATATCCGCTCGTTAATATGATCAGTCGAATCAACTAGACTTGATCTAATCACATGCCCATGTTTGAGAACTTTCGAGTCTTGAAAAAATGATAACCAATTTTATAGCAGGCTTTCAATTAAAAAACTTTCTGTTAGTTTTGGTCGACTTTCACCAATGGCCGTAGCCTTCGCGAAGAGTCGTGAAGGTGAAGATGAATTCTCTTTTACATCAATATTGTATATATAACAAACGTTCATCAACTTTTCTGAAGAAAAAAAAATTTCAAATCAATACTGAATTCAATTTGTAGCTCAATCACTCGGACGGACGTCATCATAATTATGATAGCATTTGACACCAAAGGACACGCACAAAATCGACTAAAAGTCTCATATATTAATTAAGCTTATGGAACGTATGATAACGTCAGCATACGATAACATCGGACACACAAAATTTTGACTAAACGTCTAGTAAAAAGAATTCATCTTTAATGTATTCCTTTAATTCTGATCTCAACATTCCAAAAATACCCATCTCATATTTTAATATCTTTTGTTTTTTTCTTTATTTTTTATGGAAGGTGTATAGGAATTGTAAATTTTGACTTTAAAAGCTAATTAAAGAAAAACTACCGATCGAATCTAGCTGAAATTTTCACTGTACGATAATTAAAGCTGTGCGAGAGTGTACCATTCAAATTTTAAGCCAATACGCTGATTGGTTTTGAAGAAGAATCATTTTGAAGATTAAAAACGTTGAATTTTTTTTTTGAACGTGCTCCAGAATAAAGTACCAAACCAACAGGGCTGAAATTTGCCCCATAGAGCTATATTGATGAGCTAAGTTGTTTTGAAGGTTCAGAATGTGAATTTTTCTTCGGAACTTGCTGCGGCTGGTTTCTGACAGAAATTCATTTTCTACCCGATTTATGCGTAAACCTAAAACACAAACTCCAAATGGCTCGTGAGACCCCTGTATAGTCCCATTCGAAAACCTGCTTTTTTGGTGGAGCTTATGCAGCGCTGGAACTTTGTTTTGGCTGATTTAGTATTACCATAGTGTACCAAAGAATCGTTTGAGCGCAATAATGAGCTGATAATTGTTTTGGGGATCTGGTATAGATTTTCGACTCAGGCCAGCGAAGTGTTTTGTTTAGAATTTTTAATTTCCATCTGGAGAAAATGGTAATTAAAGATTTTATTGTTCTCAATAAAAAAACGAATAGGAAAAATAAGGTGCCCGCAGCGAACGCAAGGATTATATAATTTTTCCAAATATTTTCGAATTGTTCTCTACATTCGGGCAAAATTGTTTATTCGCCATGTTGGGCGAAAAAATGTTGGGGTGTATACGCAGCTTTCCAAATTATAACGCCTCATTTTGCCGATCAGTATGAATTAATGGCGAATATCAAATTCTATAATACATTTATCTGGAAAGAAAAAAATTGAAAATGCGAGAAGGATGAAACAGAAAAAAAATCTGACATCACACTGGTAACCCGGTTTGCAGATTTTTGTGTCGAAACTTGGTCAATGTTGACCATGGCCTTCGTAGCACCGATTAGTCTGTGGTGCCCAAGGAGTGGCCACATGCACTGTGGATGGCTCTAAGGAACCATGGTAGTTACTCGCGCATTGTGCATGATAATGATGATGATGATGCTGCTGCTGCTGCTGCTGCTGCTTCTCTTTGAACGTGTATTTATTTTTATTTTTTTGATTTTTTAATATGCGTGGGATATCGTTGAAGAAGCGGCGCCAACTAGCACTAGCACACACGAGCACACACTCGAGTAATATTATTATTACTGCGGATAGATATAATATTATCATCGTACGGTTTTTTTCCCCTTATTTTTTTTCACCATTCATCGCATAGAGCTGAAAAACCAGTACTCATAGACATGGCCATATTTAGTTTACATGAAATTCAGTTAGATATGCCTGACCAGTGGTCAACTTGTGGTATTCATGACACAAGGTATCCGGACTATGTTACATTTTAATTATTACTACGGCGTTTATGTCTGTTTCCCCGCCCGCTCCCCCCTCCGATTGCCTTCGCCTTTTTGCTTTATTGTAGTTTTCCTATAGATATGTCCTCCCATCCCCTCGCGGCCCATTATATGTGTATTTTGTTCTTTCTTCGCGTCGATTATCACGAGAAAAAGGAAGCCGGTTTTGTTATCTTCTCGAGATTCAGATTGTTGCGTTTGCATCGGTATTGCACTAATTTATTGTTTTGAAAAAAGGATGACGTCAGTTATGTGATTTACTCGTACTTTTAGGTGGGAGACCTGCTCGGGAGGTTTTAAGCGAATCCCATTACCCTATACCGTCCAGCATTCTGCATTCATGTCTGATGCGATGGTATTAATGTCGTATGCAATAGACTAAGCGTACGTTCGACTTCAAGAGATGGATGCGGAATGAACTAACATAATTGTACGCACGTATGAAGCTTTACTGATGGTTTGGACCACGAATATTCTCGTTTTGGTGATTTAATTCGCCAGGGAAAAGCCTTGAGAAAAATTTCAACGATAATTTTTACAATTTGAATTGAAAAACTGGGACAATTCAAAATTTGTAGCAGAAATTACCACAAAAATGGTAAAATAATGTGCGGTATGTTATCCAAGATAGTAGAAAGTACAACAAATATTAGAATGTATAGTTCTGTTCATAATTGATGCTATCCATTTCTCTCAGTGAGGATAAAGTGTGTTTTTGACCTTTTCATATCCTCACGGCTAGTTTCTTAGCTATGTTGATCATCCCACCGCGCATTACTGAAGATAGCCCAGCGTTTTTATATCTAAGTGGATAGGACTTTATACATACGTATGTTTTATTACAATTAAGCTTACTACAGGAATTTTTATAAACTGATTTTAGTTTCTTTAGCATAAGGTTTTTTTTTTTGTTTACAACTGCAGAATTCGATTTTTATGAGACATTTGAGATATGGACTACCAACTGTTTCGAGAAATATCTTCGTACATTTTTTGAAGAGGTGCGTGTATTTAACGGATGAATTTGCATTTTGATCGGATGAATTTGAATTTTGATCGATATCGCCTTCGTGGAGTTATCTCATCAGAAAATTGATAGTTCTAGAAAATAATAATTCCTACTCGTATACTATTATCTGCAACTTGGCGAATTCGAGGACAGATTTAACTTCAACGCTGAGAGGAAAGAATTTGAACATTGTTCGTGAATTCTCGTTGGTTTTAAGTACGTAATTTTTTGTACAGGCTCTAAGATATTTTTCCAACATTTCAAGTCTGCCTGTAGCCCTAAAGTGTGTACACGAGTAAAAAAAAGAATTTCAAACATTTATATTTTGCCGTAATTTTTACTCGTGCTCAAACCTGAAATTATTGTAAAATATTGTGAAAAATATTTGGATTTGGCGTAGAATAACCGCCGGAGAATCTTATTTCTACTTAATGGAATATGGAATATTTATTTGAATAAGTCGCACAAAGAAACAGCCAAAATAAATAAGTAAGTGCTCGGTCTACCGTAGTGCTTATAGAAGAATCGTAATTATATACATATATGTACATGTACCAATCTTTGAAAAACATTTTTCTGGCGTTCATTTTCTTCGATGGTAGAGAAAAATAATTGCGGCGTTAGTTTGTCGCGAAAGTACACATCTACCTATTCTGAAATTATGTTAAATGGAAGTAAGGCGTTGTTTTAGTATGGGGGGGAGGGATTAATTGCTTCAAATTTTGAACGTCTCCCAATACCTATTTTATATTTGATTACATACATCAGATAAACGCGTAATACTAATTCTTCAGATAAATTTAGTCTTTAAACCAAAGAAGATGTTTCAGGACCCGTTTTTATTTATATTTATTAATTTTATTTATTTTTTTGGATTATCGATGTTTCATTTCATTTACTTTCTGGGACTATGCGACAAAATGTTGCTGAAATTTCAGTTTTTTCCCCCCAAAATTCCATCAAAGTAAAAAAACCGGTTTCGAGACATCTTTTATCTCAAATAATTTGAAGGGATGAATCAATAAAATTAAAACTCGGGGCATAACCTAGCTCTTTTCTTGGATGTGCAACTACACCATTTCAAGTCTGTTTTATTTTATTCCTGCTATCGTAAACTGAGATATTGTACTTTTCTCCAGAAAGTTAGCTTTGTGATTGATCATATTCGTTTAAGACGTACGTCAATTTTTAGTAATTATCAATATAGGTACGAATTATTTATTTTAATTTTGAACAATGTTTACTGCAGTTTTTAATGACTCCGCGCATGACTGCTAACGATGATGATTTTACAGCGAGTCAATTGTATGTCCATAATATTATAAATATTGTACTCGTTAATTATGCGCAATTTTTCTACCGAGGGCGTTGTTAACATAACAATTAAGATACCAGCGCCTAGTACGTTAATTCCATCAATCAACGACTTGTTTGTTTTTCGTAATCATTATCATTATGATTAAGCCGAGCAAAATCCTAGAAGGTAGACTATATATAATAATTAGTCGAGCCACCCTAAAATCGTATGCGTATGACTTCGAGAGAGAATAGAATACACAAAAACACGATGAGCGAATCGAATGGCTAGAAAGCGATTTATAAATTCAAAAATGAGCATTCTCAGATAGGTGGCTTAATCTAATTTTAGACACTAATATACATTTCCTATACTGTATTTTATCTGCAAAATAATGTCACAAATTTGAGGTACCTAATTCCTATCTACTATGGTTTTGAATGCATAAATTTTTTTAAATAATCTCCCGAATCAGTTTGCGGGGAGAAATGATTTCAGCGCCTGCGCAGAAAGAATAAATGATTAATACGAGTACGAACAATAATTTTTACCACTTTCTATTGGAAAACAGGGACAATTTCAGATTTATGGTAGACATTCGTAGTATCTATAGTACCTAATTTTCGTAATATTAGATAGTTCCTATATTTCACTATTTTTATGGTAATTTCTACTATAAATCTTGAAGTGTCCCCGTCTTCTCATACAAACAGTAAAAATTACTGCCGAAATGATTTTCAGCGTATTAATCGGAGAGTATGCCGAATACTATCGTATTATACGAATATTATCGCATCTACAGTTGCATGGATGTGAACTAGAGGCGAAACACCTTGTATGCTTCCTTTATCAGTTATCACATATATGTGCTCTCGAATTAAAATACTAAGAAATATCGAGCTCGCTATATTTACGAAGGCGTTTATTGTGATAGATTTATTCGATAGAATCGAAGGTAACTAAATTACCCGACCTCATCAATCACATTCCTTATTTAAATTGGTTCTCAAAATCTGCTACTCCTTTTTTCGGGTGATTTTCAATAGGTGAGAACGATTACAAATTAGCGGTTTTTGTAGCGAATTTTCTTCTTATTATAATCGAAATCGAAACTTAGCTTTTGGTCGTTCGTTGCTGCTTGGCAGTCGTATAACGTAAACGTTGTCTACACTTCCAACTAATGGAATATATGCCATCGCTGCCTAATTAAGGTAGACTGCCATTTATCGAGGGAGACAGCTGCTGAAAAGTGGTTTTTGAACGTTTTTTTACGGTTCGTTGGTGGATTAAAAACGCAAGATCGTAATACGAAATTGTATCTCTCTACGACTAAGGCCTGCCTATAGAGTACCGAGGGCCAGGTATAAGTGAATGGTGTTGCCTTGCTCGGTGCATTTTGTACGTGCGAGTAGTATTACTCGTATCAGTTTCTCTCTTTTTGGTGTAGAGTGTTTTTTATTTTTTCTCTCCACTATTTAACTAGTAATGTGTCCCCTACCCCTCAGTGCCACTGTCTTATCACGATGGGTGGGATCTAATCAGCTGGTTCCCACCACCACCACCACCACCGCCAGGCACCACGTCGTACGTTCAAAAAGTGGGTATGTCATGCGCGCTAAACATCATCACTAATATCTCCGTCTTTGTTTTTTCTCATGTTTTTTTTGTTGTTTTTATTGTTTTTAGTTTTACATTCTCGTTCCCTCTTCCTCGTGCGGTGTGCTTACTGTGTAGTGAGTTTTTTTTTTTGTGTGTGTGTGTGGTGTTTCCCTCAATTATTCAATTTGGCATTCTCAACGAAAACGTTGCGCCGCGCCGGTACGAACGTTTCAAAAACGTTTTAAATTTTAATAATAATTATCAATATCAGCCATCAGGTAGTTCGACTTTCGTTGGTTGGGTGCTGGGGAAACGGTGCCGCCGATTCGAAAGAGGAAGAAAAAACGAAAATTTTCGTACTTTGACCCCCCTCCTCGCCGCCCATATCCGTGGCAGTCGTCGATGTTGCTAAACTGTTTCACTAGAGTACGTACAATACGAGTGCACTCGTATCGTTGCTCGTGCTCGGTATTTCGCATTTGTCAATTGTTCGTCGAACGTGTGCGACAAAGATTCGTGTTTTCAGGGACTCGTGGCGATCACGTGGAATCGACTGTGATATCGGTGTTTATGGTGATTGGTGTTCGTTTAAATGGCATCGATACGTTGCAATTAATTGGTCGGGAAATTGTCGATGATCGATTTTCGGTGAGTAGAGTACCTACCCATACATTCAATTTGGTAGAGAAAGAACATACTTACTCGTATCGTGGTAAAATAGATTAATTTTTGGTCGAAAGAACGACGAAAAACTGTCGGCTAAATGAGATACTCGGTTTTTGTGGCCAGTGGCTGAGATTCTTTGTAAAGTTTCTGGTATTTTGTGAAAGACTGAAGCTACATCACGTACATCTGAAACAAAAAATAATGTGCCGGATTAATCTTCAGCTTCGAATAGCAATGCTAAAGAAATATGTTTAATCTAATCCTGCAGTCCTTATACTGTTAGGTAGTCAAACATTTGATTATTTGTGGTTGTTGAGGATGTTTCTGATTTTTAAATGAGTTTTTTCCTTCTGTACAATCGAATAGCTTATAACGCAACAACCAGCCGACTACAATTTTCGAAATTTACGGAAAAATACAAAAAAACTGCATAACTTTGGGAAAACAGTACGTAGAAAGCTGAAAATTGAATTAGAGAATGTCCAACACTCTTATGAAAAATCAAGATGATTGAATTCATATTTGAAAAGAAATAAGCCTTGGAAATAGAAAACTTGGTTGGTTGTTGCCTCTAGTCTAGTGGACATTTCTATTTTCAAATGTTCGAAAGAGTGGTTCAAAATGTATCGCATAAGAATTATAACTGATTTAATAAATCGTATAATATAATAACCCTAACGAAATATATTTATTTCAACGCTAGAAAGACCAGGTGGCGTCATATTATGACATTCTCCGGTCCTTTGAGGATCTTTCACTGTTTATTCGAATATGACGCCACCTGGTCCATGGTTTTTCTAGTGATGTTAAAATGAAAATCAAATTTTTTCACTTTGCTGATTGTTGCCTTAACATGCTCGAACTTGATTAATACTCGAGTCCAAGTTATTAAATTAGAATATTATCCGATGGTTAAGAAATGGTAGTCTTGTGATAGAGTTATTCCAGGATGAGAATATAACGTTTGCGTATGATTACTAAATTGTACTAATTTTCACCGATGTTCTCGAAATACCAAGGCTATTCGAAAAATATTTCCAAAATATGTAACCAATCCTATGGGGTGACGAAATAGTTTGTATAAATCAATTTGTCGAGGGAGAATTTTGAGCTAACAGTTTATCTGGAAAATGTATTTTCTACGTACAACGCTCGAGCTTTTCATTATTTGTACAAATGACACAAAAGTTCAAAAAGTAGCCATCCAGTCGATAATAGTTGAAAAAAATTTTTTATACCACCACGTACCCTTCGTGAAAACTCGTAAATATATGTCTTACTATTCTCCTCGGTGTGTGCAATTATAGGATTTGTGATTTGTATAAAATTCAGTTTATAAAATTAGACTTGATTATTTCTTGCCCTCGATTCTCTTTATTATTGTATTACTAAGCACGTGTGATATTCTGATTCGTTAATTCTGTAGCTGGACCGGTCAATTTTATACTTTTTCTCAGATGATTCGTTTGAATATACAGAAATTTTTAATAATCCGAACAGATAGCTGTAAAATTTGAATCTGTTCAACCAACTCGCATGTAATGGAACTGGGAAAATTTAGATGTAAACTAGTAGTGCGGTACAATAAATATTTAATAAATGCATTCGACTGCTTTCGTCTACGTATAAAAATGAATAATTTCTTAAAAGTAAGCCCCAGAGTTCTTGAAAATAATTATACATGTAACCACTGTGTAGTGTCTGGCTGCATGACTTTCTGAATTTTCCGTGATATAAAGCAGAGAAGTGAATCATACTCGTATTATAACAATTGAAACAATTTTTTATAGCTAAACGCTTTTATCTCGATGTGCACTTGAGTTTAATTTTTTCAAAGTCTTAAGAATCCAATTTCTTTCTTCTACGCGCTCCCGAATTCTAATCTCTGCTCTCAGATTGAGTTAAATAAACGTATTTAATGAATAAAAAAAAAATCCTAATAGGTATGCGGGTAATAACGTGATAATGAACAACCTCTCTTCGCAGCAGAAAACCTAATTTTAAAATTTCGATAAATGATTGTATCTCAACAAAAAGTTCTAAAGTATAGGTAATGCATAATAATTTATCGATCATTTTCCATTGAATTTACAATACAAATTCTCGGGTGAACTGCGTGCGATTGTTCCTTCGTCAAAAATTATTTCATTTGCTGCGAAATACGAGTAAAAAGAATTATACTCTCGTACTTATTTATATAAGATCTCGTTTCTGATATTGTTTTGCTCGTTCGAAAAAGTGGTTCACAATATTTTTGAAAAATGCGCTACAAACAGTTCATTACTCACGAGTTGATACATTTTGACAATACCTTAATGGCGCGCGAAAAATTATTCGTGGTACCAACCTGCAAACTTTGAAATTGAGAGCATATTTTTCAAACTACATCACTAAAGTAAATTTATACTGGTTGAAAAAATTCTGAAATTCTGCTATCATTAATCTTTATGAATTTGAGAATCTCGCTGCAGTGCAATTTATTTTCGATAGAATTCCCCTCGCGAGTAACCGATACAAAATTTCAAACAGGTCGTCAATTGGTTTTCTTCTGGTACCTAATAGGTATTTAATTCTGCTCGAATATCTTCATTTTGAATATTCCAAATCTGCAATTCTATCGTTTCGTCTCATCAGAGTGGAATGTGGAATGCTTTGCCCTATGGGCAAAATATTTTGAAAACGGATCCGTTTTATTCCGGGTAATAATCCGTTTCTGGATTATAACCCGGAATTTTCCTGTTTTCCGGCTTCTAAAACGGATTTCGAACGGATTGTAATCAGTCTTGCCGGAAATGAGTCCGGATTATTTTCCGTGAAGGCTGTTTTATCATATTTGTTGGCCCGGGTTATAATCCGTGAAACCGTTTTACAAGCGGATTTAGAAAAATTGCCCAAAAATTATCACTGATTATAATCAGGAAATCCGTTTTACAAACGGATTTTGAAAATTAATCAAGATGACAAAAATAACTGCAAATTTTCAGATCCGATGATCGAAAATAAAAACGGACTGACAACGGATAAAATTCTCATTTTCCGGATCATTTTCTCATTTTTTGCCCATCGGGTGACAGATTCTAAACATCCGCCCGGTTATATGGAAAAATTTATTCCAATCAATTTTTCATTCATATTTTGTGGCGACCTGTCTTTTACAGCTAGCTACTTATTCTTACCTTATACAGAGCCACTTGTGTTTTTAATTCTTAAATTTTGGTTTCTTAAAAATCGTGGATCGTGTTAAAGTCGCATCTTATCACTATATAGACATCCTATCAGTTCAAAAGTTTTATTTCCAATTTTGTGATATTTTGCGGTTGAAAATTTTTTATCATCTTATCACTTTTCACGCTTCGAAAGCTGAAAAATGTTTATTTTGGAACTGTTATCTAATCTTTAGATAGGTATTCGAAAAAGACGATATACGATTCAAGTTGCCTCCTTCACCTGGGATAATTAACTCGCGCTAATGATTTTCAAACGAAAGTTGTAAAAATTTTACCGTTTACCTATACTGATATGAGAATAGGTGAAGGTGTACATCTGAAAAGCATTATGATAGAAGTTGAGCTCGTAAGTGGTGAGACAGTTGTATCTCTTCGTAGTAAATGAGTGCGATATCAGTTCCAAATTAAATCTGATCAGTGTTAACTGCGCAAATCCTATCAATTGAAACCAAAGTTAATTCTCTTGGGCAGTTATAGAGAAGCCACAGCGTTAATTTTGCTAAAATAAAAGCACCCACGTATTCGTGGTGATTTGAATATATGTATAGCTAATTATTGTAAAAAAGAAACCGTGATTGATTCTCATATTTGTTTTTTCATTCGTTTTCTCAGTCGTACCTTTTTATTCCTCTAATTTACGACCTCTTTTTTCAATTATGAATTATTTTTCTTATCTCGATTATCTTCCATCATCCCTACGCGCATTTGTCTAAAATATTTACTCGTATATCTTTTGACGAATTTTCTGATTCTTGTCATTAATGTTGGTCGCTATGAGCAGCCCTCTAGCAGCCGTATCTATGCCTGCATAATTGAAAAAACGACGACGACGACGACGACGACGATTAGGTACCTGGGCTACATACTCGTTCGTCTTTATATTCGTCTCGATTTTTTCTAATTAAAATGTATAAAATAATTTCGAATTCGAAACGCATACATCATATTCTTTTCTTGGACGACGCAGTCGGCAGACGAGCCATTCATTGGCACAAAAAATGAAGACATTTCTGCCTATTCGTGTGTCCTCTGGCTGCTACTATTGTGCAGTCCCTTCTCTCGAATTTAACGTATGTATAGGGGATGAAAATGTGTCGTACAGATTCTGTAAAAGACCAACCACCGAGTTTCATTGTACCATTTTTAGTTTAAACGCACGAACAGTAGTCTAGAGAGTGTTCGTTTTCCTCTTCTTCATTTTATTATTATTATTATTATTATTATTTTTTGTTTCGACGTATCTCGTAAATTGAAACATTATGCCGAATATACTGAGGGGGCTGTAAAGCTTTTTGTTTTTGCTTTCTTCTTCTTCTTCGTCCTGGTTTCATATATTGTACGCCCGACCCTCGTTTCATTTTTTGTAATTTTTTTTTCCTAGATATCTTTATTTTTGAGGCTCTGTGAAATTAAGAATATAGGGGGGGACATAGGGTCGACAGTTTTATAGCAATTAAAATCGTGGGAGAAAAATGCTCGGCACACGACTCAGCGTGTAGAGGAAAATTAATGCATTATAAATTTAACCGCGATTAGTATAAATTTGAATTTTTAGTTTACACGAATGGAGGAGAATGAGGAGGATGGGGAGGTGATGTGATAGAAATTGTTGAAATCTATAAAAGGTAATTGATTTGAAATTTGGGCATGGTGGTTTGTTAATGGCGGTGTTCAGTGTGTGACTGCTGATTCGTCGAATGATGACTAAATTGGATGCGGTGTGTCTATCAACCAGGGTGTGCATTACGGGCTGTTGCAGAAAACTTCGATGGGGTAGTTTCGGTTCGATTGTTGTTTGTGGTCGGTGAAATTCGGCGTGTAGAAAAAATTGCGAGTTAATTCTTTTCGAACGCGATGCTTCAAAAATCATCTAACTTATTGCGAGGTATTTCATATTTAATTGTGTATTAGTTTCAATCTTGGCTGGAACGAGTAGTTTATCTCAAAAGAGGTGTTGTGAACATTTATCCACAAGCTGCTGAACCAAATCTACTGTTATATCTAAACTGTAGGTATAGCTACACTCGTATTTAGTTATATATTGAAAATATTCGCTACATCATTCTCACCGGCTTGACTTTTTTTGACAATTTTTCGAATTTCTCATCATCCAACCTGTCTCTTTCTTCAGTAAAAAACGTTACCGAATGGGTGGAAAGGTCCTCAGATATTTTTGCAAAAATTTTTTCGACAACGAGCAGTCCAAAAAAATTGTAAAACACCAAAAATATGCGCACTCGTCGTGAGTATGTTTGTGTGAGAGCTGGTTGAATTTGTCAACGAGTCGGTGAAATGTTTCAAATATTTCCAATATATGTGTATGGGTATGTGACCCAAGGTTTTGCAAAGCGGACGCGTATTTCTCTCTTTTATGCTCATAATAATAAGACGTAAATGAGGAGTACGTGGTATTTGTGAGAGAACATTCGATTCCAGATGCGAAGAATCTCACAAGTAACCTCTGTTTGTCAGACATGCGAAGTTAGTTTATTTCACTCATGTTGATGACGCAGAGAGTTGCTGTGTTGCGGTGACAGTACAGGATTTTTGGTTGAAGGCCATTATTTGCGAGAGGTTTGACTTGAAAGGTAAACCCATTTTTCTGGTATCCTCAAATTTTCTGAGAATCGGTTTAAAATTTTCGAAAAATGGATAATTCGCTATTATTGAACAGAAAGAAAAGAAACGAAATGAAAACTCGAAAATGGCTTGTGTGTCTTTATAAAAGGCCAGTTCACTGCTCTCTCTTGTTCTTTCGCCATCCTGTGATAAATAGAAAAGAAAATTGAAACTTGAAACACTCGCGGATTATACACCTTCGGTTGTATTCTTCTGCCCGGGTGTATCTAATATTTTTATTTCTCGATTACTTTCAATAGTCACAACAAAGTTTATGAACTTTGATTACAACGAAATGAAAAGTTAAAAATAGAGGAAAGTTCGCGGTAAGAGCTAACTGTGAAAAACTTTTTGATTACAAGTGCGATCCTATATGACGTGCACTCGATTAGTGATAATTTTTTTTTTTACGTAAAGGTAAAACAAAAATGCGACGAGTTATCTACTTTTATTTTATATTCTGTCTGTCTGTGAGAATGAAAGAACAGGATGAAGACAAAAATGAGGTAAAAAAAAAGTAAGAACATTGGAGCAGAAAGGAGATATACGTATACGAAGTTATGAACACGTGCATCGTGTTTATTCACCTTCGGCTAAAATCGTGTGCTGATTATCTGACTGATAAATTCAATATTTTTGCAATAGAAAACGCTATACAATGTATCTGTACACAAATTTCTATGAGAGCTAAATATAATAACCAACGCGAACTTTGGCCGTGATAAGCGAGAGAATTTTTTGCGAAATTCTGGATTGTGATTGTGTTGAAGTAGAGTCTGTGACGTTCGCGAAAAATTATAATTATAAACATGGCTACCGTGTTGACTTCCATCTATATACTTGACAAGTATATTATCATATCCGCCTGATTTGAAGAGTAATTCTTGGTTGGGAAGTTGAAAGAAGACCAACTGCTGGTGTAAGTTTATCGTAAAAAACTACGTTAATTTTAGGCGAGTTTTCTTGTAAAAAAATAAGTTGGTCTGATTTTCTCAATTTTCTTTATTTTTAAGAAAAAGGCCTAAGAATTGAAAATTTTTTTGAAAAAATCAATTTTCTCTTAAGAATTCTTTTTAATAAGCCATATGATAGAGCAGTCGATTCTGTTTAAAAAGAAAAATTCATTTTATTTTTTTCAAGTTAGTAATATTTTTTAATTTAATTGAAAAAAAAAAAAAAATGGAACACATTATTCAACTACAACTTTTCACATTTTCATTCATCATTTTTGCTGCTTGCTTTGATTGCTATATTATAATGATTTTTGAAACTCAAAAATCATAAATTAGATAATTAATGGCGCAAACTGGAGTTATTTGAATGATAACAGTTTTGAATGTGTGAATTTTAAAAAATTATCTCGTCCATAGAGAAAATCAATTCGACAGTTTCTATAGTGTTCCAAGCCGAGCAAGTAGTAGGCCTATTCTAACTTCTTTACTCATGAACCAATTTTGAAAACGGAATCGACTTTCTCTGCAGAGTGGATGGAGTAGCTCTCTACTTGTCTCTATTATTATGCATATAATATTTAAAATCGGCGCAAAAATCGATTTCTTATTTTGCCGTTATGAAAAATTTGTATAAAAATAGAAATTGATATAAAGTACCGTATTTCTGTGAATAAAAAATATGCATACCGATGGTGGGTAAATGTTTCTCGTCATTCGTACAAAATTTACTCAGAACGATGTGTTTTGAGCGTACATTTGAAAAATTCCTGTGCCAAACGTTGGTAACCAAAATTCATACTCGCACTACTATTTACGCATGACATATGTTGTACGAACTCGGTAAATTGTATTCGCTAATGGTAGCAAATTTTATTTTTTCTTATTATTAAACACGTACAGTAATAATTAACAATTTCATTTATAATAACTCAAATTAAAACTACTGTACGAAAATATATAGATACCTATCATTATTATTTTCCCATTCTATATATCAGATGAATTATTGCTTTTTTATACGTATTTTCCTTTTGTTTTCTGGAAAATCAGTTTTCAAATACATAATTAATATTATGGTGAATTATACCTCTCTAATCATTCAGTATGCGTATTCAAAGAACAATTATGTAGACCTTTTCTGTTCGACAATTAGTCATTTGATTTGTGGTCGTTCAAGCAGAGATGTACAGAAAAGGTCGGAGATTTGAAAATACGAGATGTGCGACTTAATATCCTTTGATTTGATTTGTTTGAAATATTTGCGGCTTTCAATTCAAATTGTGAAATTCTGAGAAACAAATTATGATTTATAGTAGATCGTAATAGCTTTTTGGCTAATGAAAAAACTTGTTTTCTTTACTGGGGTGGAAAAAACTTTGAAAAAAAAAGGGGGAATGTTGTATTCTGAAATTATTGAAAATAGACGTACCATTTCGTACTTGTCGTGATGGCTTTTACAAAGTGAGGGGGATTAAATTGTTACTTTGCTTTTCTGTCAATATAGGAAAAGTAAAAACTGTCTTTGTCTTTCCTAAATTTTTTTCTCGTTTAATCGATTAGGTAGGTATATTGTAACTCTTAATTGCCATCAAAAGTAATGAAAAAAAACTATTTTGACGATGTCACCACCTGTGTCTTGTCTTTCTCCAGTTCAACTTCCGCATTATTATTCTTAATTTGAGATTAATTTTTTTCCCAACGTACTGATTTTTTGTTTATATCCCTGACGGGCTGTTTTATTTTACTAGACAATCCGCCTATGTTACGAGTATTGATCAACATCAAGCTCCCACGAAAGATTGTATTTGTTTCATTCAAAAAATTAAAATTGAAAATTGCAATTAGAGTATTAGTGATCGAAGAATAAAAATGTACTCTTATTTCATTCAACGTTGATCGGATTGTTGTTGTATGTACTCGTACGTATAATTTGACTCCGAAAATATAGTCATTTTACTAATTTACCTAAAAAAAAAATCCTCAACGAGCTTAAAATTTGTTGAACATCAGCTTAGTTAGTCTAATGGTCTGAGGGAGCTAGATTTATCCCTCCCGACCTTATTAGTTGAAGATATTATCATCTTTTTTTTAGACACTGCTCCCTCATGTAGTAAAAATACGTATAATAAAATAGTATTCTCAGTTCATCTTATAATAAAATTGAAAAGTTATATATGGTTGTAAAGCTAATTATCGCTGCCCTTCAATGATCGTTTTTTCACTCTCCCCTTGGTGGAGTGATTGTAATCACTCTTTTTTCTTCATTTAAAGAAAATTAGGTCAGACGAGATTATTGTTCGGTTTCAGAACTTATGCAGCGAATTCGCCTTCTTTTATACCGAAATCTTGAATCATGATTGTGGGGACAATATGAACTAAGACGTCAGTTGACTAAATACAGGTGTAATATGTACGAGTACATATTGTCAGTGTCCGCCACAAGGCAGGATGCTGCTTATGATCGTAAACCAAACCGGTTTCACATACTCGTAGATAGACGCAGTGCGTCTATCGTACACATATCAAAAACGCCAAAGTAACAACTTTTCTGTACTTGTCTCTCACAGACCACAGTTGACACCTGGGTACTTATCTGTGTACAGAAAGTACCAGATAACTATGGCTGTTCAGACGCAGCTATACCAATGTCTAAAAGGATATTTTATACTGGAATATACCTAATTAGGTAATTATTAGTCCTACTAATAATCCACCTAAAGTGGTAACCTTTCCGACGTGAAATAAACTTGGAGTCAGATTAAGTTGGGTAGACTATACGAGCCCCTATAGCCCCAGTGGAAACACTGAACGGAAGAGTAGTGAAATATTTTACTTGTAAAATTTTCCTACTAAGGTGCAAGCCTCTTCGGAGAAGATCCACCTATTGCAAAAGGAGTTGAAATATACTTCCAAACAGAATTTTAAATTCTAAGCTCAATTTACTCGAGATTCGAGTGCAAAATAAAATTTTGCAAAACTGAATAAATAATTCAGAATAATTTCAGAAGAAAAATACCTGAAAATTTTGCAAAGTCAAAACTCTGTAAAACTGAATAAACATTCAGAAAATTTCAGAAGTCCATACCTGAAAAATTTTACAGAGCATAAATTTCGAAATAAATTGCAGCAAGCAATTTTAAATTTTGAATGTCTGGTACATCAAAGAGTGTACTTCCAGACGACTCAGATTTAGAATTGGATAATACTGATCTTATAAGTCTCAACGAAACAGTAAACGAAAGTGGTGACACTCAAATAGAAAATAATGGAAATCCACAAATTCTAAGACAGAATTTGTCCCTCAGTTTTCTGAATAACACTTCACTAGTGCATTCACCTGGCATAACCCCTACAAGTGCAGAGCCAAGTTTAATTGTCACAGAAGAAGACAATTTAGTGCTGGAAAAGATGAATATAACTCTACCCACATTCACTCCTGAAAAGATAGAGGTATGGTTGAAAGTAGTAAAAGCCAAATTAAAGGCTTGCGGTGTAAAGGATGAAGACCTTTTCAAGAAAATCCGCACTGACATACCTATCGAAATAGTAGAAAGAATTCCAGATATCTGTGAACCCACAGCTGCGAATGATACTTTCGAATGGTTCTCCACACAGCTAAGAGCTGTCTATGGTCGAACTAAGGAGCAGAATATAAGGGAATTGCTCACAAAATTAGAGTTAGACGAACAGGGCCCCAAAAGGCTCATGGAGCGCATGATTGAAAAGGCAGGTACAGAGCTAACGCCTTTAATCATTGCTGACCTTTTCAGGCATGCTCTGCCAAAAGATTTATCCAGGCTGATCATTTCACTGGAGAGTGATAATGAAGTGAAAACCATTGACGATTTGAAAAAACTCGCTGATAAAGCTGAGAAAATTTTCAATTTCGAAAAGGACATCACAAGTCCGAAAAAGAGAGTAGCTGCTGTATCCTTTACAAAAAGAGAAAGCACTCCTTCTACCTCAAATAATTCGTTTGCAAATGACCCTCAAACTTTAAGAAAAGAGATCAACGACCTTAAGAGCACCGTTGGTAATCTCAAAAAGCAAATTGAGAGGCTCTCGTTGGGAAATAACGGTTTTCCAAATTCTGGTGCCCAAAATAATTTTGGAAATTATAACCAAAATGAAGGCAGAAACAGAGATAGTCGAAATAGGAGTAGGTCAGCTGGCCGAAGCCGTAGAGCACCTTCTCCCCACCAGAAAATCGATTACTCGAAACCAGAAAATCAGGGAAAGTGTAAGTACCATGTCTTATATGGAGACAGTGCTTATCACTGTGTTTTACCCTGCTTAGACAGTGGTAAACCACTTGCCCCTAAACCGCAAAATAAGAATCAGTCAAACTAAAGTGCGGGGCCATAATGGCGGCTAATGACCTCGCATGCAAGTACTCTCGACGACTGTTCATCAAAGACCATGATTCACAAATTTGGTTTTTGATTGATACAGGCTCCGATGTATCACTAATTCCTGCTAAAAACTCAGAGTTCTCCAAAGAACCAGTGAGGCATCTATATGCAGCGAATGGTACACCGATAAGAGTTTTCGGAGAGAAATTAGTTGAATTTAACATTGGACTCAGAAGAAGCTTAAGATGGGTTATGCAAGTTACAGATGTTGAAACAGCAATTTTAGGAGCTGATTTCTTAGAGCATTTCGATCTTAGTCCTGATTTAAAAAGAAAATGTCTAATAGATAATGAGACTGGAATTAAAGTCACAGGTTTTGTCAAAATGACTCCTTTACCAGAAGTTAAGACCATTAAAGAAGAAAATGAATGGATTAAAATAATTAGAGAATTTCCTGGTATAGAAATTTCCACTACAGAAAAGAAGTCTAAACATAAAACAGAAGTTACTCATGTTATAGAAACACCACCAAATTGTAGACCAGTAAAAGCTAGAGCTAGAAGGCTAACACCTGAAAAACTACAGGCAGCCAAATTAGCTATCTATAAAATGATAGCAGATGGCGAAATGAGGCCCAGCAAAAGCGAATGGTCATCACCTATTCACATGGTCATGAAAAGTGATAATACATGGAGAATAACAGGTGATTTTAGAGCACTAAATGCAATTTCTAAAAGTGATAGCTACCCAGTACCAAACATCATGGACTTTAACCAAACCATGAAAGGTAGCACCATATTTTCTAAAGTGGATTTGAATAGAGCATATTGGCAAATTCCGATGAACGAGGAAGATATAAAAAAGACAGCAGTCATTACTCCATTTGGGCTCTTTGAATCAATGAAAATGCCAAATGGACTTAAGACTTCAGCACAAACCTTCCAACGTTTTATAGACAGCCTTTTAAGAGGACTAGATTTCGTATATGCCTACATAGATGACATCTGCATATTTTCAGAAAATAAAGAACAGCATAAACATCACCTTCGCCAACTTTTAGCAAAATTAGATGAAGCTGGACTTACAATCAATGTTGCTAAAAGCGAATTTGGCAAGGACGAAGTAGATTTTTTGGGATATAACATAAGCCAAGGTGGAATAGCACCAAAAAGTAAAAAAGTGCAAGCCATCCTGGACTACCCACCTCCTAAGGACATGCATGGACTTAGAAGATTTTTGGGTATGACGAATTTTTATCGTAGATGTATACCCCAAGCTGCAAACACCATGGCAGTGCTTCATGATATGACAAAAGGGAGTAAAAAGAAAGACAAAACCCCTATATCATTCAATGAAGAGCAGTTAAAGGCTTTTGAAGAAACAAAAGCAAAACTAGCTAATGCAGCAATGATAGCTCACCCTGATGAAAATTTAAATGTAATTCTAGCCACTGATGCTTCAGACTTCGCTATTGGAGCGACACTGTATCAGATTAGTGGAGAGAGCCGTCAACCCTTGGGATTTTTCTCAAGGAGATTAAGTACTGCTGAGACTAAGTATAGCACTTATGATCGGGAGTTACTAGCTATATTTGCTGGAATTCGGTATTTCAAACATATGCTTGAAGGAAGGGTATTCTCTGTGTATACTGACCACCGTCCTATCACATATGCTTTTAAGCAAGGCAGTGACCATGCTTCACCGAGGCAAATAAGGCAGCTGGATTATATTGGCCAGTTTACTACTGACATTCGATATATTAAAGGCGAAGACAATGAGTCTGCAGATGCCCTTAGTCGAGTTGATCAGATTAGTGTAAAACCAATACTACCTTATGAGGAAATAGCACAGGCTCAGTCAAAATGTAAAGAACTGAAAGACCTGCTGCAAAATAAACAAACTTCACTACGATTTGAGATGAGAAGCATTCCAGATAGTGATGTACTGCTTTGTTGTGATGTTAGCACTCAACACACAAGACCATTTATTCCTAAAGAATTTAGAATAATGGCCATGAAAAGTGTACATGACCTCTCTCATCCAGGCCCTAAAAACACTGTCAAATTAATGACTAGTAGGTTTGTATGGCCAAAAATCAAAAGCGAAGTATTTAACTGGGCAAAAGCATGCCATGGTTGCCAACTTTCCAAAATTGGAAAACGCACCAAAACTCCTATTGGCAACTTTAAACCCACACAACGTTTTAAACATGTACATGTAGACATAGTAGGCCCTTTGCCCATGTCACATGGAAAGAAATATTTGATGACAATGATTGACAGAGCTACAAGATGGCCTGAAGCCGTCCCTATGGATGATATTAGTGCAGAAAGCGTTACTAGAATTTTGTACCATACTTGGGTAGCTCGTTTTGGTGTCCCAGAAAATATTACCACCGATCAGGGGAGACAATTTGAGAGTAGACTGTTTTCGCAGCTAGCGAAATTCATTGGTGCCAAAAAGAACACCACCACCGCCTACCATCCGCAGAGCAATGGAAAAGTAGAAAGGTGGCACAGAGCTCTCAAAGCATCCATCATGGCTGCAGATGTTACAAATTGGGTTGACGCACTTCCAACAATTTTGTTGGGATTGAGGTCCTCAGTGCAGACAGACTCAGGCTACAGTGCTGCTCAGCTAGCACTTGGCGAGGAACTAAGATTACCAGGTGATTTCTTTAACAAAGTTGAAGACTATACAGCAGATGAAATTATTTTCAACATTAGGAAAATAGCCAACAAATTTGTTGCGCAACCTGCTCACCATGGTACGCCACCTGTATTCGTGTCGAAACATTTAAAAACTGCAGAATTTGTCTATGTACAGATAGACACCCCTCGAACTGGCTTCCAAAAGCCATATAGTGGTCCATATAAAGTTTTAGAAAGATTCGAAAAAACAGTCAAAATAAAAATATTCGAAAATGAACGAATAGTAAGTTGGGACAGATGCAAACCTGCTTTTATGGTGAAAGAAAATATTAGTATAAACTTTCCCTCTAAAATTACCATACCTGTCAACATGTCACAAAGCCCAGAAAAATCAGTAAGTCAAGACGTTGATCTGCCTTCGAACGCACAAAGTATGCAACCAATCTTACATCTTCTGCCAGACAGAGATGACGAACCGGTTAGAATAAGACGAAACATCTCGTTTGACAACAATGATGACGTCAGAACGTTCGAAAGGCATGAGCCACCATCTAAGGTGAGTCAGAATGTACGACCATCAAGAAAGAGTGTGCATGAATCAACTAAAGATAAGAACCGAGAGAGTTACAATCTCCGTTCGACTAGACAAAGAGAAAACCTTGAACAGACAAGTACAGTCCGAACCAAAACAATGCCATGTGCTTCGAAAAATAAAGAACTCGAAAAAGAAAAACGAAATATTGCAGCCCCAAAAAGAGCTACAAAAACAGTTCAAGTTCCTTCGACCTCTACGTCCACAGACGAATCGACCCCTAGTGAAGTCTCGACCCCCATACCCAAAAAGTATGGCATCCAAGTGAAAAGGAAAGATCGAGTACAAACTAGAAGTCAGACAAGAAAAGAGGCTAAATAGAGAACAAATTCGATGCAAAAACCAGTAACAAAAATTACTGTTACGATTAAATTAATCTCATTACCTGTCAAGTGAAGAAGATTTACTTCTCACAGATAGACGGATGCACAAAGTAAACTAAAACTACCAGCTGTTCACTGAAAAATCAGGCAGTTAGGTGTCTTTGCTTTATGATTGATTTATATTGTGAAAATGGCTAACTCGTCTACTGTAATGTCTGTCGCTGAGGAATTCGAAAAGCTAGAAGTAGAAGTGGAATCTATCCTATCAACTGAACCGAAAGGGGAAGTTTCGGGGGTAGAAACCATGGACACCTCTACTTTAGATCCGCCTCCAGTCGAAAATGCTCCTACTGATGTATCTAAAAGTGATCCTAAAAAATCCATTCTGATCCCTCCTAGAAAGGATGATCCGAATAGAGTCTTTAAGCGGAATAAAGTTGCAATAAACAACCCTCCGCCTCCTCAACCTCCCACTTCCTTTGAAGACAGAAGAGCTCAAAGAAGAAGTGCTCTGCACAACTTCTACAGGAGAAGAAGATTCTCCCAAGACCTTCGGATGTTCCGAGGTCTTGGTGAAACATTCTTCCACCTCCTGGAACAGAGCAATGCTCCACCTCCTTCGAGAAGTTGGAAGAATCGTGGTCGAGGTCAGAGAGGAAGACATGCTTGAAATGTCTAGACTTTAATTAGTCAAGTTAGAAAAAATAGAAAAAGCCAAAAAAAATATAAAAAGCAAAAGTCTTACAGACACCAAAAAAAAAAAATAAATCTTTTTGCAAGTTCGTAAAAACGAACCCATCATTGAACTTACTGATGAAGTAAAATTCTCAGTAAAAATTCTAAGTTCAGAATAGTTCATGATGGTAAATAATAAAATGAACACTTCACTAAGTCAAAGTGAATTTATGTAAGTACTCTGTATACTTCATAAAATCACAACATAAAAACAAAATCATTACTCGAAGTTATAAATCTTAAACTTCGATGTCAAATGAATAAATTCTCAAAGTTACAAAAATTAAACTTTGATGAAAAATAAAATTTTGCCCCTCAATAGAGGAGAAGTCAAAATCAAAAGTCAAACTTCTCAAAAGAGTAAGTGACGAATAAAATAAAAATAAAAACAAATAAAACCTCTTTAAAAACGAGTGTATAAAATTTGAGTCAAAAGACCAAGTCAAAATTATAAAATCTCCTTCTAAAAATTGAAGTCGAGTCATGAGTAAACTGTATAGACTTATACAGTTGAAAATGTAATTTTCCAAAAGAATGTTCAAAGACTACCAGAGTCAATAGCCACTCAGGAGAAACCTAATTGGTTCACTGGGGGGGGCTACTGTGGGGACAATATGAACTAAGACGTCAGTTGACTAAATACAGGTGTAATATGTACGAGTACATATTGTCAGTGTCCGCCACAAGGCAGGATGCTGCTTATGATCGTAAACCAAACCGGTTTCACATACTCGTAGATAGACGCAGTGCGTCTATCGTACACATATCAAAAACGCCAAAGTAACAACTTTTCTGTACTTGTCTCTCACAGACCACAGTTGACACCTGGGTACTTATCTGTGTACAGAAAGTACCAGATAACTATGGCTGTTCAGACGCAGCTATACCAATGTCTAAAAGGATATTTTATACTGGAATATACCTAATTAGGTAATTATTAGTCCTACTAATAATCCACCTAAAATGATTAACTGTACAAGAAATACAAACATAACATAAGAGACCTACCTACTGTCTTTCTGATCGCTTTGATTCAGTACTTTCGAGTCTCGATCAGGTTGAAGGCCAAAAATACCATTCGTTTTTCACCAATAATAAATCCATTTTCCCCCGCTTTTTTCATATAGGAGTTACCATACAAAGTATTCGAAATTACAAACACAGAAAACGTGCATCGAACAATTTACGTGTGTATCCTCTTTGATTTATTTTTTCAAAGTTGAAAAATCGTCTACGTATTATACTACTATACTATGTATCCTGTACAGGCTATTTATACAACTGTTTCTTGAACTATTAATTATTATCAAGCATTCGGAGAACAAAAGTTATCAAGCCGAAAGTACGGAGGGGGTGGTGTATTCGAATGAAAAAACTTGGTCGAGAAAAAAAGAGAGAGAGAGAGAGAGAATTAAAAAAATAATTACACGTTATATTGGAACAGAAACGTCTTCTCATTTGGATTGCTTGCCAGCTGCACAAATTTTCATATTTCTGTACTGAATTTTTTTTCCCCCAAGATATATTTTTTAAATATAATCCGAAGAGCAACTTTCGAACATATGCTTTCACATTTTGATGGTAAATAAAAGCACGACACACCGGAAGCCTGTTTTTAAGTTTTCCAAGGGCTCGTTGTGCGTTGTGTGTTCTTAACATTCGAAAATTAAATTGGAACATATCGTACACCTACAGATGGAAAAGGAAAACATTTTCTTCTTCTTTGTTTTTTGTTTTTTGTTTTTAACCATTTCCACCTTTCTATTTTCTCAATTTGTGTTGCGCTGTAGTATCAACTGGTTTTGAGCAAACAGCAATTAAAAATTGATAATGTTCGATTCATGCATCCTAATATCGTGTACCTAGATATGTGGGCTCTATACAAACTTACATATACGAGTATGATCGATTAAAAAAGTATTCAATTATTTTTATTACTTTTTTGGCTGCCATCGTTATAATTACGAGTGCACGAATACGTTTTATGCGTTTTTTCAGTTTGCAGTATTCGTGTACCTATGTATTTTTTTTTACTATACCTACCTACTTCTTAAATCAAATATTTTATTTTCCCCTGTCGACTCCAAAAATTAGTTTATTTAGTGGTATACTTATAGCAGTTAACAAATCAAATTTGTGTAACGAGTTGATCTATAGCTGCAGTTTGTACACAGCATTGTTTCTTTGTATATTGTTTTTCTCTCAACCTTTGATTTTGGTATAGTCTATACCTGTAGCATATGTTTACAGTTCACTCAATATGAAAAAATAACTCCGGAAAAGTTTTGTGTACATGTGAATTTTAAATCTGTGAGAAAAGTTTTCTCCGAAAAATGTTCGTGGGAATGAAAAAAAAAATTGTTCTTTTTCGAGTAAAAAATGTTTTAAACGAGTAAATGTCAGATTCAACGAAGGTAGATTAGAAAAAAAAATGGTGTTTCGCAGTCGCCATTTTTAAATTTGATCTTGTTAACATGGTCCATCAAGTTTGCAGAACATCTGTTGTTAGTTTTACAAAACCACGTTTTGAAAGTTGCCTGAAAAAAGTTAGCCTCGACTCGCGTCTTTGTCGCTGTCATTTATAAAAAGGGCTACGGAATTCTTGAAAGAATTTTTTCGAGTATTTTCGGACGACTAAATGAAAATTCATATTGAAGTACCGAAACTTGTGCAATTAAAATTATGGTAAGAAATTGTTGCGTGGTTTACCTACTCTTATTACCGCAGTATGATATTCTTTTCTATATTTCTTGGTATGTTTATCTCTTTGATGTAACACAATTTTAACTTGAAAGTTGAGAACAATTATTTCACCGAATAGAGAAGAATAAAGACCAATTTTGAATTCAGAGTAAAAAGTAGGAGGAATTGCGTGTTCTAGTTTCAGTAGTAAAATGTTGAAAAATTGTAGATTGAGCGGTGTCAAAACACTGCGAGTCCCAAACTGACAATAATTTCACCAAAGAGTGGAATAGAATTTTCATTTTTTACCAATCACACTCACCAAATCATTGCAACGGTAGATACATGTCTTTTCTGTCAGAATTAATCAAATTATTGTCCATTAGGAAAATTATCGGACACAGCGCTATATAATTGTTCGTTTGGAAGATGTTATTACCTATTATTTTCATTTTTACTATTCCATTGGATTCATATCTGAAATTGGTACCCCCTCCCCTTATAAATAAATGCTCAAAAATAAAACCTCATCCTCACGCATAACTTGGTAGCTACCTGCGTTCGGCGATATTTGTTTTGTGTACAATACGAGTGCACTCTGCAAGGAGTAGAATAAAATTAGTCAACTACTACTGCTGTGTTTATAATTGATATTTGGGGCACTTTCGAGTCCCAGACCAAAAATACAGATTCATTAATAGTGTACGGAGTGATGCGTACAACTCCCGAAAAGGTTTCACAAATGGGCCTCGCAAGTCTTATGATACGTATGCTGGTATGCAAATGCATACATCGATCTTGGGTCTCACAAGTGCCTCAAATATCCCATCTATGCATACGCAATAGCGCCTGGTTTTATTTATGACGCCAACTTTTGCGTTACTACTTTGTATTTTCGCTTGCTTCGAGTTGCATCTTTGATTTTAGTGGAGCGATGGTTTTTTTTACTCACCTTATAGACTTGAAAAGATCAAGATACCACGTCGTATAGAAGCAATAAAAAATAATTAAATTAATTAAAATGAAAGGCGAGAGAGGCAGCGAAATGAAGAGTAAGGTCATCCGTTCGTTTAGCCACCCTCCTTCAAACCTATCAAATGAATGTATCTGTTCCATGAGGGTGATATGCTGTTTTTCGTCCAATCACGTCTATACAAAAGACTTCGGTAGAAAGGAAAACGCAATAAATTATGAAAAAAACCATTAATGATGAAACCATCCAAATGTTACCATATCAATCTAGCATCTCAATACACGCTGGTGTACATTTGCTTATATAAATGACGACTAGAATAAGAATAAATAATATTCTTTTGACTATATTAGTTTCCAGTAATTTGATAGTTCGTGACTCAATTATGGTATACGTGTGCCTCTGTCTAAACTGAAAGTTATATAGTTTTTAATCTAACCATATGGGCCATATAATGGGTGCCCCGCTGCTATTATGTTAGCATAAAAAAGCTGCGTTATACAAAATCAAAAATTCGCATTCAATTATTTAATGACCTGTTAGAAATTAACTTTGAAATTCGTCTCGTTAATATTAATTTTTACAAAATAGAATGAACCAGTCGTTTCTATCATTTTCCCGAGCAACTATGTATAATAATAACTTCGTAAAAGTTGAAATATACTCGTATGTTGGGGAAAACGTGGAAAAATTATTGTGACGAAATCCGAAAAATCATATTATACTGCGTGCGAGAAAATTTTTTGTTCTTCAGAATGACCATTTTCCATCAAAACGATATAAATTTTGATGATCGAAAATACACATCGATTTCTGTTGACGAAAGAAAATCGTTAGACCCAAATCTCGGTTTTTGTGATTTTTCAACAAATTGCTCACTGACAGAATTACTGTTTTGCCTTAGTGGATTAATGCCACATTCTGTCGTCTATTATGGCTTGCCTGACTCAAGTTGGGTATTTCATGATTGCCCGAGCCATATGATTCACACTTATAACACGTTTATGTAAAAAATGATGATGTTTGTATCAACAAATTGTAAATTTTCTATTTTTTTGTTGCAGGTGAGTGTTACTGAGATACACGCAGTCAATTACTATGATCAACTAATCGAGATAAATGTGGTGAGAAATTTATGCGTATGTTTATCCAAAAGTAGTATAGTATACTGTACTTATTGTTATAGATATAATAATATATTATCTGATAGCCAGTCATCAAAGTTGGGTGGAAAAATGGCATCTCCACTTGATCGACGAATATAATAATTAAAATTCCATTAAATAGTCCGAATATCGAACGCGGAAGGCGGGGGAGGAGGTCGCTATTGTCTCTCCTGGCGTTTATTCTTATTCTCTGTAGCGAAACGAGCGAGGAACCGAAGGAGTGAGTGAGCGAGAGAGTGAAAAAACGAGAAGAAATAGAAAGAAATAACATCCATAAATCAACTCGGTGAAGATTTATAGTACCAGTATACGTTTTGTGTATGACTATCACAGTAAGTCACTATCCCCGAGACGTTTCGCTTGATGAATTCCCCAGGAAAGGAGGTTCGGTTAGAAAAAGTGTGTTCTTTTTATATGGCGGCTGATTCGAATATTATGTGCGGATGTTGCAGTCACTTCCTCAAATACGAGTACCTTGCTAAGAAAATTCAAAAAAGTCTAAAATTCTGGCGGATTGCAGCTCATAATTGACAGTTGAAAACTAAAAAAAAACAATAGAATTGGTACCCGTACCCGTATCCAAAGGCGAAGGATATCTGACAAACTGTTCCTAACTGTTCTCCGATGCCGCTTTTTTTGCATTCTGATTCTATGAAGGGATTTTGTTGAGCTGATACACATACATATATATATATATTCTTAATGTTTATAAACGTCAAATTATTTTTGAATTCCGCGGTCGCTATTTCTGATTTCTTAAGTTTTTGAAGGTCTTTCAGCCAATAGGTTACTGTTTTAATGATAACTGCGATCTAATTTGGTTTCTGGTAAAATGGTAAATATACGAATTCAAGAAGAAAAAGAGTTGTCATTAAAAAATAAAAGTCTGTGTTAAGCAAATTTTTTTCGTTTTTAGCAACAAAAACACTTTCAGACCAAATTTCATTGCTCTGGGCGGAGCCAGAACATGTTTGGGTTTGTAAAGTTGGAAATTCAATCGTTGGGAACACATCCTAACAATTTTGTGTTTGTTTCTCACTTCTGTAGCTGGAAAAATAGAAAGACCTTGAGACTGGAAGGAATTATTCCCTCCTTGCGTAGCAACCCAACTTTGAAGTCATATTTTTTCAGCGATGGTTGAGTTTTGGGACGTGTAATATTTTTACTGTCGGTAGGGCTCGATATGAACAATTGAACCCTTGCAGAACTCGACTTACAAAAAAAAAGAGTGTACTTATCCCTTTTTTGCATAGCAGAGTTCATATAAGGATTAAAAAATTTGTAATTATATATTATGGGGCTGTATTCGCACTCCAGATTTGGTGTAGTGATGTAGCCATTTTTATGTATAGAGGTTACCATACTTTTTTATTTTTTCAAGTGGTTGTAGGATAGACAAGAGTTCTCTTGTATCAAATATTCTCTCATTTTTGTAGAACAGCTATATAGGCTACTTACAAATTGGTTTGAAATATTTTCCAAAAAATATTTCTTCGAACATGCTACACATATACATACTTATTTCTCTTTGAGGCTGACACCAAAGCCTTCTACCATGCTTTTTACGTTTTTATTCACTTTGAACCATATTCGTCGCAGAAAAAAAGTAATTTTTTATACTGTAACGCAAATGAAAAGAACGAATTAAATACGAGTATGTATCTATTAGCAATTCAACGCGTTAAAAAAGGATCAAAAAAATAAAATAAGGGTGAAAAAGTGATCCTCAAAAAAGTACAAAAAGGCCGAATAGGAAGGAGAAGGATTTGGGGCGGAACATACCCCAGAAAAACGTCCACTTACGGTACGAATTTAGCAGGGGGGTCGCTTATAACGCTTTTCAGTTGGAAAAGGCCAAAACGTGGCGATAAATCATATTCCAATAATGGCTGACCACCGCGACGTGCACCCTATCCGCTTCTCGTGGGTCTTGTGCATGTGTATACCCATAGTGTCTGTATGTATGAGCATAGGATGGACTGTAGCTGTGCTGCTTGCGGGAGTACTCGTTGCAGACAAACAAAAAAAAAAGGGCCGAGGAAGGGATAGTTTTTGGGTCTTTTGTTCGCAGCTGTCAACGAAGGGCAGCATACCTACCAAAGGGGAGGTTCGTGAATGCACAGTCTGCAGCAGAGACTAAAAGCTACTCGCATTTCTTCGTGTGTTGGTGCAGCAGAGTGAAAACAAAACGAGAAAAAGCGTGGGAGGCGAGGGGGTGGTGTATATTTCGTGACATTGTAATTCCCAAATTCGAGATTCGAAGTCGGACCATTTTTGGATGAATTCTATTTGGGACGTTGTATTCGTATGTTTTTTGTGAGGAGAGAAGGGGTGATTTTTTTTAGTTGACGCCGACTTGTAGCTAACAGCTACTACCTATTCTCTTTGGAGTGCCGACTTCACCGAGCTAGTAAATCACTAGAACAACGCTAAATTTTCTACGGGTATATTTTTTGTCGTGGCTTCGACAGAAGTGAAGATGTAAAATATATTCCTAAACGTTCTTTTATGTGTCTGTCGCCACTCGAATGAGGTATAATATATTATACGTATTAATTTACAAGGTTGCAAAAGGTACGTTTTCTGGCATAATTGCTTCGCGTGAATTCTTAATTAAAAGTTCTTTTAGTTAGTTATTGACTTGGACTGAATGGATTTTTCAGTTTTTGTTCTTGAAATTTTGCACTAACCATACGTAACTATTGTATGGACAGCGTAGTTATACAGAGTTACATAGGAAGTAGTATCAATCAGAGCCGGCGCAAACTTTCGTTTCCCCAAAGAGTGTAACATAATTGAAAAGTTGACGGGTACTTTTTTCAAAAAATTTTCCCAAAAGATGCAAAATTCTATCGATGGGTGCTCGTGCATTTTTACTCCCCTATATTCCCTTCCTATGGTAATGGAATTCAAATTCGAAAAGTGAAGAGGAAGCAATTTTATCGTCAGATTATCTTGATATAATATAGTTTTTAGTTTATGGTACATCAAAATCTTAAATCGTTTCTTGGCAACATAAAAAAATCGACAGATCTTTCGAGATACGTTTTCTTATTGATTTCTTATAGAGCTAATAACGTTCACTTTCCCGAACATTCGTTATGAAAGTCCTTCGTTATCGCACAGATATTGATATAACCGTTTTGTTTCGGTTTTCATTTTAAGGACAATGATGTGGCTACTTTTAATTTGGAACACCGGCTCATTTGATCGGTTTAAGGCTGAAATAGACGGATGTCGATGTTGTTACAGTTTGAACATCGATATGAAACTATACCTACATACATACCTTAGCTTATTCCATTCGATTCACCTTGGTAATTCGTTTTCCCATATTTTTGGATAAAAGATAGTAATAGTTGAAAAATGAGATTGATATCGTAAAAAAAAAAGTATATTTACACGCCTTCGTTATGTACAATCCGACACCCCCTCAAATTTTCAAAGCCAAAAAAGTTGCCAATCGGATAGAAATCTTGAGCCACCTTTATCGCTAACCGATGAAATGAAAAAATAGAACGAAACGAAAACGCGCCAAGGAAAATGCAACGCTTATTTTTGTTTTCATTTTCCTTCGGCACACAAAATTATATCCTTGGGTAATAATATACTACTGGAATTTCAACATTTTACACACCCGCTCGGTTACATGTTACCGGAAGTTCCCGTTTTTTTTTTTCTCAACCCCCTCCTATGTATTTATATAATTTTTAAAAATTATTTCAGTTGAGCACGCTAGGCGAACGAATTTAGAAAAAGCGAAATCCAAGTCCATGGTTGGGGGTGGCTAGGAAGAAAAGAAGAAATACCGATCGTTCGTGGTCTGAATAAAAGTAATTTGCAAAAAAATTGAAATGGGAAAAATTCAAGGTTAAGGGAAAAAATGAACTTTACATTACATTAAAACTGCTACGGTCCCTTGTACTGTGCCTATACGAAGTAGGTACGTAACAAAAGACACAAATTAGTGCTATCAGATACAGCCACTTATAAGACCCGTGTTTTTTCTTGCCCCGAATATCGTGAGAGGGGGACTAATCCGTAAAAACTGCACTTGAAGCTGGAATAAAGCACACGATACGATGACGAAATTATTTTCTCCCCTTTTTTTGTTCCGCTATTTTTTTTTTCTTCTATTTAACCTATTGGAGTAACTCCTTCGTTTTTCTCTACTTCCTTCTTCATCTTTTACTCTGTTTGAGTCTTGTCTGAAAATCCCTTCGGTTTGTGTGTTTGTATGGTGTGTGCGCTATGAAGGAAAAAAAAAGGAAGACTTTTTGTAGCGATGAATTATGATCGCTAAAGCAGCAGGATACTGACTTTATGCTTCAGAAATCCCTTTCACTCGAACCCCTTATATCATATGCACAAGGTTATACTTCGAATATTTTTTCCTGTTCGTTTTTTTTTCTCCTTCTCCGCTCCTGCAATTCTTTGGAGGATGTTTTTGAAAGCGAACATTGCAGTTCTTTAGGGATTCGTAAAGTGGATTGTGTGGAGGTGGTCGGAATGAATTTCGCTTGCAAATGGGAATGTGCGATTATTTTGTATGAACGGGTGAATGGTTTGATTTTATAGATTGTTATAATTCGATCAGCGCAGCGTAAGTATTAAAAAACTCTCAAAAACGTCGACTTTCAATTTTCTCGCAGAATTGAAATATTATGGAGGAGGAGGTGGAGGGAAGGAAAAACATAAGACATTATTTTTTTCACTTTATCTATATTTTTAATAAGATATGTTTCGTACTTTTCACTCGAGCCTCTTGTCAAATTGATGACATGTGTAGTGAGAAATTGTCAATAGTACCTATATGATATTGTAAGCATCTGGAAAACTTATTTTTTAAATTTTTTACTATCGCATTATCTTATTGCAATATTTACAAATATGTTGTATGTTATCCTATTTGGTAAAAGTTGAAGCATTTTTGATTTTTAAATTTTAATTCGATGATTAAAATTTCTTGTAGCACTTTGAGAATCCCTCGTATCGACAGCAGCTATGTAGTGGATTTAAACGTCTTTATAAAATGGTTTCGTGTAAACCAGACAAAAAAAAAAGGTCGAAAAGGTATGGGGGTTAGAAGCTAGAGCTACTGACATTTCAATCAAAAAGATTGTCGTTGAACATCGAAAAAAAAAAAGTCAGAAGTACAGAAATTAGATACGGTTATGTTGATAGTGGCTGTATTTCGATCTTTTGTGGACCGTAAAGGTGATGAAAAAAAAACCCTTTCGGTTGCTGGATGTTTGTATTCCTAATGACTACTACAATCTGATTTTAATTTCATTGACTTGAAAAAATTGAAAAATGCGCAGTCAAGCACTTACTCATTTATGCGTGTCAAAATTTTTTCAACTGGTTTTGTTAACATCCGAACAGCATGTAACCGGTTATACCTGTTGCAGAGTGCGACCAAAATGCTGCGAGTTTTTAATCGGAAATTTCTCATAAAAAATGAGAGACGAATTTTACCCGCAGAAGAGTGAAAGATAGACATAGCTTTCGGTTTTTGTTGGTGCTACTGTAAATAAAATTCATCTTCGTCATTACTGTCTCGAAGATGAAATTTTTCACTTGCTGGCAGGTTTTATGTGGAAAACCAGTTTCATTTTCAGTATTATAAATGAAAATTTCATGATTTGAATTGTATCCGAATTTGTCAACGATTTTATTCAATTTTTTAGCACGCAATTTGTTTCGGCTGTCTGCATTCTCTATACCAGAGAATGGCAAACAGCTGTGTTAATTTATGGCACATAATTTTTTTGGAGGACAGAGCGAGGGAGAGTGCTCGAATGATTGGATAAAATTTTTAAAAGAAATGTCAGTGAAAAAAATCATCCGAAATATTATACGTAATCTGAGGGCTGAGATCAAGAAGTAGCCAAGTTTTGACACTTTATCGTTAGGGGCATACCAAATATGATGATTTTTTTTTTAAATGAATGATACATGCATTACACTGATCGAGTAACTGTGGTGAGACCAATTTAGTTTTTGTGAAGGAGAAAAGGATAATTACATAGCCGAATTCTCTCGATTTCACTGTTCGTATCGGTTGAACATGTTGAAATCAAATTTTCGTGTCTCATTCGAAATTGGACTATAATAGGTATTTTCTGTAGTATTTAAAAAATGCAAATTTATATATAATGGTAGCCAAAACTTTCGAATGCACTGATAAAAGCTGGCCATTGCTCGTACATTTTTAAAACTTTGTAAGTACCTGTATAAAATTCTCTAGCATCTCAGATGGTCAACATACGTAATCGTAGATAATTATATTGATTTTGTTACTTTTCATTTTTTCTAACCATGGCCTGAAATTTTGTTTCGAGGGCTGAAGAAAATTTAATTTCTTTTAATCGACCTCATCGACTGAAGTTTCTCTTTTGCCCAAAATTTTCGTTAAGAAATTTATTTCTTCGGTAAATTTGACGCCCACGGATAGTTGAAATAATTGGACGTACTATAATATTTTGAAAGGTTATACCTACCTATTGAATTTTCTTCTATTCGTGTATCTTCTTGGGATTTAAAAAGTATTCGCGTGTCTTAGTCGATGAAAATAAAATAATATAAGGGCAAAAAAAAAATAATAAAAAAATAATGCGAAAGTACGAGAAAAAAGAAAGTATAAGGCACACGGCAATGGTACGATTATTTTGGCCGGAAATTCTGAAAAGTTTGTGTTCAACCTCCTGCCTTTCAGGCTTCGTACAATTTCCTAGAAATAAATTAAAATAATGATAGGATAGACTGGCGAAGGGAGGATTTTTATGCGTTCAATTATTTCCGTATTTCATTAAATGTTTTTTTTATTCTTACAACTTTTTCAATTTCAAAATTAGAAAATTGTTTACTTTGAAAGTTATATATATATGTAGGTCTAATTTTATAATTATGGAGAAGAAAAAAAGGAATCACGTTAAACTGGTCTGAAGATGAACTGTAGTGCCCGAGAGAAAAATAGATTTTAAAAGGGGGCCGAGAACGATATAGTGACACAGCTTGTGGAAGTAATTTGGAAATAAATTACTTTCGCCGCCCCAAAAGTAAAAATATGATACGATTCGATAATTTTCAGCGATCAATTCTCACTGAAAATTTTGATCTGATAAAAAAAAAATTGAAGTCAGCTCTTATAGACAGGTAAATAAAACACAGAATCAACATTTTTGGTTTCGAATAGAGTTAATGTCGCTTTTAATTTATTAAAAGTACATAAGATCGTGAGCATCGATAACTATCTGCAGTTACCTAACAGATTGATAAATTCGGTAATTAACAACGTGAAGTTATTATTTTAAGTAGGTAGGCTATAACGTTTTCGATAAAACTAAAGTATAGGTACATTCTTTCCTATCGTCATTGCTATGATTCCACGAGCTGTTCACTCTTCTCATCCATTAATGGAAACACCGCGAAGAAAGTGTCATTCGTTTGATTGTAATCCCACTTTCGTCGTCGACTATATTATACGCGCTTATGATGTATGGATTATTCCCTCTAAATACATATGGGGGGGGAGGTGTTTGTCCGATGCACGGCCCTTTTACTAGCGAATATGGCGAAATGACATTCCGTCGCGTCGTCAAGAACTCGCAGCCTTTGAACGGAAAATTCTACTGCATGCGCAACTAGAAATGAGAACTAGAAATGGAGTTTCAGGGCAATCTTACTTCGTATAATATTTTCAGAGACTCTATTTCAGTCATACGAATGTTTATTTGGAAATGCGTCTTCGATGATCCTTCCAATAGATAGCCCTATTGAGTCGTTTGTGTTGAGAATGGATATATAGGAGTCCTTTTGGTATGTCACTCGCGTACCACTACAATGTTTGCGGTTCGGTGATATTATTACGAGTATTGAATTTCTGAAAATAAAATAATTTCTAGAGAAAACAGTCAAGATTGAGACTGGAGATACTTGTGGGAAATCGATTGCTCTTAACGAGCCACAGAATGGTATTTTTACTTACACGTAAATGGTAGCCGGTGTAGCTGGTAGCAATTGAAAATATCAAGATGTGCTTATGAAAAGTAGACTAGAGACACCAAAATTATTTATATTAATTCCAGTTACATGCTGCAGCTTTGCACTTCATTCGACCAACTTCTATATGTCTGGTTGAGATACAGAAATTTCGCATAAGTTTTTCGTTGATTATTGTTCTAAATATGAAATCACTTATTATTCTCTCCTGCAAAGGAGAAGTAATTCTCGAGCTTTTCAATCTTTTTTATTTGCAAATTATAGCAAAAACCAGCCAACTGCGAAAATTTAACCTTCATTTTAAAAGAAACATTTTTTGGGGGTAATTGTTATACCTATAGATATGTAATATATTAAATCAATTAGTTCTTATGTAAAATAGTTTGAACCACTTTTTCGAACCTTTGAAAGTAAAAATGTCAACTCGAGCCAACAACCAGACAAGTATACAATTTTCAAAAGCTTCTTTTTTTTTCTTCAAATATGAATAAAATCATCTTGAATATAATGTTTTGTACCAACTGGACATCCTCTCGTCCAATTTTCAGCTTTCTATGCGCTGTTTTCCCAAAGTTGTGCAGCTTTTTGTGTTTTTCCATAAATGTTGGAAATTGTCGTCGGCTGGTTGTTGCGTCGAGCTTTTCAATTTTTATCGGTTCAGCCTCCCTATCCCATAGAAAATTTCACCTAGCCTGAAAAAAAAAAAGTACTCGAAATCCGTTTTGAAAAATTTTGATCGATCACTGCGTACCAAAGTGAGAGTGAGTCTCCGTGCGGTATATTCGTGTCTCCCCGAAGAGGGTGTGTTGATGGCTGATTGGTTGTATCGAAAATGCACCGAGAGACGAACGCGAACATGTATATGTATAGGTGGTTCACATAGAAAAAGCCTGGCTGCCAAATGAAAGCGAAGAGAAGAGAAACGGAAGAGAGCGGGTGCAAATAATACAAGTTTTACGAAATTTATGGCCGCAAATCACGCGAACGGCCGAAGATGGGGTGAAAAAATTGGCGACGTGCAGGGGTCACTTTCAGGGGTGTGCGACTACCGAAAAGTGTTGGTAGTACCGTGTGTAGAGTGTACATAGAATAGACTGTTGGACTGTGCATGTATTACTCCGTGTGTGTATAGAGCTTTGTGTGAAGCGAAAATACAACCCCTTCCTGCCTGTAATGAAAGCGTCGACCGTATAAAGAATAGACTTTCTTCCTCATCGAGGAAAATCGGGGGAGCGGGTTAGCACCCTGTCAGCCAACTTTACTCTTTTTTTTTTTTTTTTTTTTTTCGTAAATGTCGGCACCCCATACAAATTATATATACCTTGCATATTCGTTTTGGCCCTTGTATTGTAAAGCTGTAACGCCCTCTCCCCTAGCCCCCGTCTATGTACGCGGCAATCAATAATGTAATGTTGAAATGTTACCAAATCTGCGCGCCTATAGGTGAAATATACGATATTAAAAAGCGTTCGGGCGCGTCATGCAGCCCCCTCTCTCACTTACTATGGCCCTTAAAAAACCTCCTGACTCACCCTCTTGGGTAGTACCGCGTGAAATTGAAAAAAAAAAAAAAAAAACGAAATTCCGTCAGACTATGGTAGACGACGTGTTGTGGAAAAGGTCTTCGAAGGATTAGCTCACGCTTTATGGTGCGGTGGATTTGATTCCTATATACCATCCGACTGATTTTGGGTTGGTGAAAATTGCATACAGTTCTCTCCTCTCGAAGGGGTGAAATTTAAAAAGTGCGTTCGTTTCGCAAATTAGAATGATTTTCGCCGTTTTTATCGCATGATTTCCTATTAGAGCTTCTTATTCAATTTGTAACGGGCCTTTTAATGAAATATTATAATAATTACTTCTTTCCACACATTGTAGCTCCTCGTGTGTAGCTGTTGGTGTCAGCTACATTATTTCTGTGATTTTGGTTAGATATATTCGATGAAAATCATATTTTACGTAATAATCATAGCCGAGAGGGAGTACCTGTATATTTCCGTATAGGGTGTGTGGGGAGGGGAAGGAGAAGTAATAATTCCTTAATTTTCAGCGCTTCTCTCTCATTAGGATGAAAAGTTAATGCAGCATATTATATACCGTTGAATTCTTGTTTTCCCTATATAGTTAACCTGCGTCAAGGTATTCTAAATAATGTGAGTAGGCTATCGCTTTGCATCAAATATTTTTATAAAAATTACCATCGTCAAACTGCAGCGATTTCTATATTATTATAAACAAATTTGCTCTGCAGACGTTTTTGAAAATTTTTTATCTACCCGTAGGAACTAGCTATTTTTTTCAGAAATTATTTTCTTCATTAATTAACTCTAATTTATGTTTCTGAATTTTTTTGGAGTACCGGGAAAAAAACTCGAGTGCTACCCACATTTTCGTCTATATGAAAATGAAGCAAACTATTCGAAATTAATGGGTGCTTTGAATTTGGTGAAATTTAATTTTCGAAGGTCTTTGAGTCGTTATCGCGATTATAATTGTCGAGCCGTTCGTTTTTCAAACCGGTTTTCCAGTTTTTTCCTCGTCTTTTCGAACTTTTTTCGGCGTACAAATCTCGTTGAAAATCGAGACACTCTTGTTGAAATGTGGCGAAGGTGGAGAAAAAGTACATACCTAATTCTGAATAAGATGGTCATAAGTTAACTCGCACGGTGCAATAGATATATACATTTTATAATTCGAATTTATTATATAGGTTGATCTAGGGATGGGGGGAGGGGGCACGTTCGCTTTCAGTATTTGTGCCCAACCTCCAATAAGGACCTTTAGGGTATTTTCTCTGGTGGCATGTCGAGGAAAAAAAGGATACGGTGGAATTTTGTTTTTCGCTACAGTGCACAATTACAATAATGTTTTTCTTTGTGTTTTTTTTTGTGTGTGAAAGATGGTGATGACTGGTGACAACCCATAGAACGCCAAAAAGTCCAATAACCGCCCTTTCTTCCGGTTCTTAATTGCGGTGACGGTTGAGTGATCTTTGAATTTTTTTTTGTTGAAAAGAATCATCTTGGAAAATTTCTATTTCTAGCGCTGGGCACCTTTTCCCCCCTCGGTGCATTCGTCAAAGCGTGAACATGAAATTTAAACTGCGTATAGGTACTACTAGTGGTTTGAAATCTAATTTGCCTATCAAAAAAAAAAGCCTGTAGAAAAAATTCATTTTCAATATTCTAGTACATACTTAACTCGAGCAATAATAAAGCTTTTTCATATCTGTGGTCTTTTGATGATGAATTTTTGGAGTTTGTATCGCCCCTCAAATTCTGAAATCAATTTCGGACCCGAGTATATTTTTCTATCATATCGGTAGATACATATATATGTAAAAGTTGTCTAAAATGCTGACATCGATTCTAGATATATATGTACTAGTAGACTGCTGGGTTGCTATTCCTTCTGGTGGAATATCAGTGATTATGATCTATCAGAGTCATGTTGTATGGGGATGTAAGCCGCACGAATGAAGTTTTCAAGTCCTCGTTTCAAGATAGCCCTTGGGGCGCGATTACTGCTAGGTGGAGGTCTCTTTTATCTGATCATGCAAGCAAAAATGTTACTCGTATATATACGAGTATGTTCCATCTGTTCGACTGCTGCTTCTATTTTCGGAGAATTCGATAAAAATTAGGGCTACCTTTTGATCCAAGTACTCGTTCAGTGTGGAGCAAAATTGACTACAGGTCTATAAAAATACTATCTGTATGTTTTATTTTTTATACAATTCGATCTAATCTCTTTGTTTTGCAGGCTGTCATAGAATATGATAAGATGTTAAGACTTTTAATGAGTTATTACGAGTATCTCGCCTAATTATTGGTTTTCACGAAGAACTTTTATTGATAAAAAACCACTAGACGTATTGTGGAAAAATCCAGGAGCTATCTTCGTCGTCTGTTTTCCAATTATTTTTTGATTTTTTTTTTTACTTTCATGAAAACACTTATCTTTTCGTTGATATGCATGTAAATTTTTCTTTACAAGTCCAGTGTGGGTTAAGGTATTCTTGAAGGAACATTGTACTCATTTTGTCGGCCAAATTTTTCTGTTTAGCAATTTTTCTCGTTATCGTGTTCGCCTTCAGTCCTGGCGGTATTTTTTGGGCGGCGTACCTTAATAACCGCAGATTTTACATTTTAAAATCACGCGAGAACTCGTACACAGGATCGAACAATGTTTCCATTAACGGATTTAGTTTCAATTTTCATCCATTTGAATTATTATTTCCGCCCTGAACTGCATCAACCGAACTGGTATCCGGTTCTGGCACTGTTGAAAAAACGATTTTTTCGTTTAATACGAGGTCAAAGGTGGCTTCAACCGAACGTTCTCAAATCCGGCCACACACGATTGGGGAGCTAAAAAAGAGAAGAAAAATGAATAAAAAATTTCGAGAGATGGCGAATGAAAAATGTTTTGTTCACGACGCGCTAATCATCGACTATCAACGCGAGCGTACCGATTCAAAATCTGAATTCAATTTTTAAAAAATGAAGAGGCCGAGCGAAGGAGCGAAGAAATGGGTTTTCTGCAAATTTTCATTTGTCTTAGTCTATATTCCTCCGCTGGATGTCGAAAATCGGCTCAATTTTGAATAGTAAGGGTAGCTTCGAATGTTCTACTTCGCGTTCTCTGTATGAGCCACACGAATGAGGAGAAAAGAAAGTTTAATTAAAATTCGCTAATACATGTATATATATCCTTGTCTATCGATTAAAATATAAAGGGTGCTGTTGAGTAAAATTACTCGAGTAATCCGAGCTGCTTATAGTTGCTCTGAGGCATGATTGTAGGCCTTTTTTTTTGGGTGGGAGGAGAGATATGGTATGTAGTACCTACATATCTACCTGGGATTTCTTCGGAAATTTATATTATATTGATTATTATAATGATTAAGTTGGTGGTTGGGCGTGGGGTGGTGTTTCATTTCATGATCCTAAGACCCCAAGAACACGTAAACGTTCATGCATTTTCAGTTTCAAAAAATCAGCCTCTTGCCCATGCCCCATAGGTGATAGGTATTTACCTATATGTGTTTTGTTTTTTTTGTCATAAAAGTGAAAAACCTAATGCTCTCGGACGTAATCGGTACATACGTATCTTAATTTAAGCAGATTTATATTATGTACTACCTGTACCTTGCAGTCTCGTTTTACTTCGTTCAGTACTCCCTAGTGGAATAGAAATGATGAATAATATTGTTTCGAATAAGATTTCTTCTATTCGTGAAGTGAAATAATTTTTTTTTCTCGAAATCCTCCGCAATCATCATTTTGATTATAATAATAACACAAATAACCAGAACAACTAATGCTGAGAATATTCAATGAACAATTGACGAATCTTTGCCCTAAGACCGAGAAATTTTATTAAAAGGAATTGAGTTGCCACTTTTCTGTAATATTTGTAGTTTCTAAAAAAAAAAAAATGAAGGAAAACCTTCGTGTACCTTGCCAGTGAATTTATGAAAATCCAGTGTTCAAGTATAGCCGATGTTTAAATGTTTTTTTCTTCCTGGGCTCATATAACTTTCACAGTATGTCTCTCTCTCCCTCTCTCCCTCTCTCCCTGTTCGACTGTCACCGTCTTAATTGCATGCTGCGTGTGCGGTATGTGTGCTCTAGCTACCGAGAAGAACAGGCTGCACAGGCGACAAACATTGTGCCATCGTGCACACAAAAACGATTCCTATATTCTGCCGAAACAGACAAAAGCTTTCCAAAGCAGCGCACTTTATTAATAAACAGCTTTTTCACCTTCTACAAGAGCGCCATAAATTTAGGACGATGGTTTATGACAGCTTGTTGTTCGGTATCTCTTTATTTCAACCGCTGCTGATGGTACTGCTGCTGCTAATGCAGCAGGAAAAATTGTGATGGTATTGCAGCTGAGAGTGCGAATTGACTGCTGCAGTTCCGAGTGTGAAAGATGTTAATTTCATATTTTTATATGCAAGTATTTCCGAACCATTTTGGTCAGTATTGTTGGATCTTTCAAATCTCATGCGAGTCAACTGTGAAAAATTTCCTTTTACGAATAGATTTATCTAAAATTTCGACGGACGGATCGCGGAATATTTCATTCGATGAAATACCCTTTTAATACTAGAATCTTTCCAACTCGTGATTAGCATTATATTCCAAAATCTTTCGATTGATTATCTGTATTTCTGATATCTACCTACTATAATTTAATTAGTTGTATACCGAAATATGTCATTTATATCTATAATTTGTGATAATAACAAATTTAATACGCCCTAATCTCATAGAGATTTTACGTTAAGTAAATTGGTGTGTGTCTGATATTTTAATTCCATCCAACGCAGCCATCTATGCCTCGTCTGATCACGTTGGAAATAAAAATCAGCAATTTTTTTAATTCGTTAATTTCCGAAACAATTTGTGCTGCTGCCAAAAATGTTTCATTAAGCCCTTAAAATAAGCAGTGTGAACTATTATCCACTAGTACCTACTGCCGAGTCTTTACTGATCTTGTAAGGCTATAGTTTCATGCAAAATAAATGCATTGGTCCATTAGCTTGATTTATATTTTTGATACATTATGAATGATTGCAGTGGTGCAGTTGAAAAAATAAAATACGAGTAAATACAGCGAGTGATGATTGAAATTTTATTAATTTTATCGAGTACAGGACCAATCCTCGCTTAAATTTTACTGATTTTATGGTTAATGTATAGACGCGGGCGTATTCGCTGCCAGGAACAAAGCTATCCTCTTCCTCCGGGTCCCTTTACCACGGCAAGTTGTACTTTTTTTACATGCGTTTTGTATGTTATTTCTTGTGGAAACTGAAAAGCAATTAAATTAACATCCGACGAGAAGCTAAAATAACTTCATGAATTGCAGCTAAATCGTTTCGTTCTCGATCTTGACCCCTTTTATTCACCATCTTATAACTAAAGGTGTTAACAACGTTTCTTTTGTCTAGCGTGTAAACATCTGGGCCCATTCGCGTATACCGTGGATAAATGTTATTGGCCTACTAATGGCTGCCTTCCGTTTTTTCCTTCTTTTTTTCTTTTTTTTTCCCATATACATATGTATAAATATTCATCGATGGAGATAGGTTGCTTGGCCGGTTTAATCGTTGGCATCGTCTATTCGCTATTTTGTATAAGTAGCTGTTTTTTTGTCTACACATATTCTTGCCACAAAAATGAATCGTTCGTTTACAAGTTTGCTTTGTTATCAAAATGTAGGTATATGTAATTGTATTGAAAATGATACCACGATTGTCATCTTTGTTTCTGAAATTAGTGCAGGTTTCATCTTTTCAATGTGACATTGAAGGGTTATAATTTTTTACTCCCAAATCATAAAAACAATCTGCGGCTCGTAGGTAGCTACAATGTGAGCCTATTCAAAAATGTTTGGACTTTGAAAAATAAAATTTAGACAGATAGTTTGAGAAAATTCTAAATACCTTCGGATCTTTTACATTCGACTTAAAGCTCAAATTGTACCTACTTTACTCGCAGCTGTTGTAAGATCTTCCTAAGACCTTTTGAAAGTCCTCTTCAAGAATGCTTCACAAAACTGACGTCGTATGTAATTTAAAAATCTACTCGTAAAACTTGCCTTTCGGTGCGCTATTTTCTGTTCGAAAAATTATATGAAATTTGTTGAAAGAAAAACTTTTCAAAATGATGTCCCCAAAAGTTGATGTACGAATTTGTTGACTGCTATACTACATTAATATTATAGTTATAAGTTAGCTGAATTAAATGAATGCTAACTTCGGTTATTCACCATTAGCTCTTTAGTGTGTTTACATCTTCACGATGATAAATTATGCGTGTAATTAATAGATAAAATTATGAGAAAATTTAGAAAACTGAAAAAAAACCCGTTCGCAGGGTTTGTTAATTTAAAATCGCCAAATTTACTCGTACCTCCCTTGCGAAAAACAAAAATGTTAACCCATGAAAAAGTTTCAGATATCAAGCAAACTTGTTTAAATTCATTTATTGCGTGTTCGCCAAAAATGCTACCCTTTTTCGTCCAAATAAACCCGGTCTAGTAATTTTCTAAACATAGCCACTATAAATTTCAAAGCAGACTTACTATTCTATCATTTCAGTTGTGAGTTGTGATTATAAGCTCTTATTGTATCGAATTGCCATCGACATAAGCCATCAAAGAAAGTAAGAATCTTCGAGTATAGGTATGCTAGTTCGTTTATTATTTTAAAGTCTGAATAAATTGGGCCAACTTTTTAATAATGTGCCGGGGCACGATCGTTTCAGCACCTGACCCTCTTGATGCGATTTAACCAAAAAGGGAACAGCAGTCGAGTTATGAGACTTCGATTAGGTGTCCTACAGAATGTACATATTCCACTTGAAAATGCCTTATCCTTTAAAACCAAGCCGCGTACTCTCAATTTTGTTGTTGTAATCTTCTTATAACCACGCGATTAAAATACATCGATGGAGGTAATTACTGGAGAAACCGATGTGCTGCGGGCTGTTCGAACATTACTCATTCTTGTATTACTTAATTATTTTAAATAACGACAACGTTCCCATCAGCGGTGCTACACCTTATAATACGTATATATATATATGCATGCATATAATAAACCTGGATACCCTCTCAACCTGCTTCATCCCTCCCTCTCAACGTTAACCTTATACACCCGAGTGACGTCATATACGCTTTCGAATACGGAGGATCATTCTCTTCGATTAAGGCCATTGTCGAATTAACCGAAAATAATGATAAATGTATTGAGAAAATACTCGAATCCCCACAAATAGTTACAGTTTCTTTTTTAAATTATTTGTTTACAATAATAGTACAGGTATATAGTTGCTTCGATTGTTTTCTAGAGAGAAAGATAAGTACGAGTATATTTTAAACGAATAAGTCCCACGAGCGAGCTAATTTTTGCATATCATGCCAGCGCTTCGATTCCTTTTTGTCCGGCAAAATTGTTTTTCATTTGCTCGCGTGACGAATGATTTGAAAATATCACCGTGCAGTATCTATCTATGTACGTACCTATAATGCAGTCAGAAATTTTTTACAAGAGGGACTGAGTCTTGAATACCTTCAGCATCACTAAAAAAAAAACAAAAAAAAACATAAATTTTTTCTCTTCAGTTTGGTATTTTTTCAATAAAATATGATGGCTGAGAGAATGGGTTCAGCCCTTCTTGGATGCGCCACTGGCTGCGAGCTACGTGAGCTTTGTGTAGATGCGTATACATAATATGTGTATTATATCGGCGAGTGGCGAGTTATATAATAAATGAAGAAGCGAAAAGAAAGAAAAAATTGGGATAAAAATTAGAGAAGAACAGATTTCGACGCAAGAACCATTTTCATAATGATAAGTTTGAGGATGATCGTTCAATTTGTAAAACGTCAGCAGGAACGTGTAGCCAGCCTATAGGAAATTATAACTCAACCATATTCTACGAGTAGAAAGATGGAGAGAAAGAGAGAGTGAAAGAGAAAAAGGGAGGATTCTTTTTTATTTTATTTTTATTTTTTTTTTTGGTGGAGTAGGTCGTCTCTGACCCGTCATTATCCTTTGTTGAAGCTGTCAAACGATTTTAATGGCGCGTTTGCTTTGGGAAAATAAATGATTCGAAATACGATCCAATTTCAGTTTTACGATACGTGTGGATATATAGACGTATAGTTTAGCTTTAGAGGTGGACTACCAGTATAAGGTGGTTATTATGGAATCTAAGTGAAAGAGGGACACGTAGATGGGGAGCGAAGAAAGGGGTCTACCTAAATGAAAATATCAACGTGAATAGATTTTGTGGGGGACCCCTAAATATTTTCATATCGCGTAACCTGGACTGGGATTCGTGAGTGTTTTGTGCGCGCTGTAAATTGTCTCTCCGCTGGTGTCGACTATAATGTGAATATTATTTTGTGTATTCGAACGTATTGTACTATCATTTATATGTGTAAGAGCTAAGTATACACGTCATAACATTGCGGTGCAATCGAAGAATCAGTGGAAGTTGGGGTTAGTAAATCCTTGATTGAAGATTTTTTCTCGTAGAAATTGAGGGCCACATATTTCAGTACAGGATGTGGTGTGCAATAGTTGTAAGAATCTGGAGAGTTGTAAGAGAATAGTGAACCTAGTTGTTGGAGGATCTAAAGGAATTCAAATTTTTCAAAATCCTTATTTATTTATCGAATTATTTTATTCGTAAAAAATAATCTGAAGAATGCGATTTAAATTGTTGGAAAAAAATTGTGTAAGATAATGCGGCGAATACGTGTGCAACTATAATGGAGAGAATTAAATTAATTTTTTTTTTTTTTTTGAGTAATGCGTGCTTCAAAATTGTTCTTTCATTGGAATTCAGGTTTGAAATTCGAATGGTCGAGTTATTTTGAAAAGGAAAAACTAAGTGAGGAGAGGAGGAATGAAAACACCCCGAAATGTTTTGGATTCTTATTCAAAAATTCAACGAAAAAAAAAAAAGTTAAAATACTCTTCTTTTTTCAAATTTGAAAATAATTTTTTACAACATTTTTTGTACAACTGGTTTTTTTTTTTTGTAAGGAAAATGTGTTTGGACCAAAATATTAATATGATGTTGTCATATCGGGTAAAACCGGAAGACAAAAAATATCGATGTTGGAAATATCTATATTTTATATCTAATGGATTTACTTGAGACTTGTAGGTTGTACCTATATACCCATATATCTCGTTACTTCAAAAATTTTATAATTTACGATAAAATCCGATTTGGGTTAAAGTAAATTTCGTCTCTTCATCGGGAAGAATGTGTATTTGTAGCCTATTTTACTTTTCTGCGTGTTGTATGATTTCTGTTGATTACTAGTTTAAGTTAATATTTATTCCCGTTGCTGACATTTTTTGACTAATTGTGCGATATTAGTGATAAAAAAGAAGAGGAGTTCAAGAAAGCGTCTATACTTATATTTTGAGGTTGTACTCGTAAGCATAAACACCATTTATTCTTTGTAACAAAAAAAAAAAACACTAAAAAACAGACGAATTAGGTGTCTAATTTTATGTTTTTTTTTTTTTGGGGGGGGGGGGGTCTGCATGGTCAACTACTCGTAGGGATCATTAATTCATTTTTTGTGAAAATTGATTTTATGCGTTTTAGAATGTTATGCCTCAAATATTAGGGCACTTTGAAATCATTTTTCAAATCTCCTGCAAACTGTAGTAGTAGGTATATAGTTGACACTTGAACCAGGTATTTTCTTGACGAGGTAATGTAAAAACCTGTATTACGAACGCAGTGCAGTGTGGATTTTATTCGCTAATTGCTACGTATAATACGACCGTTTAAGTCCTAAGACCTAATCCATTTTATGCTTTTAGAATATTGATGTAAGCTTTTCAAAATTACACAAACACCGATTATTAGACCTGATTTCGTCAAAAGAAGTTCAAAGGTACGTTTGATTTTTCGGGATTCTGAAGTAGGTGTTCGAATATAGGAGCACGTGCCAACCACGTGGTCTCAGTAGCGGTTTCGGTGGCAACAAAAACAAGTTGAGTTTATGGCGAGAGCTCATAAAAGAAAAAAAAGGAAAAATAAAAAAACGTCTCATAAAATTGTAAGTTATGAGGTGATTTGGCGTTAAATGAGAATAAGAGAGACTGCAGACACCCAGACACTCGCACACCGATATAATAATAATGTAGACGTAGACTTAACATTTGTGTGTTGGCAGGGGGCGTAAGGGTGGAGGTGGCGAACGATTATAGAGACAGGTTATGGTATTCTGAGCTTGGGGTAACACACGAAGCAATTTGTGTGAATGCAGTCATAAAAACACACCATTAACTGGCAAAATGGTTGTTTAATAGCGACCATTTGTATGTATATACACATTACACAGAATATTTTGTTCCGTGTAATAGAATAAGATTTACAGAATTATTATTCTCAAAGTTTTTCCTGTTTGTTTACTTTTTTTTATTTTTTCCCCCCATCATTTCTTGTCCTCCTCCTGAAGAGTTGTATTACAAAAAAAAAAGAAGAAAGGCTATCACATCTGCGCTGCGGTGCAGCCGCTGCTTTTACGACTGAATGACATTTTTTGAGAAATTGGTAATATTTCGTTTTAGTTTGTTTAAAGTACTTTAGAGAGCGTTACTATGAGTATATCGAAGGATACGAGGACATACACGTTTTTCAATTTTGCTTTTCACTGTTTTTTTTTTTTTTTTTGGTCGATGTTCGCCCATTTAAACAGATGGCGGCGCAAGATTGTTGTGTTTAAAGTTTATAGCCGCGGAATGACGAATTACTAAATTATGGCGTGTGTTTTTTGGAGTTTTTTTTCTTTTTAACTTCTTTGCCCTTATTTAATATTATAATACGGCATATTCTTTCAAGAGTTTAAATGTAGTACGTTCGCTTATATTTCAACGGGAGCAATGAATTAAATTTTTGTTTTGACCAATTGTTAAAAGCGAGGACTTTTGTATAGTGTGACTTATTTAATGGTGGCTGAAAACTTGATTTAGTACTTAGTCTTTACTGAAATAAGTAAACGTATAGAACCGGACATTTAGTAGAGCTTAGTAGAGCGTCGGATCAAAGCTGAAATTGTTACAGTTTTCTTAATAAAATTTACAGCTATTAAGCTGTAAATTTTATTTGATGGACGAGGATGTAGGTAGGAAAATTTTTCGGTAGTTTCAAACACGTTTTCAAAAAAATACTTTCTGTATCGTTCCAACTTTAAAAAAATACTTATTGTACGTATACGAGTAAATTTTATTCTTACCATCGGTAATACAGTAAATTATAAAGTGAATAGAAGAAACTGGAGATAGTGTTGTTTTCCTTTAATGGAAAGTAATTTTGCATTATCTCTGCAGCATTTTATGTAGGGTAAAGAAAATAAAATAATATGTCTATATGCCCGATTACATTTACGACTGCACTTAGCTACATATTATACTGTAACTGTAAAGAGCAACACGGGTAAAATATTAAGTTCGAGCAAATATCAGTTAGTGTGTGAATTTTTACTTATTTTACCCTTGAAATGATTTTCTTAAAAACTGTTCTACTTTCGAACCCTTGACAAGCTTTCTGCTGTTTTTTTTTTTTCAATATGCGTATTATCTTCGACGAAATTATTTGATATCTGTCTTCGCAAAACGAATAAAATATGTTATTTTTTGAGGGTTGATATATTTATTTTTTCAATAGAAGCAGCCTAAAAAAAAATCGTAGAAAAGCTGTAAATTCCTAATGCTACTGGTATTTTATGCCACCCTTCGCTAATTTCTACATTATTTTATATTTTTTTCAGGAGGCAAATTGCGCTAATCACTGGTGGCCAAAGTAAGTATTCAAATAAATAAACTACTTTTTTCCATATTTTCAACGTCGCGTCGCGAGTAGTCAGTCAAATAAAAAAAGGAGCTTATAGGACTTGGTCAAGTTTGTGTGTGTGACGCGTAGTTAATGGAACATCACTTATCGCTGTAATAGTGTGTATTTATTAATTGAAGTCTTAAGAGTTCACTAATTAAATTTCGAGTCGATCTGATGGTTAGTTGTGTAGAAAAACCATTTTGAAGCTTCAGAACGTGAATATTTCTTCGGAGCTTGCCGACAGGTTTCCAACAGAAATTCATTTTTCAACCAATTTTTTCATAATCCCAAAACACCCTTTAATTGGTTCATGCGAGACCCTTGTAGTTCCATTCGAAAACCTGCTTTTTTAGCGAAGCTTGCTGCGCTATATTGATTTTTTTTTTCATTACAGAGAGCAGGTTTAAAAAAATTAGACATAAGTCGATACTCCTCTGCGCAATTAATAATAATGATTACCTATCCCTCGAAGGTAACGTGTGTACAAAATTAAGCGCGACAGATTGCTCATTTATTAGCGTAATTTATGGCACATGCTACATGTAAATACCCTTAATGAAATGATTTGATATTTGCCACCTCAAAACTGATGAAATATTGAAACATGTTACTTTTTGTAGGTTAAACTGTTATGCAGGTTGTGTCTGTCGAATTTTACATAGGCCTAAATGTAGTTGTATTGCGGTGGTCTAGTCTGTAATTACACCCTATTTCTGCCATTAGTGATCTCCAATATGTAATAATTGAACATCACCCTAGCGTACTCAACGATGTAAGTCCTTATTGCGCTCTCGGCTCTCTTGAATTTCACAAACAATGTAGTTATTTATATCTTCTTTACAACTTGTTCATTCGTCAAGTTTTCTGTATACCATTTTCCTCACAATTTGCGATTACAACACCTATTTAATCAAAGTTTATCACGTTATTGATGATTTTCGTTTCGAATAGTCAGAGTTTAATCTATCTCCTCGCTGTACTCATAGTTATACATGTACCATATTTCGAATGAATGAAAATTAAAAAAAAAATTATTTGAATGCTATCGTAAGAGAGAAGAAAGGATGCGTTATCTACTCTTTTGTCTGAGCACCAAGTGGGAAAGTAAGACAACAGGAGAAAAATAAAAGTTTTGATTAAAAGATAGTAGCTATATAGGTAAACTTTGACCTTAAGTCGATGTAAACTGTACCAGAGTGTAGGAAATGTCGACTTTGACGAACTTTGAATCTTTATACCTACTTATAGTTATATTGCTCGAAGGTACCGCGTGCGTTTCATTGTTTGTGGTATATTTTCCTCTTTTATTATCACACTGTCTATTACGCTGTTTTTCCACTGATATACAGCGTCCTTCTCTGTTGTTCATTTCTGTAAATCTTTCGATCAGTTTTCTGTCATTCTGTCTTGGAGTGCTATCATGTATTATTAATGGCTAAATCGTGAGAAAAAAATAATCGAAGAGGAGAAAAAAAAAAACGACGACGTAGAACGAAGTCTTGCGCGTTTATGATTAAACAGGTTGTTTTCGTTCACCGTGTACAAATATAGTTGCTGCCTACAATTTCCTAATCTAGACTGGAAATGGCTGCACTATTCTATTTCCATGTCTAAATGGTCGTTCGTTTCCTTATCTCGGAGAAAACCGTCTCACTGTGTAGAACAACTCACTCGGATACATGTCACATGTCTTTATGATATCTTACGTTTTACAGCGTCCAATAATGTGATGGCTTGCGAGGAAGTTGTTGTAAATGTGACATTAATGTATTGGCCTATCGGTATTAACAGCCATCTCGATAGATTAGTCGTTCAGTCGAGACGCGAAGAGATAATAATTAAAGAAATTGGACTATAATAATATGTCCGTTTAAGAGAAGCCACGATGAGCATTTACTTGATCTAGAGTAGAAAAATATTATCGCGATAATATTGACATAGGTATGTAAAAAATTGTACACATTTTTCAAGGCTTCACGCATTGGCTGTAAAGTGAGTTATGTCATAATTAAGGGTCTGTAATGGTCTGTCTTTATTATTGAAGACCGCAACTGTAACGAATACTTGATTCTAAAAAGTTTTTTTTTCTCGATTCTTGAAGAATAATTTTTTGAAATAACATGCAGATATTATACTCGTATACTGCATACCAAATTAGGTCTTAAAATGTTTATTCGTTTGTTGGCACTGTGTTACACCAAATTTCCATCGAGTTGCCACCAATGCTCTTCGCTTTACTCTTCTCTGAAATTAATTTAAAAATTATGTTCACCTCTCGACTCGCATAATATGTACTCGCATGGCTGTATTTCTTCTTACTCTCGGCTTCAACTTTTAACAAATTCTCTGACTGAAGTACGAAGTACGACTACGAACCTATGTTTCGCGACTTAAGAAGCAACCGATAACGTGCTATTTTTAGCTTCAACTCCATTCCTGAATAAGCGACGTAACTGCTTCCTAATTCTCATTAGTGTTCAGTTCGACTGAATTGTTGACATTGAAAAAGTGGGAGGCTATTGGCAAATTTTTTGGATCGAATATTATTCTCTATACTCTTGCATTTGCGTGGTTTGAATGTAGTACCTACAAATATAATTTGTATTGTAAACTACGAATTGTTATTTGGTGATGCTGAGTTTAGAGGGGACCTTCACCTCTTTCATGCGTATAAAATGAGGGCATCTATCGATTATATACTTATACGTATTTCAAAGGCGGAACTATAAACATATCATCTTATTGGCAAAAAAGCTATACCTATGTGTATTTGTCCATTAAAAAAAATTTACGAAATGTGAGAAAAAAATTACTATTTTTTATGCACTTCTTTTGTAGTAATTATTGCTTTTATCTAGTTGAATCTCAAGAAAATTGATTACCAATCATCGTTTTCATCCGAGAAGACAAAAGCCGTATCCGTATTACTATCAAACGTTTCTTTTCTCTTCTCTCATAAATTTTGTTTTTCATGGACATAGCACGCGTCTTTGCGTGAATAGGGTATCGATATTATTCATTTGTTGATCCTTCCTTGCGTTCATTGCGTTAGCCAAACTGGACTATTCTAAACTTTTCAAAGCTTTTATTTCCTGTGACTTGTGTTTCCTGTTTTTCTCTTCTACATACACATACATATTCGTTCGCGTCGAATTGATCAACAAATGAAATTGAAAAAACAAAAAGTGTAGACTTTGTAACCTTCAGTATAGACCAAAACAGATATAGCATTCAAATTTTCAACGTCAGATGGGATTAAATTAATCTCGTTATTTTCGTTCAGAAAAAAAAATTAGTACGAGTAAATGAAACTAATTATCAAGACACACGTACAGGAAAGAAATTTATTTTAATTTCTCTCGTTCGAACTATTATTTACAACTCAACAGTCAGTCAAAAATTACCTATTTTATAGGAATTGAAGAATATTCATCTCTTTATAATTGAACTGATGATATCCCCAAAACTGTGATAAACTTTTTACAACCTTCTAAACTGTAATCTTTCACTGTGATTTACGATGCTTTGAATGTTTTAATTTCATTCGTCTTTTTTTTTTTTTTTTTTCGTAAACTTTGCGAGTTTACTGACTACCAAAACAGTAAGTACTTACAATGATTATTAATGACCCGTATCCTATGAATTATGTTCAAATTCTAAAGCCAAAGCCAAAGTGTTTGAATTATTATGTCGCTGAAATGAATATCATCAACTATGTCGACTTTATTAATTTTTTTTAAATTTCAACTTGAAAAATATATATCATCTATACTTCTCGTTGAACAGTAAGGTAACTATGGTAGGGTGCTAGTACGAGTATAATTTTTTCTGGAAGTAATTGCCGTCATAATCGTTGTAAATCATCAGTGATGGGTTTACCTTAAATTTCTTTCTGAATTAGTTGAATGACCTGTTTCTTGGATTTGTTTTTTGCAATATTTCACTTTTAATTTTATTCGCCTCAATTTTGAAGTCTAAATTTTCTCAATGATGGTTGCATTGTGCAATACAATATTGTCGCTGTAAGTACACATATACCTCAGAACTCACTGCGTGTACTGAATACGAGCTTATAATACTGTATATCGATAATAAGTTCATATGCTATACAAGCACAATCAAAGATGCCCTGAAAACCCATCCAAACATACTTCATTTTATTTTTAGCAGGTTTTTTCAGTTCGAAGTCGAACTTTCTCGCCACCTTTCCAAAAATGAAAACTAAATAAGATGAACAAACTGAAAACAAATTTCTTCGCAGTGTAGTCGATACTTTTGTTGGTAAAAATAAATGAATACATATAAAGAGCAGAAAAAACGATGATCTGTTCTCAGCACCCAAAACTTATGTTCGCCAATGTGTATCGGTATCATTGCCAATAAATTCGAATCGGATTTCGGTTGGGTTACAATTTTTTTGCCACATGCAGCCTGTATGCTTTTTCAGTTGAGAGAAGAAAAAAATGATTAAGATTGCAATCGCGTCTAACACTAATCGTAAAACGATAAAAATGGCGTAGGAGGAGAGAGGAATAACGTATTTTTTTTCTCTTTTCTTCATTTTTGAAGGGGCAGAAAATAAGGTTTAAAACTCGGTTAACTGTAGATAAACTGAGGCATGTTCGGAAATAGTGAAAGCTTAGGGTAAAGTTTAATTTAGTAGCTGTCAGTAGAGAAGAAAAACACGAAAGTAGGAATCGAACGTTTTTGGTGTGTGTGTGAGGGAGCTGGAGTGACGAAGGGACTGTGGGAGCAGGATGGAGGGGAATGTACTGGTATGAGTGAGATGACGCTTTTTGCAAACGGTAGCTCTCGTAATATCGAATATACTTTGATTGGGAAGAATAAAGAAACACCCAATGAAAAGAGTGAGCTTGCATTCTGCGAGCAGAGCGAGGAGACATTTACACAGTGTGAGGGAGACGCTGAGAAAGAGTGAGAGAGACAGAGACAGAGAAAGAGACAGAGAGAGAGTGAGAAAGAGAGAGACTGTATAAGAGAAAAAGAAGAAGGCGTACGAAAGGAAATCAAAGGAAAACGCCAAAACTTATATTTACGAAGGGGGCAGGGGGATTTGGGAAAAGCAAACTGGCTGCCATCCGGAATTGATTGGATTCGATGATTCAAAAGTTGTGTTGTGAAAAAGCAGCGAAAGGGACAGATAACGCAGTGTTTCTCAGAATGTCAACCCCCTCCCCCTCCAACTTCCTATCCGCTGGACTTGTCATATTTATGAGACGGGCCATATTGCCTTTATCGTTCGTTAAAAAAAATCTGTGAAACAGACGCCTATTTGAAAAAATTGAATTCAAATGCGTGGATGATTATTGCTTGATCTGACGTTTGAGAACCAGTTTGGTGCGAGCACCAGTGAATTGTCAGAAAGAAGTCCCAATCTACGAGTAAGTACTTTCATATTGAAAAGTTACTGTCAGCAACCTCTCTAACGTAAGTCTGGGTATTTGTTCTTCCCACAAAGTGAACCGTCTCTATATTAGGTATACTTATTCGTATTGCATAAAACTCAGGTGAATTCTTGATGTACCTAGATATTCTACGAACAACGTCCACTCCACTATTCAGGAAAACTAAATTAAGATACTTTGAAAAAATTCGGACGAAACAATTTCAAACGTTTCAAGACCAAAATCAACTCGGTAGCCATCTATATTCGGTCTTGAAATGTATTTTCCCAAAGAAGGCCATTTTTATGGTTGCTTATACCTCGTCAAAATCTTACTGAAGATGTATGATTGCATTTCAAACCGATTCGACCATTTAAATTACGAGTATATTAATATAATATGTGTACGTATACATACGAGTACATGGTAAAATTACGACGGAGTGACTTGTACTCGTATAATCACGAATTTAATGCACATTGCAACATTGTTTTCTCATAAACACCGCGTCCGCGATAATGTTACGGTTCATTAGTAATTAAGAATCGTAGGTAGGTAGAAAGATAATAATATTATACTCGGCAGCTGCATCTTCTGAGAAAGCTGCGATTTGTATAATTTTTAAATCGGTAAACTAATTTGTTTATCAGATGAATGAAAACGTTATCATCGCATCGTATGATTTTTTTATTCTGTGACTTGTTCTTTTCGTACCGCAGTATATAAAAAAAATCTTTCCGTATTTTTTATCATCTATTTTCTCGTAATTACGTGAACTTGATGTAAGGTTCAAATTCCTTTATCGTTGTACGTATAGATTTGGACTGTAGAAGTTCATTTTTTTCGAAACGCATTAATGATAGCTATAGTACCTACTACCTACCTCGTGTACATTTATTTAAAATAAAGTTTTGCTAATATTCGGTATGTTGACCCAATGACCCTTAACTTCTATTGATTTGGGTACCTAGCTGTGAAAAAAAGTTCACTTAAAATACGAATCATCGTTTCAATGAACGTCTCTTATCAGTTTTTGAAGGAACGGATACCTTCCAATTCTAACGAAATTTTTTTTTACCGTTAAAAAATTTGGAAAGTGGTCCCCTACAATTTACAGAATTTGAAAAAAATTTTTGGTCACATTTCCTGGCAGCCGTTCACAAAATGGTCGTTGTGAAATAATTTTTTTTGTGATTTCTTTCTTTCTAAATATCGGGCTAACTGCAGTCCTTATTCTTTTTGCAGAATCCTAAAACATAAAATTTATGTGGTTCGACACCCCTCCTGTGCTATCAATCGAAAACTAGCTGCTTTTCTAGCCGGGCTCGCTGCGCTAAAATTTTTTGAAGTTGTTTTCGTGCTAAAATGAGTACCAATTAGAATCTATTCTTGTCAGCCAAATCAATGAAAATACGGATTTTCTATTTTGTTTTTTACTTAGAAAATTTTGGTGGACTAGTTAACATGTAATTTAGAGCGACTACACTGAGAAAAATTTCAATAGTGATTTTTACAATTTGGATAGGAAAGCTGGAACAATTTGAGATTTGTATAAAAAACTACCTTCTGTACAAAAATAGCAATAATAATAATTATGTATTATCTAAGATGCTAAAAATTACTCAAAATATTAGACTATTTTACAATAAATGTAATTTTCACAACTGTAATGTTGAGAAAAGTTACTATACTCTGTTTATACTAAATATACTATTAATTTCTCTCAGTGCAGATGTCAGTATAGTGCTTGAAAATTAACTTTCTTTGGTGGTTAGTTTCTAGTTCCTGTCATCCCAACTCACCTTTCACGCAAAACTGTCTGTCCCAGTTGCAGTTTCATTATGTGCTGCTCTGCTCGTGTGTTCATTGAAATTTTTAATTCTCCAAAGACAATTTAGGCAACCGTGTTATTCATTCAAAGGTAGTGTATATACTATAGATATAGACTATACAGTGTATGTATGCGGTGCTGTAGACTAGTGTGAGCAAATGGTATAAACACCGAGTCTAGTTAACGAGTTATTTGTGCGAGCCCAGTACACTCCATTTAGCACGAAGCTTGTTCATCTTCCTAAAAATATATCCCGAGTGCATGCACGCGGGTTGGAAAATTTTTTTCTGCGCTTTCATTTTCGTGTTGATACAGCTTCAACTATAAATCTTCACTTTACTATAATAGTTTGACTTCTCGATATAATTAATTTCTTTCGTACCGAAACAGTTGGCTTTTTCCTTTTTTAATTTTTTTCAAACTCCTCTACTGTCTCCCAGCCTTTGCAACGATTGCCGTTACACCTTGGTCTGTTTTTGAAGTATTTCTTATTAAAAGTGGCAGCGTTTTTTGAAAGGGGTATTTCTTCCACGTATGTGGTTTAGCGAATGAAGTCTGGTGCGACTATCTGTTATATATACACCTTTGTAACTGCGGTATTTTCTCCAATACTGTCGTTGAGAAATTTATTATTCACGTATTGTTTTCAGTATACGAAGTCATTCACTTTGTTTAGTCTTATATAAGATTGTACTCTTCGTGCGTATTTTTATTTTATAAAATTCAACGAAGCTAGTTTTTTGACTCTTCTGAATTTCCCAAACGGACAAATTCCATAATACAAAATTTTCTTAATGGACAAAATCCCCTATAAACAGTCTCCCTAATTTTGTTGCTCGGAAAATATTTTGAAATCTTTTTGATGGTAAGCCCGTCAATAATTATATTCCTACGCGAGAAGTCAGATTTTAATATTATGGATTCAAAAAAATCTTGCCTCTTCACATCTATAAATCGAATAAATGCCAAATACGCCTGGTGTTACGATCGTACAATTAGGTACCTATAGTTTGATCGTCATTTGAGGTTACTAAAAGATTATAACTTTTTCCTACTTGAACCGACATACAATGAAGGGGAAATTTCGTGAATACACGCATGTGGGTAGTGTAGGTGTGGAAGAAAGATTTTCTGCATTCAAAAGGTGCATAAATGTATTCTCCATGACCATCGAGTGCGCGTACGTACGAATTTCAAAGCATCAAGATGATAATAGTTGGCCGGTAAAATTGTCACTTCAATGCAGGATCTTATCAATTGGTATACACCTATATAGGTACAGCTCAGTACAGTTATGTCACGCTTATCTATCACGAAAACGAATTACGTAGCTTGTATTTCGACGACTTTGACCCCCTGCAGATATTCCCAATTGAGTATGCGATTTGCGGTGAACACCTACGAACGTGCCACACACAAATGTATGGGTAGATTTGTGTGTATAATGAAAAGTGAAAAAAAAAAATATATATATATACCTATGAGAAGGTTAAATGCATTTAATTCGTTTTGCATAATTTTAACCCGAGCTATATAGTTAAGGATTGTTAGTCAGACAATGGTATCTTGCTGTTATCTACAGGTAATGGCTATGCGGTCAGGTATTGCTGCTTTTTTTTTTCCAAACAAACTTTCACCCTCACTGTACTCAACTGCAAAAGGTAGATATAGGTATAATGTGATCCGAAAATAAAGTTGAAAATAGACTAAAAGGTGTTTTAATACTTTGAAAGTGGATTATTGTGAATTTTGTCTACCTTGAAAATCTACGAGTATAACGTCCGAGTATGCGCGTTGGTGGGTGGTTTTCACTGAAACACGAAATATTTCGGGGGATATTTCTCAGTTTTTTGAAAGTGATTTGATTCTTTTATTTATTTATTTTTATTTCTAGAATAAGAAATAGGTATATGTGTTCTAGATAGAGGAGATTTTGATGCTTTTTGACGTAGGTAGTTGATAACGCACTTTTATCCTGTGAATTTAGTGTTTCGAAATAAGCCGTCATTATACTCGTACCTTTGAAGTGAAGTCCACAAGTCACCAAAATAAAGGAAAGCGGTGTGTTTTGAGAACTTTGCCACTATCTCAAAATTTTAAATCATGGAGTTGGATCATTCTGGTTCCCAGTTTCAGGTATCATTTTAGCTATCATAATACAAGTATCTGGAGGTGCGTACTGCGTACTCATTGGCACATCCGAGTATTCGCCCGAATGTTGGGCAAAAAGAGAAAAAGTCGGCTATGATCTGCGTAAGGAATAATACGCGTGTATTATGTTCTCGTACTTCCCAAAATCAATACCCGTTCAATTGAAGTTTGAAATGTGTGAAAAACTACGTACTATAGCGATTATTGTAAATGTGTAATTTTTTAAACATGTTATTACTTTTAATGAAATAAATTTTTTCTTGTTTTGCAACCTCCGACAATTTTGCTGCGGTGTGTAATTTTTTACACATACCATCTTTATGCGTGCTTTAATGAAATGAATTGATTTTTGTCCTCTCAAAAATAATGAAATACTTGTATGTTGCCTTTCGAGGGCTAAATAAGAAATACACTCGTATTTGCCACCATGTTTTTTTGCTGCACATCTGAGCCAAATATGCGTACGTGAATATGCATCTTAAGCCACTTCTTTTGTGTGTTCCTTATTCTTAATATAGATCTGATTCGATTTACCCATCGCACTCATAGTCAGCTAAAATTTCCAATCAGGGAGTCAGTAGCAATGCTGCTTAGAAAATCATTAGGACGATCAAACATCGAGTCAGTAACAAGAGTTTTAGCTTCCCCATGGGTTATATAGCGCATTTAGTGCCAAAATCATTGTTGTGAACATATGTATATGTACTACACAGATGCACCCCTTGGTTATAATTTTCTACGATGTTGAGTAATATTAGTGTGCAGAGATGAAGACTGAAAAATATGAGCAGTTATGGCCTGCAAGTTGGAAGCACTTTTAATTGCAGTTATTTTACTATTACTAATGTTGTGTCGTTGAATTAAGAGGTATAAAATACATCTAAAACTTGGAAATGTTGGCCACGGTTGAAAAATCGACTGTACTTCTTTCAAGGCACTAACTCGGTGACATGGTTCTGAATTTGTGTTATAATTTTCTGAAAAATTTGCGATCAAGAGGAACTTTCCTCTCGAAGTGCTCCGTTGTAAATAATCCTTTCACACTCCTTTTTCCTCTATATACGTTTTATTGTCAGCAAACTGCAACAAAATAAACTCGGCTATTTTTCCAAGTGTTTTCCTCCACCGTTGTTCGCCAACACGATAATCGCACGTTCATACGTTTTGAACTTTTTGGAAATAAATTGAATTCTTCGATTGTTCTCCAACTGAACTTTGCGAGTATGGTACGAGTATATCATCCAGCGTAGGATAATAAAAGTGGTATGAGGATGTGCTTTATCAAAAAGGTATCCACGACTAGGTACCTCAAGATGAAAGCCCAAAAGAAAGTGTGAAGAAGAAAAAGTTGTAAGTACAGACTGTAAAGAATGACGAGAAAAAAAAAAGTCTAAATGGTATGTTTGGAGAGTTCGGTGGGAAAAGTACATTTGGGAATTTTACCTTCTTAACGCTCTGGTAATCTATTGGTTTCTACGCACGCAGGCCTTTGTATAACTCTCTATATTGGTGGTTTTTAAAAAGGACACTAGAAGACTCGATATATACATCAACTGCTGATCGCTTGTGTGTGTCTGTGTGAAGGTCTGCATGTGTGTATGCCATCGCTACATCAATGGTCGACTCCTTGGGGCTGTGTTTTTTCAGGCCCGCTTTACACACCCATCTATCTTACGAGTATTTCTTTTTTTTTCTGCACCCCACATCCTCCGTTCAACATTCGCAGAAGTACCCTTCTCTCGCCTCTAGGTATTTTACTCGCATTTATTCCTTTATACACATGTGGTGATGGTGGTGCTCCTACTGCTACGTTTCTGTACTCATCATCAGCTACTGTTTTGCTTTCTCCCATAAGCACGCTTGGTTGCCTCGAACGCCTGCTTCTCGTGTTATTTCCGCTTTCAGTTTCCATTAGAGAAAAAGAAAAAGAGTAGAAAAAATAAAGGAAAAACTACCCTCTTTTTCATTTGTCGACGAAGAAATTTTCGATGTGCATCATCCCGTTCTGCGAGTGTAGGTCTACACGATTTAATCGACTTGCATTTGTGCAGATTGAACTTCTAAAATGTGGTACGATGATTTAATTCACTTTTTTTAGCCTTCTTTCGCTTTTATTTACCACTACGCCTAGCCTTAAACGTGTCTTTCACCCCACCCCTCATTTTATCCCCTGTTCAACGTTTCCTGGCCAAAAGTAAATCACAATTTACAACGAATCGTTTTCAGAGCACTAAAGAATGGCAAGTTCAGAGGGAGGAGGAATGAGAAAGCGCACACATACACAACCCGAAAAAGTACCATGCAGGAAGAAAGATCGAATGTATTTGATAAATGTTTGAAATGGTGAACCACTGACAGTATCATTTCATTTCGCCACGGAATACCTGTGTGTGGTAAAGTTTAGAATTGTAAGGGTTTTTTGTGTGGAGCAGCTTTTTTGGCTCATGTTTTTTTTTTCTTTTTTTTTTGATCACTGAAATAACTTATTGGTAACGGCTTCACTGACAGATAATCTCTCTGGAGGATTTCGTATCAAATGAAAAACGATTTCCTTTCCGGTTACCCTGGCGGAAAAAAGTGCTGTAATGTGTGCTGCGAGAGACCTAAAAGCCAAAATATTAAGTTGGATAAATTTTTACTCTATAGTTTTTTCTTCGCGATGATACGATACCTAAAAAACTATGAGTGCAGAGGATAGTTTCCCGAACAATCTTTTGTGTATCACTTCCGAATACATAAAGTGTAATGGTTTATGTAAATAAAATCATACAGTTGCATCTCTAGACTTATAATTCAGTTCATTTTTAGATGAATTCATGATTTGAGAGCATTTTTAAATATTATATCATCATCATGGACTGTGTAGAAGTATGTGGTGTTTTTTAAATATCTGCTGGCAGACTTGGAATCTTAATACGAGTACATACGAGTATATTAAAGATGAATTCTTCTTATTTGACGCGTTTAGTCAAAATTTTGTGTCCGTCTGTCCAAGGTTATCTTATGATGACGTCATCATACATAACCCTGATGAGACTTTCAGTCGATTTTGTGCGTGTCAAATGTTATCGTATGAAGACGTCTGTCCGGACGAAGCTTTCTTTTGTTCCCTAATTGAGCTTACAAAATGAGCTTACAAATTGAACTACAAAATGTGTGTTACAAATTGAGCTTACTAAATGAACTGTCGCGGCATTATATGTAGATTTTACCTATCAATCGATAAGCGATATTGCCGCCAATATACGCTTCACGATTGATTTGAAAATGTTTTTTCTCAAGAAAAGTTGATAAACCATTTTTATGTAGGTACATATACATACATTTGATGTAAAAGAGAATTCATCTTCGCCTTCACGACTCTTTGTGAAGGCTACTGCTACAGCTATACATGACTGTATTCCTGAGAAAGGGATAAATATAGGTATATTCTTATGAGGAAGGGCATTCCATACAGTGAGCTGTAAATGCAAAAAGTACAATTTTTCTTGTAGAGTAGAAAACAATCCAAAAATTTGTCAGCATGGCCCAGTAAGTCCCATGTTACGTACACTGTATCTATATCTTATGCTCTTCATTTATGCGATGGAGATGTTTTTGTCACTTGTGAGACCCAAAACAGATATTTCGTAACACTTGCGAGACCCTTTTTGACAATGCAAGACCCTTTTGCGGGTGTCGCATGTCCATGAGGTGTGTGTATAGTTTTTCTTACTCCCCCCACTCCACAAACCCAAAATCTGCATTTTTTGTCTGGGACTCGCAAGTGCCCCAAATATCGATTATATGTACACTTGCGGTTCACTCATTTCATTTTACTCCCTATAAACTGTATGGTACACCCAACCAATGGCTGTGGGCTTCATTACATACCTAAGCCCTAAGGTATCTGCAGATAGCCAACAAGCTACGAGTATGTGAAAACGAAGGTTTCATTTCTGAGTATTTATAAGGGGGTCTCGCAAGTGTCATACTTTATCTGGGGTCTCACATGTGAGGTAAAATAACAACCTACCATAGGTACCAAATAAAACCTTTTTTCTCTTTCCTTTTTTTCTCTTTTTTGGATTTTCGAGTGTTTTGTGTGTGTTAATATTTTCAACATGGATATCAATTTTTTTCATCTTTCTTTCTCGAAAATGCTGGTTCAATTTTGAAAATAACCTCGAAATATTGACGATATCACCCATTGGGAAATTGGAACTAAAATCTGGTAGTTGGCTCCTGGGCGTACGTAAATTCTTGAGTAAATCTTTGCAACCGCTGACAGATCACGTTCAGTATCCTATTTCTAAATGAGTATTTACTGGTTGGGGGTACTCTATTTTCTTGAGATTGTCGATCTCTTCTTTTAGTGTTGTGATTGCATATCAAGACGCTGTGTTTGTTTCAATGCACGTGTCGATGGGTTTATTCAAAATATCTAAATTTGGGATCTGCCAAGTGCGAAGTAGACACATGGGGTAAGTTCTTGTAACTAATTTCAGAGTTTGGCCATTGTATCGAAACAGGAAAACGAAATTGTGAGATCCGCGTAATCTGTTTTTATTTCAACGAGAAGAATGACTCGAGGCTGGGAGGGGCGTTCCTTAATTAGCGTGACGTGTGAGAAACGGTGAATTGAGCAAATGCGAAGAAGCATAGTTTTAAATATGAATTTAATTTTTTCGATAAAATCAATTTGTTATTTTAATATTCGCGGCAGATAGCAATAAAGACATCAGCCGAGGGTAATTATTTGTGATATTTACTTTAGGCTGAGTTATAGTATTTTTATAATTGACATACCAGCTATCTACTCGTATTTATATTTGTAAATTTAGATAAGATATTAATTTCAAAGTGGAATGATAATTATTAATCCATATTTTTATATTTTGTTTTCAGGTGAGTACATCTCGATGTATTTTCATAATCTGTAATCTACTGATCAGTAAGTGATAATATGTTCTAATTTTTTACCACCTGCGAAAATAACAATATTCCAAAATGGCCTCTGTGTCCATTTTTCATAAAAATGGTCAACGGTGCCGTTTATTGAAGCGATTATCCGCGGCATTTATTTTTGGCTTATCGAACTGTGAAAATCGCGGCTGTATGAATTGTACCGAGCCACTGAAGAAATTTTTTTTTAAATTTCAGAACAACCTTGATACGCATTTTTTTTCGTCCCACATATTATCTATTCGTAATTGCGATATTATATCGAATAACTTGTATGTAATAACAACGAGGATAGTAATCAATCCAAGTATTAACAAATCTGAAGTATTTATATCTATTTCTATTTTCTCATTTTTTGAATTATCAACGTTTTTGAACTGTTGCATTTTAGGAAAGAAACTTTTGGAACGTCACTCTTAGGTTTACATTTTGTACTTACACCATGGTATCATTTTGGTTTTAATTTGGTTTTAATATTATCACGTGATTTTTAACTTGTAGTAATTTCCTAAAAATAATCATTTTTGAAAATTCTGGGATTATCTATACCCTGCTCTTCTCGTAGCCAATATATCTCGTGAAAGTCAAGGACGTGCCCAAGATATGTTTTGAGGACCATAGCTCCAGTGTTTTCAAATGACTAATTCGTTAAAAAAACGTTGCGGTTTAAAAAATTGAAAAAACCTTTAAACTACGTGAACCAGTCAACGGTAGGCTACAATATCTTGTGAAAATTGCCTGGGTGTTTTATATGAATGCATACATGTAATTCTGATTTATTGATAAAATTAAATGTCAATCAAATTCCTTTAAAAATATTGCCGAATGAAAATTCTCAATGAAATTGGTAAGAATTGTAAAAATAATTGAGAAAAAAGCGAAGCTGATCTTTTCTCTCTCTTTTTTTTTGTTTTTTAAATTTTTCATATGTGACTACACTTAGGTTGACTTAGAATTGAAGAGCCAAAGTGCACTAAGTGCAGAAATGAAAATTTTCAAAAAACGAGAAAAGTGCACGGCTTTCAACCTGTGAGTCTTAAAAGGTTGGCTCCAATGCAGTTTTTGTAATTCACAAATTCCCTACAATTTTGCGAAAGAAGAATTTTTCAATTCCATGTTTTGTGGGACAATGTGAAGTCTGAAAAACAATATTGATCACTGGTACCGCATTTTAGAATCCGAGTTTATGCACTTATAGCTCACTTGGAATTTGCGGATTCATGCCGCGGTTCATGTATTTAACTCACTTCGGTATAGAAATATGAACTAATTAGCGCATTTTGGCACAGATGTTGAATTCTGAGTCTGATTTACTTAGCGCACTTGGGAAACAGCCTGAAAAATTGCCTTTGGTTCCTGACGGAATTCTAGATTTGTATACTCGTGATATGCAATAGTTTATGAAGGACCACTTTGGCCACTAGATCGCAGCATGTTTTTTTGCCCTTGGCTCCGTCTCTTTAATTTTCTGAGATTAGGTAGTCGGGTACTCTGTGGAATGACCTGTGTTCATTTTGTGGGTTCTTCCGCCATTTCAATTGGTATAGAAATCTGAGGTCAGTTCATCTTTTCTCGTTTATGGTCATGACTTATACTCGTTCAGTACTTCAGGTTGCTTTCCTCAAGTTTCCGATTGCATGGCAGCATTCGTAAAATCGATACTCTCGTTAGCTTTTCATTCGCGAACATGAAATACGAACCATAAACATACCAAAGGCCATTTTAAAAGGTCTATCCAGCGTGCAGTGAAAGAATGTGCCAAAAAAAGCCTTCTGCGTGTAAACCAAAACGCGTGAGTTAGTATTTATAGTGAATTATTATTATTATCGGCTCCTCGCTCGCAAGTCTGCAAACTGTTTTTCCATCCCTTCGTCGTTGTTATCGCCCCCTTACCTCTGCGTACTGTGGGGGCTGAACGTCGACGACTGACAGAGAGACCCTCCGCGTTTTTTGTTTTTGTTTTTTTTTGTTTTTGGGGGGTGGGGGGCTGATTTTGTGCATCTCGCTCGAACTCGTTTCTGTCGCTCACTATATTCGTTCTCCATCCTCTTTTTTTTTTTTTTCAAAATGGGAAATTCACGTTTCCGCGTACACCCGAAGCTACCCCGCCGTGAGCGCGCCACCGTCGCGAGTTTGTCAGTAAAAGCGCAAATTAAATATATGGAGCATCCATGTATAAGTTTGACTGGGCAAATAAATCACCGTAAAATGTCACCGTCTTGTCGGTTGACAAAAGCACTGGCGAGTGCTTTGTGCGAGGATGGCGGAGAACGATGCGAGGGGCGATGGAGGGGAACGTGAACGAGGGGTGCAGGGGGCACGGTAGCTCCGATGAAGAAAATAGTGAGTCGGTGTGGTGTGCGTATGATGAAGAGGTTCGAGGGGCAGTAGTAGTGACACAATGTAATGCACCCCCACCCCTTGCCTTTTTTCCCTTCATCTCAGAGACCCCGCACACCGATGCCCTCACTCCTAGTTTCTACTCTTTCTTGTTCACTTCACTAAATTCGTAGTCTATTCAGCCGTTTTGTATTTTTGGCAAAAGCTGAATAAAATTTGTGTTCCTCTGTCGTGTCGTGGTTATTTTAAAACTTTTTTTTTGTAGCTCTCAAGTCTTTTGCATCGTTGATTCTTCATTCATTTCGGTGCCTTACTTAAAATTTTTTTCCGTCGTGATTTTTCAACTTTTGGGGCTTCTGTCGAGCACATGCATATTATTATAATTTCTAATAAAGCTTATCTAATTCTATATGGGAAGAATTACACTTTTTCGTTATTTTAAATAAAAAATTGGTGCATGTTTTGGGCTCGTTAAAATATTTCTCGAGTGTCATTTATTCTTTTTTTCGAATCGCAATCGTCCATAACTTCAAATCTGTAGCGGAAAGGAAATTTGAAAAAATCAGAAAAAGGTCCCGCAGAAACCAAGAGACACGAATAGTCTACTGAATTTTATTCACCCCTTGAACATCGAGTGTTGCTGAACTTGAAAAAATAATTATTCTTACAATGCTAAAATTTTCATTTCAACCTATACGCATAAATAGTAAAACTAGAACAGTACATGGACGCAATTTGTAGGCATTTTTTAAGTGACCAAAATTAATAACTATAACATGCATAATTTGAATAATGTTGTTATTTTTGTTTAGTAGGGGAAATTTATTTAGTCACTTCCCCATACTTTCACTAAGTGATTAGGTATGACTTACTATTCGGATGTTGAAAATGAAATATATAGCGATAAATAAATTAGAAAATAATCGAATGTTATAACGAAAAATTAGTTATCAAAAATAATTACCAAGTATTTAGCTCACATGATGTACGTTTTGTTGGTTTTGTCATGGTTTAGCCCATCCAAAAGTTGCATTAGCACCGGTTGGAATCGGGTCATAGTTGTATTTTTATTGGTTTTAGTTTGTTTTTTGTCAGATTTTACTTTCACACCCAGCACTTTTTGGAAACGGACTCATTGATTTGATTATAAATACATGGCTGTTATTGTGACTTCCATCTATTCTTGTCACGTATTACGGAATCCGCCTAATTTGAAAAGTGATTCTTGGTTGGGAAGTTATGGGGCATAAGAACATCAACTATTAACCCATCCGTGTACAATATTTAAAAAATTCCATCACCCTTAACCGAGAAATTCTTTGAAATTAGTATATTTTTATACATCGGGGAGCTATACTTGGCTACCATCATGTCGTTCAGAGAGCTCGTTCAGGGAGCTCCATGTCGCTAGTTCCCCACCTACTGAATTCTGAAATTTTGACACATGCATTCGTTTGTGCTACGTTTGTGCTGGTTTGTGCTGGAATTTTCATCGTTTGTGCTGCTTTCCCTTCAGAGATATTTGAGAAAAACATTTTCAAGGTCAGTGGGGAACTAGCGACATGCTCTTCCCCACCAAAGAGATATTGGAAATCCGAATGAGCCATTTGTTTGTGCTACGTTTGTGCTGGATTGTGCTGACCTTTTTTTGGTTTGTGCTGCAAACCCCTCCCCTCTAGTGAGTGTATAAGTGTTTGAAAAATTTTCGAATTTTGCTTCTATATAAGCTAACCTCTTAGCACCTACACACTCACTAGAGGGGAGGGGGTGACAGCACAAACCAAAAAAAGGTCAGCACAATCCAGCACAAACAAATGGTATTAGTTTTGAACCTTTCTGACAAGTTTGAAAATTTCATACATTCAAGGGTATGAGCATTTGTTTTGGTTGTGGAGGGAAGAGGGGAGCAGCACAAATGAAATAAATGGCAGCACAATCCAGCACAAACGTAGCACAAACGAATGCATGTGTCAAAATTTCAGAATTCAATAGGTGGGGAACTAGCGACATGGAGCTCGTTCAGGGAAAATTCTACCAAACACCCCCTTGCACCTTCCCATATAGATTCTGCAAAAATGACGTCAAATTATCGTTTATACTTTTTACTGATGAAAATTTATCTTCAAAATGATTTGATGGATAACTCGCGATATGTGATAAGTTTTTTTGTAGCTGATTGGAGAATGATAGATTCCCACCAGTGAAATATAAAGAAATGAACTTTCTATATCGAAAAACCATTTTTCAACATTATATAGGTTTATTGCGTCTGATTTCGGACGCTGCAAGTCTGCAAGTGTAGACAAATGTATAAAAGGAAGCGATATTGGTTATCGCAAGTGGACTAAACATAATGCAATTTTAGCAATTTCAGTTTTAATTAATGATTTGTTAATTAGGTTATTCATTCCACAATTGGTCGCTGATTCTCCTAAAATTCTTCACCATTGAAATAATTTGACGAAAAATCCAAATATTTACGCGTATGGCCTAGACTACTATAATATCAAAGCTGTGTACAAAGTAATTTAACGGTATGCAGGAAAAGGAACAACCAAAGCTACTGTACATTTAGGTATTGTTTCTATACCTGTATACCCACTGCGTCAGGTGTTCCCAGGTTTCATTTATTTGCTCATTAATCGCTTAATGTACCGGTGTATTACTACACTACTCGTATACACTCACTCACTCGCAGATACAGTTGCAAACGAATGGAAAAATATTGCCGTAATGGTACAAATTGGAAATTAAGGGGGAAAACTCGATAGCATTTTTAGCATTGGTATTTTGAAAAGATATTGTGGGGGGAAAATGTGTTTTTTATTTTCATTAGAAAATTATGCCTAATCCGAACTAATGATGAAAAAAAAAAAAGTTTAAATGTGGCAGCTGATTGAGGAGAAAATTGAACTCGAGGTTGATAACCCACGTTCGAACATAATTGGGCCAATGGCAAAAAGTGTATACGTTGAATGAATAATATTTGTGTGAATGAAGAATCTGTGTTAGTTGATACTTGAAATTAATAGCGCAATGTCAGATTTTAGCCATCACATTTTTCCCGAGGCATATATAGCGTAACTAAAATTAATTAAAAATTGAATCTATAAATTTTAATACGTGTCATACCATAATTAGTATGTAGTTTTTGGATCACTGGGATGCAAATTGCAATCATATGAATTGACGTGAGTTATGTGATTTTGCGAAAAGAACCATTATTTACAAATATTTTATTTTGAAAATGTGAGGGATAAACTTCGCTGCTATATATAGGAGCTTTTTCAATACTCGACCAAAGTTTTTTGATGAATCCATGTAGACCTGAGATCGCTGAAAAGTATTTGTATTTGTCTACCAGTGCATTTTTTAGTCTCAGGAAGGTATCGGGAAGACTAAAAGAAAAGCCTTCTGTGGAAAAAATTGTGTGAAGCTTTCAAACCTCGCTCCTATATTTCTTCTCTGCAAAAAATTTTGAGCGTAAATTATACTGTAATTTAATCAATATGAAAATTACCTAATTGTAAATTTTCTATCAGCGATGGTGACAAAAAGTCCGGAATCAGGAGACAAAAAAACTGTAAAAAGCTTCGTGAAACTTTCGTAACAAGATTAGCTCTACACCTACTCAATTTCGTTGATTGAATAAATTTCTGAAACGAATCCGTTTTTCGTACACCAATTTATATATAGATATAAAAGTACCGTACACAAAGAATAGATTTGTGTAGCCGGTGCTCCATCGTGGCGAAAAAGTAAATGAGAGATGGAGGTTTTAATTTTTTTTCCTCTCGTTTTTGCTGTATTTTTGGGAGATCTAAAAAGCGCATGTGCGTCGCGACGACGTTGAAAACACATTTTTGAAAAGGGGGAGGGGGAACAATTCGTCTTCCCTTGAATTATAATGTGTGTGTGCAGCACCGCTGCTGTGTTAAAAAAGGGGTCGAGGGGGCAGAAGGAAGAAATGACAAAGGCGCCACTTGGTGGTACACTGAGGCTCGAGTGTGTGTTTTCAGTATTTGAAAATGTTCATAATCTGACGGTCTGTGGGAGCTGGGGGTGAAGCAAATTTAAGCCGATCCGCAATTTGCGATTTTTGGTGACGGGTTTTTCTAATTTTTGCAGTTGCCAATTGTTTAGTAGTTTCAAAGCAGCTTTACAAAGCCATTCTGTGTGCGTCGATTGGTGATATGTTGTTAACCGGTGATAGCAGTAAATATAATTGAAATTCGTTACGAATTTTTCGCGATTTTTATGCTCATATTGCAATATTTTTGTTGGCTGATAGTTGTTCAGTTTGATCTGTCGCATCGATTTTTCCTTTTTTGTGCCACTTTGTTGGTTTTTTGAAAATCTAGTGATGTGTTCGATGGGTAACTGTGCACGTGCTGATTGATAAATGCTCCGGGAAATGATAGAGTATGTGTCATCGAATATTTTATAATAATAATTTTTTCACAGCTATAAGCGTATGCCATGAAAAGCCTTAATTACCTTACAATTTCTTAGTTATAGATTCCCCTTTTAAGATGAGTAGATGACCAAGTACAAAAAATTCACAAGTCTATAGTACCTATTATTAAAAATAATATTTAAACAGTGATATGCAAGAAGGAGATAAGTTAACTTTTTTCAAAAACTGAGTTCTTGCAAGGTTCAATGGTACGTATTAGAAATACACGAAGTCCTATACTTACAATAAAAATATTCATCCCCCAAAATGCAACCGAAGGTAAGGTGCTACGGTGCTACATAAGAAGGCTATGTCACATAAAAGTGTTTATTTGCTTTCCTGTAAAATTTTAAAATGTGGACTTATCGCCTTCTTGCATATCACTGTTTACTTATTAATACAAAATACTTTCTCTTCATCTTCAGTAAACATGGAAGAGTGAGAGAAATCACGATCGACAATATATGATTCAACAATATATTGTGGCATGAAAATACTGCCACTAATATCCAGTATTTTAATTATAATTTTGGGAAAACTAAGTTTTTGTTTTTTGATAACTTACGAAAGTTGAGAGAAATTCAATAAAAAACTTTCGAGTAATCAGTATTATATATGTAGATTAGTGAATGCAATCATCACCTTGCCTTAATAAATAATATGATGATAACATAAGTGTGACGTATGTAAGAGGTACTTTAAAAATAGCTATTGCAGATGAAGCTGAGTTTGGTAATGATTGACTAAGTATAATGTGAAGAAAAAAGTGTGAAATGTTACACGTGCGTTGTTTGTGTTTTGTTTTTTTCTTGTTAATTTTATGTAAAAACCGAAGTGGTATCTTGGGAAAATGAGACGATGGGTGCAGTTTTAGTTCTATTGTCCCGACCACATATCTGTGGTCCCGACCTTTGGAAATACATAATTAGCGCTACTGTTCCGTTTTTATGGGAAATTCTATTTTAACTTTGTAGAATTTAAATGGTGATTTCATAAAATTTTGAGCAAATTCTATTGCGACGGTTAAATTATTGATTATTTTTGTTTCAATTTTTCGAGTAGTTGAAAATTAATACTCATCCTTTGATAACTGTACAAAAAAAAGTTGTCTTTTCATTTCTCCATGGACCTTTTTAAATCAGAACTAATGTTGATGGCTTTTTTTTTTTTTGGTTCAGTTATTATGACCGAATTTATTGCTGAAAATCCATGAAATTCACGTAGAACGTTATAATACTATCGTCCCTTTTACAAGTAAATGTATGGCTTATTTTTTTAGTTCAAGTTGCAATACTTAAATATAAGTGTACTCATACTATAATTTTTGCCTCTCTTTAATTAAATATTAATGTGATTTTTCAAATTAGCAGTTTCGACTTATGTCTGTAGGTATTAGTAACGTGAAATGAAGATGGACTAAGATTAAAATGTATATGTTGTTGTCAATATTAATTATAAGGTATTATAGATAATTTTTAGTCATTTTTTATTTTGCCGGCATTTTTTAAATTTACAATTTTTTCCTAATATTGCCTAGACCAAGTAAAGAATGATCCGATTTTCACCGCCATATTATGCCTGCCTGAACCGGCGGACAAAATAGATTAAAAAAAACGGAAATGAAAAATACCTAAGACAATTTACATTTTACCTGAAGAAAGAGTTGGGCAAACGCAAAATACATTTATATGAGACATGTAAAATCGGATGTAAACTTAGTCAACATTATGTAGACTATCTAGACCAATTTAATAATGCCTAGACAAAATATACAATGTTATGTAGAATATCTAGACTATTTTAATAATGCCTAGACAAAACAGACAAAACTGAATTTTACATATTTGTTATGTTGAATACCTATAGATAGATGAGAGAACGTTATTAAATTGTCACCACCCACCTCCTCTACCCCTAAATCATTCGTTCTCACCCACCTCACCAACAACAACATAATAAATTCTCAACTACCACACCAACCACCACATTCTCTTCAAATACACACCTACCTCACCAAACCATTAACATGGTCTAGATAGTCTACATATTCATTTGTAAATTTACATCAGGTTTATTTTATTTTCTACATTTTTAATTTCTATTATAATATCTTCCGGTTGGCATTATGAATAATGGCTAGACAATCACGACCTTCCGATTTATTATCAATTTTGACCACACCGGTTCAGGCAGGCATTGTGAATATGGCTAGGCAAAACATATGGTAATTCATTTTGACTAGTCAAAGTGGAAAAAAATATGTCCATATCAATAATGCCTGCAAAATAAAAACCGACTCAAAATTATACATTTCTACTAAAAATCAAAATTGACTGCGACATATACAAATCATCTCCACCCATATATGTGTATGGGTAGAATTGCATTGAAAGTTAGCTTCGTGTAAAAGTGGATATCATCGAAGAAACTGATTTTCACAAACTTTGCCAACAGATTAGGATTTAAGGAGCCCATATTCACTTTTTACCTTGTTGCAGAATGTTTTGTTTACTCACTCGTACCATTCAGTTGTCTATAAATAAAATGGTTTTTTTAAAACATCTCGTTCCTTTTGTATAAAGAGGTATATGCTTACTTGCATTGCATTCGGGACTTCCTAGGTTGGAAACGAATGGAAGAGATTTTCATTTTTGAAGATCATTTATACAAAAAGTTTTAATGAAATGAGGAAAAATGTGATATACATGTTGACACTGTAGATACTGGAAGAGTCATACGCGGGTCTTTGGAAGGATCATTCACCGAACCAAAAAACGTGTACAAAAATTCCACCGATATATTGACGGAGACGAATAATGATAGAAAATACCGTAATGAAAATTTTCGTAATTTAATTCGTGGTCTACGTTATCAGTATCGAATAGATAGGTACAGCATCAACGATTTCACTTACTCGTTCTGTGTTTCTTTCCTCTCAGCTAATTCATTTCCATCCCGTCGTCTGAAACGATCGTTGATAGAAATAATATAGCTCCTCCTTTTGTATTTTAAACGAACAAACGGAAATTTAAATAAATTTTTTTTTCCTTTTTCAAGTGCACTAGCCCCAACAGCGCATAACAATATGGAGATGTTATTAATATCATCGTGGGATATACACAGTGCCTACCAAATATTATAGAATATATAGTACCTTTACAACGAGTCTTCGCTGTAATATCTGTTTATAAAATGCCTTCGGCTTTTCCAAGGGTTGCCCAAACTGCGTGAAAGTTTAGTGTGTTCCGCGTCGAATCGTCTGAACAGCAGCAGCACCATCACCACCACCACCACCACCACCACCACCACCACTACCACCACCACCACTACTACCACCACCACCGCCACCAACAACAACAACAACAAAAATAACCCCTACGTGAAAAGCACCGTAAATTTTCACAAGTGGTTTACGATTTTCGCACCCAAACAGCCTCATAACATTTTATGTGGTGTATGTGTCTGCGAGGTGTAGCTCTATTTTCGATCAAATTCATTGCGCCTTTCCGCAGTAAAAAGAAGCAAAAGAAAGCAACAAATCAGTCGACGAGTTTAAAATTAATTCGTTACTGTTTTTTCTTTTTTTTTCATCACGTGTGCCCAGTATTTTCTCTTAATTGACATTTTATTTATAAAACTAGCGTTGCCAAGGTTGGCACAGAACAAGGTGGTAGGAAACGAGGTTGGGGTTTCGTGAATAAATGTGGAAAATGATTCTCAGTAAATTTTTTGCAGTGTTTATAATGTTTCTGTTAACTTTTAGTCAGCTATTAATCGGCGGTTTTTAAAAAAGTTGTAAAACTAGACCACGATTGTCCTTATAATCAGCCCTATCAATAGTATTTTATTATAGGTCTTATAAATGAGAAAAGTTTTTTGCGTATGAACGGACTACCTAACGCGACCAATATTTATTTCAGACTCTCCAAGATTTTACAGTAATAAGCAGGACGACAATATTATAGTTTTTGCCCTACAAATTTCATAATACGAGTAGTATTGCACTGTTGGATTAAAGCGATATCTTCCATAGCGTATGAACTCCGGATCTCCGGTAGAAAATCAAGTTTCTCCGATTTAACTTATAGAAAGAACATCGTACCTCTATTTTGGTAACTGCTGGATGTTCGCTTAAAAAATGATTCATAGACAAAGAGTGAGCTTGGAATAGGAAAATAAGTGAAGGTATGGTCCGAAATGGGATATTAAGCGAATCAATCAAAATTTTTATATATGTCAGTTGTCTGTATTAACGTTTTAATTAAGTCTTTTTTGCCCTTTCGTGCTTCTCCTTCCTAAGTTCTTTTTTTTCTCTCTCGAATATTTCTTTATTCCTATAGGTGCTGATGAAAAAATGTATTGAAGTCTGGTCGACAATTCGTCGAATGCTTATTTTTTTCTTCTTTGTATTTGTTAACCGACAGCCCACAAAACTGAGCAGTGAGTTTCTAAAGTTGAAAACAGTTTTTGTGATTGTTTGTGAATGGAACGTTCAAATAATGTAAAAGTTTTTTGCTCTTATTTGTTATTCATGCAGAGTGTGTACTCGTAGGTATTGTGTTGTGCGTTCATCGATTACTTACTTGGTTTTAGTGTGCCTCGAAATTTGGTGAAATGTGAAACTGGTTGGGTGCTCAGTATAATTATAGATTATATTTGTAAAATTGTCAGTGTCTATTCGAGTATTATGTGTTCGAATTTTATTCATTCGTGTTTATTTAATCAACATACTCGTATGTCAATTAAAGAATTCGGAGGAGCTTTGAGAAAAATTTTAATTTTTTGAAAATCGAGAGTGTTGCTTTAGGTAGAGGAGTAATAATTTGTATATTTACAAATTTAGTTTCACGCCTGTAAGTAGAAAGTAGTTTACCTCAGTCATTTCTGTTGGCGTTTGTGTCGACAAACGTATTGTACTCTTGCTGACGCGCAGTGTAACATAAATTGCCCAAAAAGGGCTTATAATTCAACCTGAAGAAGATATAGTGGCCAAAAGTTGAATACAAAAGTCATATTCCTATGTAATTTTTGACGTAGATTGCAAATTTTTAGTTATTTTTTTGATAGGGGCAGCTGAAATGGTAAAAAGGGAGGGGGAAAAGAAAAAATGTTATCAAAATATGGTGTTGGTATTGAAAGTGTATAAATATAATACTCCGAATTCAAATCTGAGGTTGTTTTGGCGATTAAGCTGCATTAAGAAAAGATGGGTGAGCAAAAATGAAAAATTTTGCAAAACAAGCTTTTACAATCATTTTTGGCATGTTTCTCGAAAACTTGTTGACTGATTTGAGGTGCTTTTTCCTAGATCACATCGTAATCAAAGTTGCAGTGGGTCTTTGGGTAGAATTATCACACAATAATAAATATCAATCTACTTTTTTCAGCTTCATGTTTTGTTATTTTTGGTACATGTAAAAAACTTCAAATATTGTTTTAGAGGCTATGTGCTAGTTGGGGCAGCCGATTTGTTTTTCATTTTGTAGTATAAATTACTATCCAAATGAGAACTGAATTTCAAGATCGGCCAAAAAAGTTATAGCCTAAAATGTCCTAATTTTGTACTAATTTTTAGGGTAATTTCTATATTTCGTTTTGAAACACACAATTAAGTTAGCTTAATGGAATCAAAAAGTATAGAATGTATTTACTTTCAAGTTCCATCACAATGTTTTGCTTATGTCTCAGATAAAATTCAAAACAGATATGCCGCACATTATAGAAATTCAACGCAAGCGCATCAACACAGAAAATCTGAGGAAATGCCGTTTTATGTCTGCTAAAAGGAGTTGGAGAGGAAAAAAATTGTGAAAACGTTGTCTCCATACTATCTACTAGTTGAGGCAGCCATTTTTCCAAGTTTTTATAGAGTTCGATTTTTCCCTATTATGAGTCTTTTTTGAATGATTCGTTACACTGTGTGACGTTGTGTGTATATTTAGTGTAGGTATTACAAAATATTGGAGCTCATCTATTGCTTCTGTAACAAACTTCGTAATCATTATTACTCGTAATACCTTATTTTTGGTTCCTATGCACTAATATACTGATTCCGAAGCTAGTGGATTGAGAGCATCATTTTGAAGTGTCGCGAAAGAAGCAATGCTGCAAAAAAAAAGTCATACTGGCGTTGTTGGAGTACCTGCTGTACATGTATAGTCATCTGATTTCTTTTTTTTAAAATAATATTATGATTAACAAGGGAACTATCAGAATTGTCCGACGCCAATCCCAATGAAACCCCCCTTAAAAATTATGTCACCACTCAAGTATACCTCAACGCCATATTTCGTCTATTTCAAATAAGCCGCTTCAAATTCTTCAGTTGTAGGTAAAGTTGAAAATTTGCATGTGCGAATTGGAACGTATTATAATGATGATAGTGAAAAAGTAAAACATGTTTTTTGACTTCTTGAATACTTGACCTCTCTTTCTCTATACTACGTATACAGCGCAGCGGTTGTATTCTAGTCTTCGCAATTTTGATCTGAAAAGAGTTTTGTGATGGGTATAAACGTTTCCTCCAATTGGAAGCTCGTGCGATTCGATCATTCTGGAGAGATCCTATGTTTTTAAATTTTCCTTTAATTTAGTACTTAGTATAGACCTTTCAGTTGCTTAGGAAATGATATTTACGTATGTCAACGTCAAAAATCGCAGCATACACATATACCTACCACAAATATAATTTTAATTCTGTTCATTAAAGTTCTACTTTGAGGTCGGAAATTCGGAAACATATAAAAATTAATACTACATGTGTACGCATATATTATATTTTATATTTTAAAAAAATTTACATCTTCAATGCTATCTCGATGGATGCTTAGTGACAAAATTCTTGAATTTAATTAGCCTCGCTCTATAACGAAGTATGTAACTGTGTATAGCATATTATTAGTATCTTGGTTACTTCTATCTATTATTGTAGAAACTTTATGCTCAATTCCTCAACTTAATTCGTTTAAAAAGTTGTGGATAAATATTTGTTTAGGATTTTTCTTACCTATATGGATCGTCCCATCTTCCATTTTATGATACGGACGTTGCGTTTTCATCAGCAATTTTTATCCTTCTAAAAAAAGAAATGCCTCGGTACTTTAAATTGAGCACTTTGTTGCGAAAAGATAGGAATCAAAATGAAAGATCGAAAAAAAAAATTATGGAGAAAGAAGTTGAGAAAAAAGTGCGAGACTGTGGAGTGAGGAAAAAAAAAGAAGGAGAATGCGTCGTACGAAACGCGAATCGAACCCTATTTATTGGATGCATCCATCATGGCTGTCTTCTCTAATGAATTTTTTACACCCTACTGTTTAGAATGATCCCTTTTGGTGAGCGAGAGGGAAAGAATGAGAAAGAATGAGCGAGTGATAGGAAAGAAAAGTGAAAAAAAGTAGAAAGGAGGAAAAATAGGGAAGGAAATACTTGCGTTTCGCCTTTATTCGATACTTTCAAGTTTGCATTAAACCCCCTCTTTCACCCCCAGCATTGCGTATATTATACTCATTTGATTCTATCTAGAATATCTCTAGAGATACCATAACAGATTATGCCTCTGGTCGCAAGTATTCATTATTAGTCTGCATTGTACGAGTGTGATTAGAATCCGCTGATATAAAGCAAGACCTTACCATTTTATAACAATTTATACCCCCTTTGTTTAAATCCATAAAACGTAGAAAATTTAATTCAAGAAATTAGGTCACGATTTCTTCGAAATTTTCATCATTTTGTGATAGGTACTTTAACCTAGGTACCTGCTCTGTACTCTCTACCAACGTACAGTATAATTCAAGTTTTTGCTATCGAAAAGTCTGCAGTCTGCTGCACTCGAGAAAAGGTTAAAATCTTTCTGATTAAATATTCGTACTGAAGTGAAGTAACCTTTGATGTGCCATGAGTTGAACCGTTTATAAAAAATATCTATTCTATGTAGGAGGTCGAAATAGGTATCCCAAATTCTTTATACAGGTCGATGTTTTGTGGTTTGGTTACGTTCAAAATATTTTCACCTTTGGTGGTGCAGTTCCAAGTGAAAGTGTAGAAAATTCGAATTGACAGATACGATTTTGCGCTACTTCTATCTACGAGGGTTGCTTTTTAGTGAAGTAAGTAAAAGGAATTCATATTATTTTCGCAACAAATGCCTTTTAGACATTTTATGGTCTTGTGTAGTTGGGAGAATTGATTGGTTTTGGTGAAAAATTTTGAATTTAACTGAGGCTATTTTTCAAGTTACTCGAAGATATTGTTTCTATTAAGATTATTTTCAATAGAGAACAGACTAATCTACACAGATTTAAATTCATACTCGTATGTAATTTTGTGTAATGAAAGCCTTTTCAAGCATTCGAAAATTCTTTATAACCCAAAATCGATTTTATTGGTATGATTATGATGAAAGAGATGAGAATTGTGTGCAGAACCGATTTAATTTCTGTGCGTAACGTCTTGCTGTTCGTCTTTAGGGCCATACTCGTATTTGAGCGAAATTTTTCGCTTAATCTCGTGCACTTTTTAATTTAGTTTTTAATTTACGAGTTCATGGAATAAGCCGATGAAAGGGGAAAAATACTGGAATTTTTTTAGAGGTCTCATTACTTTTAACGATTTTCATAATTTGCTAATTGACATGTAATTTGCGTCCGTGTGCTGAGAAAAAACAACGTGAATGCTGTTTTTCAGTTTTTCTCCTACATGTCTTCGGTTAAACAGAGGATATGAGCTGCAGAATTTGTTTCTTTTTTTATCTTCTCACTTTCTCTCTCTCTCTCTCTCTCTCTTTCTCCCTCACTCGACTGATTGTGAATCGATAAAACTCGATTTAAACGATTTTGGCAGCGTCAAAGATCAAGATTGTTCAACAGACAAAAAATTACTGAAATTTTGTGACTTCAGTCGATTCGGATTATGTAATAACAATTCTTTTCGGAGTGATGTGATGTAATTGTTAATAGCTTGTTTTTCTCGATTATTGAGTTTTAGAATAGAAAAGGTTGGAAATCCTTTCATTGTCAAATTGATCATAGTTTTGATGAAAATTTAAAAAATTCATTTTTAATAATGTGCTGATTAAATTAAATGTTATAGATGTGTTATAACTAATACTTGCAGGTCTCATCTTTAGAATGTGGAAAAGTTTGAAGCTGCAGTACTCTCAGTAGGTGAGAAAAGGTAGTATTTACCTACGTTGGCATAGTCTCTCTCCTGGTTAATTGGTTTAGGAGAATCTGTATGTGCATTTCAGCTGTATGTTTAGTTGCTGAATTATCACTGAACTGACTAAAAGGAATAATCATAAAATTATTTAAATCAGATATTCAGTGCTATCTTACTGGGGCATGTGTGCTCATAAAATATTCGCTTACCTGTGTAAAAATAATACATTATAGTTCATCCGTTAGTCGTTACAGCTCTAATTGCACTGTTAAAAGCTAGTAGTTCGTGGAGTTGGTATTGTCACACTTAGTTTCGTGTATTTTCACTGCATATAATAACTTGGGCACGTGTTGAAATTTAGCCAACCTCTCGTAAATCTTGTGTTATGTATACGAAAATCATCTAATTGTCTACAGTCTTGTCTCTGTTGCTTATGAGGAACCGCATAAAAACTTCTTGTAGTAGGTACAGCATTGCAATTTACACACCTATTCTCAGCCTTTTCCCCGAAACTTTCCCCGCACTTGCGGAAAATACGAGCAAAAAAATGAGCGAATAAAACGTTCAACTAGTTGCCCTTGCAAATGTTTAAGGTACTACATAAAAGAGAGAGGAGAGAGGAGACCGAAGATACGAAAACACTGGAGTATGAAAAAAAAAATTACTGCCGTATATAAATCTTACCGAAATAAGTTGCCAGTGAAATCATTAAACGGCGTGCAAAAGAGGAGCAAAAAAAAGGACACGAGAGAGCAGACGGAGAGGAGCAGCAGAAAATCGACTCCCACGAGTCTGAGAAATCAAACGGCTGCGTAGTGCGGTTTAGGTGCGTGTACACCCTTATCCTTAATGATGGTGGTGGCGGGGGGAGGGAGTGGACTGACGTTAAAGGGGTTGTTAGATGACGAGGGGGTAGAATGATGTCGAAGAGGGGTGGATTTTGTCGTCGTCATCGTAGTGTATTCAAAGATGGTTGGGATGGCGGTGGAAATCGCGAGCTGCGGAGGCGTGGGGGAGGGGGCTACGTCGCGTGTTTCTCCTCTGGCTGTGCTGTTTGCGGAGAAAAAAGTGCTTACGAAACGCCGTCGACGACGATGTGCGGGTGTGAGGAGAGAAGAGGTGCGAAAGAAGAGTCTGGTGGTTGGGGATGGGTACGCTGCCACTCTCGGCTCGGCGTGAATACGATGAGGAATAAGCGAAGCACCAGCGAAGAGAGCCAACGGAAAAAGGGGGGGGGGTATGGCTGGAGTTTTTAATGTAAGGGTGGTTGGCCATCGATCTTCTGTCTAAACGAGTTGCAGTGCTGTCAGGACTCATCGCGAAAGGGGATTTTTAATCTATTTCCATCTTCGTTCGACTTCTTTTTTCCTTATCCTCGTACACTTTTCTCAGTTCGTCTCATCTTTCTTACTATTAGTTTTAGTTTACATTACTTAAGTCGCCTCTGTAAAAAATATGCGTTCTCCTTGGTGTGTTGGAAAATTGCCTTGCGTTGTATGCTGACATTGCAGATTCTCCGCGTGCCTTTTTGTGGATTCGTATACAAAAAACATAATAACCGGCCAATTAATACACTGAGAGAAAAGAGTAGTACTCATTACTACGTATATAGTGTAGTAATTTTTCTCATCGAGTTAAAAAAAATTATTATTTTATGGTAATAATTCTAATACGATAGTAAAATATATTACAAAAAATAATTTTACTATTTTGTTTAGCAATTTCCGCTACAATTATGAATTTTCCCAGTTTTCTTATCCTGAATTAGTAAAAAGTTTTGTTGAAATTTCTCTCAGTGTTCGGATATGAAGAATTGAAAACTTATTTTCGAGAATAATGAGGTAAACTTGATATTATATTAGTTGACAGTCAGTGAGGTGAAATTAATCTTTCAAGGGTAAGCATCTGCATTGGTTGTGACCAATGGCTTCCGCACTGAGCATATAAAGTGGGTCATTCTTTACATCACTATTTTGAATGAAAACCCTGTGTTTTACTTTTACAAATACACTGCGAAAAATTTCAATGGTAGGTAATTCTTACAATTTGAATGGAAAAACTGAGACTATTCAAGCTCCAAGTCACTAGTTCCCCACCTATTGAATTTTGAAATTTTGACACATGTATTCGTTTGTGCTACGTTTGTGCTAGTTTGTGCTGACCTTTTTTTGGTTTGTGCTATCACCCCCTCCCCTCTAGTGAGGTATAAGTGTTTGAAAAATTTTCAAATTTTGCTTCTATATAAGCTAACCTCTTAGCACCTACACACTCACTAGAGGGGAGGGGGTCTCAGCACAAACAGAAAGGGGAGCAGCACAAACGAAATAAATGGCAGCACAAACCAGCACAAACGTAGCACAAACAAATGGCCCATTCGGATTTCCAATATCTCTTTGGTGGGGAAGAGCATGTCGCTAGTTCCCCACTGACCTTGAAAATGTTTTTCTCAAATATCTCTGAAGGGAAAGCAGCACAAACGAAGAAAATTCCAGCACAAACGTAGTACAAACGAATACATTGTGTCAAAATTTCAAATTGCAGTAGGTGGGGAACCAGCGACATGGAGCTGACAATTCAAAATTTATAATAAATATTGCCACAAAAATATTAAAATGTTCTATCTAAGATTAGAATGTTCTACAAACACTAAAGGATATTTACAATAACTAGTCAATTGTCCTTTTTTTCCTAAAAAAAAAAATAGTAAAAATTACTATTCATTTTTTTCTGTGTGTAGATAGAGATCGATGCATGCAACTGAATCAAACCCAAGAGAAGTTCAGTTTTTAAAAAAAGTGGAGTTATCTCTTCTTGCGTAACGCCGTTCTGTAACACCTTTTGAAGACTGAAATACCAACGTGTTATCATTTGGTCCAAGTGCTCTTGGACTATTGACTCTCGAAGTAAAAGACAATTATTAAAAAATCCGAATTATCTTTTTCGATATGGTCGATATGTTTTGCATAATAATTTCGGCTCTATGGGTGGACCAACAACCGTGTGCGAACCCAATAGATGTCACAAATATTTTTCGGATTTTTCGCCAACAATAGATGCTGGTTTCCAAGGAAGAAGGAAAAAGAATTCAGTGTAGTCCTATGACTAAATCGTCACCCCTCCCTTGGAAACTGTATTGCTTTTATTATAGAGTTTGTCAAAACAAAGATTTCTTTCGAAGGCGAAGTTACATAATCGTGTGAAAAATCGGAGAAAACGTGGCATGGCAGCAAAAAAAAGAAAAAAAAGAAAAGAAATTCGATCTTATTGAATTGATTCACAATTCACATAATGGGTGCGATAGCGATAAAAGATCGACATGGAGCCAGTCGATCTGTTATTTCTTTTGTCTTTTGATTTCTCTGAATGTCTCTGAACTTAGTTCCTTATATTGTACCTTTTTCTCAGTGTTAGCTTGTCTTATGAATATTTCACATTTTAACTCCAGTGGAGTCTGGAGAATACTGAACTGGACTCATTTCCGATTTGATCGTCTTCCAAGGTAGTTCATCTTTTTCATCTTAGACAAGTAAAGTGCTTTTGCAGAACTCTTGAAATGCTAGTCCATTGCTAGATAACTAGACGTTTGGTTGGATTTTCAAATCCTTTCATTGCTTTAATTTTATTTTTTAGTAAGTTCGAAGTTATGAATTTAATAAATGTTGCACGTTTTCATGATATTTGTGAATTAATTGTGTCGATTGTTTATGACGGTAAAGCACAACGAAGAGATGCTATTTGGCGTCGAAAATTAGGTAAGATCTATGTGTATAAACGAAGGTTTTCAACTATTTTTTGGGGTATCGAGTTTGAAGAGGTGCTCCACTTATCCAATTTTTGAAGAAAATCCTTGGACAGTTTTATGTCTGTTTGGCTGATCTTTGTTTACTTATAACTATAGGTATAAAAGTACTTTATTTATAGTGGAAAGCTTGAGGTTTGGTTTAATTTATCTTAATATAATGATTGAAAATGGAAAGGAAAAAGACTAATTGGTAGTTGCCGCTATTGATTCGTAGTTATTAATAAGTACGTGTTTGAGGGTAATTTCTTACCATTCACTCTTGCAATATTGACTTACTCAAATAAGAAACAGTTTTCATGATTTTTATTTTTCAAATTGAATGGTTTCCGGTTGAAAATATTTCCGTAATGAAAGTGTTTCAGAATGACATATGTTATCTGTCTAAAAAAAAAAACGTTGTTTCTTCAAAACAAGGTTACGTTTGATTTCTTAGATGTGTTTGATAATTTATCTATAGCCTATTTGTTATTTTTTAAACCATAAATTACATTAAAACCCATTAAGTATACATATAGGTGCATGGTTTTCTGGACGAAATTTGCGAATAAAATTATAATTTTTGAGAACTAGTTTATTAACATATTTGGTTGGATATGTATACTTGTACGAGTATATTCATCATTTTTAAATTGAAAATTTTCTTACTTACTCGTATTTGGATTGAAAACAGCTTGATTTTTGAAAGAGGTCGTCATGAATGTTTTTGGTTACTACAAGTAACTTACCTTTAAAATGTTTATAAATTATTGTGAAACGGAATTTTTTTGCCCTATTTTTTTTAAAAACCCGAATGGTGGTCATTAGTGATGAAATATAGTAAACCAGATGTAGATATTAGTGTATCACTTAAATTTACGAAATATTAGATATACATTTCATATAGACTCAGAATTTTACAGTTATCAATTCGTTTTAAAAATATTTGTTTAACTTGTCATAGTATATATGAAACAACTTCGTACCAAAAAATTGGTTTGGCAGTTGTAAATTAATTCATCTATCTTTGAAAATTCTGATAAAATTTTCCAAATCTTTGTATTCCAAGTCTGGTTTATTCACAGGATGGCTGGAGTAACAAGAATTTATTTTTCATGTTTCTGTCAAATCCAAAATTTATTTTGCTATATTTTTTGCTTTTGTATTATTTGATACTACATATATTTATTTCTCCAACCAGGTTAATAAAATCTCTCGTCCATTTCGCATATATAGAAACATAATTTTCGGCCTTATATTTATTGTAGTTTACCTGGTCTATTTTAGGTCAAAAATTTAATTCATTTGAAACTTTTATTATTCCGTTAAACCGTTATAATATTTTTCAACACGTGGCCAACTTTGAAGACATCGATTAAAAATTGAAAAAAATTAAATATAAAATGTAACAGAAGAGTGTATGGGTACAACGAAAGCCTAAGTAATGTGAGACGAAGTATATACTGACCACGCATGCGGCAGTCTTTGTTTTATTCGCACCTCTGAAAAAGAGAAAAAGATACGAGGCAATTTAATTCAATTTCGATAAGAACGCTAGGTTTTACCTATAGATTTTACTTTAAAAAATACCTAACTGGCTTACTGCAAAATAATTTACCAAAGCATATTCGACTTCGAGTCGATTATAATTATCGCATTGTGAGAGAATAAATCATAGACCGCGGTAATTTGTTATTCGATGTGTCGGGTACTGGTTCTCTCATCCCCAACCTCTGGTCGAGGTGCAATGAATTGCAGGAAGGAATTAATACTACAGCACCCAAGGACCATTAATAAAGAGAAGGGCGAATCGAGCAGCAACCATGTACGATGAATTGGAGTGAGAGGAGGTGAAGGAGATGAAGGAGGTGAAGTGAGAGAATTACAAGCAGAGGAACTAAAAAACGCTAACCTATCTCAATGATAAAAATATATAGGTAAACGAGTAGTATATGTATATACCTGTCGAATATGTGTGTACTGTGCTCTGTGTACCACTGTACGAGTATATACTGGTATGCTGGCGAAGATGGTCCAAGTACGAACATAAATCTTCATAATCTCTTCTTCGCCGCGAGTTTCGCAGAAATTGAATAGAAAATTTAGTCTGTTGCCTTGCCTGAGCAGTTTTTGCATGTGTAGCTTACAAAATGAAAAATAAACAGGTTTTCGAGTGAAAACCTCCTGATAAGTAAAAGAGCAGGCCTGCTTTGTGACCACGAATTAAGGATATTTCTGCAGAGGATGTGTGGAGAGATAAGATTTAGATTTAGGATTGTATGTTCGTACGAGTACGTATTTAAAAATTAATACTCGTACTTAATCATAATCGAAAGCATCTCTTTAAAATGTAATTAAATAATAAATTATACATAATATATACGTTTTAACAATATCTGTACTGGGAAACTAGTTCTATTACTTTATCTACATTTTTTCGAAGCACAAATTAATTTTTAACCATTTTTTTCGTACATTATAACTATAAATGAGATAAGAAGGATGGTAATTAAAAATGATTTCAAAGTGTTTTGAACATTTTTCTGTAATGACGTACCTACGTATTAGTATTCAGTTCTTCACAAAACTTTCTATTTTGAACTTAAATAAAAATGTTGAAAATGACAGTAAAATATGGGCAAAGCTATTTCGCTCTGGGCCATCGATATCACGTTGCTAATTACTCGTATTATATTTTTGTTTTACTATAATTTATCTAATTCGGTAATGTGCCGCAGTTGGTATATTCACGTTCTGTTTCACAAATTGCGATCGTTTCAGAAATTATTCGCACGAATGGATCCTTATTTTCTTGTGAGATTGAACTTATCCTTTTCAATTATTCTGCCTTTTCTCCACTCTAATCCTGGAAAAAAACCAATCGCGTCGTTTGATTTAACTTGAAATTATATCAAACCTATGGGCTTAGATACCACCGAATTAACATACGAGTAATACGTTCCAACTGTGATTTGTGAATTATCTACTTGAAAAACGATTTCAAATTTAAGTCACGTATTTGTGGTAAATTCGAAATATTAATTAATTTTCTTTTTTTGTTTTGTTTTTTAGGTAAGTACTGCCGCGCACATTTGTGTTTTACCAATTAGAAGTGACCGATCGAACATGCTTACTCGTATAGCGGTAAGGTAAGAGAAAAAATATCGGATAGAAACTTCGGTGAAATTAATTTTGGCCTCCCAAGGAAGTACCAAGTTGAAAAAAGTACGTGTATCTTGGACCCAAACATTTGCTGTGCTTAGTGGAAGTACCTAGTATAAATATAAGCCCACTTTTTATTCGCCTGATTGACTAATTTCTTTCTATATAAACAAATTACAGTGGACTTTCTGGATCACCGATTTAGAACATTATAATAGTCATGCGAAGGGACCTTCTTATTCCACTAAATTTTCTTCGAAATTAAGATAAATTTGAGAGTTATTTCATTGAATTCGTAAATTTTCATGACTCGAATGTGTCATAAAAAAAGTACCTAGGCCTACACCGATGCATTAAATACCCAATTTCCAATTTTTTTTTGTCGGTTTCATCTCACGAAGGTATAATTAATAATGCTCTTTCAAATAACTCGATGGAAAAAAATAATACCTAGCTATTTGAGCAACTGAAACATCATTGTGACTGTTTTCCAGATCCTTTAGCTCAGGCTATATAAGCGATGGGAAACATTTTTCAGGTTTCTTCTTTTCGAACTTTATTGAAATAAATTTTTGTTTCAAACAATTTTTTCAGAAGGCTCTTATGTAGGTTAAAATTAAAAACTACTTGAAATACTTTATACCGCAACTATGTAGGGGTATTGATGACCTAAAATGTTTTAAAAGCCTATAAAATTTCATGTCGAGATTCTGTATACTTTCTAATATCCAGCTTTTATCTTTAATAGTCTTCTAATTGGTTGTGATTTTTCGATGCCTCTGTAAGAATAAGAAATTCGCTTGGATGCAGTCATGGGTGACTTCAATAAAGTTCAATAGAATTTTTACCCCGCAATACTTTTTTATACATAGAAAATTTAATTCAAACTCATTTATGAAGTATTGTTTTGGAATTTTGCTTTTTCATTTCAACAAAACTTTCCTCTAATAAAAATCTCAAATTTTTGTTCTGAAAGTGTAGAGAAGTGCACGTTATACTTGTCTTTCTAGTCGCCACAAAGTCTAGTCAGTTGGATAAAAGCTAATTCGTTGTACAAACGAACCAAATGCTTAAATCAATACGTTAAATAAAGGGAACTGAAGTTGTGCTGAAAGATTAAAGACGACCGGACTCTTATTCATCGACAAATTGAAGTAGATATGCGTATGTGCAGTTTTTTAAGAGTGAAAAATAATATGGCCATGATTTTCATGTACAGGCCTCCACGCAAAAGTATAAAATTTTCAAACATTATACTTATGGAAAATGGAAAGTCGTTAAAAAAAATTTGTGTGCGGGGTGTGAGAAGAAAATTTGAAAGATACCAACCATTGAGCTGTAAAGAAAAATAGAGAAAATTTTTTTTTGTAACCTTCATTCGATTTTTAGCCATCGAAAGTCTGGTAGGTATAAACAGAATAACGTCGTGAACACGCAAAAGACTATTACGTCGAAAAAGTTTACCCAGAAATTCTCAATAAATCACATCAACAACAGGCGCCGAAAATTCATTACAATTTAAAAAGGGTAACGTTCGAAGAATTTCTTCGTTTCTTTTCTCTCGCAGTTTTTTTTCTCCTTGAAAATCCACTTGTTATCGATAACAGGAACTGCTATTGGTTAGAACTGGAAGTGAAGATATGTTCATTTTTTGGGAATGAAAGATTGCCTTAGTCTGTTCACTTTAAACTTTTGGATCAGCTGTAAAAAATCAATATTATATTTTTATAAAATTCTCTTTTAGCTGTGAATGAAATTTTTGAAAATTGTGAAATAATTATAGTTCACTGACACGACGTAGATCGTAATAGACTATCGCAGTTTACCAGTTGGCTACTTACTATTTTTCATGAACTAAACCGATGTACATTTTATGTAACTATCGATTAATATCTATATGAGTACATCAAAATTTTCCTATGAACTTGTGAACATCGTTGACCAAACAAACGAACTGATGATTTTTAGAGAAATTCAACTGTAGAAGTAATTTAATGAAGTATTGAAAAATCAATTAATACTTATTAGTCCAGCGTAATTAGACAAAAAAATGCAATATGAATGCAAAATATCCTGGAAAAAAATTTTACACAGAAACATCAAAGACTACACCTCCAATATTTTTTTTGCAAGCATTTTTTTAAATGAATGTATCGTTTGTGAGTTACAACCAGAAAAGCAAAAGTATAGATACATGGGCCTTCTTTTTGGGGGGTTGTGGCGGGGGTATTTTGGGAAGCTTTTAGGGGGCGATTCTAGAAGTGGTCCTTGACTTTTTTGCGCGAACATTATTTAAACAAGATTTTTTGCAATCTTTAACATCTATCTGCACTGAACCACTTACTGAGGAAATCGATTGGTGTAAAAATAAAATGTTTTTTGGGAAAATAACGATCGTGAAAAGCTTCGAACTCGATATACACTGCGTATTCTGTAATGTCTGTTGACTGGAGAAAATTATTTCGTTGTTATTGTTGGTTCGCATTTTTGGCTTTATTCGTCGCTTTTCCATCCTTGATGATTACGGTGTGGTGTATGCGGCGACGCACGCATGCCAAAGTAGCCCTTCAGACACCCCCTTGCCCCGCAATCACCCCTTTTGGGCCTGCGTTAGGAATCGCTTTCCCACTTACTCATAAATTAAATTTCACATTCGCAAAGGTGACAAGAAAATGAAGGGTGCAGATTCTCTATGATAATGAAAAACAAATAGTTTTCTTGTATTTTTTTTTTACTTTGTTCAGGATACATGTACGGATGACATGAGTTCATTTTAAAAATGAATCGTGTATTTACCTTCGAAAACTGGTTTTCGGCTCTCTCATTTTAATAAGGTATCTGTGTGAAATTATAAACTTACCTACCTCTCAATGTGGAACGAACCCTGTACACTCGATGGTATTAATGGATGGCAAATGAGATTTTAAACCGGAATCGAAAATTCGTTGGGGTAACTACTTTCTGGTATTATAGTCGAAGGTAGTTTGTATGGGGTGTTTTGTTTTGTGCCAGCTTAGACTAACATTTATATTGAGTCAGGCACTTTTGCATTACCATAAGAAGCTGCGAAAAAGGCGTTGCTAATTAATGTTTATTCGATTTTAAATAGTTTCGACGTTGCTGTCGAGGGTTAAGCATTTACTTAGTCTGGTTTGACGTGATGGCGATGGCTCAAATTTCCTCGAATGAAAAAATATGGTCGATTCTGAATAGTACTCTTGACCTCCAGCCTCCGGAGTAATGTAATGCTGCGATGCTCCAGCTCCGTCTCCGAAGGATGCTACTAATTTTGATGCACTCGAATTGCATCTCATCAGTCTGATATCCATCCAAAAATGAATCATCATATTGTTATACGCGATACATATTCATTTCTCGAGCTCTTATTGGCTCCACAGATGAGTAATCCCTTTTTTGTCCTTTCATTTTTTTTCTCGTCTATCGTTTGCTTGCTTATTGGCGTTTGCGCGTTTCTGTTCCGCAAGCCATGCCAAAATACCCTTCTCCTGTATCTCCATCGCCAAAAATCGCGTCTGTTCATTCAGCAAGAAAACAATCGGCCATTACGATATTCCGGGTACAAAGACGCGAAACATTTTTCACTTGTCATCTTTTCTGCGTTCGTTTGGCTGAATTCGAAACTGATTTTAGAATCGACGCATGATGGCGGATGCGTTTCGGATTTAGACCTTTTATCGTCTACCGTGCGATGTTGTTATTGTGGTGTCGATGCGTGTATCCAAAAAATAAGGACAGTACGTTTTACGAATATAACCTGCTTTTACGTGTAAGTAGCTGCGAGGTTTGGTTTTTAGGTACATTATATTCAGCCCCCGCCATTGGGATGTAAATATGTATGCGAGCGATGAAACCCCAAGCACGATTTACCCTCTGAACAGTCTTCGTCTAGCGTGTCACACAATTTCAAATATCTTCGTTTTCACCTCGGCAATGGCCTCCCTGCGGAGCATATATCACCTGTCCTCTCTTTCCTACATTTTTCAGACGTAGAAATTTGTGAATCGATTCAAGAATGAAACCACCGACGTCAGAGTATAGGAAGGGAAAAAAATGTAATGGGGAAGACGAGGAAAAAACTGACTGCGGAGGAAAATATGGTCGACATATTTTGTCGTTTTTGGTTCTCCGTATGAAAGAGAGTGCGCGTCTTCGCACGTTGGTAGTTCTAAATAACTACTTTTTTCTCTCGAAAATACGAGTATACGAGTAAGTGATGTGTGTCGCGGAATTTTATAATTATGAATTCGGATGACTGCTGTGGCTTATTTTGCCTGGCAACAATGTAAGTAGTAAGTACCCGCTTGTATTTTTGGCATTCTATAAAGAAATCGAGTGAGATGTGGGGGAGTATATTGTATGGCTGTAGAAGCAGGAAAAGTGGATTTAATTGTAAGTGTCATTGAAATTACGGGCTCTTCTAAAATTGTGATAATTTTTTGGAATTCGTGGATCGATTTCTCTTTAGATGTATAATTCACGGTGTATTTACAAGTTCACTAATTCTCCTCATTAAATTAGTAGCCGGACTACATGATTATAAAGTTTCTCTGTGATTTTTATGGATTGCTCGCATAAGGAACAGGAACCAAATCATAATCATAGGAGATCGGGAATGAAATAATATTTGAATTGAAGCCGCTTCGTTGCTTTATTTTTTTTAAAGTGATGAGAAAGTTCATATCTTATGCGGGACTATTTTTCAAAAAATGGACTAGCCTTTCAACTCTCGAGTGACTCATTTTATTCTAATTTAACTAAAACATTGGTCGAATGTTGTTTAAAGATGCCCATATGGGGTAGCCATTTGGTATAATTTTGGTATTTGGATTAGAATTCAACAGCCCAATGCAACAACCAGCCAACTGATACATTTTCAAAAATTGACTTTCTTGTGGATTATATTGTTCTCAATATGAAAAACAAAAATTCTTAAGCTTTTTAATCTTTTTTAACAGCGAAAACCGGGCCGAGTTCTCGCATGTTAAGGCAACAACCGGCCAAGTGCGAAAATTTTATTTTCGTTTGAAAATGAAATTTTTCTTTGGATGTTGTATAAATTGTTATCAAATCAATTAATTTTTATGCAACAGTAAATCATTCCAAACATTTTGAACCACTTTTTCGAACATTTGAAAATAGAAATGTCAACTCGAGGCAACAATAACCAGCCGAAGTTTTCAATTTCCAAAAGCTTTTTTCTTTTCAAATGTGAATACAATCATCTTGATTTTTCAGAAGTGTGTTTTGTACCAAATGGACATCCTATCATTCAATTTTCAATTTTTCATTTTCTGTTTTCCTAAAGTTGGGCAGTTTTTTGTGTTTTTCTGTAAATTTTAAAAATTGCAGTTGCAGGCTGGTTGTTGCATAGGACTATTCAATTCTAAGTTACGAAATGCCAAGAAATGCTGTTTCTTGGTAAGTTATATGAAAACAATCGAAGCAAAATGTTGAAATTAAATCTAACGACAGCCCCGGAGACATTCTTGGACAACATTATTGGCAAAGTTTTACATTCATCTGGGCTGACTATCAGAAACAAGCAAGGCATGACAGAGTTTAGGCAGCTTTTAGTGTACTCGTATTGTTTTTAGAGTCTCATTCAGGAAAAAATTCTTTCTCTAGCCGTGTAAATTGGTGTCTTCGAGCAAATTAAAAGTAGTCGTTCATTCACAATGACCCTGTGTGTGTGTGTGTATGCTGCGCACTACCCAACAACCAATTTATTCGTATGTACGAGGCAGCCTCTCTGCGGTACGCAGATAATAAGACAATTAAGAATTTCAAAACGAGAAAAAAAAAAACAAGGTGTCACAGACTCACGACTAGACTGCCGTCTTCAGGAAGTATTTTCAAACTTCGAAAATTATGACACTCGCTACCATCACATAAAAGTGACAAAAAAAAAAAAATAGAGCTTGCGCGGCTCTTTAGTAGGGAGTTACGATCCCCCTTATTTTTTCTGCCACCGTCTGTCTTTTTTTATTTCATTCGGAAGCTTCCAGTCTTCAACTTCTTTTTCCTTCTCCAGAATGTAAACCATTTGAAAATGGTATCCATCGTCTGCAATGACAGATGGATTGCAGTTTGCGTGTGTGTCATCTTCGTGAGTAACGTTTGGTTCTGCGTGACTTATTTTTCCTGCGCTCAATTATTTTCTACTTGTGATTATCGATTTCACCTATTCCAAGTGTTTTTTTTTTTCGATTTTTATACTGTTTAAACGTGTTTGGTAGGGTATCTTATGAAAATTAATCGAACTCTTCTTTCTGCGAGGAATATGGTGCCATAATATTATTTGGGTACAATAATATGGACTCGAGAGATATCCCGTAAGTTACAGTATACTTCTTATTTTTTAGCAGGTTTTCGTCAGCTATCTATTAGTAGATTTTTTAAAGTTTGATTTGATGTGGGGGAATCGTAATTATTAGTTTCGTTATTATATAGTTAGATTTTGGTTATTTTGTTGAAATTAAGGTTTATATCCAAGTCTTTGGAGTCGGTTTTAACCAAATCGATATCACTTTATAATTAGATGATGACAAACAATAAAAATTGTAGGAATTTTTTTTTTTAAAGAAATTTATTGTAAAACTGACATTGTCGATGTAAAATTTTATTTTTTGCTGTCCTGTAAAATTTGTAAAATTTGAAAAAGTGGACATTACCCCTTCTTGCATATCACTACCCGAGTATAAGGCGTTTTTTAAAACTTTGGTGGGTCTCCGGAATGGCCAAGTCACTTAACCTATCAACTTCCTTCGTCAATCCGGCTCTACTAACATCTCCATATTATTTTCTCAACATTTTAAATCGATGAACGTCCGCGTGAATGGTTAGTAAAATTTAGGTCTACCACGAATGCTTTAAAGTTTGAATTCAAAAATGGTGTGTTAGCGGTTTCTGTATAGAAGTCTGTTTGGAATAAGTTTTTGCAAATGAAATGCGGCGGTTCCACGAATGAATTTTTTATTTATTTTGCTATTCAATTCCCAAGGTGATAAACGTTGAACATACATATGTGTAAAAATAATTAAATCGAAATTTCCGAAGGGTTTAATTATATGCAGTTGTGAGGGGGAATTTTACTATTGATGGGACACTTTTTGCATAAAATAAATAAAAGTGCAAAGGTGAAAAAAAAAAAAAAAGAGTGAAACTAGCGTTGCGATCAAAAATACTCGAAATCTCGAATAGATGATGACATTGTAGGAATTGTTTCTTTGTTAAATTATTATCATGTCCAAAAAGGTCACGATAGTCATGCAAAAATGGATCCAAGGTTTGGTGCGATTAATGCTTCATTACGTCTACTCTGTATTCTATAATGTAATTTTTATCAGTTTTACAGCGTATATGGGGGTGATTTGTGTAAAAGTTAGTTTGCAAAGGACAATAGAGTGGCATTTTGAATTTTTACCTCTACACACACGGAGAAAAAATATCAAAAATTAGTATGCTGCATTCGAACTTGGGGACAATTCAGGTTTTATGTGAAAAATTAATAAAAACTACTTATATTAAATTTTAATATGCAGTTACTATAGTTTTCAATATTTTGTATCGAATTTTAATATCTTTTTGACTAATTCTCAATAAATTTATATTAATTTTAATGTAAAACCTGAATCATCCTCGAGTTAGTATGCAGATATTAAAATTTAATATTCAGTTTTTTCTCGGTGTATACTTCGCATTTTTCACAAGACATAATAATTATGTCAAGTTTGAAAAAAATCAAAAATAGCAAAAAATTTCCTCTCCGTGTTCTCATGTATATGGGTACTTATATCACAGCAGCAGAATCATGACGAATCCAAAATGGCGTGAGAATAGTTTCGTTTCTTCGTATCCATCCATTATTCTTGCGTAACGTCATCGGAATGGTTAATTCTATAATCTAATATCAGTCCACCAGACTATATTTTGTACAGCTGCGCCTAGACACCGCGCCAAAATTGGCTTTCTGGCTGTTCAGCTTCACGTATATGATTCAACTTAATAAGTCATGAAGCTGAGATGCCCACTAGATCCCCGATTGTCAAAATTGAAAAACGTTGAATGCAGAATAGATATAATCAATTTGCAACGAAGTGTCTATTTTCGTGATATAGGAAGATATTTTCGTAACGTTTTAGATTCATACGGACGATGGCAAACCTTGAAAAGAATGTTTTTTATTTTTTTGCAAACAATTATACCGATATTTAACCCCCTTCCTGAAAACGATGATTTATGGCGTATATACGTCGAAGGCCTCTCTTCTCTGAGCGCGAAGAATCATAAATTAAGGCAGTTGTCAATATACGCGCATTGACAAACTTTTTTTCTTTTACTTCTTTTTCAATTTGTTCCCAATGATGAGTCCCCTGCCACAGTATTGTTCGATTTTTTGTCACGCCATTGTCATCGATTGAGCACGAAGTACGTGTGGGTAAGCTGAAACCTCGCAAAAATTGTTTCGTACATCGGCATACTGCCGCCATTTTAGTCGTGTGTGCTGTGCGAAATGTGCAGAAAATATTCTCGCATATTAAAATTACTCGTATTTACTACGGTGTTACGCGAGATACGACCTCTTGAAATTTGCCCTTAGAACTCGCAGAAGGGAAAAGGGGCACACGTTTTATATTTACAAGTTTCACTTTTATTTAAGCCGCCGGCGAATTTTATTTCGAGTCTGCGAATTTTAAAGGATTTAAAAGTCGTGCACTATAGGTATGTCTGTATTGGGCACAAGGATTGTTATCCTCGCCGTAAGGTGTCTCAGGGACCTGGAATTTCTAAATATGTATAAAAATTGAAGCTATCATGCTCTTACTCATCCTCGATGAACCAACAACTATATGCCATTGCCCATTTGCAATGCTTGAATAAAATGAAACCTTTCGCAGCTGAACTGAATAAAATCAAATTTTTCTCGTGCAAAACAACGTGAAAATAAAATGGACGACATTTTCAAATTTAAAGTGCGAGTAGATACTTTTTTACGTAAAAATAACGAGAAAAGTCGAGTTTGAAAGAAAAATCCTATCTTTACAATTGGGTCACAAATGGGCTGCTTAACCTATTTATCGTTTCAAATGTTTTGGATCCATGTTCGGAAATATGGTAATAAGTACAGACTACAGAATAAAATACTGCCTACTAAAATCATTTGTTCGTTTTAATACAGTCTAACCATAAAAAAATCGGAATTTATTCTTCCCAGGTAGATCTGGATGTTTTTTTTTTCCAGTGTTACTTTGTTTTAATGCCTCTATCTTTGTCCATAAGTTTTTTCAGTGCATTATACTTACGAGAGAACTTTATCACCGTAGACAATAATTCAAAGACTTGCCTAGGGCTATGTCCTGTGCACATGGAATACCATCATTCCTTATTGAATGTCTTAATCAAATAAACCTGTTTCCTTCCTCCGCCTATATACGAGTAGTAACGGTTTTGCCCTAACGTTCTTAATGTAAAATCGTTTGTGAATTTAAACGTAGGTACATACGAGTAGTTGAACAATAATGAAATGAGCGTGGAATTATTAAAAAAAAGTCTTAATTTAAGGTTCGAGTTCTATTTATTTTTCAATCTAACCTACTAAATAGAATATGAAGGATTGATCGGAGCATCTGAATGAATGAACGAATGAGAGTATAGAAAAAAGGTGGAAGGGTAGTTAATGACTTTTGGCTTCGATTCAGCCTCCGCACCATCTGATTTATTTTGTGTGAGATAATTTTTAAATAAAATGGAGGTCGAGTGAAAAATGGATGCTTTCTCGTGCTGATCTGTACCTAAATTTTATTATGCGATTAGAAATCGAGTAACATTTTGGAAAAAATATTGTTAGATGTACGACGATACTATTTTAATAAAATAGTCGAGTACCTATTTTGGTGTACCTTGGCCTAAAATACGGATGTATTTACACGTTTAACTAATCGAATATTTTTCTTTTCTTATTACTCTTTGTTCCAGGTAAGTTGATGAAAATATAGTTTGAAACAATTACGAATTACATTTTGGGCATTTCAGATTGCAGAAGATGGTAATATGTTAAACCCTATATTTTCTTAATGACTTATGTAGGTAATTATATATTAATTTCAAATTATCATTTCTCTAATAGTCGAAACCACTCGTTGGAGGGGGACCTTATAAAACTGAGAAATTAGTCTGAAAACTTTTTGTTACATTTACATCAGTCTACATACATTTTTTTTTTTGCTAGATCTAATATTGCGCCTTATTTCGTTATTTTTCTCAAAAACTTACAATTTTTGTTCACGTTGGTTAGTAGTTTTTTGCTATAATATTTATGATTATGGTTCTTATTCTTATACTCTTGAGAATTTGCTGCAGTCGTAACTGTGAAGTTCATTTTTGAGCTTCATTTCCAGGTCTTCTCACCTATTTGCATACGTTCCTCGAATATAATGTTTTATCATCTCCTTCCCTTTTCACCTTGAAAACGTGTGATGTCTCAAATATGATGCAGTTCAGTTTTATTACTGATGTCAAGTTCAACTCGAGTGTAAAATGACTGAAATTTCTGAGTGAATAAACGCTGTAAAAGCCGAGGTGATGATTAGAGGAAGAAATGAAAAAATGAAACAAATGAAAAGGAAAGATAGAGAGAGGAATTTCCCGGTCTTGAAGTAACGAATGGGAAATGGTTGCCTCGTTATTATGGTCGTAGGGACTTTTGAAAAGTATTAAATACATAAACTTTGAGTTCTACCTATATATAGTATATAGTTATAGTGCATAACGTACCGTAGACCATAATACTATCCGTACGGGGTACGATTTTAGTCGAAAGTTGGAATTCCAACGGCGTTATCTGTTGCTCGGTGTGAGTAAAAAGGGAAAAGGGATGAGCAGGAAGAAGCATCACATCGGCGACACGAATGTTGAACTATCGATTATTTGCGCCGACCGAAAATGAAAGGGATTCATAAATTAAACCGGCGCTGGAATAAATTACACGGTGTTAATACTTAATGTTAACGCATTAAGCAAACATCTCTCGATTTTTGTCGTTCGGCCACCGCTGCTGCTGGCCGTTTTCTATGGAAAGGCTTAAGCAGCAGAAAGGATTGAGGAAGTGCGAGGGTATAGCGCATAGTTTTACAGAGAGTTCTCCTACACGAAGCGAAACAGAAAATTAAATTGTTTTTCGGAGGTGTTTTCAAACGAGTGGTCAGAAATGAAAGCGCTAACTTTACAGTCCAGTCTTTTTAAATTTTCTCACCCATGTAGTCGCGGGCTTGGTCGTGTGCTCTAGGATATACGGTTTCAAGTCATTTCATGTACTACACAAGATTCGACCCTACCGCATGATGTGCTATTTATACGTATTATGTAGTACGTCCGCGTACGTGTAAAGCTATTTTTCTGTTGAGAAATATTACCTAATTTTCTTTTATTTGATTTGTACTGGTACTTTGGTCTTAAGCATATACGTACACTATACACATATGACCTGTTGATACGAGTAAAATAGAAATTTTAAGCATCGCATCGTGCGTTGATTTCCTACGGCGGTGCGTCGAGTGTCAACACTTCTTATTAAGAAAATGTGAATATTTTATTTTTCCGAAAAGAAAGAGAGAAACGCGTCAGGTTCGGGTTGTCATTCACTCGCAGAATTTTACCCACTGCTGGTCTCAGCATTCTCATCCTGGGTGTTCTTCAGCTTGTATTTTTTTTAAATGTTGAAAACCGTTTACGTACACGTTATACACCTCGATGAGGAAATGAATTTTGGTCAAGTTTTCTGCATTTTTCTACGCGTAGTTCCACTTCCATGTGTGAGCGAAAACAGCAGTCGCTGCCAGACCCTTTCGTCGCTAAATAATTTTTTTATAATAAAACAATGGGACATTTTTCCTGATGGTATAGCTGCCACTTCATTGTTCGAAAATGACTGGCAGTTCCAATGGAATTAAGGTGTTTACGCTGATCATAGTTTATCCGTATATCGGCACATTTGGTTCGCAGGGAGGATCCACAATACACGCAATACGGTTCATGTTGTTGTTCCTGGAAGGTCGAGTTCGAGAAATGGTCAAGTGCACTACGTAATTGTTTCCTTTTCATTTGTTTCCCTTCTTTCCCCGTTTTTACCTTTATTTGAGGATGATGCGGAGAAATTGTCTGATGAGACAATTGACGAGGGACTTGTTAAAGCATTGTTTACGTTATATAAGATTCTTTGTTTTTTCTTAATTGCCATTAGTGAGGGGAAAATATCGCGTTATAGGTGAAAAATAATGAAAGTAGGGCCAATTGAGAACGAAATTTCCTTCAGTAATGATGACCTTCGCGCACAGAGCAGACGCAGCTATCGTTTTGTGGTTATAATAAATGCATCTAGCTGGGTCCAATTTTTAAACTTTTTTTATAAACATATTGAAGTACCCATATACCTGGCGCGAGTGAAAATATTATACTTGGTATATTATAGAAAACTGAAACACGTTGCGGCACAGTTCTGCTTTTAACTAAATCCTTCGGCTCTGCACAAAACGAACCGAGCTTTATTTTTTTCGATATTTTTCTTTTCGAATTGAAAATACGAGTAAAAAGGATTTACGCTGTACGTTATTTTGGCTGCCTCGCGTATACGAAGGCGGGGACCTATAACTGTACCCTTATACATACACAATTACACATACGTCGCTTTCATCCCGCAGTCAATTTTTAGTGTGGATGTTAATTGAAGCAGCACGTCCTCCCCGTAGGTATGCTTCTTCATCTGCGCCCCTCATCCCTCATCCGATTGTCATTTATTATTTACTTTTAGTCTCGAGTCTCGACACTTGCGTACGAGTATACGCATTCGTGTGAATTACCGAACACCGCGCGAACGATATTCGGTAACTGGTTGGAAATTTGGAATAAAAGACATCGATTGTTGTCCTTGTCACAGAGAACGTTCCACGCACGAGGAATAGGTACCTATATAGCCGACTGTTGTATGAAGATGAGCGAACGTGTGTCTGTGTAGGTAAATACACATACAGGTATCTACTTATTACGGGTGCGCGTATAAGGTGCTGCGGCAAAACCCAAAAATGAAAGACAAAAGGAAAATTCAAGTGTTTATCGATGCGCTTCGTGTACGCATATAACCGCGATCTTCTGTGCATTAGGTGTTGAAATGAAACGACGCGACGATAGAAATTTTCTATTCAAATAGAAACAGATTTGTGGCACAGATCTTCAGTGTACGCGGTGACAATGTTTTCATGAATCATATATTCATCTTCGCTTGTTCAACTTGGATTGTAAAGTTCGTCTATACGCGTACAGACACTAAAAAAAAAAAAGTGTTTTACAAACTGACAAACCGAACTTGTTCCAAAGAACAAACTCCGCAGCCATTAAACTGAGTGTCGAATATTTTTTTCTATTTATGGAACATTATCAAGGCTGCCAGCAATTGATCTGAATATAGCTTGAGAGTAATTAGCGTGTAGCAAAATTTTAAATTTTTTATGCATTATCGTGAAAGATGTTGACACAGCTGCGGTGATTAACTGATTTTGTTTATTTGGGAGGCGGGAGGTTGTAATATAATATAGGTCTTGTAGATCAGTACCAATCACTATCCTGGTATTTTGTTCGAGACTTACGAAGACCAGCTGATACGTATCGAGGTTCCAAAATAAAGGTCGAATGTTGAATTTTATGAAAATTATGTACTCGTACTTATCTGAAAAATTCGAAGGAATTACGACAATATATCCTTCGACCATTTTTAATAATTTTTTTTACTTCATCGAGGAAAAATATATTGAAAATTAGCGATTGGATTCGGTTTTTTATGTGAAAACTTATTGAAAAATACCTAAGTTGAAGTTTTGCGTGCAGCTCGCCTTGACGACGCATAATTATAATATTTTAGTATTTTATAGTTTTCAATAATTTTCGAGTAATTTTTTGGTGAGAAAGTGTACGTCGTTCGGTGAATGTTGCCAATTAAAGTTTCTATAGAGTAAAATATACTTAGAGTTCGAACAAAAATTAAGGTATACGTCAATTTGGTCTCCGTGAGAATTCAGAAAATGTAGAAAAATGTTGTATCGACTCTAGAGAAAACTGTACCCTAAAAAAGGCCGAATAAAAATACCAACTTTTTGTAAAAATTGTGATTATTTTTTCTGTTGTTGCTAACGCTACATTCTGAAGGCGTGCGTAGCACCAGTGAGAAAAGAAAAAGCCGCAGGATGTAACAATATAGTAAAGGATGAAGTGCGACGTGTTTTGTTAAGAATGAAAGGATTTAATGAGGCGGAGAGGGACGCGAAGAAGAAGGGTAGTTTTTTGAAACCATGACACCTAGGTGGAGCTTACCGTATAACCTTAATACTCGTACAAAACAGACAGGCCAAGTACAAACGCACCCTCCACCTTTCTGCGCGGATGTCGATTGGGCGGTAGTGGGGTAGGGTTTCGTATTCTTATGCCGCGATGTACGGCACGGCGTGGCACATGGCAGTGGCAGTGGCAGTGGCAGTGGCAGTGGCAGTGGCAGTAGTAGTCGGGAGTTGCTAGTCGGATTTTACCGAACGGCGAACGACATGACGTATAAAAGCCCTAAACTGGGATTTAGGGCGAACGTACGTCGCGTCGTTCCTCTATGCTCTCTCGGCGAGAGTCGAGAGATTCCATTAAAAAGTTACATTCGAATATTACCGGTATATTATCCTACGTATAGGTAAAGGTAGAAAAGTGCTCTTCCCCGTACACGTTTTTGCCTCGGGTATTAAGCTTCATTTTTTAGCTCCCTGCGTTCCTGAAGAAGTGCGTACGTTCAATTTTGGTAGCGTTTTCTTTGAAAATCATTCGTTAGAATTATTTTAATGAGTGAATTTCGGTTCGAAATTGGCCTTACGATATCACTATATAGTATTTTCGTTTCACATGACGTGTGTGTATAGATTTAATAAATTCATTTAATTCCTTTAAATGGGAAAAGGGGGGGCGTCCAAAACAGTGAAAAGTTTCTATATTTTGAAGAAAATGAATTCAAAAGTCTGGTACTCCGCATATTATGTTGCTATGTAAAACGTTTTCTTCTGACTTTTACGAGTTAATACGAATATTAATACGCATTCGTAGGCCAGTGATGAATGAAAGTTAATTACTTGCTTCCTAAAAATTAAAAAACTCAAAAATCTCACGTTGGAAAATTTTGGACTTGTCACCTCCCCCGCTCAAAGTGATTATACTATAGCCCGTCTGTCCGTTTTGAATAATCAGCAATCCAAAAAAACTTTGGTCGCCTTTCGTGAATGTGATGCGGACTAAAATTATTGAAAAATAAATTTAATCTTTGTCTGAATCATCTATAATATAGTATTTACAGCAGTTACTCAAAAGAAGTGAGAAATGTTGGTTGTATACCGATTCTATTCTATTTTATAGGTAGCTATTACACATAATATATGTACTCGTATGTATAACACATAGACTATATCTGTTTGCAGACCTATTCAAGTAGCTGATGATTTCTCATTTGTTTCCTTCAGTCGATGATTTGTTTCTCTGGTTTGTTGATCTGAGGAAAGAAGTGAGAATAAAAATATTTTAGGCTTCCTCTTTAAAGGCTACCTACAAAGATTTCTGGCTAACGGAGCGTGAAATTCAAATCGATAAAAATTAAATCATTCGTGTAAAATAGCTTTCTTGTAGTTTGTGAGTGTACGTGTACTCGTAGATAGCTCGTCAGAGTTGCGTTGTTTTGATAAAATCAATGAAAGAAAAGCCTAGACGATCGTCTATAATTAAAATACGGCACAACATACGAGTAATTTCACAGATGTAGTAGGTATTGTTCGAATTGTTCGAATGAACTTTATTTTAATTAAGTTGGAAAAGAAAAGAAAAAAAAAAGTTATCGCCGACAAAAAGAAAGTATCTGTAGATTTACCTATATGTAGTGGCGCCATTACTATCAGTAAAGTGTACTTTGACTAAAATTTTTTTTTTTTCTTCAAATTAGATAGATTTCAACGCGTAAGAACAACGTGAAAAAATATTAGTTTTTAGTTTATTTTCTGCGGTAAATTAATTATTTTTCTACGATGTGAAAGAAGCGCACTATACGAGTTTTCAATGGCGTGTAGATGGAAGAGCATCGAGAATTTTGATTCGATTCTCGAGGTCGTCTCTTGTTACTGCTAATTGTTTGAGAACCGGAATAATTGATGCGAATGAAAGTAATATGTCTTCTTATTCAATTTATTCGAGTAATTTGCCAAGAGAAATTGCAAAATATCAATTATTTTTGTGAAAAACAAGGATATACTTATTCGTCGTTATAAATTGATTAGATACAATTAATCTGGAAAGTAGCCTACACTGACCAGTCAGTACGTTGATGGAATTAAACTAAAAGTGACGTTGGTATAGTTCGGTAGTATTGGATGTAGTTTGTTGGTATTCTGATGACGACTCACGCATACAGAGTGGAAAGTCGGGAAAAAACTATTAGATATATGTAGAAGCCGCATAGACGATAAATAATGATCAGAGTTTTACAGTAATACGAGTATATGTAAGGCACAGAATAGAATTAGACGGTGGCGATTTTACGAGTTCCATTTGGGTGAACAGAATTAAGCTAACTCGAAGTCGAAGTTGATTAAAAATTTTTAACTAACGCAATTACACCGAGAGAATAATGAATAGTAATTTTTACTATTTTTTGGGAAAAAGGGACAATTCAAGATTCTGGTAGATATCTATGGTGCTATATGCGGAACCATCTTTCAAATAACTTCGAAAGAACAAAAAAAAAAAAAAAACCATTAATCAGCAATTTTAATGGAAAATTTTAAATCATTCCTCTTATTTTGAGTTGCGGTTATTGGATTTGATCAGCTCGATGGAATTATTTTACAGTTGGTATGTGACACTAATTTTTATTCATTCTCCTCTCAGTGTGTCATGTGTGTGTAATGAACGTACATACACATAGGTGTTAGTATAAAAATAAATAAATCCGTCTAAGTCATCCGAAAGTCCTTGTATTTCGCCGATTCAAGTTTTACCTTATTACTTATTTAGTAAAATAAATTCGCTAATGCGAAATTCTCACTGTGCTCTATCTCGAGGCTGGCTCGGTGTTAGAATGTCTAATAACTAAATTAACCACGTTCTTGCGTCCAAATCGGCGAATATAGTTATAATTATTTGAATTATTTGATTTGTTTATTTGTAGTTAATAAGGTGTATGTATGTATAGGTATACGTTTCTTAATTTCTATAATTCATGCGAAGAACATTATTGATATTATGTAGGTACTTCGATATGGATTCATTCGGGTTTTGATTACAAAATAGACAACTCTTATTTTAATTCAATGTTGGATCAGATGTTCATTATAATAATGTTCATCTATTATTCGATAAAAACATCGACATTGATCACCACCGTATCGATTTACTTCACTATACATGTATATGCGAGTGAAGATACGAATGAAAAAATTGTAAATTCTTTTTAATCCAACGTCTTATTGAAAATAGTAGTCTACTATTTTAGATATATCTACATCTAAACTCGCAATAGTGTGTAGACTGTAGACTATAGTAAGTTTTTACTCGTATCTTAGTTATTAGTAAATCGACAACAACCTTCTGTGCAACTGTTCGAGACCTAGACCTTGTAGCCTATTTTCAAATTTTTCGTTTATCTGAAACGAGAAAGTATATACGCCAAGTCGTGAAGTCGTCACATTGCCCCTGGCATCAGTCTCGAGCTGTTGTACTCAATTGAAATGTTTACAATATGGAATTATACGATGAATTATAATACTCGTGCACGACTGATGGTGTACAATTTATTACTCAAAAAAAGCCACTATCGAATTAAATCCAGTAGCTACCGAAAAAAAATTGAAAGAAAAAACTATAGCCTAATTTGTCGCTTAACTCGGTTATTTAAAGTAGTCGTCGATATGAATCAAAAATTATTGTGCGAATATTGAAAAATTATTTCATTGTACATCGTATATGGGTGCAAAAGTTACGTTTCGGTTTCGTAGATTTATAATTTTTATTTCTATGAAGCGAGTAAATTTTTTTTTCAGAATTGCATGAAAAAATTTTAATCTCGCGAGATTCTTTCCTCCAAGCAGACCACACGTAGTTATAATTACAGACCACCTGTTGAAGAAGAGCGAGGAGATAGGGGAAAATTACCGACAAGAATAATCGTATATAGGTATATAGGTACTTTATATGACATATCGTATGATTCTGAAGTGAGAGATGTTGTGTTTTCTTCCATAACGTAAAATTAACATTTCACGAATAGTTTTTACAAATTTTTTTGGCAAGTTTTTTCATACGTTATTTTAGCGATAAATTAATAATTAATGTTGGTTGGAAGAATATGTTGTATGTATAGTCAAGTAGGTATGCGCTCGCTGCGTTTTTAGTTGAAATAATTATTAATGAGAATCAAAAGTGAATTCTATACATAGTTATTTTATCATTTCGGTGTTTATTTAATTGTTATTGCTGTAAAGTAGGTGATCATATTTTTCAGTAGATTGTTAATTTCTGAAGTGGGTGATTATGTGGTGAAAGGTTGGTGGAGATAATTGGAAATGAAATTGTAAGTTAGTCCATTTGTACTCTTCAGAAGTATTATATCGATTGAAATGATGGTGGATACTCGGTGAAGTCTTATAATGCTGATGTTGTCCGTACAGCCAGCAGTTTATTTTAACGATTATGTGATTCTTCGCATGCCTACCCTAACTGTATCTGCATTGATTAAGCGATATATCGCGACTGGTCTATTCGTAAGTAAGGCTCGAGCTGTTCGTATATTTCAAATTTACCTATTGTAATTCCCCTCCTCAGTCCACAGATTGAAGAGGAAGGGGTTAACATTGGAAAGTTCACGTGTATGGTTATGATGTGATGAGTGTCGATTTTCAATGTTCTAGCTGCTCGATGCAGTGTATGAACCTCTCATATTATAGAGATGTATTGCACTCATACTCGTAAGAAAACTAATTTCAATCTCTTACGGAGCAAGTGGACTAATTTTTATGAAGCTATGACGAATCTATAGAAAACTTCATGTTAATGTTAATTTCTGAGAATACCCATAAAAGCGATATGGAATTTTGGAATTGATTAAGGTGGTAAATTCACGGTTGCATTTTACATCCATGCTACATACGCGAATGCATTTATATTTTCTCGTATTTGGTTAAATTTATGTATTGGGTATTCCGATTTCAAGGTAAGTTGTTTTTTTTTAATACTTTCTTATAGTTACTATTCAGTTTTCTCAATTCTAATTTCCATGTGGCATAATAATGAGCAAGTTGTATCTATGCGGAGTTGGTCATTTTAGACACCTAAGACGATGCGAAATAATGAATCGAATAAGTTGAATTTTCCAAAACTTAAGAAGTGGTATTCGTTTACCCTTTAAATCTCACGTCGCGTCGTATCGGAAATTTTTCCAATTTTGCTGGTAGATGAAAGAGAAAAAAAAAGTTTCAGATTTTAAAAATATCTCGAGAGTATGATATATTTTACTTGAAATGCGCTGTAGGACTAACTACATGACTTGAAGGATTGAATTCTCAACAAAATATTGGATTTTATGAATGTAAGTGCAATGTCAAATTTGATGGTGTGGATTTGTTTCATAGTTCGCCAATTATTAGAAAAATTGAGGTTGAAAATTCTGATTTTTGATGTTTTTCTTTTTTATACTGTTACTTTTGAATTCGGATGAAATGTATAGTGGAATATAATTGACAAAGTTCTTAAGCATGGGGTTGATGCGAGACTCATGAATGTGCTATTCAAGTTTTGAAAGCTTGGAATTGCTATACAAAGAATCGTCTTTGGAATGCATTTGGAAGACAAATTTTGGTATCGATATGTTTAAAAATTCATATACCTACCTACCAAATAATAGATATACGGTATGATTAGAAGGAAGATTCGATAGTTGAAGATCTGTTCTTCGATGTGTCTTTGTCTGCCGTTAGAAAAAAAAATATTGCTAAAAAATGGCGTTTTTGGTTACTTTTTTAAGGAATAGTTTTGTGAGGACCGAAGCTAAAATGTAAAATGAATAAACTATAGCAATTTTCTAAATCAATAGAGCTAAAAATGTTACCTATATGGTGTGTTGATTAAAGAAGGCTCACGAATGTGCCATAAATTTTCAAATCAGCCAGTTCAAAGGCTCATCTGCGGTAATTTAGTGTGGTATTGTTGTACAGTGATATTTTAAAAATAGATACAGGAGACCAGGGCAAGACAGATGATCTGGTGAAAAGAATCAGTTGAATTACTCGTATGCTGTGGCTTTCAATTTTCGCATTTAGTAAACCATTTAGGTTTTCAATCGTTGGTAAACTCTTTCTAGTTTCTTCTATATTATGATTTCCAATAGTTTATTTTGGATTGGAGAAATTACTATATTTTAACGAATCAACGAGAAATAATTTAATACTTATTCGTTTACATTTTTCCTCTCTCGAATGTTAAGATTCATCGTCGAACTTGATCTTTCGTAAAATAAACTACCTGCGCTTAAAATATTTCGTCTATTTTAGTTTTATTTTGAAATTCACCGAAAATAATTGTCGTTGTATTACTTTATGCTCGAGTTCTTTTTCAACAGCTCATATTTTTGGCCTTATAAAATTTTCAATGTCCTCGAAAGTATCGCTTGTAATGTTGACTGCGAAAGAAGCAATAATTTGATATTACTTTTAATTTAAAAAACGCTTCTCATTTGTTTTTTATCAGAACTTGTTTGAATTGGTGAGTGCACGAGGCAAACTTTATAATTCCTTTTTCAAAAAATATTCGACGCGTGTAAAAGCACCCTACCGTATATATTGCCGTGTCTACAAGTATATATAAACTATGATTTTCATTAACGCGAATATACACTCGTCATTATGTAAATTACCATTCGAAACAGAAGACACCACAAAATAATTTACATAACAGTAGTAAGTATCCGTGATGACGCCAATTAGTCGAATGGTTCAAATACTTCTTCATTTCATCTCTCTTTTCACAACTACCAACTTATATCCATTTCTTTTGCCGTGTTTTTCCTTTATTTTTCATCGAATATTTATTTTAAAGAGAAATATAGAGAGACAGAAAAAAGGAGGGAAGGGAATAGCGAAAATTAAGTTCATAAAAAAGATGAAAGATTGAAAAAAATCTACCTGCGGTAATATAATATGCATGTATAAAAATATGTTATTTTATTTTGTATGTTTTTTGGCCTGTAAGAGTGAAAACAAAAAAAAAAAACTCTTAATCTAAGATTAGCAGCGTGTAAAGTTTGTATGAATGTTCATGGGCCTGAAAGTGGGGAAGGTTGAAAAATCTCATAATTAAAGGCGCGAGGTTCAACCGTAAAGTAAAACTTGTTCCGAACTTACGGACACAAAACTTCGCTCAGAGGAATGAACCGTCATTTTCATTTTTCACTATTTTTAATGAAAAAAAAAAAGGGAGAATTCGAGACATTATTGTAGATGATCCTTACATTTGCCGTAGATATGCTATAATTGACTCTCTGGATGATTATATTTTCATTCTGATTTTTAAGTAAACCTACGTTGCACTTGGAGAAGAAAAAATGTTGAAAATCACTATTCCGCATAATATACAAATTTAGGGACAATTCGGATTTTATGTAAAAAATTAATATAAAATATTATTTTAAATTTTAGTTAGAGAACAATTTATTGCATTCGAAATTCTTTCCAATGTTTCCAAGAAACGTACGAATACGCAGACAGGTGGAATTTTAGGCGGGGTAATAAGAAAGATGTAAAATTACGATACACGGAAAATTGGGCGGCTTTTGATGCAATTACGTAAAGAAAATTGAAAAATTATTTTCTTTTTATTCGTACGAATTTCTAATAAGTCATCATCGTAGAGGTCTAATTCAGCAAGTGTAGGGAAAATTCTCCGCTTCGTCTACTTTTCCTCGCTCTAGGTCTATGCTTTTAAAATATAATATACTGGCTTGAAAAAATGCCGAGGAAACACTTATAAAATATTTAAGGCTCGTTTGAAAAATTAAAATCTCTTATTATAATTTCGTCGCGTTTTATTAATATTTATTCTCAACTTTATAACAGAGGGACGCAATTACAATGAAACGAAAAAGCATTATTTTCCGGATGAAAACAATTTTTGGCACGTTGCCCGTATACAGAGGCAGTAAATTTAATTTTAGTTCATCTTTAACTCGAATACGCAAATACATACTTACGAATTATTTTCATTTTCCCCACATATTCTTAGACTTTTTTCAAAATTATTAGAGTCTGTATACGAACTCTTGACAAATTGCTGTGCAAGTTTATATGTATAGTATTAATACGTTACATTACAGCGTATTATTCCGACTTTTGTGTACAACTCCACAGTAGCTCGTAGATCATTCTTGCAGTTGGGTACTTAATCTTTTTTCATTATGTCGAGCGAAAAGCCAACCATAACAAAAAAAAAAAATAAAAAAAATAGTAAACAATGGATTTCATACGCTCATTAAACTAAATTACTTTCGAGTGATAAATAATTAATAATTGATTCGTCGATAAACGAGTTTATTTCGGCTCTTTGAAATTTGTGCAGCTAACGAGTATAGGCCAGAAATGACGTAAAATTTTACAAAAATTATATATGGGTGCTGACAGTGTAGAGTAGACTGTAGAGCAACACGTTTTTCTATTTTCAAGAAGGAAAACGAAACGAACTGCGGCATTATTCAAACAGACCATTCCGCATATGTGAAAATGGTTTTTGCTACTCTTTTCTATCGAACAAATAGACGATAAATTTTCCAATCACACGGAATTGTGCGTGACTCCTGTTGAGGACCCACGTGCCCTCCGAGAAAAATTTTCGTCTATTCAATTTTTTTTGCTTGAAAAAAAAAACTTGTTCGTACGAGGGAGATCCTTTTTCAGCGAAAATTCCAAAAAGAACGATTATAGATGATGTTTTTCACGTCTATAATTTTACTCATTCAGCCAGATAATATTATGTATACGTATAAGCCGACTTAGTCCAGACTTGTGTAATACTCGGAGAAGAGCGAGATGGAAAACTACTAGAATAACTCCGATTCGGTTTTTTTTTTGTGTTTTTTTTTTTAGAATATGTAGCATGAGAATTCTGCTATAGGGAAGAGAAATTATTCTAATTTTATTATTTTTGTCAATTAATGTAATAAAAAAAATCAGAAAATTATTCGCCGCTTACCTAAAATTGAGGAAGAAACTGTCCCAAAATGAAAAATTGATGATTCTACTTTTATGCCTGATGACTTCATCCGTTCCTCCTAGAGTTGACCCAACCAATATTTCATTACGGTGATGCTCCCCCTCCTCTGGTAATAATTTTTGTGGAAGTTGGAATAACATATACTCGATCGTAATTACACCGCAGCTTATTGCGACTTTCTGCGAGCGCTTTCTCAAAACAAAATTGTAATCCCCAAACTTGAAACTGAAAAAAATTGAAAAGATTGCGACGTTTGAAAGAGCTAAATTAAAGCAGAATAGCTGCGTTGATTTTTACTAATAGTCTTCTTTTACCGCGCCATTATGAATTTCTGTTGAAGTTTATCTTCTCCTCGAGGCATACTCGTATAACCGTTTAAGAACGAAGAGTGAAGACCTTCGACTCCTCAGCAAATTCATTTGTGCGTGTTGTGCTCTTCTGTCTTGATCTTTACCAATGACGTAATGGTTGGGGGCTTCAATCTCTCCGAGTCGAAGAAACTGCACAAAAAATTTTCTTATAGCGGAGGAGAAAAATTAGACAGTGTCTTGCCGGGTACGCTACTAATCCTCTCTTCAGATTTCTATTTCCTTTCTCCGCCACTTGTGGAAAGATACGGTTAACTCGATGTAGGTATTGATAGAAGTTGCTGTTTGGAATCGAAACCAAAATTAGGAGCTCTGAACACAATTCATTTGGGAGAAAATTGATGAGAAGTCAAAGCACACTTTGTTGATGTTCGTAAAATACTTTTCTCCTTCGCATTTTACAGTGAAAGCGAGTAGTTGAGAAAACTGAATTGAAAATTCTTGTACGTTCGTAAAATTACACTTTTTTCCTGTACAGTGCGAACTGCGAACTTGTGCATTGCGTAAATTCGCAATACTCGAGTTGGTGAACTTTTTTGCGGCAGATTAAACGAAAACAGTCTGAGCGGAAAAGCGAATATTTTTGTTTCGCGACGATCGAATCTTATCATTGCGTGGCTTTGGCAAACCTTCAGTCCTCTACCCGATGCCATCGCCTCTGCAATCATTCAGCCACCGTCATGTAGTAGCCCCCCGCCCGTGACTCATGTCGTCGGTCATGTATGCGCCTTCAATTCGTCGTCACATTTTGGCATATGTGCGTACATATCCAGCCCTGTATCCCTCCCCCTTATGCTCATCCCGAAATCGTATTTACGCGTTTATATATCATACGGTTTATCTACGTGTACATCCTTTCTGTACGTGTGCCTTTCTGCCCCTCGCCTCTGTGGGCTCCCCTTGGCGCACGCGAGAACACGAGAATCGAATTTTCTTTAGACCCGTCGTCGCCCGCGTTTCCATCAGCAGCAGCAAAAGCGATAACGTACAATTTTTTGGCTCGAGTTATGGCAGCAGCAGCAGCAGGGGCGGGGGAGGGGAGGGGTACAACAATACATTTTCATATTATACGTCGATGACGTAATATATGCCGAGCTTTGCCGCGGCCACGGTTGGGTGTCTGTGGAGGAGAGGGGTCGAAATTTTCCATTCGACAGCGTGGTGTCGGCGGAGGCGCAGGAAGGGGGTGGGAGTTCGGAAGCCTATACGTTATCTAATTCGGATGACAGGAACTCAGTCATGTGTAACTACGCTGGCCATATATCAAATTCGCGTTACTGATTTTCATCCCCCGTCCGTTCGCACGCATGCACCCCCTCTTGTATCGTGTATCGGGATTTTTATTTTTCGTTGGCGCTTCGAAGGGCGAAAATTTAATTGCGAAAACAATTTCACGCTCGAATCGGACAGCTAGAAAATAGGTTGGGTGGGTAAGTCGTGGACAATTGAAAGCTGCGACCAAAATATACGCTGTTGGGAAGAGAAAGTGCTGGTCGGTTATTTGGCGTACATTTCGTTTATTTCGTGGATGAGCTTTTACTCGCGTGGTGTCGATGTCGTACATTGTTTACACACTCGGCTCAACGTCAACTATTTTATATGTACGTGGCCATCGATGCTGCGTAACACGTGACGTGAGCGATGAGGGAGTTTGCTTTTCAGTTGCTGTGGGATCGGATGCTGAATTTTAGGTCACCTGTTTTCAACTGTAGGGCAATTCGGTATACGCGGACTTGAATATACCTGTGTAGGTTCTCTCAAACTGAAAACCTCCATTCAGTGTGGAGAATAGCTATAGCATTTAATCAAAGGTTAATCGAAAGGAGCTCCGGTTATAAAATACATCGTTTAGGCCTATCGTACTTTCAAGATCAATGTAATACAATCTGCGGCCATTCATTCCCACTCATTCCCATTCGTTTAAATTCATTTGCACCCAATTACATCATCCATTTACCTCTATTTACATTCCTTTACATCCATTCGCATTCATTTACTCTCATTTACATTTAGAGACCATGCACGGCTGACGGCTGCCTTCCATAAAGAAAAATTCGTTGAAATGGAGTGAACTGAAGGTTTAATTCCAATTTTTTTCAACTCTCCGAGTCAAATATTTGTTTTTATTTACTTAGTTTTACTTTTAATACAGCGGCGGAATTCTTACAGATTTATTTTCATTTCACTGAATTGCGTTGACTCTCATGCTTCAAACTTCTTATATGATTGCATACAGTGACATTATCTATTTAAGGGAGGATGCAGATCTATTTTGGTCAAAAAAATCGAGTTTTCTACCATTTTTGATTATTTATTATTTTCTCTTCAAAATTATGTTATAATTTGTCGTTGATTTCTTTTTTTAGTGTCTGAAAATTTTGATTTTGTAGGGACAGAAATTCTTTAAAATCCATGTACGAGTATTTAAAAAAAGGTGCAATACTCGACTATTCAAAATGAAGCCAAATTCATATCATTATCAATGCTGTTTAGGAACTTAGACTTTTGAAAAATATGCAGATTAATCACATTATCAGGCTAGTTCTCATTAATTGTGCTATATTTTCAACAATAAGGGAAAACTTATCTTATAATTTAAGTTTTTTTTTTTTTAACATACTTTTTTCACACATATGTTTCTTTTTCTGAGAATAGACTGCTCCGATTGGGTTGATTTTTAAAAAATTTTTTTCACCACAGTTGTACTCTACAAACAAACTCAGGCTTTTTTACTTAGCACGATTACAAGGTGCTGTATGGTTTTTTATGTTCACAAAAAGTTATTATTTGAAGGGAATACTCGAAAAGTGGCTATAATTTTTCAAGTTCCAACTGCATTTCAATATCCCTATGTGTACAAGTTTACTCTAAGGTTGGGTGAAGAAGCCTTTAAAATTTCAGCTCTCTAGCTGTAATAGACTCTGAGAAAAATGAAAATGAAAAGAGCTAAAAAAGCATGGTAAAAACCGATTCTGCATCCTGCCTTAAAATTTCCTTTATCCAAGTCCCAAGTTCGTCAGTTCTTACACATTTCAAAGATAATATGCGTTCTTCTCTTCTTCCATTTGGATCTCAACCACTTCACAAGTTCAGACTTTCAATAAAATTCTAGTTTCGCAAAAAGTTCTCGTTTAGTGCTGAAACATTAAATTCCAATACTGCGAGTATTTTGCTAAAATAACGCGCGCGATTAGAAAAAGTAAAATGAAAAAAAAAGGAAGGGAAAAAAGGAGCATGCAACCATGATGGTTGTTTGTAAAAGCGGCCGCACACACAAGAAACCATTATAAAAATGTTGACAGTTTGACAGATTATGCGGCGGTGAACAGGCAAATCAGAAGACGAGAGGCGTTCGTTTTTCAAATTTACCAAACTCCACCCTAAAAGAAAGAGGAAAAAGTACGTAGATAAAATCATTTCGAAAAAAAAAAACATATATACATAAAGGAAGGAAAGTGAATTCTCCTGCTATCTACGTGATTTATTTCATACTAAATAGGCCAATTTATTAAACAGAGAATGATTTTCGAGTCCATTCTGAAAACATTGAATGACGTTGTTAGTTTGTAGTCGTAGAATAGTTTGTACTCGAGGTTGGTGCTAAATGCCTCGCTGCTTCTCAGTATTGTGGACTGAACTTTGGGTCTACATTGCTGGACGAGGCTGCCCAAATGGGATTGACCCTTACTTCAAAAAGTACCTACCATTAGTAAATCACAAGCGCGTATGAAAACGATCAAATTTACGAAAGGCTGGAGTTTGAGAATTGCGCCCAATTTTCTTCAATCGGCTAAATTATTCTGCGCAAAGCATATTATATCCTCATATTTTTCAACAACTACATACTCGTATGTAACACACATTATTGTCGATTGAATTCTTAATGTGAAAAAATTTCATTCTTACTCACTTCGCTTTTAATGAAATAATTTTTTTTAACTTGTTTTGTTTTGAAGCCACTGACAATTTTACTGGTGTGTAATATTTTACCCGTGGTAATGTACCTTTGATGCGAAATGATTTGATTTTTGTCACCTCCCAACTAATGAAACTTGTTAACCATTTAAGGGTGAAATTAAATTTTATAATAAACTATTATAAAATCGAATAAATCGCATCGACCCAACGATTAACCGATTTTGATGCTGGAAAGAATTTCCGGTTCAAATTTTGAGAAGGATTTAATTTTAAAATTGAAACTGCAGCGTTGATTTCGTATACTCGAATAATATCAACTTCGATCGGCTTAACTTTTTATTATCTGCCTCGTAAATTTTTACAATCATAATTTTCACTATTCTAAATACTATCCCGTTAAAAATATTTTCAAGTGCGATGTGAAAATGGTAGTAGGTACGAGTACATTTGAATGAACTTAGCTTTCACTTAGGTGGTAGATATTTAATTTTAATCAGTTAAAAATAGGAGGATTATATTTCGTCGTAGATGTATCCAATTACGTTAATAGCGTCTTCCTGATCTAAGATTTCAAGTGTAGGTAAACGAACAACGCAAAAGTCAATCGCTTGAAAATGCGAACTCGAAGGAAAACTTTGCGTTACTTTCTGTTTTCTGGTAACACATGTTGCATACTTGGCGCCGCAAATATTTCGATTCGTTTCGTTTCGATTCTAACTTTACCAAGTTTTTTATTTTTTTTTAATGTGATAACAATTTTATTTTCGCTACACGGGTGTCGTTTTACCTTCGATCGTACCTTTTTTTCTTTTTTCTAATTTCACGACAGGTCTATACCTCCCTAATTACTCATTTTTATAATAATATTTTTTTATCATGAAATTGGTTGGTGTTTTTATTAAATATAGTCTGCTTCGATTTTGATTTTTTCCGGTCGAAATTATTTCACCGTACACTCGAGAAAATGCTTGAAAAATTAGATCTTTGGACCGAAGTTATTTATTCGTGTGAACAGTGATATGCAAGAAGCGGATAAGTCCTATTTTTTCAGAAATTGAATTCTTTTGTCGTGTAATTTTATACGTTATAGAGTCCTTCCAACAGTAATATCACGTCCCTGAATGTCGAATTCAAATTCGAGAAGATTGATAAGAAAAGCGTGAAAAATGAACCGCGTGTTTTTTTGCTTTCTTTTAAAATGTGGAAAAGTGGACTTATATCCCCCGAGTTACAGACATGAGTGGCAAAAAAGTATAATAAAATATTATGGATGACTTTTTTAGGATTCTAAAATTACTCACATGGTCTATCTCAATCTGTTATTTGACATTGTCAATCAAAATTTTGTTTCTTGTCCAGTAGATAGAGCCACGAAATATGTCTGACGAAGAATTCGTTCGTAAAACTTGTGCTACGGTACTTTGTGGAATAGTAAACGTTCTTATAAAAATTTCAATTCAAAATCTTTTCCATTTCCAATAACGATACTCGTATTATGGTAGTCCAGAGATGAAAATTTGGAGCTCGAAAATAGAAAGATACCGCGTTGGCGTGTCAAGTTGAATTTATTAAGCGAATATTCGAACAAAATGAAATGAGTTTCAAAAATCATTCTTGCCACCCTGGTTAAAATAATCTTTACCCTAGAGTTGTTTGTTGTTGAATAATTATTTTTGAAAATATATGTAGAAAAAAGGCCATTTCTTCAGTCTAAGTACTTGATGCTTCGATTTATGTACATATTTAAGACAATTGATAGTCGACAGAGTTGATTCATAACACTCGCAATGTTATGAAATTACATGTATAATTTTATGAGGAAACGCAGCTAGTATAAAAAATACCCCGTATATTTCTTATTTCAAACTTATTTGAATAGAGGAATATGAAATAAACTGGTCGTATGTTTTTAGTATTACCACTTTCATTTTTTTCAACTTGAGCAAGTTTTTCGTTTTCTTCGAAGAAAGTAGAAACATACCCGAATAATTTGATAAAATCTTTTAAATTACTGGTCATTAATCCCTTTTTTAATTTTTTAATATCCTCAGTAAAATTGGACTCCCAGTAAAATTTTGAATTTGAAATTTTAACAAGTTCATGAATATCAATTCAACTCCTTCTTTATTAAATTACTGGTGATAAATAAACATCAGTGGGTATTGAATTATTACGAGTTAACAACGAATGGAATAACAACCTTATATTTAATTTTCTGTGTGCATTCCAAGTCGGTAGAAAAATACTCGTGTTTGAGAATTCCAAATAATGCCTGCGACCTCGAATTATGCAATACCTCCTTAAGTTGTGTATAATAAACAGCCGGAGATACGTAACAAGGAAAAACAACAACGGTAGTCCAAATTTTCCCACCATTTTATTGAAAGAAACTGAATGTCCAAGTTCCAAAATTAAACTCCAGAGAGGGAAGGATTGATGAGGTGTTTCTGAAGTAGACGAACCTGTTTATTTGAAATTTTTGATAGAATATTGTACTGTCTCATCTCATTCAACTGTAAAAGAAATTTCAATTATCAAATCCAATACTATATGGTAGCATAAAAATTGATATAGGCACTTTACCCTTTCTAGAATTCATCATAAGAATTACCGCCGAAACTTTTGTCGATATCATAATATGGCTGAAAATTATGTAAAATGAAGACAATCTATGTTTATACCCTACGTTTTAATGTTATCTTATGTACGATTCCGGCCTGCTAAATTTAAATTTGTTTTGAGATTTTCGCTAGAATTCTTCTTTGAAGCTAAAATATGGTTAAAAACAGCTACAATTTTAGAAATATTAATAAACGTATGTCAGTGTAATGTTTTTTAAATTTCACTGTTCAGCCGAAGTGAAGCTCCAGCAGCATCAAGCCCCGACAAAAGACGTCACTAATAATTTTCAGGACAAATTAAAATCAAAACAGAAATGAAACAGTAGAAAATAGAGTTAGTGTGGAGATGAAGACATATCACTCTTTCCTGCTAGTTATGACGAATTTATTTACAAGTAATTCTTTCGAGAGAACAACTCGGAACACAGAGAACCTTTTACGATACAGCGTTCTAAATTAATCCCCATGGCTTTTCAAAGTATTATGGTAACTTTTTCTCCCTCCTCTTTCAAAATTTTCTTTCAACTTTTCTATTTTTTCATTTTATATATTTTTTTTTTTTTTGTTAGCAATTCTTTGTTAAAGGGTCTGGCCGGGTAAGGAGGGGGTTAGCGGCCCCAAGCCGGATTTTAATTTTTTTTGGTTCCAGTTGTTGGTCATGTTGAATAACTATTTTGACCCAAGTTTCAAGTCTGTAGCTCCTCTGGTTGCGGAGATATAGCCTTTTAAAGGTGTTTTTTAGTCATTTTAGCCAAATTTTCATTTTAGGGTTTAAATGGACAGAAAATTTTAAAATTTTGGTTAGTGCTAGGTATCAGTGAGGTAAATCTATGGAATTTTTTTGGTTCACCTGTGTTCATTTATTTTGGTGTTTTTGACACATGCAATTTTCAATAGGCCATAACCCTAAGATTTTGGGGGTGGTACTCAAACAATTTTATATCATGAAGATTTCTATCAAAATATACTTTCATTTCATGAAAAAAAAAATTAAAAAATTTTCATGGCCGCTCTATACAGCGCACTTGTGAAAAATAGAGGATGTGTGATATTGAGATGGCACAAAAATATTTTTTAGCTTAAAAATATCATAAATCTATATACTTTTAATTTATCAAAAAAAAATTTTCAATTTTACTTGCGCACCACTTTTACAGCCCATGTAAAAAGTCAGTATATGCTTCTTCAAGGCATACTTTCTCATATAAAACAATATAATGGTTAAAAGGGTCAAAGTATCACTTTCCAACATGAAAAAACACTAACTGATATTTACCCTTCCTATCTACGCCCCCCTCCCCAACACCGTTAGTTCATTATGTATAAATATTAGCAAGTATTTACAGTATAACACTCGGTTTTGCATAAATATGTAGAGGAAGTGCTTGAAAGTTTGAGAAATATTCACAATATGACGATGCTAGGTGGATCTCATTATTTATGCTCAATTTTCAACCCTTTCCAGGGGAAGTGTATTGAAAATAATCTTAATTAGTCTAATGCAGTGTTTTGTTCTAATAATTTCATGCAGTTCTCAGGTTTTAAGACAATTCAATAAAAATGTATACTTGAATTAATTAATATTTCTAGAAAATAGATCTGGGGGGGGGGGTTGATGGGGTTTGGACATACCTATAAGATGACTAAAAAATCACTATCATGCCTTTCTTGTTGAAAAATTTTTTCTTATTGTCAATGGCAGAAATGAAAATATTGTGAACAAACTTGAAAATAAATACTTCCTCTGCCTCAACTACCCCCCTCCATTCCATTCATCCGTTGACATCTGAGTATTATAGTTTTCAAAAACACCCTAAAAAAAAATATTGGTGAGAAATATGTGTTCTTTTTTGATTTACGAGTATCTTTATTGAATCGTGTCCTTTCAGCTTGTCAACAGTGCAGCCCAAATAGGAAAAACAATAAGTAAATTCTGTAAAAGGTATATTCTTTACTCATGGAGGGTACTCAGATGTCAATGGATGAATGGAATGGAGGGGGTTAGTTGAGGCAGAGGAAGTATTTATTTTCAAGTTTGTTCACAATATTTTCATTTCTGCCATTGACAATAAGAAAAAATTTTTCAACAAGAAAGGCATGATAGTGATTTTTTAGTCATCTTATAGGTATGTCCAAACCCCATCAACCCCCCCCCCCCAGATCTATTTTCTAGAAATATTAATTAATTCAAGTATACATTTTTATTGAATTGTCTTAAAACCTGAGAACTGCATGAAATTATTAGAACAAAACACTGCATTAGACTAATTAAGATTATTTTCAATACACTTCCCCTGAAAAGGGTTGAAAATTGAGCATAAATAATGAGATCCACCTAGCATCGTCATATTGTGAATATTTCTCAAACTTTCAAGCACTTCCTCTACATATTTATGCAAAACCGAGTGTTATACTGTAAATACTTGCTAATATTTATACATAATGAACTAACGGTGTTGGGGAGGGGGGCGTAGATAGGAAGGGTAAATATCAGTTAGTGTTTTTTCATGTTGGAAAGTGATACTTTGACCCTTTTAACCATTATATTGTTTTATATGAGAAAGTATGCCTTGAAGAAGCATATACTGACTTTTTACATGGGCTGTAAAAGTGGTGCGCAAGTAAAATTGAAAATTTTTTTTTGATAAATTAAAAGTATATAGATTTATGATATTTTTAAGCTAAAAAATATTTTTGTGCCATCTCAATATCACACATCCTCTATTTTTCACAAGTGCGCTGTATAGAGCGGCCATGAAAATTTTTTAATTTTTTTTTCATGAAATGAAAGTATATTTTGATAGAAATCTTCATGATATAAAATTGTTTGAGTACCACCCCCAAAATCTTAGGGTTATGGCCTATTGAAAATTGCATGTGTCAAAAACACCAAAATAAATGAACACAGGTGAACCAAAAAAATTCCATAGATTTACCTCACTGATACCTAGCACTAACCAAAATTTTAAAATTTTCTGTCCATTTAAACCCTAAAATGAAAATTTGGCTAAAATGACTAAAAAACACCTTTAAAAGGCTATATCTCCGCAACCAGAGGAGCTACAGACTTGAAACTTGGGTCAAAATAGTTATTCAACATGACCAACAACTGGAACCAAAAAAAATTGAAATCCGGCGTGGGGCCGCTAACCCCCTCCTTACCCGGCCAGACCCTTTGCATCGGTTGTCTTTAAAACTCGTGCTTTTGTTTTTTTTTTTCTGTTTACCAAACATTTGCATTTTTCAAAAATCACTTCGTTGATTCGGGATTTCTTTTCATTAGCTACCAGACTTCGAGAGAAGTTCACTTCGTTTTTCTAATTTTTTTTAATACCCTAATTTTTTTTTTTTATTCAAATGGCCCCCACCCTTCTCCTAATCTTCGATGAAATTCCTTGAGAAAAAGGCGTATCGTCGGATATTTTTTTGTTATTTCACCATTGCCAAAAATTGGATGAAAATTTGAAAATGCGGAATTCAGCAGCAAAAAATTGTACACGAGGTACTTTAGATATTGGATTCGAGTAGTTCAAATTTTTTGTATGTCGACTAATCTTTGATTGTAGTGTCGCCTACGTAATTCTGGTCAATTTATAGTTTATGTGTGGTTTTTTGTACCGTCTACGTGTCAAGAATATCAAAGAAATTAATTAAATGAGTCTCGGTTTAAATATTCGCCAACGTAGTTTTCAATTTTGCCAATTTACTATTTGGTATATGGTCAAAAAAAGAATAAGAGTATCGTATCTTCCATAGTTATCATCATCATGCATCATTAGATGGAGTTCAAAATTATGTATAATATAGACTTTATACTATGTGGAGCTGAAGTTTTAAAATCAATATTTCGACCCACCTCATTCGGGGTAGGCCTGTAATTATTTATTTCCCCTTCTTTTGTTCTTACAGCAAAGGTAACAACAAAATTTATTTCACTTCAGGTTGCTTCCTAAATATTTAATTTCTATGTACAAAATTTTTTGTACTAAGGCGAAAAACATATGGATTGATTATCCGTTACTATTACGATAATCGGCAAGCTCTTATAAATGAATTTCAAAATGAAAGCAAGAAAAAAAAAAAGAAAAAGAAAACGCTAAATTATAAGTTTTATACCGTTTCTCGAATATATTTGTAGAATGAAATTAGGATTCGAATAACTGAGCCGGGCCATTTTTTAATCATAGGGCGTATTAAAATAATATTTCGAATACCAGGTACCTAAATAAATAATGTGGGTTCTTATCAATTTCAACTAATATGATAAGACATCTCCTGCTTTTTATATCAAGATTTTCATTTTGTTAACCTTTTTTTGGACGCAGAGGTTCGAAGTACAAGCCGGGATAATATGATGGTACAGCATTCGGATATTCGAATATATTATGAATATTCGTATTAAACCGTTGATGAATTTTCGAGGTTGAATTTACACGAAGTAGAAACTAATATATAGCTACACGAAAACACTGGTTCAGAGTCTTCTTCAAGGACAGTAAGAATGTGCACTTTGAAGTAGATTTGCAACTTAAAAAATGCAATAGCGTGCGGATACGTTTATAAAAATGCGTCATTGTTTTATTTTTTATTTTTTTTAATTTTGAAAAAGAATTTTCTTCATAATTTTTGAAAACTGCTATTCATTTCCTTGTCTATTTCTTCCTTCAGCAATGTTATTCAACCATTGTAGAAGAATAGAAGTTGAAAAATTGAGAGTAAGTAAAGGTTGTATGATGTGATGAGGACTGTATGGAGAGTATACGGAGTGTGAGTGAGTAGAAGAATAAGAGAGAAAGTGAAATTGCCCAACATTTATATAAAACATATCTAGTTCATCTTCTTGTCAGTAATATTCGAAAAACTCTTATTGCCAGTAGTAGAAATTTTTTCCCAAATGAGATATTATAATAGAGCTCAATTTCATGCATGAGTGAAGCGACTAACAATTTTCTTTTCTTTCATATTTTCACTCACCTTTTGATATTTATATAGGCTAGTTTGACGAATAAAAGAAAGCCATATGGAACTTGGTTGAGTGTGCATTGGAAAAAATGTAGGTAGTAATCTTTACAATTTGAATGGGAAATTTGGGACAGTTCAAAATTTGTAGCCAAAATTATTATGATAATAGCAAAATGTATCATCTAAATTTTAAGAATATCCACGATTATAAGGATAATTTTCTCAACTGGGGTGAGAAAAGTTACTGTACAGTTCCTTATTAATGCTATCCATTTCTCACGGCGTGCTTTTGTGGTATGTAATTATGTAGTATCTAAAGTCTAAACTGTAATTGTACAATTTCAAATGACAAAAACAAACACAACAAAGTCCCATGCGCCAACTCTCGTTTGACAGACAGTACTTTCAGATGATGACAAATTTGAAATTTCTCATTAGTATTATACAACTGAGAAAAGTTATCATCTTTGCTAAAGTTACAAGTATAACGTTCATTTTTTCAGAATGAGCTTAATAGGGTTCGAATTTTCCTCAAAATTGCTCCAATGGCACTCTGTGTTACCTATATCTTCCGGTAGGCTCAGCTCGGAGTTGATATTCTACAACAACCAACTATTCAAAAATTACTTACAAATTTCTTGATGCACACGAAAAGTTTTTGAATGTATCTCTCAGCAAATGTGTTGGCTGTACAGTGTATATTTATACCGAAACCGAGTCCATTTTTTTAAAGGATTTCACCGCTTTAACCGCTTTGATTAACGGCTGGTCGTCTTCGAAGCGAAAAAGTTCATTAATCTCATAGTCTGAAAATTTCAAACCTTGAAAGCGCTACCGGTTTTGTGGAATCCGTTCTCGAAGTGCACGGTTGCCGATGGCTACTTTAAATTTTGATTTTAGGTATAAGGTAATTATATTCGTACGAAGAACCTGTATGAGAAAATAATACGCAGAGAGAAGATTACTAACCTACCTAGAGGAGAGAAAAAACAACAATAATAGTACCTAATAAAAAAAAAAGCACACACACATTAACACTTGTATGACGTAATTGGATTCTCCATAACACAGGGTTGAAAATTGATTACTTGAAAGTGATTCATGTATCTCCCTGAAAATTATCAATCGTTGAATTCCTCATTTTTCGTCGACTTTTCTTATTTCATTGACGGAACTTGGAAGTATTTTTATAAGCGCATCGGTGAGAGCGAAAACGACTCGAGTAGCATTTTTCACTTTTTATCAGTTGATGAAACAAATGTTCCACATTTCGTTTATATTATATTTTGCCTTGCTGGATGTAGCTAGGCAACTTTATCCCCATAAATAAAATGATGCTGTGTACCTATGTCCCCTTTTATTGCTTGGGAGTGATGAAAAAATTAATTTCATCTTGCGCATCATCCCAGAAGTAATTATATTGCACTGAGAAAAATCTGTATATTAATATTGATTTTTAGTATTTTTTCTTCGTGTGTGTGTGTATCTATTTGTTGACTTGAAGTTGAATATTAAAAATTATTATTGTTTTCATCCGATAAATTCAGAAAATAATATTACCATCGGAGTAACGTATAATTGGTCATTCCTTCTTTCACCTTTTGCTAATCGAATAGCTCAACGCAACAACTAGCCAACTGCAGTTTTCAAAATTTACGGAAAAACACAAAAAGCTGCCCAACTTTGGGAAGGCAGACCGTAGAAAACTAAAAATTGGATGAGAGGATGTCTATGTGGTACAAAACACTCTTCTGAAAAATCAAGATGATTGTATTCGCATTTGAAAAGAAATAAGCTTTTGAAAATTGAATACTTGGCTGGAATTGTTCCCTCCGACTGACATTTCTATTTTCAAAAAGTGGTTGAAAATGTTTGGAATAATTTATTTTTGCACGAAAATTAATTGATTTAATATACTCGTATTTATAATAGTCGTATACATACGAGTAGTACTGAAAAACAAAAAATTAATTTTAATATGAAAATAAAATTTTCGCGCACTTGGCGGGTTGTGCTAGGCTAGTTTTTGCTGTAATTTACTAATGAAAATGATTTAAAAGCTTAGGAATCACACCTTTTTTTATTTTTTTTATTTGCACAAGTATGAGTATTTTCATATTAAGAATAATAATCCACAAAAAAGTCAATTTTTATAAATACATCAGTTGGTCGATGGTTGCGTTGGGCCATTCAATTATCAGAACTGATAATAGCATCTTTTCGCATTTTAAGGTATTGATTTCTGCATCACCTCATTTTTATTACATTTAAAGCAGGTATCTATATTTAATAATTCGGACTGACTACGTTCCATCTTCCAATTACCTATCTTCGGCCAGTCTTGTAAAAATTGTAAAGAGTGTGGACAGGAATATCGTTTTAAAATGGACCTATGTAATTTATATGCGTATGTATTAAATTATACTTACATAAGTCGAATATGTTTGCACGAAAAGCAAGCTCAATATTTGAAGCGTGAAGTCAGAATGTAAAAGAATAAGATCGCCACAACAAATAACTACCTTCTAAATTATCCGACGGTGTTTGCTTTTACGCGTAAACGATTATAAAAATGAAGACATTAGTCGAGTAGAATTATGTACCATTATCATAATAATAAGAAAAAAAAAACTTTACGCGCGTAGGCCTAATATAAGGCGGTATAAAGGTTGGCTTGGCTTGGCACCATAAAAAATGCATTGTGATTTAATAAGTGCAAATTGAGTGCTAGTTTATGCGTCGGGTGACTCTTTAATAAAAACTTTACAGGGATATGCTGTATCGCATCGTTCGAATGTTTTATAATATACCTAGGTATATGTGTAACTGGTCGTTGAAGGCCAATTAAATGGGCGTTTATTGAAGATGTTCGTTTGGAACTCCGGATGCCATATTGATCTGTTGAAGATAAGGAAATGCACGAAGAAGTAGAAAAATAAAGGTAGATACTAGATAGAAAAAAACAGAAAGAAAAGGTTAGAGATGTTCACATGAAAAATAGTCAACTTTTCCTTCTATTTTTTATATCGAGTTCCATGCTGGCATTCGATAAGGTAGACTATATACGTTTATAATAAGTGCCATTTATATCTGTTTATTTATTTATTCGTAAAATTGTTTATTTAAGTATTTTAAACTTTTTCGAAGTTTCTCCTTCCTGAACTAGAGCTTCTTTTGCGTCATGGTGCATTTGTTTTATTCTTTGTTTAAGAAAAATGAATCTACTAGAATGGTGCAAAAGTCTAGTACTTTCGACAGCAACTACATGATATACGAGTAATTATGTACATAATTATTATTATTATGTTCGAACATTTTAACTGAACAGCGCAAGGCAACCACTAGCCAACTGCAATTTTCAAAATCAAAATCTCTAAGCCGAAAGCTGTGAGCCAAATTTTTATTTGTTTTGACGTCGAAAGGCTGAGAGGTACAAATAAAAAAATTAGAAACTCAGAAACCTCAAAACTGAAAACCCATGTTGAATTTTAATTTTTAAGGGTCTTTTAAGCTTAAGCGGAAATTTGAAGTTTTGATTTTCAGCTTTGCAGCCCTGCTTCTATTAGCATATGTCAAAAATTATAAATTCTCGTTCTCAAGATATTGCCTGCTCGGTATATTTTAGTAAAATTCTTGCATCCCCTAATCATTTTATCCGTAGTTTATTCTCACGGTTCAACTTTGCTTGGAAAAAAATTGTCGTCTTAGCGCCACCATATTGCAATTTATTTCGCCATACCATCTACTCGTGAGACAGTTTCCATTTCCAGTTTTTTCAAATGGCCCCAAAAAATACTATAGTTCTTTATTTTCGGATTTAAGCCATTAATTATTGTCTAATTGAGGAACGAGTGCAAAAAAAGTACATGCAAACTCGAAGCTGAAATTGTGTGAAGTTGAAATTAATAAAAAATTTTGCTACCATGTCATTTCAGAATTATCTCTTGTTAATGTAATATACGCTTTTTTTTATTCTATTTTTTTGTATGATATTATGGTACTTGTATCCTTGCATCGATGTTTTGGACTGTAATTTACCGCACATGGTGACAGTGAAATTCTTTCTCTTATCTGTCTTTGTTCAGGGTTCTCTTTCTATCTGTCTGTCTGCTGTAATTCCTTCGAAGGGTTTGTGCCTACAGCTCGTAGGAAAATATAGACGTCGGCTTTAGCAAAAACGTGATGGATTCATTTCCTGGCGATTTGCTTCATCAACCAGTCACCAGATGACAAATGCGGCATATCCCGTTTTGTTCACCTATTAGTCGATTGCTGCTACAGTTCTTATACATGCATCGCATATATACATTATACACACAACACCCACAGCCCACCATTATAATGAGCCACCATAACAGAAAAAAAGAGACCGAAAAAAAAAAATGATTTCTTTTTTCTTAACGAGTAAAAATGAACTCGCATTATTGTAGTGGAAAAACAAATAGAATTCCATTTCTATTTTGAAAATGGTTGGTGTATCGGTGAGCATGTGAGACTCGAGAGAGAAAAAAAGGACCTAGCAAAAATGGTTTGACATTTTGTCACTCTGTTGCATGTTTGAAAATGGTGCACAACTTTTTAGTTCGCGATTATACACTCAGCCTTTGCTCGGTGGCTATAAGTTTTATGCGTCGAAAATTAGCTTTTGCGAATGTTTATATTTGTTTGTTTACTGATGGAAACATGTTCGTGTACGTTGCATATTCGTCTGTTGCTTGAGGCAGGTCAGGATTACCAAGTAATGTTTTCTTCTTCGTTTACTGTTTCTGTAGAATCTCGCAGGGTGAGGAATGCGAGCGGGGTGTAATTTTTCTCAAGCAATATATTTTATTTTCGCTGTAACAATTTACGTGAGAAACGTGTATGTTCGGCTTTTTCTTTTTCTTTTTTTTTTTTTATGGGACGGGGGCCTCTTCTCTAATTATTCGTGTTGACAGATATATCGAGCATATTGTATCTACCTATTGTGTGAGGTGTGAACGAGTATAACGGTTGCTTAAGTAGTTGGTGTTGAAAAAGTCTTCTAAGAACGCGAGAAAGAAAAGTCGAGTAAAACAAATTAATGAGTGGATGATATGCGGTTATGTTTGGAGAAATCCTTTTTACCCCGGTGAAGGATTGCATCTGAAAATGAGAAATTGTAAATCAGCGACTCGAAGAGCAGCCATTTAACCATTTTGGGTTCGTCTGTCGAATGTTGTTTTAATTTGAGTCTCGACTGAAAGTGATTTTCATTTTTTGGTGTACCTATACTAGTAAGAATATTGTATTCATTGTAACTTTCGTAGATATGGTTTTTTGATCGAAGGAGTCATAAGGAATTGTGCATCAGCAACATGGGGTTGGAAAAGAAAGAGCCAACTTGACCGCTTTTCGTCTTATAAAATTCTACAATTTTTTTTATTCTATAGAAATGAAGTGACTCGAAACGAATTGGTCGAAAAGCAGATTAAGTGCTTTTATTTAATGAGGGCCTAAAAATGATTTTCTGATGCCCCCTCTTCCTGACGTATGTCTCTATTTTTCACCCTTATCTAGAAATTGTACAAATGAAGCAGCAGAATCAATATTTTTGGCAAACATTGCATATAAATTTGCTAAAAAGAAATTTAGATTGTAATTTTTACAACTCGATTGAGAAAACTGGTACGGTTAGTGATTTGTAGCAGAAACATACTACAAAAATGTTGAAATAAATGTATTATCTGAGATACCAAAAATTGTATTGTGTAAGAATGTCTAGGTAGGCTACAATATTTATTTTCGCCGTAATGGGAAAAGTTACTATCCTATATTTGTAATTCGGTCCAATACTATATTTATCTTGGTGTATTTTCAAGAAGAGTCTGTAATGGGCTCAGAATCTAAACTAAAGCCGCATTTTCCACAAAAAATGTTTGATGGATTCTGCTGTACCTACAGAATTTCATGTTTTACATATAATGTGGAATATTCGATTTTTCATTCTATCCCCCCATTGCCTCGCAAATTCGCCCTTGAAAAATAAAATTAGAGTCAAAACACTTCCTTATCTCGAGCATAAATATGAATTTGACTTCAAAGTTCAAAACTCACGTTTGATATTTTTACTTTCATCTGTATTCGTGTTTCTGGGGGTATTTATTACACATTCCTAAAAGTCAACTTCTGCAGCAGAATTATGCTTTCCTGCAGCCAGACAGAATCTTGGCTGGTGAACGAGAATTGAAGAAATCCGTTTTGTTCCCTATATTATATTTCTTCTTCTATGCTTTGCGATTGCATCTTTACAAAATGAATGTACTCGACTATTTAAAGATCACCACATTCGATGATAATCTATAAGAATTAATAATTTTATGTAAGAGCAGGTGAAATGCTTCTGGTCGGTTTATTCAAATTTAAAAAGCTTCTGAAAAGTAATCTGAACGTGACTGAGATAAAAAATCTCTAAACTGGAAGAAAAAAGATGAATTTAATGAAAATAAATAGTTATTCTGAAACGACTAAATGATGTTTCGTGTTATGCAAAGTAAAAATGTCTCGGGTTGGAATAAAAAATTCGTAATTCCTCGGATTAATAGAAAATACATTTACATCTACACTTACGTGTGTACACACTACACATTATATGCTATGGCATAATATACGAATGGTGCTTTTTAGCAGGTTTTCCATAGAAAACCTATTAAATTTGGTCTGACTTTCATAAATATAGGCATGAAACCGTCATTTTTATTCTATTCATAATCCCAGAATTCCAAAAATACTCAGCATCTCGCATTTTCATATCTGTTTATATTTATGTATTTCTCTATTCGTTTATTTCTTTGTTGGTGTATGTGGGGGTGTTTGTAAAATGTAAACCGCAAATTTCGACTTTGAAGCCCAAGTTCTACCAACTATTGCCAAGTCCTGCTAACTTTTGCCAAGTCCCAACTTTTACCGACTTTTGCCAAGTTTCACCGGCTTCTATGCCAAGATCACTATCAGCCTTTGATCTCCCTACGTAGTATATATGCGTCTGTGGCAATATAGATAATCCGGCAATATTAATAATTTTGGTTGTCAATTCAATTTTATTTTTCTATACGATCGGGGCGGGAGGGATAGGGAGGTGCTTTAATGCAATTTTTAAGCAGGCAAAATTCAGAATGCCGCGGCATTATAGATTTTGATATAAATAAAGATTCATTTACTCCAAGGTGGTCCTTTCCTTATATTTTTAGTTTGGGTTCTTTTTTCTCGACTGCAGTTTTTAAACGATCTTTCTATATCCTTGGATTAGTCCACTTTCACTTTTTCCACCATGCCATCCAGATTTCACTGCATATCTTCGTCTTCAAGCTATTTTCTACAAGGATGTTTACCTACCTATTTTATTCTTCGGTACCTACCTCTCGCATCTGCTTACTACGAGTATATGGACAAACTGCGGTCGACGCACAATTGCTGCTGCGTTTTACTCGGCACCGAGTGCTGAACTTAGTCCATGCATTTTTTTCCTCTAAAAAACCAGCCTAATTCGATGGACGAAAATATCCTTTTACACTGGAAGCGAAAGTGAATACCCCCCCCACCTCCAAAGAGATCTATGTCTCAAATGCTTTTCATTACGTCACAAAGTGCCTGTGCAAACCACGTATAAATACATATGCAATGTAAGTGCAGATTGAATGATTGGGCTGTGTGGGGCGAGGTATTAGGTGGAGGGAGAGAAAAAAAAAACACAGATTGAAATTGTTGATCCTATGTACCCATATACCGAATGCCATGGCTGACAGATGTATTGCACAATCGGCCGTGCAAATTTCGATGCGTCGATTTAATACAATATTATATCGAAAGAAAAGTGCTGCTGCATTTCTCGAAAACGATCAATCTAGCTGTAGTATGAGTATAAAACCTTTATTCTGTAATACGTTGGCTGCGTACGAGATTGTGTCAATAAAAAGCCAGTCGCTCTGTGCACCATTTACCTGATACGACTTCAAACGAAGGGAGGAAGAATGTTTCCTACTTCATTTCGATTGTTCATCTCGTACGCACAATCCTGCAGGATTCCTCTCAATTTATTATACGCTAATTAATGAAACAAATTAGCATCGATGGGTGCTATATGCGTATACTATAAGACTCCCCTGTCAGTGTGCAAAGAATTGAAAATGAAAAGGACAAAATGCAACGTCAATAGGTAAATGTTGTTCATTGTTGGGTCAACCTTTACAATGGCTGCCATTGTTAGCTTTTTTTAAAGGCTTTTTTGTGCGTCATTTTATGTACGTGTCAATTGTATGCGCGCAATTTTATGCGGAAAATTCGAAATACTAACGTAGAATTGGCGTCTTTTTTTGTGTTGCAGGGGCGGATGCATTATTTGCGAGAGAGGGAACACCAATCGGTTAATCTGCAGCAAAAACGTGTCCACAAGTCTGTGGTGCCAGCAAAATCAGCAACAGCTATCCAGTTGCCAGCACAGCATTCTGCAAAATATCATCACCATTATTCCAGGCAAAAAAATATTTTGCAATTCGAGAAGTGCTCCGTGTCTTCGGTTCGACTTCAATAGATGAAAGTGTGATCGGTGCGGTGTGTGTGATATTATTTTTTATACCTGTAAATGTGTGTGTAAGTGCTATCACGATGTTAAGTCTATACGTAATTATCGATTTTTATATAAATTTGTGTCCGTATTCAAAGTGAATCCGACAAGCCGCGCGTGCGTCGGTCCTCGGGTCATCTTCTGTTGCCTTTTTTTTTTTTTTTTTTTTCTTTGTTTCAATTCTAAGTTCTTCCAACCATAGTGAGCGTTATCAGTGATATAGATTAGCCAGCTACCTCCGCAAGAAAAATCCAAACTGGAGGTCTCGTGCGGTGATCTGACGAACATGAGTTCGTACTTCAACAACTCGTACATGTCGGACTTCCGGAACGGGGGTGTGGTGCCAGCCGAGCACCCCCACCAGCAGCACCAGCACTACGGTGCCACCGTGCTCAGCCAGAATGGCGTCGTCGGCGACCCGAACTCGTGCGACCCGTCCGTGATCGGGCTGCGGCAGGGCATACCACCGACCCACTACGGTGGCCCTCCGGCCGCCGGCCAGCCCCCGCAGGGCATGCCCTACCCCCGTTTCCCACCGTTTGACCGCATGGACATCCGGAATGCGGCCTACTACGGCAGCCAGCACGGCATGGTGGACGGCTACCGGCCGGATTCGCCGCCGGGGAGCGGTGGTGGGCCGATGGGTCATATGACCCAAAACGGCCACCAGACGCCCACCATTTACGCCAGTTGTAAAATGGAAGCCTCCGTTACCAAATGCATAGCAGACCCGAGCAGCCCCTCGGAGCTGGACCCGAGCGCCGCCGTTGCCATGAATAACCACCACGCCGCCCACCACCATCCGCAGCAGCAGCAGCCGCAGCAACAGCACCACATGTCCAACCACCAGCACACGCTGCATCAGCAGCAGCTACCCAACCAGCAGCAGAGCTATTACAATAACGTTAGTCAAGCGCCCCCTACTGGCCACCACCAGCAGGTCGTTGTTAACCAGCACCAGCAAACGCCTCCGCTGCAACAGCAGCCGCCCTCGCAGCAGCCCACACCAAATAATACCTCCGCATCCTTACCTAGTCCGCTTTACCCCTGGATGAGGAGTCAGTTTGGTAAGTGTCAAATACGTTCGTAATTCTAATTATGTACGTAGCTATTTTATTTACTCGCTCGTACGTGTACGAGCACGCATTATTAATCGTAATATTTATACCCATTCTCGCGTTGTTAACCCACTCCAACGCGGCTCCTGCGGTCGCTTTGTGGCAGGGTTTACGGAAAATGACTCTCCAGGGACAAAAAGTACTAAAACGCATTATTGACATTCTCTGCAATTTATAACTACAAGTACGTACTATCTTAAACTCGTACAATATAGGTAACTTTTCAATTTCGAGTTTATGTGGGTAATTGAGGAGAGGGAGAAAACACTGCACTTCATCAGTGTAGGCAGAGAAGAAAGCGAGAGGAAAGGCTAGGGCAAGGACAAAGCCGTGAGAAAAATTGAAATGGAGAGAAGCAGCAAAAAAAAAAAGAGAAGCGAATATCATTGTATAAAAAAATGTCCCGAAACCAGTAAGTTTACTCAGAATTCAATTGCCTGCAGTTTGAAAAATTGAAGATTTAGAGCATTCAAACTTGACAGAAGTAACATACGATTTGAGGTATTCGAGAGATCCAAAGAGGGATACATTTAACAATTGTTACATTACTCGGAGAAAGTCCCTCAACAATCGGAGACGATACCCACTCGCTAGACATTTCCATGAAAAAAAAAGGATGAGGCCGCTTTCAGGGTTTTCATGGTATTGGTTCATTTCTTTATTTTATACGTATTTCTTTATTTCTTTATTTCTTTTTTTTTCTTTCTTAATGACAATACTTGTTGCTTTTATTTGGCCATACGGGGGCACAAATTTTACTACACCAAGCCGAGTCAAGGGTGTCAAAGGCCCTGATATATCGATGGTCGATTTGCTGGTAGTATAATATGGTGCGAAATAAGTTTTTCAAGTACCGATAACTTGAGATTGATTTTGAAAATGTGTAACCGCGAATCGACACAGTATAAACGTATCGTTTCTTAGTTGATTTATGGAAATAGATTCCAGTTGCTTCCAATTATTCGTCAAAGTGTCTATCTAAATGACAGTCACTAGTCGGAACTATTGGCTACCAAATTATCGAACAGCGCCAACCATATCGCCTTGAAAATCTCGAATACCATCTTATTATGTCCATTATGGAATTCGATGGGCTCGAAAGATAATCGTCTCACAGCTGAGGAGACGAATGAGTACACAGAATCGAACATGAGTCGTGCACGAACATCGCGTAGTCAGTCGATATGTCAACAAAATATTTTTTTTATTTTTTATTTTTATTTTTATTAAGTATAATACCTAGTCCAGTATACTCGGATGCCCCATACGTGGGTATGGACAAGTCGAACGTCACAAGTAGAAAAAAATGTTCGTATATTTTTGACCAGTGACAGCAATTTTTTTCCATTAGTTTTTTTTTCCCTTTTATATATCTGCTCTCCACCGAATCAGATCTTACGTCTAAATTGGTCTGGAAAAACAAATGTCACGATCGAGTTCAGCTTGTATGTATATGAAAAGATATTCGGTATTGCTGGCTGCGCTTTTAATCTGAATCTTGTAAATGTAAAATTCGATACCTAGCAGAAAGGAGTTGGAGTGAAACAGAATTATAGTTGCTGAAAGGAAAGAGGGACGAAACTAGAAATTATAAAATATTTCTTCGTTGACTTACAATGGTATAATAATTGAGATATAGTGCATGTATATGTAGTATACGTGTATTTATGTAAAGATAAAGGCCTAGCTCACTTCTGGAAATATAAAACCCTCATTATTCATCGTGTCGTATCAAAAAAAAAAAAAAAAAATCATTATCTAATAGAAATTTTCTACGAAAGTGCGCAGGATTTGTCTGAAAAGGTAGAAAAAAAAGTGACAGGTTTTTTCCTTTTTTTTACTAGTAGCTGGGTCTCCCGGTGTGACCAGTTTATTGTCTGCATGTAAAGTTTTACCTTTTTGAGAATCTCAAAAACCGAAACCGTTTTTCTGGATGACACCTGAGTAATTTGGATAATTTGGTGTATCAAAAAAAGTGTGGATGATTGAGGGGGGAGGGGATAACTGCAACGACGAGAGTAAAACTACTGGAATTGAAAAGTGGAGGCAGCTTTTATACTGCGGCGAATGAAACAGAAGTTAGGGCTATATACGAGTAGTTGCTGAAATGAGTCGTGAATGGTTTTGTTCAAAAAATTGAGTTTTATCAGCAGAGCTCGCCTATTTCGGGTATTATTGGATTTAGCCGTTAATGGAAATTGGGAAAAGTTAGTCGGTATGTAATTTGCAGCTTTTTGACAAAATCCGGTTGAACTGCTGCACTGAAAGAAAACTGATGCAACCTTATAATTTCTCCAAACATTTTTGCATCATTTTCTTTATTAGGGTTAAAGTGTTTGTTTTTTGCGTTTGGCCAAAAATGTTCGAGTAAGTATACGCACCTTTGAGGAAATGATATGTACGTATCATTAGTTTGAATCATGCTTTAAGTTAATTCATTGGCAAACGCTCGCGTTTGTCGGAGAATCGTCTAATAAGGAACTTTTAATGTTATTTTTAGTTACGTGGCCAAAAAGAAGAAAAAGTATTTTCACAATTCGAAGACTATTTTTTGGCAAGTATAATGAGACCCACGTTCGATGCACAGTGGATACAATATAAAAATTTTTGGAGCTCGTTCAAGGGAAAAAATGTCGATATATTCGTGAAACGATTTGCAAATAATAAAAATATCGATCATACGAGAAGTGATACTACAGAATCGAGGAATTTATCCGACTTGCAAAATTTTTTCGAGAGGTGCTAATTAGTGGCATTTTACGTCCTTCGTTTATATTATTCGAATTTCGATTTTCAAATTTTAGCCAGACGATTATTAATTTGCTAGGCTGTACGTTGTCTTAACTTCTACGGTTGCACAAATACCGTGCAAAATTAATAGCTACCACATTCACGAGCGTGAAATATAATTGCTTGCTACTGTTTTGTGTGCTGCACTTTTCGCTATAAATATCTATCGTCGGTTCAAAAATTTATTTTCGTCAACCTTTACGCTTTATCACATTTTGCAGTCTTCTGGATTTTTTTTTTTGTCGAGAACTCGTTCACGGTTGAGTGACCAACGTCATCGTGAAATATGGCTACATTGTTCTGCAGAGTGGAAGAGGAAAGGAAAAAACTACTAAAACAAAAACAAAAGAGAAAACAAATCATAAATTCGTAGGTGTAAAAGTTTCAACTATGCTATACATATAATTGCCAATTCTATATTCGTTCAATTTTTTTTTTTTTTGTATTTTATTAGTGTGAGGATCTTTCATTTTGAGAGACGAGGCGAGGAGTATCGACGAAAGTTTGAAGGCAGCAAAGAATGTGTATTTTAGACTGTTCTCTGGCTCTTTTCATTGATATCTTTTCAAGTGGTATGGTTGTACCTGGTATAAAATAATATTAAATGTGTGTAGTTATAAGAAAGTGTCATAATTATTCAGATACTATACGTGTTTTCCATGACGAATTATGAACAATATCTATACCAACACTATTGAAATAGAGCCAGTATAAGGTACAAGTATTACGAATGTTAAAAATATCAACTATAAATCTTGTATTGTTTCTACTTTCTATTTTCGTTATTAAAATAGTAAGACTCTCATTTCTCCTGGTGATCATAAAGCAGAAACAAGTTTATAATTTTCGAGCTAAAAACAACTAAATTTTTATTCTATCACTTTTTGAGCTTCTACCCCTGCTTTTATAAATAAATATCTCGACACGTTACCTATATGGCTGTTTAAAGAGCCCTTGTGCGAAGATAATGGAGCAATGAGCTGCTGCTGGCTAAATTTGTTTGCTCAGTCAATTAACGCACTCGTATTTTCAAAGCGTGCTGGTTGCATATGTCACCGAAAAAATTTGTGTCAACTCGAAATGAAGATATTTTGTTATACGAATGCGTAAAGAGTAACAGATATAAATGAAAAGTATAGGCTATGGTAAAAGTTTTTCGGGGTATCGAAGATAAATCGATTTAGCGCATAGAGGGGAAAAAAAAAAAAAAAAAAAAGTGCGAACAAGGAAATTGTCCGAGGATAGTCATAAGGGGAGGGAAATGAAGACGAAAGGAAAATGCTAAAAGAAAAATGAAAATCTTCATGTTTATAAAATAAAAAGTAGGAAAGGGGAATTAGAAAGTGAATTGATAACATCCCATAAAATGAGTGCGAATACGTGAACTTATACCTCTTCTCGTTTCTCTCCTTTTTGAAAAACACTTGTTGAACGCGTGTGTGCTGTGCTGTGCTGTGCTGTGCGTTATTTATGGTCATGTGAGGATGGCGTTGAGTCCCTGGGATTATATTGGCTATTCTGTTTCACGAAAACTACACTTTACTCCTACTTACTGCCACCATTATTACTGTCGTCTTCATTTTCTCGTACTTTATCGTCTCGTAACTATCTGCTCGTTTACAACACATTTTCTATCGCATTGCTGCTGCGTGTATAATAGCATGGTGGCACACGTACAGTGAGTGATTTTTGAGAGAGAGAGAGAGAGAGAGAGAGAGAGAAACAAGCAAAAAAAAAATTATAAAAATGATGAACGACGAAAAATGAAAGGCTATGTAGAATGTGTTTCAAATTCAGTGTTTTGAGCTACCCTTATATACCATCATATTTGCACTTGCTCATTGACCTCGACTACTTGAGCGAAGAGTTAATAGCCACATGGTAAACTTGTATATTTTATCTAAACAAAACGCGATAGTACTCGTATCAGCTTAATATTTTTCTCCTCGATTATTTCCCTTTTGTTTCAAACTTGTTCGAAATTAAAATTCGTGAATAACGACTAACGAAGTGAGAAACTGAAACTGGAGTTTTTCTTCTCCCTTCGTTCTTCTGCTCATTTCTTTCGATTTTTGTACTTTTTTATACATAGGTGCCTTTTTTGTCTTTTTATATCTACCTGTTAAATGTAATGCTTTGCTAGCTTACGAACTGCTCTTCTGCAGCATGTACTAGTAAAGTATAATCGCACCTATTTCAAAATTGTATATTTATTTTTGTAATTGGAGTATTTACTTTTTTTACCTTCCTTTTCGGCATCTAATACAGCTTGTACTGAAGATGGTTTGCTTGCACAGTTGCAGATGCAGCTTCGGAGAGAGAAAAGTGCTTCTGAATAAATGAAGGAAAAAATTATTACAAGTTGAGCGAAGAGTAGTATAGAATATATTCATTTTTATTTATTTGTCTCATTTATTTTTCAACTAACTTACTGTCCAGTAATTAGTGTCAGTAATAGAGTGATAAACGCGTGTTTTCAGTGGTGATGGTTGATGACCAAAATTTCTGATTGGCAAGATGTTGTTTCGAATATAATTTGTTTAATTTAAATTCTAATTATTTGGCGGAAATGAATTAGAAAATAGGGCAGTATATTTATTCCATCCTTTGATTAATCGTAGCAAGAAGTTGAAATGAATTCATGCGTCAAGTGCTTAGACTTAAATTAAGGCACGCAATTATTAAGGTTCAAATTTGTGAAAAAATTGAAGATATGGCCTTTTGATTGATACAAAAATTACCACAGAGGTGTCCTTTGACGTGCAACATAAATTGTGCAACCCTATCAAAACCTAATCAAAATTTGTTCTCGTCGAAGTGTATGTCGCGTTATTTAAAATAGTTGAATATAAATATTGAAAATAATTTTGCATTAGCAATGTAACGATCATGAAGAAACATTAATGCTCGGTAAAACTGCGTCAAGAACCCACCCAACCAAAAAGCATGAAAAAAAAATACACACCGACAAAACTTTAACTACAAACTTTCTCAACTCGCATTAATCAAAAAGGATTTCTTTTTTGCCGTAAAAAAAAATTAATAAAAAGCCTCGACAATAATTTTAAGCGATGAGTAGACTTAATGAAAAATGTCACACAATTTTTTTTTTTTTTTTTCTTTAATTCTCATTCTTTCAGTTCCATTTTCTTGCAAAATTTCTTTTAGATATTTTTTTACTGAGTAACTTTTTGGCCGTTACGAAAAGGGTGACCATTTTTTGAGAAGCACTAATTCGAGAGTTCATGTATTTCGAATCAACCCTCCATTTTTTTTCTCGTTTATTCCTTTTCAATCCGACGTTTACTCTCGATGCTCGAAGGAGGGGGTATGGGGCTTCAGCGTTGCCCATCTCAAAAAGAAGGAAAAGAGGAAAAAACTTTACTCGTTCTTAATTAGCTTCAAACTGCCGTCGTTCCAACTTATAATTAATATTCTGGTTCTGGCTTTCGTAAAAATGTTCGAGGGGAAGAATAAAATGTAAAAAAAAAAAAACAGAATAGAAGTTCATAGCTGAGGCCATCTCACTGACGAGAATAGAATTTGTGGTATATCATTTTCAACATGGGTTTGCCTATGGTGTTTTTTTTTTTATAGTTTACCGCCCATATGTTGCATAAAATAACAACTTCTGGACCAATTAAGGGAGTATTTTTTCCTTCATTCTTGTCAATTTTTCACTTCTTAATTATTGTAAAGTCACGTGTTTTCATCGAATGTATTTGGGCACAGGTTTTAACAATCTATAGTCACTGCCAAAAAAAAAATTCATAGATACTGTTGTTAAACTAAATGACAAATTATTTAGTGATGAAATGAGGGAGACAGTTTAATAAAGTAGCTGTGACGATGGAGAGGAAACTATCTCGAGAGATCCTGAACTGAAATGCATTTCATGCTGCGGAATCTCCTATACTGTTCCGTTCAAACAAATTAGAAGGGTAAAGTTGCAAAGTGTAGTTATCCGTATATAATTATTAAGTAGATATATCTATGCTGTACCAAATTTTTCTACTTTTTAGTCGAAAAGTTCTAAACTCGATAGTCAGATATTTTTAGTCGTTTTTTCTTTTGTCTGCTATATCAGCCGTTAATACACGATTTGAGGCTATAGTTCGACTAAAAAAATAATATTATCTTCTGAAAGTCTATAACGCAAAAATGAAATTTTTCAAAGTGAGCACTGAGCCTGTCGCCGTTCTTCTTTAAGGTATCGATTAGAGAATGAAAAAAAAAAAAGGTTGAAATCGACTTAAATTTTTTTTTTTTTGGTAAATCCATAGTTTTCATTTCTACAGACCTCATTTTCTTAAGAAACACTTCATCGGGGCACTTCTATAACTCATATCTTACTTCGTAGTCAATGAATTGAATAAAGTACCTACTATTCTCAGCACTTTTTCCCTAGCCATAAAAAATCGCATTTAGATTTCTTTTAAATGCCTTTCCATAACTCTAGTCGTATGACAGCGTCTTATGTACATACATGTATACTCATAGTTTGCTATACGAACTCAGTTGGGATGAAATAGTTCGAACCATAATTTTTTTTTTTTTTTTTTTTTGGTTTTTATGAGAGTAGTTCAACGTGGCAAGGTAAATGCTTCGAGTGCTATTCTTTATGGCGTTATACGCATTCGTGAGATTATGGAAAGTGGAGTTCAATAAAACTTCTTGTACGATTGAACGATTTTATTTCTGTGCATTTATCTTGAAAATTCTACTATTGGATTTGAACTTATGCTCTTACGTTTTATTGAAATAAATTTTATCGTATTGAGACTCGATGAAATTTTATCCGAGTCTATTTGAATAAATTCGATAAGTTCGGCTGAAAAACTTGAATTTCTTCCAAGTTGAGATTTATTGAAAAATAATTCAGCGTTTTTACAAACGAGGAATCAGTATCTAATGAGTCTATTAAGAATTTGTTATGAGAAAAATATTTGGTAATATATATAATATACCTACCTATGTCATTACGTCCATAATATCGCATGTTTTATCCCACTTTTCACCTCGCTCGGATTCATTGAATAATGCCTAAGGAAATTTGGGTTGGCAACTTTACTGCCACTACCTTGAATAATTGTCCGCGGGAATACTTCAATATACAGGGTGTGACAAAATAACCGGCTCCATTGTTTTTTCAGTTTCGCATGTAAGAAATAAGAAGACGACATGCTCTGTTTTTACATTCGAAGGTATTTATTTCACTGCTGACCATTTTGCCTCACGCATTCACGAAGGTAGAAAACCCAAATTTCAAAGACTTTGCTTAGCAATTGTCACATTACACATAAATTTTGCAATTTCTTCCCTTATACAACGCAAGAGTGACTGAAGGGGAAATTATTCACGTGTAGCATTTCTTTGGCAAGCGTGGATGGAAATTTCCCCCGCTGATCCCGTATATTTTTGATAGCGTTTAAAGGAAGACATTGTTTAAATAATAATTATGAGCATTGCTTTGCAAAATTTTTGAAAATAGAGTTTTACACCTTTGAGGAAGTGATCGGCAAAATATTCAACATTGAAGTGAAATTATTGAATATTATTTTTATTTATAAATTTGAAGAATGAATTTCTGTTCAAGACCAACCGCATGTCTGTATTTTTTTCTTGACCTCGCAGGTACGTAATTGGGAAAACAAATATAGCCAGATATTTTTCTGTGCCCTGTATATACCCAAGTATTTTTGTCAATCGTTGTTTTATTTAGAAATTATCATCAGTATTCAGCCTCCTCCTAAAGCTTTGCTTCAGGACAACAGAAAAAGTACGAGTAGGTTATGAACGCGTAGTTCTTCCACAACTGTCAGTACAAGTTTTTTTTTCTTCCCATCATCTAGACTACTTTAAATGTACTAATGCAGTTTCATTAATTTATAATTATTTCAATTTAATATGCACCATAAGCAGTCGAGTTTGCCAGAAAGTTTGACTATTTTTTTTCTGTGACGGTCAAGTACGAGTTTTCCATAAAAATTTTGTACTCGTAGATCTAATATTTTGTAAGGTAGCCTCTGAAACTCGTATTTTTCGTTTCACAGCCACACGCTATTTATACGACATTTAGATAATTAAGCCATAAATATTGGCCAGACACCAGTACACTAATTTGTGAATGCTTTCATAATAATCAACACGATGCAATTTATCTTCGAAGAGATGAAGATATATAATGCGAACACGTGTTTCTTTTTCGATGTCACTGTAGTGCTCTTTGAGGTAGAACAATGTTGAAGACTATTCGATCGATAATAATATAATCCATTATAGGTGTACGGTGTTGCATTATTTCCTTGTGACTGCGCGATCATCTGCTGTAGTCGTAAAGCTTATAAAGTTAAATACCAGTTATTGTTTTGTAATTTAAATTAATTGTAGACCATAGACGAGATTCGAATAGGGTTTCTTATTCCATTTTTTGACGCATGTCAAAAATATTGTAGAACCGTAAGATTTTTTTCTTCGGTATCTTTTTTTTGTTTTCATTTAATTTTTCTTCCTTTCCCTGGGCAGACATGCGTTGTCTATAATCAAAAACTAGTTTTCTAAACACGAATTTCAACCAGATTCATACCGGAGGCGGTTTATTTCCTTCAGTTAATGCACGCAATTGGTGGTCAGTTAGCAGGGACTTGGCGAGATTTTTATGAAGTCGTGGAGCAAATAACAGTGAACTCTCCTATACCTTGTTTACAGACAGAGGAGTGCACAACTTGTGCAACTTTCGTCGAAAATATGGATCTTTTCTGACCCTAGCTCAACATTTCTCATCATAGCAGCAATAATTTACAAATAACACGAAAGTATTATTAAAAATGGAAATGAAGTGGAACTTCCAAAAAATAAAAAAATATAAAAACGACTCTTTTACGAATTTATAAACTGATGCTGAAAAAGAGAATTCATCTCCTACCTTCACGAAACTTCAGTGAAGGCTACAGCTATTTTCAATGTCTTTCCTCTATACCCCGACAGAAATGAGAAGTAATTTTCTCTATTTTTGATGGGAAAACATGGGCAATTCGAGATTTATTGTTGATATATTATGTTCTTAATATTCGTATGTGTTTTTCATCATCTTCGATAGTATATTTTACAATTTTTGTGCTAATTTCTACTATAAATCTTGAATTGTTCATGTTTTCTCGTAAAACTAGCGAAAATTACCTCCGAAATTTTTTTCACTTTATAGCAGTCATACACGATGGGTACATCATTGAGGAATTCATTGGCCACTGCTTTGCAAAACGTACCTGTAGGAATTGTGTGAAAAGGGAGAGGTGACATGACGGTTACTTTATGGATTTATCGTAATTTTTTCATTAATCAATGATTATGGTGCCTGTTTCGACTGGTATAACAATTTATTTTGAATGTTGGAAAAATAAAAAATATCCTCCTACAGTTCTCCACAGAAATGACCTTGCGAACACGTCATATAGCGCATGTAACTAGCCACTGAATGAAAGGGAGGCGGTTGAGTACGTGTAAATATATAAAAAAAGAAAGAAAGAAGTACTACGCATAAATGAAAAATTATAATAAAAAATAGGTAAATAAACAAAGGAAGAAAAACTATATGTATGAGAAAACATGATTAATTCGATAACATTAATTTTTGTAAAATAATTTTTACGTTCATCTCTTCATTTGCGTATAGACTGGTGAGTCCAGACACTGTGCCACAGCTGGTAGCAGCACTATTTTGCCAGACACTAAGTAAGAATAATGTGTAGATGGTACAGCAAAAAAATTTTACTTGAGATTCTGTGAGTGTATGAGAGAGAGACAGAGAGAGATGATGAGGGGGGCGAAAATGGTTGGGAAAAAGAGTAATATGATAATAAGTCGACGATATTAATAACTATTCGCTACTTCCCTCATCAGTTCCTGTATATTATTACTTTTTTATTTATTTTTTTGAATTTTTTAATATTTTCCTAAGGATTTAACAGTAGGTTAAATTAATGGCCGCCGTCAACGTTCGCGACATTATTTGACGTGAAAATCTTAATACTCGCATTATTTTTACACCTCGTCGGAGCTCGTTTTTCTATTTTCTGCTCCTCTCTCGATCGCGTGTAATTAACGCCACTATGATGAAATTCTGTAGCTTTCGTCGGAAAATTTTTGTACATAAACGAGTTAACTTTGTTTCTAAAATTTATGAACAAATTAAACGAAAAATTATTTTCCAAAATATAACTTTTCAAACTTTTTACTAGTAAATTGTATAAACGAGCGAAGTGAAAAGAATGCAGGATGTAACTTTCTGCAGGTTTCTTTCTCCAACGAGTCTAGTTACCCGGGTCCGAATAATTTAAAATCAACCTGAGATTATTTTTTAGTTAATTAGTCATTGCTATTTCAAAACTATAAGGTCGTATATCAAAATTTATACCTATATGCCAATAAAATCAATTGCAGTGTAGAATATATATAGATATGTATATGTTACGGTTAATGTGTGTAATTGGTGATTCTATAGAATAACTGGCGATTCTATAGAATCACCAGTAACACTGTTTTAAGTTCGGTGAATGTATGAAATTTCATACATTCACCGGTGATTCTATAGAATAACCTAGGGTGGTTGGTGAATGTATAAAAAAATACCAGAAAATGCATTTTAAGATAGCATATTATTACAAAATTAATACGAACTTACAGTTTGGACAATAGGTTAAAACTTTGAGAAAAAATGTATTAGGCCTTTACAAGCTAGTCTGGTGAAAAGCCTTGGGAATTGAGGGGAGAGGATGATTGGTAATGCCATTTTATGTTCAGTCTTCAAAGTCTGTATAGATAGATCTGACTCTCTACCAAACACACAAAATGATACTCAGTTGTTAGAAAGACTGGTCTGCTTATCTTTCAAGACAGGTATTACCATGAAAATGTCCTGACTACTTACATTCCCCAAGACATACAGGCGATTCTATAGAATAACCGGTTAATGTGTGAAATTTTTCTTCTTTTCATATATTCACCGAAACGCTAGGTGATTCTGTAGAATTACCGGATTATACACATTCACCGGAACATACATATATCTATCGAAAAAAGTCGATAATAATGAATTATTTTATGCAGCCCAAAATTAATGTTGTACAGGGATTTTATGGTTTAAATTTGATCGAGCGATTGTATCAAGTTCTCTGCAGTTATACTTTTATGGAACAAATGCGAGTACCTACTACTACCTATCATATTTTTTCAGTTTTATAATTTTGTCATCTTTCTTTTATTCCCTTAACAAAATTCCGGTTTTAAAAATATATTTTGCATCTCTTCGAAAATGTTTTTAAATAGCAACTCGTGTGATTTTTTTCCCCATTATTATAATTATGTATACCGGACAGAAACCGGTGTCATACTTGAAGGAAGATTGAAGGGCCAAAGTCCTCTCTTTACACATTTCATTCAACAAAAAAATAGGTGCTAATTCAAAAATATGACACGTGCTTTTTACGATTTGTTGTGGAATGTTTTTAGTCTTTTGATTTGGTCATCTCTGTTTATCGGGTTGAGGGACTTTTTTCTATTGCACGAATAAGGAGCTCGAGTTATACTATGGAATATACATCGGTGTTTTATTAATGCTATTTTTGGGCATTTCTCCGTTAACATCCTCCCTGTAGTTTGGTAAGTGTGAGATTGCAGTCGAATAATTTCGAGTACAGTGTAGTATTCGAGTTGCTCCGAAGAAAAACAAGAGATTGGTATTATATTATATGTATTATGTATTTTGGTAGGCCATATCAAGATCTCGAAGGTGGCATATACACGCCATTGTTTGTTGGCATTTATTCGATGCTGCCTGCGTTCGGAGTTTTTGATGGATGAGGAAGAGTTGGCCAATCAGACTTTTTTTCGTGTAGATGTGGTAGACGTTGGGTAGATAGGTAAAGATGATTGATGAAAATACCGGTTTGCGTGAGTGCATGCTTCGGTTTACGAAACTGAATTATGTAAGCGAAGGATGATTTGGTGTGTAGCTAGTTATTTAGATGTATCGAAAAACGTGGTGTGATTTGCTCCATTTTGGATTGGAAGGAAGAAAATTACATTCGTTAACCAATAGGCCTGCTGATCATCGATTATTGATTTCTAAAGTTATTGCGAGGTCGAGGTTGCTCATTATAGACGTACTAACATGGCATAAGGCATTCTCTCAAATAAAGTTCGTGCTCTCGAACAATGCACGTGGACTAAATTTTTCGTCGAATCTGATCTTATAGAAATAATGGCTTAATTTTGATTACTGTTGTCTAGTTAGTACGAGTGCCTATGCGGAAATTTCGAACTGACGAGAGCCCCGATATCAATGATTATGATTTTCGGTAGTATATTCACAGTCATAAAAGTCAATAAGCTCTAATGGCAACACTGGACTACCCAAAACTTTATGGGGAAATTATAATTTCACTATTATCAATGGAGGAGCGTTCTTATCTTCGGTGTAGCGTGTTTAATAAAAAATTCAGTAGGAATGATTCGATGAGTCGTCGATACTGTACTTTTATGGTGCGAGTTATGCTGAAATTATTTTCAATGATTATGCTGTTTATTTATTTATTTTTTTAACAAATCAACTTTTTTGGGAGCCATGTTATTACCTAACTCATTCAAGCTTTTTACAGCTTCGAATGCAATGTAATTTTGTTGATGATCAGTTTAAATATTAGTTTGCCGCACATCACTAAAATTCAATATAAGTACCTAATTTGTAATCAATTTTCACGTAAAGTCCGAACTGTCCCTATTTAAGTTAGTATGCTGCAGACTAATTTTTAATTTTTTTTTTTCCAAGTGTGAATGAGAAGGTTTCCTATGGTGCATGCCACCATAAATCTTTGATGGCAAACCGGCACATACCCGAGAAAATCTTCCTTCTGGTCCGTACCGTCGATCCCTGTGAAATTTATGGAAGTAGTGTTCCTTTGGCCTCTATAAGCGACTCGTGTATGGCATACCTATTAAACCTCTCGGATCTCAGAAGTTTTGCATGAGCATTTCAAATGCGACTAATCTAGCGTACCTATTGAGGTACAGTATTTTAAAGTTCTTATTCGTGTTATATGACAAAAATATATTAATTTCATCGAAGAGTAGACCAATTCAAGAAATATCTGCGTACGTAAAAACCCTCCTCGCGAATATTGGCCTTCAGTTTTCTTTTTGAATTTCTCTCGCAAATCCACCCTCCTCGATTCGATTTTCCATTTCAAATTAAGTTAAATTAACATTCTCGGGCAGCCCTCGTCCGGCTGATGATGAAAAATCGATCGAATTTCACATCTCCTCGTCCGCGACCCCTCATCGCCGATTCTATAACCTCCATTTCAAATTTCCGAGACGCTACCACCGACGTTCAGTCTTCTTTATCAGCAACCAGCGAACGAATTTGGTCGAAATTCGAATCATTCTGCCGTTTATTATCGTTCACTAAAATCCGAAAATCGGCCGACGGAGAAAAAAATGGGTGTTCCTCCAGTACCGAACCTTAATGGAATTTTAATGAGTTTAACGGTTTAAAACAGAACGGACAGAGATACGATTTTGTACGCCAAAAGAGAGCTTGCCGGTGGTGCAAGCAAACAGAAAAACCAAGTGAAGGAGACGCAGAGGAGAAGACTGACAGATCGAGTCGAGTGAAACGAGTGAGGAGGCCAAAAAAAAAATGAGTATAAGTGAGAGTGAGACGCAAAGATGGAGTAGAGTTTTATGCAAGAGATTTTGAAAAACGCAGCTAGCTGTATACGTATAGCAGCAGCCAGAAGTTTGAGACGAGATGTAGACTGTGAGAGTGAGAGAGAGGCAGAGAAAAAAAGCGGAAGATGGAAGAAAAAAGCGTAGCGATGGAAACGTAGTGGCTGGGGGAGACAAAAGTTGGAATGGGTGGAGTGACGAGGGGGGTCAAAAAGAAGAAATTGAGACGGAAGATGGTACGTCAAAAGTGATGAAGATTTATGGCGGCCTTCGTCAGTGTAAAAGAAAATAAGTGGGTACGCCAGAGAGCCGAGAGAGTGATCTCCGGAGGGGAGAACGTTGCAACGGCAGCTGACAACCCAAAAGGACGTTCTCACCGTGAGGAAGATAAGGATATGTACACGTTTTTTTTTAAGGAGGACACTTTACTGTAGTGCTGAGGATATGCCAATGTGATGGGGAGAAGCGAGGCAAAAATGAGGAAAGAGACTGGAGCGAGAGAGCATCCAGATATAGTGACGCAGAGGAAAAATAAAAGTGCAGAACAAAAAAGAGAGCGAGAAAGCGAAAAAAAAGTTATACAGTGGGGCCAAACATTTTTCGATTTTACTATCGATTTCGTTGCAATATTTCGTTTCATTATATTATTATTTACCGTCTATTAACCCGGGGAAATGAGTCTTGAAAATGGAGAATTGAAAAAGAAAAAAGTTGGTATAAAAAGTTTTATGCCTGGAATGTGGAGGGTGGGCGGGCGAGGGGGTATTCCGAAGAGTATGCAGTTAAAATCCTCCGCTCATTGTCCCAATTTTTTCCTACAAATGGTGAAGTTTACTATCAACATTTTGTTCAGTGTGGCATTCCTTGCAGATGACCTGCCAATATTGATAAATATCCACATTGCCAATAACGAGTAATTGGGTAAAAATTGAAGATTATTTCTGTACCGAATTCACGATTGCTTTCTATAAACACATGGATTAGTTTAGGAAGACCTGAAGGAATGGAACAGAAGTACCTATACCCCGGCGAGATTAACCAGAATCTTCATTTTCTGTGGTCAAAACCTTCGCCCATACAAACGTGCAGACAGTTTTCTAAACAGATTCAAATGCGTAACCGAACACAAAAGTGGGCGAGAAGGGAGAAAGAGACTGACTTTAAAGACGAAGGTATTTCACATTTTATACCCAGAATAAGGTATGAAAGACCCACTGCGAATGGTGGTACACCGTACACTAGGTATACGTATGTATGTAAATTAGATCCGAAATAAAAAGTTTTTCTTTCTGCTCATTTTGACTTGGTTAAACAGTTTTATAAAAACGTTGGTTGGTGACCGAATGATTAAACGAAGGAAAACATTAATATCGAAACAGTACCTAACGAGTTTTTGCTTTTCAACTGTACGTGTTGGTAATCGTCGACAATTATTCGGTGTCATGAAATGAGAGAGAGAGAGAGCAAAAAAAAAGTAGCGAAAAACTGGTTTAAAAAAATAAAGACAAACACTATCGTAGGATATTATGAATGAAATCTTTGCAAATGAGTATTTTATTTTAAACGCGTATGCAGAGCTTTTATCTGGAATTCTTCATCTTCGCCAATGCGCCGTATGTCTGCGTCTAAAAATGCCGCCTCATACACGAAACCGTGGAGCATTTTTCTGGGTCGACCGCGTATATCTCCTTTAAAATAATGGTCGAATTAAAATTCGCACTTCTCAAAATGTGGGTGGAAATAAAACTGCCACTTATTGCTTTTTCCCGTTATTTTACGTTTAATTTTTTTTTTTTTTTGTGAAATTGATTTTGATTTGTCTTTTTTTGTCGGTCGTTGCTTCTGAGGGGATGTTATTCGCATACGGATGTAAAAACTATTCATCACTCGAGCTTAGAGTAGGGTGAAAATTCGGGTGATGGTTTACCCTCTTTACATTTTTTTTTGTTTTTGTTTTTCAAGTCACACTTTTGCAGAGAGAATAACATTTGTTTGGTTATTTTCTTATACCCTTATTCTTTTATGGCGTCTACATGTATATTTACGTTTTGTGTATATACGATATGCGGGGGTAGTTTATTTAATAATGGTGCAACTTTCCATTTGATTTCGCCCTAATGTGGAAAACTCTAAGTCTGGTGCTCTGGAAATTGATGGCAGAGTGTCGATCGAAGATATTCGCTCGCCAATTAGTACTCTTTCGGGGTTCAAATAAAAATTTGTAATTATTTTTACTCGAATTTTTCATCAGAAAAATGTTGAATTTTCGCTTTCAAAATTATGGTAATTGGACAAGTCATTCTGTGATACGTGAAAGTGAGTTTACCCCCGACTAATCCGTATCCTCTTCCTCTCTTAATTTTATCCCAGGCACAAGAGTATGCTGCGTATGTGCAGGAAAGAAAGTGTACTTTTGAGAGAAGCCAGAAAATAATCTCATTAATCATTTTCTGTTGGCACTGCGATAAGGTTGAAGAAAAAATGAAGGTTCGCTCGAACAATAGGCACGATACGTCTTATTTAGCCGGAGAAGAAAAAAGATATAAAATCTTTGATAAGCGATATTATTTGTACGAGTATTATTTACGTTTCGCTGTAAAATTGAAAGAAAAAAAAGATGAAAAAAATGACCATATTTTGTTGTGTAAAGGGTGACTCGATCCATTTTTAACTCAACATGTGGTTTGAGTGGCGGTACGATGGTTTCAGAGGGAGAGGAAAAAAGTTGCCTATTCATTATGGCGTATTAACGAGAGATTACTCTCCATGGCGGTCAATTAAATATGGCGCTGCTGTTGGGTCGAGAAATATGAAGAAGATGAGAGTAGGGCGAGAGAAGACATGAAGAAAGGTCTCGAACAACTTAATTTCATTTTAATAGATTTTTTCAAGTTAATTTTTTTCAAAAAAACATTCGGTCTATATTTTTGCAGAGATGAAAAGATGGTGAATTAAATAAGATACGATTTGTATAAACTGGGCTTCATCTTGCATGTGTTTAGTAGGTAAGTGTATGTTGCTGAAAAAATTCGATAGTTTGATTTACTTATTATTCACACCATACTATAAAGGGGCTCGTTGATAAATTTTCTACTATACCTTTACCTACTGATTGATCCCAGATATCCAGATATGGTCGGAAGATTAACATACTCTCGTGAGTGAGAGGGTGAGGGTGAGCTAGACGAATGACGGAGAAAAAATTTAGGAAAATACTTCCGATAACTTGCACACGATGAATTCTTTTACAAGTTGATGGCGAAGGTTGAGTAGAACTTCTACGTGCGACTTTGACGATGAGACCCTCAATTTTTGCTTCATGTTATTTATTTATTTTTTTCTTTATTATGAATGGAAGTTTACCGATTAACTGAGGAGAGCAGTAGTAGTTACCAGCTTGAAATGCGAACGTTACGAGTCATGTAAATTCAGTTTAAAAATACCTACCGAAGTACTGCTTTGTAAGATTATTTTTATTACTGCGAAAATCTTATAACGACTCTAAAGAGATACCTTTCTTCACCATTACCGATATGGCGATACTTTGAGGCCAGAAATTGCTTCGTCGATTTAAAAAAAAACTTGAGCAATTGTGAAGATGAAAAATTGAATAATCGATTCACTGGCATCTCGAGACAATCGATTATAGTCTCCATTCAAGATGAGAAAAGCAGTTTTGTCACTAAAGTAATGCGTACGTAATAACACAGTTCTTTTCTCACGCGTCGCGTGAATATGGACTTAACACCTTTTGACTTTGAAGTATATCGACTGAAGCAATCCGGTGTCGATTTATGCTGTATGCTAAGAATGTATGTTGAAAAATATTTTTATAACAGACCTAAACTACGTGAAATAAACGAACGTATATACGTATTACAGAATTGAAAAAATGAAAATAAAAATTAACTTTATAATATGTAAGTAATTTGTAATAAGGTTCTTATAGATGAAAATATAACTTCCGAAGGTCTTATTTTGCCTTTTTTTTTCTTTCTTTTTGATTCGTAGAGCGAAAAAGGGGTCGCCAAACATACACCAGATACCAAACGCTAGAATTGGAAAAAGAATTCCACTTTAATCGCTATTTAACCAGAAGACGAAGAATCGAAATTGCACACGCATTATGTTTAACAGAGAGGCAAATCAAAATCTGGTTCCAGAATAGAAGGATGAAATGGAAAAAAGAAAACAAAACCAAAGGTGATTGCCAGAGTGGCGAGGGTAGCGATATAACTCCGCAAACTTCTCCACAATGAAGACCTCATATTTTGCAAGTCATTTTTCTTTTCTTTTTTTCTAATTTCTTAAGTTTAACCAAAACGCTCTGCAAGATATGACGTTGTGTTCAATTTACTCGTAGTCGGTTTTGCATCAGGATTGCTTACAACTTAAAAGTATTCACGAAAAAGTTCCCACCGCGTGAATTCATTTTCATTAAATGATTCGCAAAAACACAATTTGTGTGGAAAATTGTGTGTTATTAGTAACATTTATGGCCTGTATGTATCTCACTTCATTGGTAAAATTATGTACTCGTACTTCATGTACCTACATCTAGTTACCTGCTATATTTTAGACTGATAATTCGCTTAAATTCGTGAGATTATGCGTCTACCAAGAAATTGAATTTAAAATTCGAGTCCGTTGAAAAAATTAAATAACTGGAAAACAACTGTTATACCTGCAATATCTAAACCATACTAGGTTATTATTGAAAATTTGTTTTCAAATATCTGTCCCTATGGTAAGCAATCTTGATAGGTACGTGTTTTACCATTTGGACAGCTTCGATCTCAAAATAATACTTTTTGAGACAGGAGCGAGGATTTATGGTAATCTATATTATGATGGCGAAGAGGTTGAGGAAAGGATTTAAGGTATTAATAAAAAATATAAAATTTATGGTCACCGCTCCCTACTTTTGGCTATGCCGCTCATTTGATATGCAATGACTTTTACGACTTTCATCCATTTTGTCACCTTCCTTTACCGAGTCTTAAAACATATTTGGGATGATTTCTGATTGGTACAGTGTAATTTCGTCTTAATGTGAAAATCAGTTAAATACCTTATAGCATATATACCAAGCTTCGACTATTCGGTGAATAATAGACAGTTGTGTAAATAATATCAGCATTCGTGGCATGCGGTTTTTCAATTTTAATCATTTCGAATAATTTACTTATTGGAAAATACTTAAGTACGAGTATAGGTATAAAAAAAAAAAGAAAAAAGAAAAAAAAGATTACTAAATCAAAAAATCGCATATGTTTCAGTTAATCTTTGTTCCATATTTAATGAGAATGTAATGACAATTAGCAAGTAAGAAAAAACAAAATCTGAGCGCGTATCGCAGTATACACATATATGTGGGTAGGTAGTTTGTTTTTACTTATGTGAAGTTAGCATTTTAGATGTGCTTTATCGATTGTTTCTATCGATTTAAAATTTCCAAATTTATCCGCGTAGCGGATAACACTCTATAGTTTGAGTTTCACATTGAAATGTGATAGCATCTCTGTGAAAGCGACAATTTAGTAGGATGAAAATTTTCGGTCATTTTCAAAATTATCTTTGCCGAATTCAAAATTTTACCACCGATATTGCGCTGCAACTATTGATTTTAGCGTTTCAAATCGATCGATTGCTGTGGTAAAAGCTATAGGTAATAAAACGGGTCAATAATTTTTTTATCATTTGCATCATTCTTTTAAATGACGTCAAATAAAAGTTACACGTGATATTGATTCTGAATATATTATAGGTATGTACCAATGTACTATAATTATATCTCCAGGGTGATAATAATGCAATGCAAGAGCTCGATTAAAACGATATACCTACCCAAAATCAGAAGAAAAAACCCGATGGGCAAAAAATGAGAAAATGATCCGGAAAATGAGAATTTTATCCGTTGTCAGTCCGTTTTTATTTTCGACCATCGGATCTGAAAATTTGCAGATATTTTTGTCATCTTGATTATTTTTCCAAATCCGTTTGTAAAACGGATTTCCTGATTATAATCGGTGATAATTTTTGGGCAATTTTTCTAAATCCGTTTGTAAAACGGTTTCACGGATTATAACCCGGGTCAACAAATATCATAAAACAGCCTTCACGGAAAATAATCCGGACTCATTTCCGGCAAGACTGATTACAATCCGTTCGAAATCCGTTTTAGAAGCCGGAAAACAAGAAAATTCCGGGTTATAATCCAGAAACGGATTATAACCCGGAATAAAACGGATCCGTTTTCAAAATATTTTGCCCATAGGGAAGGAGCACCCAAGTTTCACGAAAAATTCGCTGAAAATCTGTAATATTCGCAAGTAATTGTTTTTTCGGCTGTTATTATCAGAGACTATAGCTCCTGTCAACCCCCTTCCTCCCAAAAGTCGACCATTGAAATGTGCATAAAATTAGCTCGATAACTTTCACATCAAACGCATATTTCAAAGAGTTATGTACTCGCAATTATTCGATTTTCTTTTACTCCGGGATCAGCGGTGAGGGGATTGAGGATTCAGTTTACTTACAAACATTTTTCGGGTAGCATTTTTACAAGTTGAATACGAATGTGATAATAATTTTATCCGATAGGAAAATGTAGCCGGTCCTATGCTCTGTTTACGCTAAGAATATTTATGGTAGTCTAATACAAACAGCAACAAATTCTTTTGGGTTGACAAATCGGTACCTATGGTGAGGGGAAATGTAACGGAAGAGTATTCGAAGTGAAAGTGCACCGTGTCAAAAGATGCCAATATCTGGGACCAATCGAAATAAATATTGATGAAAGAATAGGTACACATTATGTGCTTCGTTGAAGATTCTTGAAAATTTTTAGTGTCTGCGATTTTCACTCTATAAGAATTAAGTTTTGATCGTGGTAGTTCAGTCAGAGTTATATTTTTGGCTTAGAAATTCTACTGCTTTAAAATTTTCATTTCCAATTTCACTGTTACCAACATTATCGTTCACTTTTTGGAAAACAATTTTCATTAGTTGCGGAATCATTTTCCTTTTTTTAAATAATATCCTCGTTCTTGTTTTGATGCATAAGCTGTCGTCAAATGGTCATCTAAAATTAGGGTATTCGACGATTTAAAAGAAAATTAGGTGGTGCTACTAGCAAAATGTTTTTTTCCAGTCATTAGCACAACGTCATAGATTTTTTTATATTATTTTGTTTTATGTATAGACTTTTTTCTCATTTTTTCCGTTGTTGTTTCTTCTTTTCTTCGGATTTAGTTCAATTTGCGATTTCGAAACGAAAATTTGTTCATTAGAAAGTTATTATAGCTCTCTAAGTCCATAATAATTAAGCATTTTAGTGTGATGAATGACTGATATTTCGAAATCGCAATATGTTTTTCTTTTGCTTAAGTGATCGCTGGTATGATTTTCTTTTTAATACCTCCCTTTGTCCCCTTCCCATTCATCCATAAATGAATCTAAGTCAACTTTAGTTTTAAGTAAAGGTTAAACACCTCAACTTTTTTGTCGTACTTGTACAGAATATTTTTTGTTGAATCATGTTTTGATGTGTCCCTTTGATGATTTCTAATCGTAGCTACGATACTCTTCGTAGATTTCAGCTACGTCTTTAAGTTTTTGTTTAGTTTTATTCAACCGTCTTTGTCTTCTTACCTCTGTTTGTCGAGAAAGAAAAAAAAACAAGTGCAATAAGCAGCAAACAGTTTTTCTTCTTCAATAAAACTTGAATAAATTCGTCGATCAACTTTACAAGGAGAGCCGTTTGTGATCATGTGTGTCTCTTTAATATTCGCTGATGGTTCTTTACCTAGGTACTTTTTAAAAGAATTGCTAATCTCTTTTCTCGATCATTGTGTCGTTGAAAACATAAATTATTATTGAATTTATTCAGCTGTGGATTTTGATAAAATGAAAAATTTGAAATGTTTTTGAAGATTTGGGTTTTCATATTTCGATAATATTAATGATCGGTGGAAAACAAATGGTTCGATTTTAGAGTACAGTTGTGCTCTTGTAGCATCAGGGGACGGAAGAAAGTCCATATAAATTTTGCTCGATAGTCTAATTTTAATAAAAATGACTTTTCATTATTGATTCGAATATGGCGTTAATTTTGGTGTGCCATTATCTACTAAATTTTTGAAAGGTGCGAGATGCTGGATTTGATCGGGATTATAATTTATCGAATAAAATGTAATACCAACTTGAAATTACTAGATTCTTTGTGGAGAAATATCGTACAATATTTTTTGGGGCAAAAAAGTCGATGTTCGGTGAATATCACATCAACTGTCCCGATGGGCAAAAAATGAGAAAATGATCCGTAAAATGAGAATTTTATCCGTTGTCAGTCCGTTTTTATTTTCGATCATCGGATCTGAAAATTTGCAGTTATTTTTGTCATCTTGATTAATTTTCCAAATCCGTTTGTAAAACGGATTTCCTGATTATAATCAGTGATAATTTTTGGGCAATTTTTCTAAATCCGTTTGTAAAACGGTTTCACGGATTATAACCCGGGCCAACAAATATGATAAACAGCCTTCACGGAAAATAATCCAGACTCATTTCCGGCAAGACTGATTACAATCCGTTCGAAATCCGTTTTAGAAGCCGGAAAACAGGAAAATTCCGGGTTATAATCCAGAAACGGATTATAACCCGGAATAAAACGGATCCGTTTTCAAAATATTTTGCCCATAGGGGTACTTTGCGTGGAGGGTAGGAAAAGATACCACTTTATTGATACAGCAGAACATTTTCTTTCTAAAATAGCTTTATTGGATTTGAACATTTTAGGTTCCTTAGGATGATGTAAATGTAGCCATAAGGTTCCGTATAATCTTTTATCGCTCATTAATGCATTTATATTTTCACTTGTGACAAAAAACTACAAGCGGTTTATATACATAGTAATATTATAATTATACTTTCTTTTTTTACTTTTTTTCTCGAGGGTTCCTTTATTTATTTATTTATTTATTTATTTATTCGGCCGTTGGGGAAACATTATAAAAATAAAATAAATTGAAATTGTTTTGGCCAATGAAGGTCTGAATATTAGATAGAATATGAGGCTTTGAAAACAACTTTTCCTATGCCTTCATAATTTTCTGGATCTGAAAATCAGAAAGATATGTACAAGTAAAATTTTCTGTTTGTTCCAGGTTTCAAAATACACTCATTTTTCTGATTTTAATTTTAAAAAAGTGGTTAATTTGCTACCCTAAGTTCATGGAATTTAATTAGTGTATGTGCATAGTATGCTACATCGAAAATAGTCGATGTATCATTTTATGACTATTCGGGCTGGCATCTGTCTGTTTTCTGGTCCACAATTTCATGTCCATATGGAAAATTTGAGTATTTAAATTGCTGCCGAGATTCCACAGAGGTTCCTTTAAACCAGATCGTCTTTTTCTTTATAAAATGCTTTTCAATCACTATTTTCACATTTTGTAAAAATAGTGTGCAATTTTGAAAAATTTCACTTTAATTGACAATAACAAACTTGACCTCCTGTTAATTGTAATACGTACCAATTACATAACCACTGACCATGTTATATTGAACCATCAGCTTCCATTTTTATCTCATCTATCAGCTATGCCCTCAAGAAAAATTAACCGTCAATATTAAAAAAACATACATGAAAACTTGAGCCTCCAATAATGAACCGTTCAAGTTGTGACTATCGTACCTTATTAAAGTGCAATGATTTTAATATGTAGATTATAGACTATAGGTAGGTACATTTGAAAAAAAAAAACAAAAAAACAAAAACGTTCTCGCATTTCTCTAATTTTATAACTTTTTTCTTAAAGAAAATTAAAAAATCGGAAAAATCAGTGCGCTGCGTATTTATATTTATAAATTTAATTGTAATGTAATAAATATTTGTATATAATTGAGTTTTCCCCCTAAATTATTTGTGTTGTTTTTCCCCTTTCCCGGGGCTCTTATTCGTCAAGGATAGGTACCATAATTAGCCTGCAAGAAAAAGTATGCGCCATCCAAGTTAGATATATTTATTTGATCTCCGTCTAAAAGAAATTAGGTACATTTTATTATTTTTATTAATTTATTTTTTCTGTTCGTATGTATTAGTTACCGTCACAACAATTGAAATATTTTATGGTATGTCCCGATAAATAAAAGAAAACTTTTTGGGATTTTTTTTTTTTACCCTCGGATACGTAAAACATGGCCGTGACTAAATTACCTGAAAAGTCAAACAATAAGGTAATTTAATTAATTATATTTATCGTATACGATGTAGTTGTTAAGTACAATATTTTATTTCATTTTCTTCTATCCCTATCAAAAATTTTGAGATGTCAGCATTCCTTTTACTGCTCTTCTACTTTTTATTCGAGTTCAAGCTTACATTATTCATAAAAATTTTGAAAACCCATTTTCAACTTTCATGCAGCTTTTCATTATTGAAAATTCTTCCTTTTAATCTGTTCAACCCTTCCTTTTTTTTCTTTTTTTTTTTCATTTAGATTACTTGAAAGCATTTTATTTTTAATTTTTAATGATGTAAATAATGAAACATATAAAGTTCCTTTCATAAATTTACAATTTTTTAAAAATATTTACTATTGTGTAAGCCTATTCTTACGTAGTTACTTTTATGCTAATAAAAATAGTTACGGTACGTGTTTCAACAATTTCAGTGTATTCGAAATTTAGAAACGAAAATCACTTTTCTTCAAAAAATAAAAATTCGCGAGTATCCTTGAAATTTTCTTTCGAGTACGTTCTAAGGTTTATAGATTTTAACGTAATCCAATAATGTAATATTGTTTTCATATACGATTTTTCGAAATGTCAAAAATTATTGTAAATAGGTATTCTTTGAATTAAATGTTTAAAAATTTTTTTTCTTTTCTCAAAATTTTTTTCTGCTAATAAAGAACAGGACTAGCGGTTGGTCAAATGTAAACTACACTCCAAGTTAAACGCATATGTATAGGTAGTGTATGGTTAAGCTTAGTGCCTTTTTCGGATCTCCTCTTCTTAAATTCGTGCGGTGACTGTTTATAGAAAACAACCCCCCCCCCGCTGCCGCCGCCGCCGTCTTCGCAGGCTATTTTGAAGTACAATTTCACTATTTTAAGATACGTTGGGCTAAAGATTTTTTTTTGTTTTTAATGGAAAAGTTTGAATGGCCTTGACGGCCGTTTTTAGATGATTGGAATAAAAGTTTAATTAGACCTGCTAAAAATATTTATTGATCTGCACGCATACCGAATACTCATCATTTATCAAAAAGTAGAAAAACTTGGGGTGAAAGAGCATTAAAAATTTTTTTTAATCGTAGCTGACATCTATCATTTAAGACGATGTGAAAATAGAGTTTCGGAAAATTCGCTCTAGATATAATTTTAGATTCGTGTTCTTTGAAACATTTCTTTGTTTGGATCAAGTACATAGACTGAGCTTCAAAATGACTTTCAAAGAACTGAACTTTTAGTCCTCCAGGCTCCATTTTCAGTCTTCGAAGTTTTTAAGGAATAAGTATATTTACGTATACGTACGTTTAGGAATAGAAAAACAATTGATTAATATTTATCTTTTTATTCCTAAGAAATTGTTGACGTGATGTGACTGAAAGTTTTTATCTTTCAGCGAAAAATCATTAGTTTTAATTTCAATATCAGACCACAGGTATAAAAAAATCTACTGTCCAGCTAAAGTTTTATCTAATCAGTATTTAATTTGTAAACGTCAAATCACATATTTGTAGCTTAAGATTAATTCGAGTGATGAAGTTTTCAGGGAAGCCAAGTGAAGCGCTCGGGTGCCGGAGGTATAATTCATAAAATGAGAATTTTTTAAAACCGATTCATGTACCATTAATTTGACATTTTTGACATCTATACGTTTCTGTGTTGTATTATTATTATTGTTAGCTAAATGTATTACTTACACCTCTTGGATTCGAAGCGTCTCAATTACCCTTTCACCAACCATGGCGGAACTAAGGAAAGGCTAGAGGACGTGACGGCCACTCCAGTAAAAATTCAAAACTCTGCATCGCCTCCTCCCCGGTCATAGAAAAAAAAATCAAAATCAAACTAAAAACCAATAAAAATAAATGAAATTATCGAAAAAGAAGAAAATAAATCAAAAATCAACTTTAGTATACCTATCAATTTTTTAGATGTTGAAATTTCGTGCGATTTCCTGATCCCCCTGGAGTTTCTTTAAAACAGAAGCTTGTTCTGCCTCTGTTCACCAGCACAAAACTGTTACCTCTTTCATAATATCGCTTTTTTAAATAGTAGGAAGGTGAGAAAAATTATTCGACACGAGGTAAGTCTGTCATTTTTTCATCTCATCCAAGATGTTAGTGAAATTTTAGTATAATTTTACATGATTCATGTATTTGTTTACAGGACTAGATATCTTGGGAGTTGAAATTCAGTTCTCTAACCGGAGGAAATAATTTTGAAGTAGCTATAAAAGGTGCGTGACTGTTCATTCCTTTTGTGTCTTAGTTCAACTATTTTCGGATAACAGAAAGTGGAGAGCAAATTAATTTAAAAAAAAAATTCTTCATGAAATATAAGAATTGAATCTTATTTTTACTAGGAATAGAGGAAGATTCTGTGAGTGGAAACGTTCGTGTTTGAAGAAAAGTTTGAGTTCGTAGTTTTTCTTTAAAATTTCCTATCGAAGTGAAACTTGTATTATGGCTGGGCAAATAAATTGGGACATATCTACTTAGTAAATTAAGCATTTCTCTGTAGAGTGATAGAAAAAGTTAAATATTTTTAACGACCATTTGAAATACGACTTTAAAATTTTTTCGCCATAAACTTTAAACTTTTATGAATTTCTACCCAAATTTCTATTCGACGAATCAATTTATAAACAGTTTTCTGTCAGGTTAAATTTCGTACTATTGATTTGTGGTCGACTCGAATTCGAGCCGATTCATCACGAAAAATCTTGTATAATACTGCGAGAGAATGAGAAAAATATCTATGTATAGGTCCTACTTGACAATAGAACGGGCAAAAAAATTTAACCACGCTGATGTCAATATTTTATAACTCATCCGTCGAAAGATAAAGAACATTCGAATTAGTAGATTGTAGAAGAGCTAGGTGTATTTTTGTAGTGGTGACGACTACTTAAATTTTTTAAAAGTGAGTTCGACGATGACTTCATTATCATTCGTACAGAATGAGCAACTGAAAACGTTCGTCAGCTAATGATTTGAATTGATGGAACACAAAAGCTTATCATGTTATCGACGGATAATCTCACAAAACTTTTGTTCCAGAGGCACTCGAATGAGCCATGTAAAACTTGTCAACTCATTTCAACAATGAGTAATCAATTAATCATGTTATCGTCGACGCTACAATACCTACATGACGTATAGCCTTTCAAAGTATTGCATCAGCCTGTTTGATAGTGCTTCATCGTAAGATAACGCAGCTTTATATTCTTTTGTTTGGTGTGACTAACCTTTTCGATTTTCGTATTTCAGAAAACCGCTGTCAGTTTTTGCATTTTCGTGTCCGGTATTTCCAAATTCCATGGTAATCCGAATTCTCTCGTGAATTCGTATGGTGTTTATCGCGTAAAAAAAATTGCATTCGTTTATCGTGTTGTGACAGTGATCGCGGAATCATTTACCAGTCTTCATTCGACATTTTCCTTCCAGTACTCCTAAAAGTGTTTGTGTTCAAAAAGTTGGTGGCAAATACCACCTCTTATAAATCGTAATTACAATAAATCGAACAAATTATACTTATTAGTGCAGATTGGAAAATATTCACCTAATAGCCGCATCGTGTCGTTCATTATAATCGTAACGTCGTCTGTATAAATTGTGAGTAAAAAATATTTGCTATTTCGTTTCGCGAGTAATTTGTGCTACGTGTTTATAAAATCTGACAAAAGTGTTATTTAAATTTTAAAATACTTAATTCATTTTTACTCCGATTATTCGAACGCGAGTCTCTTAACGTTGTAGTGTAAATTTTTCATCAAATTTTTTTTTGTGTGCAATGTGAAACTTGCATTCGTTTTCGATTATGTAAGAAGAAAAAAGAAATTCGGTAATGGTTCGTTTGTGAGTGCAAAATTTGTGAACGGATTGACGTTATATGTTGCCTGTGTGGGACGACTGTGAAAACTGTATGGGCAGTTGGAACACGATCAGCTTGAAACTTTGCAGTCGGTGAGTAATTTATGATATCATTATTCTTTTGCTTATCTCTCAGAATTTATACGATTTCAGTCAATCCTGAATTCGTTGTGTTTTTCAAAGCTACCTACGGCATAATTTTATTCTTAGATGAAGGCTTCCAAAATATAAGAGTGCGAGTGGCTAAATATGAGACCGATGGATGCTCAGTGTACAATGGGTCAGCGTTCAAATATCATATCTCTAATCTATAATGACTGCTGTATGAAAATATCATATTTTGGCTTAAAGTTGAAATTTTTATGCTGTGTTGGTAAAAAAATTATATCGATCAGTGGCGTAGTCAGAGTGAGGCAAAAGGTGGCCAGTATTTTTCTTAGTTTAATTAGAAGCTCGTATAATAAGAAATCATAAACTTTTGAAGCGCGAGAAAAAAGCATACATTATTTTCTTTCTCAGACCATGAAGGCAGCGGGGCGATAATGATAATGACAACCGCAAATGTAAAAAAAATTGAAATTGAAAAATGATGATGGAATACAATTAGTGCATATTTTACATTTACTGTTGAACGAATTACCTATCGGAATTTTTCTTTTTCTTTTAATTATCCAAAATTTAAACTACGAGTAGCTAGCAAGAAAATTATTAAATTGGCTAATCTTATACCAAGTTATTCTTTGTTATTTTCTTTAGAATTTTCATGGTCTTTAATATCTGCGACTCGAGAAATAATTTGTTGGTTTTCTATTTTGTTGAAATTAATCGCGAGTTAAGTATTTTTGATTCGCATTTTTCGAACACGTATGGTAAAATTTTGTTTGTTCACTACTTCGTAACTTTGAAAAACAAATTCTTTGTACCAAGGTATGTACCTATTTACTTTACTGTGCGGTACACCGAAAATGAAAAAAAAAACACCTGTAACAAGTGGCGCGAAAATGTAATTCAAGGTTATGCACGACTGACTGATATTGAAAGAATAGAACGAATACCTATAGTTTCATTTGATGTAGACGTATGAATTTTGAAGTCTTTTGATTATTGAATTTTGAAAGTTTGCAAAGCATGGAGACGAATACTGAAGAAAATTCGCAAAGCATGAAGAGAAATACTGAAGAAAATACGAGAATGGAATTTGACTGGAATGAAATCGTTGTACCGTTGATCGTTTTATACTTTATCTCGTACTATTTGAGCATACTCTACATTTTCATGAGAATGGATTATGATTATCATAAGGTAAGATGATATTTTTTTGTGGCCTGTTTAATTATACGATAGATTGCCGGATAAAAAGAGAATATTACATGCGTATTTATGTAGACCTCCGCTACCCTGCGGCCTGAATATAGTGCTATACTTATGAAAATTTAGTGCGATTTGTAAAAATTTATTTCATCATCCCCGAAGATAAGGATAGAGATTTTTTAATTATCCATCTCTACAGTATACATAGTCTACTTCATTATACTGTTATAATGAAACCTGACGATGTAAACAAAGATGCGTCCACCGAAACTATTCTAAACGAACTTACTAACACTATCAGTTTTTCCCCTAGAATTTCACTTTGTATTGAAATTTTCTCCTCTTAACTGAGCTAGTAAAGTGAGCGACAAGGTTCAAAAGAAGTGTACATTGTGATGTAGTGGAGTCTGATTTATTTAACCACACGATTCTGTTACACTTGAGAGAAAATTTTACTATTTGCACACTAGCTTTGAGATAGTTCTGGTTTTATGTGAAAAATTAAGATAAATTCATTAAGATTTTGTAAAAAGTATGGAAAATCAATAAAAATACTCGTATGTTGAAAGTTAGTGCGCTACATACTGAAATTTTATTTATTTTATATTAATTTTTCACGTGAAATCTGAATTGTCGCTTAGTTAGTTTATGCAGCATACTAATTTTTAATACAGTATTTTTTCTCTGCGTGTACGAGTACATAATATTTGTATTTAAACGGCCACGAAAACTACTCGCATTATCATCCTATAAACCCTGCATACATCTCCACAACTTCCACTGAATATGTACAGTACGTAAACAAGCAGATTGTTACGAACGTGAAAATGAGAAAAATACGCGAAAGATTATGAACGATAGGAAAGACGAAAGAAAATCGAAAAAATTTCCTCCTGCTACGCAGCTAAGAGACGAGCTTAAATTTGGGACGAAAGGCTGTTGGAGGGGGGGGGGTGGTAAAGTTGTGTAAGCTCAACGAAACGGCAAAAGTGAAATGCGAAATTTATGAAGCGGTCCTTTATCACTTCCACATCATGAGAGCTGAGAGCTAACTCATTTTGATGAACTCGGATGCTGCGAAAAAAGCTGCAGATGAGGAAGAGTCGAAAAAAGTTTTTTTTTTCGGTCGCTTGTCGAAAAACTTAGCCAGCCAGACGAAGATAAAGTTATTATCGCAGTTGGGGGTTGGGAAGGGGGCATGTGCCACCGAAACAAGAGTGAATAAAATATACCGAGTGAAAGTGTTTATTGTGTTTTAGGAAGTATATATGTTGGATGGCTGATAGGAAAAAAAAAAGAAGAAAAAACTGGCAGAGGGAGTTGAAAAATGCCACAGATATGGAAAAGTCATTTTGTCCTTTACTTCGCCTCGGTTTCGAGTAAATCAATGTTGCCAACGGCTGCACTCTTTGGGGGCGACGAACGGTGAACGAATTTTTTTTTCTTCAAGTTCGTCTTTGATGGCGAGGGGGGTGGAAAGAAGTTGGCTCACTTTACGTTCGTATATCTTTATTCGTGTGTAAATGTCGATAGATGAATAAAAAAGGCGTTGGTAGAAGGTATAAGAGGTGCGAAGCTTTGAAATACGGTTTGAATATGGGCGAAGCGTTTTCAAGGCAAGTGTAGTTTGATAGGGAGAAGGAAATGGTGTGAAAATAGTTTGGAATTTTGCTCCGGCATTCCGATTTTTGATATTCACGGTTTGGAAGAGAATTTAAATTTTTTCATGACACAAAATACGAGCTCGAGATCCGAGTGAAAATTGCTGCAGTTATTTGCGAGTGTTGCCCACGTAGACTAATCTATTTATTATTTTGTGGTTAGTGTTGTATAGCAACGAGGCTAGTGACAGGATGGGTACTAAAAAATTAGTATCGGCGGTTGTTGATAGCAGTAGAAGAATAATTATGTTTTTCTATACCGACCTTCTAGGATATCACGTTTTTCTCAAGAATTGCTTATTTTGACATTAAACTCCCTTTCCTCTTTACGTGCGTAAGATTTATTTAAGAATCGGTGTGTGTAAGTTACTTATTCCTCTGGTTATTGTTTCGAACTCGAGTAACTATGCGATTATTAATTTTTTAATCATTAAATAAAACGAAATCATGTTAGTAGATAACCATGCTTTTGGAAAAATCAATATTTACTTTTTTAATGCTTCTATTTAACTCAGACACGGAGCAGAAAGTAGACTTCTTAATACAGTATGTATAATAAAGTGGAGTGCGCACGAAGATGAAATCTTTTACCTACAATTTTTTTTCTTCAAATTAATATCATTTATCTGTTGAATTGACTAATAGACCGGCTATGGGCCAGGATTTTATACCAACTTCATGTAAGTTCCATTGTCACTTCAGAACTTTCCATTTCACAGAGATTTTGAATATTTTTGAGAATCTTGGAAACAATGTGACATCAAATGTCAAACTATTAAATTTTATTATTTTTCTCTCAAAATGACCTCAAAATTGTATCGTTTTGTATTATAAAAGTAAAAGTAGGACAAGCTTTACCTTACATTTGTTTTCCCACAATTTCGCCTCCTATCTTACAATTCTCGAATCGTATTAAAATGGGAGGGAGAATGAGGGGAATAGGAAAATAAAAATTTTTCGACGCGACTGACTTCAACCTCAAAATACCAAATCGATTTAACGTCGTATTTTTTCTTCGTTTTTTCTCTTGCTGGTGATGGTGTGTGTGTGTGTGGGTGTGTGTGTGTATGTATTTGTATGGATAGCATTTTTCCATTTCCTATGGTTTGCCTTTTTTTTTTTTTTTGGCTTTTCCTTTTCTGTTTTATTCGCTCACTATCATCTCTCTCCTACCTCTGTCTCTCTCACTTTCATTTAAACGCATTTTGAAAAGTTAGTCGCTCTAACTTATTTCCCATTATCATAAATGAAAACGAAATGGAGAAAACTTAGCAACGGCAAACGGCCATAAATCAATTTCTTAGTAACATTTCTGTTCGCACGACCGTGCGATCTGCACCTCGTGCATTGTTTTATTTCCTCGTCACCTTTTTTCTCCGTCTCTCTACGCGTATTTCTGTTCACGCTTTTCTTTTCTTTGGCCTCCTTTTTTTGGCTGCTCGTCTCTTTTTTTTCTTCTTCAATCTGTCAAAAGGAATGCCATGCACAGATAATTAAATCAGTTTCGAATTTTCACTTTTCATTTGGCTACGAAATATTTTTAGAAAAATTAAGATCGGCGGTTGTAAGGGTTGCAGGCGTAGTTTGCAGTCGGCTGCACGCGTCGGATTTACGGCTTAGTGGTAGGCAACATGCAGTACATATCGACCGGCGAGCTTATCGAGTCCTTCTTGTAGCGATGTCGAAACTGCGTGCTGGAGGGCATTGGCAATGGACGGGGTGTTTCATGTTTGGTTCTGAAAAGAAATGGAGGGCTTTAGAGTGTTCGCTTCTCTTATTAGGAGCAAAAGAAGGAACGATATCGATACCTTGAAGCAAAAAAAAGCTGAATCCAAATTTTCATAATTCGATATAGAGACGAAAACATTTTTTTTTTTCTTAATTGTTTATTCCAAAAAGAATATCGTGTATTCGTCTACCCGAACCTCGAGCAGTTGGTTATAGTTTTTCATCGAAGTTCATAAGGGTAGTATTATCACCAACATTTATATTATGTTGTTGCAAATAATAATATACCTTTTTTTTTTACCTCGTATAAATTATTCAAAATGGACCTAGCACTTTTGTGTTTCAAGGTATATATCGATATGAAAAATGTTTATCTACCTTCTGCCCCTTTCGTACACGAATAAAATAAAAGAAATAGGGAAAAATGGTTTGGTTTCTGTTCGAGCAAATTTTCCTGTCCACACTTTGGCACCTTCATATTATTTGAAACAAATTTTTTGCGAGCGATATGTTTTTTTTTTTAAATATTTTATTTAGGTCATTTGAATATTTAATCGCCATTCCAAACTTGAATTTAAACCTAATTTGAATGGGAAAAAAGAAATTTTACGAATTACTCGTAATTAAGCAATTAAGAGTTGTCCTTAATAAAATTGTCTGTTGAAATGACGGAGAAGAATAAAATCATAATCAGTGCCTCCGAGCCCCTTCAAAAACTTAATTAAAATTGCTCCAAAATTTTGGTTGTCTCTCGGCCGTGTCGAGAAGTAAAAATATAGAAACACAAATTGTACGTCGAATAAATACGAAAAGCCCTTCGAAATGTGAGGAGCACTCGAAGTAATCTGTAAAAAACGAATCGTTGTTCGAATAATAAAATATTTACAAAAAAGTTTGTCCCGTTTCCTCTCGTGCATACCCTATGAGTTCTTTTTTTTTTTTTTTTTTTTATTTTTTATATCGTATAGCCGAGTTGAATTTTGGATTTTCCGCCACTAGAATGCGCACTGTATACATTTTTCTAGAGCACTGAGGAACGTTGACTGCAGATTCTGCAGCAGATTATATACGTATATACGTTTACACGGTGATAGAAAGGGAAAGAGCAGAGGCCATGCTGGTTTTTGGGTGTACACGGAACACGTCACTCCCATTTTCACTTAATAACTGTCAGAATGAAATCACTTCGTAAAGGTTTAGAACCCGCCCAAAAAGCGATCTCATTGGCTAAGCTGAAATTACACTCATTTGTTGTTATCATTTTATAAATTACAAGTAATTTATCACTTGTCGTTCGGCTATACCTTTCGTATTTTTGTTCTCCGTCTGTTTGCTCGCGCCACGAATCTCGTCTCTCACTCTCTCAGCCGCAGCCTCCCTTCGCTCTGTTTCTTTCTGGCTGGCTGTTTTTTTTTTTTTTTGAACTCGTTCTCCATCTCACGCAGCCTCTTCTGCTGCTGGCCTCACTCCCTCGCCCTGCTCCAGCACTTGCTCCTCTCCTTTTCTCATTCACTTTTCTTTACCTCGCCTTGTCCTCCATTCTCTCTCGCACCTATCTTCTCCTGTATCCTCATCTCTCTGCTCAACTCTCTTTCTGTCTCCGTCAGACCACTATTCATACTCTGCCTCATCTCATCCTCACCGGCTGATTTCTTTCACTGTCAGTGACTCTTATTCGTTGCGAAGCTACCTAGCGACTGGTTTGTGTCGCTATCTGGTGGCCGCATCACGCACCTGACGTGTTCATTAACGGCGATTATATATGCAGGTAAGATGAGATTTTAATTTACTCAGTGCGTACTCGAGTGCCAAATTATTCGATACCATTTCTTGCGGTGAGATGAAGTTCAGAAAAGCTTATTTGTCCCTTTTAATCATCCGGATAGATTATTTTGCATCTTCGTATTGGAATTTCTAAATATTATAATATTGCATTATTTTCTCATCGCATACCATCGCGTTATTGATTTCCAAAAAAACAAAAGAGTCCAATTTCTAGCAAAAGTCCTCAAAACACCAATGTATAATCGAGACTATGGGTAAATTATTTTCGTTTCACGTCTAAAAATGCAGTCTTCTATGATGGACAAAGCAGCTTTTTGCTTTCACGTACAGGTATTATTTACGCACTGTATATGTTAATTTTAGCCAGGCTTGCGTCTCTTATATGTGCAAACGGGCTAGTATACTGCACCACCTATAGCTGAAAATGTGCTTTACTCGAGAAAATTTTGAAAATTGGCTTTCCTAACTCACAATTTCGTAATAATGTTACGTTACGTGCTGTTGCCGAGAAGGTATAGCAATGCCCTTAGTCTCGCAATACCGAAAATTTCAATTATCCTTATTGGAAGAGGTATTACGCGGTGTGTGATATTAACTGAGAGGTTTCGAGCTGAATAAAATAGGTCGTGCGTATGTACGGGCAGTATGTACCAACTACCAATACAATGGAAAGAATTTCAGTTCGGCTGGGTTTTTTCCAAAACCCGTAAAAAATGTGTAGAAAAGTAAAAATTGTCTGATTTTTGATGGAATGATAACCTTTTTTCGAATCTGTTTTATAGAATTTAGTACTATTCGAGCTTTCGGCAAAAATGTCTATATAGGTATAGCCTCTTTTAGATTCCATCAACCAAAAACTTATTTTATTTCCTCTCCTGCAAACGAAACCCCACACTTGCATTGTTCTTGACTTGCGGACTTATGCTACCTCAGATTTTCTCAATTCGTGAAATGTGCAGCGGTACAGGTAACTTCTATAAGACTAGAACGCTGTTACACTTTTACCAAAATCCTATACGTATGCAAATTTACTTTCTGTAGGAATCACAGTGAGCCAGCACTCGTTCACATCTTTCCTATCGAATTAACAAATCGATTTGTATTTATTTCTCGCATTAACTCGCGTATGCCAAAGGAAATGCGATCTCTGCGAACAGTGGGGATGCGTATTAGGCACGCTTTTCAAAAGCAAAAAAAGTGGAAGAAAGCAAAACTGATTTTTGCATTTTAAAAATCGGCGAAAAGAAGTGAAAAAAAAGAAGAAAAAAAGTAAAAAATGGTTCTATTGTGGCATATAGCAGGAGGTCCTCCGCAAAATACGAACCTCTTTTGAAGTATTTCGAGGTAAGTTTGTGGCCAGAAGTGCGGCTTCAATCGCATACACATCCGAGATGATTAGAAACAAATGTTTCTTTCGTATCGGCAATCGATGGACGTGTTTGCAGATTCGAAATTTGCGGTTTTATGATTTTTTTCGCGCGTGTTTTTGATTAGTTTGCTGCTGGAGTGGTGTGTAGTCGATTTCAAGTATGTAGACTTTAGAGGGTTTCAATTACATATTATAAGTTCTTTACCGAAGAATATATAATTGCAACTTTTCGCTAGCGGAATCCATTCACTTTCTGTTCAGACTAAATTTGATGCCTTCTCGCGTTGTAATCAATTTGACTGAATTTTTTCAGGCTTCCCTCTTATCTAATATTTTATTACTAAGTACAAACTCCAGGAGGCATTTCCAAAATGATCGGTTCATTTTCAATTCTTATATATCGTTTCAACATTTGAATCATTTATTTCTCAAAGGGAATTTTCTTCTCTTCTGGCTGCTATTCTTCGACCATATTTTATTAGAAACTATTTTTTTGCAAAATATTCAAGTTACAAATAACCCAATTGTAATGCCATTTGTTGTTTCAAAATGGTAGGTAGGCCTATAATACCTTATACGAATTTGTGCAGGTGTAATAATATGCTACGAACTGTTAATTTTTCCTAATATTTGGAATGAACATTTTGTAAAAAATAATTTGTAAAATTTTGAAATAATCTTCTTATTTACTCGAAATATTTTGTTAAAAACTTACTTTTGCAAAAAATAATAAATACCTACTCGTATTATAAATGAAAAACAGCAGAGAAGTATATAAGTATGATAGTGCTTACTTGTAAAATGTTGAAAATGTATCGAATAAATTATCAGTTTATTTTCGGCTAATATAAATTGCTAATACGAATTGATTTTCCAATCCGAAAACTGGAATTTATTGCAACATATATACCTACTTATTCATTAATTCAGTACTTAGGCTACAATGCATATTTTATATAGGCATTACGAAAATAAAAAATATTATAATGTAGTCTCCCGTTAAAATTTGTAAAAACCAATATAACAGCGCAGTCATTTAGCGTTTTCGAATTATTTAAATTCCTTAATTTCCAATACCTCTATACTAAAAACAAGTGTTTTCAATTTTTCGACTAGCATTAATAATAAGTGGAAAAGTAGGTAGGCTAGTCTATGTTGATAATATATTCGCTACAAAAGTAGGCAGTTTTGACTATTTTGTGGAAAATGGAAGATAGGCGTGTAATTTTATAAATGCGTCGATAAATTCGACGTGTAGGAAAAATTGCAAACTGGTTGGAAAATATTTGCCGAATATCTGATAATTTTTCTGATTCATTTTCATTTGCAAAAACGGCCTTAGGTTTATAATTTTACGCAAATCAAATTATGGGTAGTTTATTTTTCCTACGCTTATGCTCTACTCGTAGAACTGACATGTCCTGTTCATGTTTATATAGTTAGAGTGCAGTCCAATAATTAGTATTTTGTAGGTAGTTTCAATTTTGTTTTCTCAGTATAACGATCTATAAGTGCTCGGTAACATTAAATTAATACGCGAGTAGCTACTCCACACATTCGTTCCATCTCTTCGCATTTCTCAGAATCGTCAGTTTTCCTCCTCTATAAATTTAGTGCTCCTTGTCCATATTTTGTATTGCTGACCACCTGTGAACCTCTTCCAAGCATTTAAAATCAATCAAAACACTAAACGGAGGAAAAAATTATACCATCGGGAGGCACTTTAGCATAGCCTAATGAGGGCTGTCACATATCGTCACAAAATTTTAAACGGATGGATTTCTCAGAGCGTTAGTAAAAAGGAGCAACTATATCGGCTCGCCGAGGTGATTAAGCTGAGATCGTTAAGTTTTTATGACTTTGAGCACGAGTTCGTCAGCTACTCGGCTTTTATTTGCTGCAGACACGAAACCTAAAACGAAAAAACGAAAAAAACTAACAGTTTGAGATTTCATTCCAACCGTCGAATGATTAATGAATTAATTGAGAGCAATTTTTATACTCATTTATTCATTTCTGGTGGCGGGCCGCAAACGATGCCCGAAATATTTCATTTAACGATGTTGGAAATTATTTATGCTTAATGACGAAGACACTCGTAATAACACACACCGATAACACAGTGAACTTGAAAAAGTATCTAAAAAGATGAGTGCTCGTTGATAACGAGATACAGCATACAATCGTACAGCCTATATGTACATGCAAATCAAACGATTACACCATTCAGTATATTATATTAACGAATTAATGAATATGTATATTACACGACTCGTCGTGTAATGTTTACAATGCATAGTAAAAGTGCGAGAAATGCATTAACGCGGATAGACGAAGAAAAAAGATTGGCAAAAAAAGTAAATTAGTGGTATAATTGAGTTACAATGTTTTTAATTTTCATCTATTAAGCGTTTTAACGGGTCGGAAATTTCATGTTTTCGCATTTAAAAAATATCGGTACCAATTCGTTATTCGACGGTAATTTTTTGAAACTGGTTTTAAATTCGTACGCGATATGTAGAAAATTTAGAGAATAGTCCACATCGTTGCCAGCATACGTTTTTCATTTCCATTAGGTTTGAATAATGATGAGCCGTATTTGTGCGGAGTAAGTGCTTGCAGCTTAATTTTAAAAATGAAAAAAACTGACTTCTCATATTTTTGTTTCAATTAGTGAGATTAAATGTGCCAAAAAAGTACTATTTACCATAATTCCGTACGAAATTAAGCGAAATATGTGATGCTCAGGTATGGAATTTTGCATAAAATCGAGCCTGCCTCGGAAAAAATGTTAATTAAGAATGCTTGTGCGATGTTGTAGGGCTAGTATAATCATTTTTAAAGAAATGTATATGTACCTATTTGGTGTAGAAGATACGATACAGCGCATAAGAGTGCATGTTTCTTTAGAAAGTTATATGCTACGACTGTGTTACTTTCAGGCTACATCGAAGTATATAAATATAATTTGGGTAAAATGCATAAAATGGGAAAATTTCAATTGTAAATTTCAAAGCTGTAAATTGCAGCCAGAGTTGGAAAAAGAATTTCGCCCCTTCGGCTGGTATAAATCGCTACGATGTTTACTAATTTTTACTTGTCGAAATTATTCCGATTAGAAAATGCGGTACTTTTAGTACGTACTTGTCGGCAATATATGTATTACATCCCATTTCTGGAGTCAAGACCCTAACTTCTAGGTTATCTTCCAATCTTCCATTTTTTATAATTATATTCTTTCAAGTTCCACAAACAGGTGTTCCTCAGAACTTCGTAAAAAGTGTCCGAATAATGGAAATAATTTCAAAAAAAAAGAAAAAAAAAAGAGCGTTAGAAGATATTTAACGGAAGGATATATTCGAGATTGATGTGACTTGACCTCGATTGGTCAACAATTTAAGAAATAAGAAAAGTAATTGAGAAAAACAAAACGAAACTATAGGTATATCTAACCAAGCCAACCATCCAAAACAAGTTACCACTAACCCAATCAAATGATAAATTATAATAAGTTGAGTGGTCTACCTATTCCCCAAGCTCTCCTTTGGGATCTTAGTATTTGGGGTAGAAAATTTTGATAGTCATCAAACTATAATGCCCATTCGGGTAAATAAGTATCCGTTCGAAAAACTGAATGAATCCCAGTTGACTTTGGCATACGAATACATTCTTATTAGGTATTTTAAATGTTTGTTATCGATAATAATAATCGAAAATTTTGAAAATTGCGCATAATTTGATAGTCTTACTGTGAAATTTCAATGCAAGAGAAATACTCGTATTTATTCATGTGCTGTAGCAGTTATTTGAAAGTGAGAGAAAAATTGTCATTCGATTTTAATTATGCACGCTCTTCTTAAAAGAAGAAATAATACTCCCAAGTACTGCATTAAGCCATTAACAGAAAAAAAACATTACTTTCTTCAGTATTTGCTACTACGTAATTTCTTACAAATTGTTTTATTTCATAATATGCTTCTTATAAGTTACAAAAAAGTCAAATTACTGTAATCGGAAAATCATCAAATCAAATCCTCGTGTGACATTTGAGTGAGCGCCGTAAATAATAATAAAGAAATGGATTATTCATCATTCTTCACAACATTCTTTATCTTGACAAAATGCTCATAATACCTATACTGCTAAATATTTCAATAAGAAAAGGCGAAAAGTTTAATTATATTCACATCTAACTAGACATCAGTGGATCGAATTTTGATGGGTGCGTGATTTTGCTGAAAATTAAAAAATATGGGAGAAATGCGATGCTACTGAATCGACTATACAAGTATGTCGGCCATTTTTTTTTTTTCTTTCTTTCAGAAAACTTATTTCCCTACAGCAAACTTATCTGTGTATTTATTGTTAGTAACAGTTCTTGTCACGTTTATTTTTTACTTATATATAATTTCTTCGAATACGCGCAGGTAAGAATGAAAAAACCTCCCTGGAACCAATCCCGCCTTGAGAATTTCCTCTTTTTTTTCACCCTTATATGCATCCTCGTATCATCTGTCTATAACCTCCAGGAAGAGGATTTTATTCACTCTTTTGAATGCTATTTCCACTTATATATACGATCTTAAAAACGCATCAATAAGTGAATTAGTCGGTTTAAAGTTACCTATGTATATTTTTTTCATTGTGTTGTAAATATGTTTCGACAATGGGGACTCAAACACGAGTTCGTTTGATTAATTGATTTTCCATTTCACATTCGAGTTTGGTTTCGTATCGATGCATATTCTAATCATAAGGAGGCGAACGGGGGATTTAGAGTGAGTGCTGGTCAATGTCTGATGCGTTTTTTTATACTTTTGGCAGATGGTTCGGGGCCAAATGCCGTAGGTCATAGGCATACCAGATCATGACATCGTCGTCTAATTTAATTAAAAAATTTCTTTTTAGCCCAACTTGAATTTTTTTCTATATTTGAGTTAGGATAAGTCTAACATTTTAACACCAAATGACTCCTAGAGATTCGAGCCCCGATAGTGAAAAACTCAAATGAAAATATATTCGGGAATATCTCGCATTTGGTAACGTTTTGTTTACGAAAATCGATCCAGAATTCCATCAAAAATAAAAAACTTCAATTTATTATTAGGTTAAGCCGATTATTTGTTTGAGAGGTTATATAGTTCACTAGTTGAAGAAACTTTTGTAAGTTACTCATGAAAAAGTTTGATGAAGTTTATTTTTGCATTTATATTTTTTTTAAATACCCTTCATTTTCTTCTTATACAGACTAAAATAATTATATTAAAGAAAACTTGAGCATGTATCGCGTCGCTATGCTTTACAAAAAACTACAACTTCGCGTTAGTTTTCTCAATCCTCTATTCAAATGAAAAGTAAATTTTGTTGATTCACCATTTATCAGAGTAAAGAACCCCGCAATCTTACATTTTTATATTTTCTAGTCTGCGAAAAACACCTCACTAAAAAATTCTTAAAGAAAATTCTGTATTGATGACGGTGTTTTGACCAGCAATAAGGAAGAATATGGACAATTTTTTACCGTTTTTACTCTCGTTGATTAATGTACATGTCTCCGTTCCATTGGAAGACACTACCGATTGTTGTGTGGTAGGGGTAAGGGGAAGAGATAAAGTGGAGAAGGATGGAAAGAATCAGAATGTAAATAGTTTTCAAAGAGAGAAAGAGAGGGATTATGGCTGGAATGAAGAAAGAAACTAAAATGTAAATAAAACGAATACAGGTTGAAATCATTTTTTATAATATGATAATGATTAATGGTCGAAGGAAGACGGCTTGAAGTTTGTACAAGACGTGGTTTGAACAGCTCAGAAGACTGTCAACTTGTTTAGGGGGCCCCCCACGTCTTCAGCCTTCAACCCTATATATTAGGGGGTCCAGGAGGAAACTTTTATGCAAAGAACTGTGGGTACATTCTAAAAGTATGTGTACATGTTCCAATATGTATTATTCAAGAAAACAGTGACACGCCAGCCGAACTTATAATGCTATGGGTGAATAAAAAAAAAAAAAAAAAACATATTATGGCGTAATTACACCAACTCAAATTCAAAAGCTGAAGGAAAAAATTCGATAATGGAATTTTTAAATTTAAATTTGAATAAATTTACATTTTTCTTTGTCGACGGATGTTTTAGCGGGAAAAACAAAATTCTGTTAACTTCTCCCTCTTTTCCTTTATAAAATGAGAGTAGAAAATGAAATAATTTTAGCTGGATGAGAAGAAAAAATTTGGAGCCAAAATGTCGCGAGTTGAGTGAATATTTGTATATACGCGTGGATGGAGTGGGGTTGTCTCTAAGACGGTCGAGTAGATTTTTGTAATTTTCGAATGCTCAAAATTGAAATTTAATAAATATTTTTCCCTTCGAATTTCTAATGACACGAAAAGCGGATAGACTTAACCGCTGGAAATGTGGGCTGCGTTAACCAATCTATTTTACTCGCTTCCTTCATTTTGATTGTCAGGAGTGTGCATCATCTTAAACACAAATTTTACAATGGTGGAATAGGTAATAACTTGGTGATGCGCATAGTATCGTACATGCGATTGAGAAGAATCGTCGAAGCTAATTACCCAATGCGATATGAACAATGAACATTACAAATTAGCTCCTCGTATAATGGTCAATCAATTATGTTCGTAGCTAGCATCCCCTTCGTGCCTCGTAATTCGAAGGTGTATTTTTTGTCCATCATTAGGTCGTTATCTCCAATAAACACCTTTTCCGAAAACAATCGAACACTTTGCTCTATCGAACCTCGGTTCGTGCGGACAAAAATCTGGGCTTACCATTTTGATGTCGATGAATGGCAAACGCAGAAAGGGGGTGCTAGACTATTATTTCGTGCACAGACCAGGCGCCAACAGGAAACTCTAGCGACCATTGTGGGGAGAGAAGGAAGGATGACAGGACGACGTGTACGAATGCAGATGAAGGGGAAAGGAGATGCTGTAGCAGCCCCCGAAGAGGACGAGACAGAGAGAAAGAAAAAGCTTCCCCTCCCAGTCCACTTTATTCGTGGTTCGCTGGCTGACGTATGATGAATTGTGCCAGCCGAACGTCACCAAATGAAAGTACACGATTCGAAAATAGGGGATGTTGATAGATTCGGTAGGCCTTTGCACGGTGTGAGAGCAGAGGTAGTCGGGGTAAAGTAACTCGAATGTAGGTGAGGGGAAGGAATGTTATTTTTCTCCACCCGTCTGTCACTTTCTTTTCGAATTTTCTCGTACCGATTCTGAACTGCAGAGAGTACTGCGCGCATACAGCACAGGGCCAGCTCGAGTGGAGGGTGGAGGGTTCGTATTTCTATACACTCTCCATATTATACCGAGTGTTCTATATTCACACACAGACACACGTCTATTCGGTACAGAATTTCAGACGTTGATAAATTCCACAGTTGGGATGCAGAGTTCCTCCACGTTGACCCCTTCGCGTCCTCCTGCCTTTCCGTTGCTTGGGAATGTGATGCTGAAACGACAAAATCAACCCTTATATTATTTATCACAACTCAGCCTCGTATGATTGTTTCATCTCTCCCTCGTACGCTCTCACCCTTCACTCGGTTTTCTAAAGAGCTTATTGTGATTTTCACAATGTAATAACAATAAGCATCGAGGTTCCTTGTATTTTCAGCAGGTTTCCGATAGAAAAGCTGCTATCATAGTTTTGGTCTGACTGCGGAAAATTGGCGAGAAACATCTTCGTTCGTTTCATGATCTCAGGATTCCAAATGTAGGTACTTACTTACGAGTATCTTTAATATTTCGCAAAATGTGATGTGATCTATGAAACGGTGCCTCAAGTTGGAAATTTCATTTTCAGCAAAAAATATGCACAAAAACTAAGAGAAAACATGCCAATATTTAGTGCGGAAACTATAACACTTTTCCCCATTATTTTTATTCGCACTGTTTTTTACTTAGCACTAAATAATAGGTACCACGTGTATAATTTTTTGTCGCACTTTATTGGTAATATTTTTACGTGGCCATATTTATGACAAATACCATTTCGAGCGGATGACTGTTTTTAATAGAAGAAGGTGTTTTGAGCATTTTGCAAAAATGATCTTCTCAATCGGCTGAAAATTGACTGAGATGGGACAATTTGAATATTTAAATTTCAAGATCTTCCTTTTGAGTAAATCAAGTTTAAAGTTTGTCTCATTATTTTCAAACGTGAAATATTTTCGATAAGTTAACGTTTTTATTTTCCTTATAAGGGAGTAAATTTGGAAATTTAATGGGAAATTTAGAGCTTTTTTCTGAAGGACTGCCGAACTGATTTCAATTTTGGATTTGGGAGGTTCAAAAACACGGATTCTTCCCGAGCACAGAGCAGAGTACTTATTCAAAAACCTGATTTCTTAGCGAGGTTTATTACGATAGAATGTTTTTTTTTTTTTGGGGGGGGGGAGTTTACTGGGGAAAAGTCCTACGCATAGCTATTAAACTTTTTTTTTTTCAACTTTTGGAGGATGAACTGCCCAAAGGGACGGAGGATTTTAAAATGTGGCAAGCTACGTTTTTTAGTAACAGTATGTTGCGTGAAATGAAAGAAATAAAAGGCTTTGGGTGAAACTGACATCCTCTGAAATTTTTGTTTAATTACACAAAACGTACGGGTTATTAATTTTAATTGAAACTATTTTTTTTTTGTTCTCTCGTGTATGAGAGTGCGTGCGTCGGTGTGAGTTTTCGTAGATTTGGGTATACATCGTGCGTCTATAGAGTTTTAGACGACGGAGGATTGGTCGGAAAATATATTAATTGAATCGATGGTGGTTACTCGAAATGATGAGTGGATTTAATGCATCGGTGACATTTGAAAATTAAAAACATATGACGAGTGCGTGGACCTTCTGTCGGAAACGCAAAGGGAGGATGCGTTTGAAGTTCACAATTTGAAGGTTTTTTCATCTCTATTTTTTTCCTTCTTATCTTCTTTAGGAAGCGAATTAATGGATTTTCTTTGATGTCGCATGGGTGCCGATTTTTGGGTTTGTGGGTCATCTAGTATAAATTGAGACTCTAAATTATCAGTCTGCAGATAATAATTTTGAAAAGTTATCTATTTTCATTTTCCGTTTTCAGTGTTATAAAATTTTGTTGCTATAACAAAAATTGTATGGTTGGTTTAAAAAGAAAAAAAACATACCTAGTCGAACATACATATGTACGTATAAATGTACGAGTATAAATGGTATACATAATTATATTTTTGAGTACAACTTGAGAAATTTTAATGCGAGTGATTGTGGCAGACTAAAATAAAGCTTTCGATATTGGGATAGTTTAAGATTACTTCCAGTTAACACATACGAGTATAAACCAAATCGAACCTTCGTTACTCAAAAATATGCAATTCTGTTTGAAAAAGTGGAAAGTGTGACCAAGATCTTTTTGAAAATCAACCCTCCGGTTGAAAAATTCTTAGTAAATAGAATTTATGAAGCGGTAAATTTTATTAATGAAGAATAGATACATGTAGATAGTATTTCTCTGATTAAATAATTTTGACGAATATTTAGTGGAAAAGTAAACTCTTATAGAATGTGTGTGTTCATTACAATCTTTTCAAGTATATGTGATATTGCTCGTCACAAAATTTGCATTAAACCATTCGTCATCTTTTGGAATAGTATTACAGTTTTAAATTCTTTAATAATTTAACGTGAGGCAACTTACAGTCACTGAGGCCATTTCATTTCACCTTTCAACACCTTAGCACTGGTCTCCAAATTCGATTTTATTTGCAGAGTCGGATACTTTATTTCCATGACGTTTACAAACTCTGCCGAATTTGTGGCGAGTGGCAGCTGCCTCTCCACCTCGGACAGGTATTGTTCAGAAAACTCGACATTTTGCACATCAAACGGGATTCCGGGGTAGAAATGCGACGGCACGACAATATCCGGATAGTGGTTGCCAATGCTGATTAAACTCTGGTACCAGTCGCTCCTCGACTCGGGTGTCTGGTCATCAGCCAGCCACAGGTGCACATTATTGCCGAACACTGGAAAGCCTCCCAGAATCGCCTTCATCGACGGCACCCAACAGGTGGTCTTCTCTGGAACGGACCCTGTGACCTCTACTTGGTGGCCGTCGACGGTGAAAAGGTGATTAGTCAGCAGTTGGGGTACCACGATGTTCTTTGGGGCGTTCTCCTTGAGTGTGGGTGACCAGAAGGCCAGCTTTGCTGCTTTGGTGCTTTCAATTTGATCGATTGTGTGTTTGGTGGCGTAGAAAGGGCATTCGGAGAAAGCATTTTTGATCACTTCGTTGCCGAAGTAGTAGTCGGGATCGCCGTGGCTGATGTAGACGAGAGTCAGTTTCTTGCCGCAGGATTTGATCAGCTTAACCAGATCCTCGGCGTCGTTCTTCTGGAATTGAGTATCGACTAGGGCCACTTCGGTCGGACCAATGATGAGCGTTGAGGAGACGGCAAAGATGCTGCTGCTTCCGGGGTTGAAGACTTGCAAAGTGAGAGGTCCATCGGGAATCGTCAGCTTCGTGATTACTCGATTCTGGGTCGGCACATCAGCCGGAGCGTCAGTCGTGATTTTGATCAGGTTGTTTAGAAGATTCGTCGGTTTTTTGAACATTTTCAAAAAATAGTCTCGCAAAATTGTGGCACTCTAGAAACGCACTACGTATTTTTTAAATTTTTTTTGGTCGATAGCGGGCGAATGTTTGACCTAATGATGAAACGTAAGCAGTATTTATGAACTTGTGAATTTATCTCTCGCATCCGCATTTATCGAACCGTAATATAGATTTGTGACCGCAACAGATTACGAGTAAACATTAATGCTAATGTTTATCATTCAACCGCCACCTCGACTGTTTCGAAATCAGCGAAGTTTGAAATTTAATTTGGTAATTTGGTAAACATATCGATCTTGGAGATTACTCAAACACGTAATAATGCAATGCAATTTGTATTTCCTGGTTCGTGAAAAAGCTGAAAATTTGTGTATTTTTGATGTGGCTTCTGCTATAATGTCAATTTCAGTCTGATTTCGAAAAATAGACTTGGATCGTTTCACGATTTTCGGATTCCAAAAATACCCTTTTCGCAATACCATAAAGTTATTTTTATTCGGATATTGATTTGTTGGTTTATGTATTCCTCTCAAAAATTAGTTACCGATGCCATTGGGTGTATATAATACATAATTCGCTGAAACTGCGCGAACAATGTCTACACTTTCTGATAATTTTATGAGAGAATGAGGAAAACGGACTTCAATTTATTTTTTCCAAAACGCGTAGTGGTGTTAAGGTTTGGTTCACTGATCCGGTTCTACCGGTTTTTAACTGGAAACAGCTCGGTTTTTTTTTGCTCCGGATTTTGCTCCTCCGTTTTAGTTTGCTCCGGTTTTTATTTTCAGGTTAACCGGACTTTAAGCGGTTAACCTGCAGTCAAAAATCCTATCGAGCTTCAAACACTTAACTCAATCAACAGTTCAGTGGCTTCGAAGGAAGCTCGATAGAAAACTTATACTTAATAACAAAATTATAATTCTTCCAGTGGTTTTTCGTTTCATGATCTACAGAATCCAAAAATACCCATCTCGCATTTCCATAATTCTTTATTTATTTTATTATTATTATTATTATTCTGTCTCCCTCCGCGCGCATATACTTCTTTTGAACGCGAGAACAGACAAACGACCAAACCAATAGGGTTAAAATTTGCACCAGTGCCTCGGGTTGCCTTGGGTTGCCTCGGATTGCCTCGACTTCCGAGGCAATCCGAGGCAACCCGAGGCAATCCGAGACAATCCGAGGCAACCCGAGGCAATCCGAGGCAATTCGAGGCAATCCGAGGCAATCTGAGGCAATCCGAGGCAATTCGAGGCAATCCGAGGCAATTCGAGACAATCCGAGGCAATCCAAGGCAATCCGAAGCAATCCGAGGCAATTCGAGACAATCCGAGGCAATCCGAGGCAGTCTGAGGCAAGCCTTGGATTGCTTGGGATTGCTTCGGAGTGCCTCATAGTGCCTCGGATTGCCTCAGGCTCAATCTCAGCCAGATCTGTGTCTGATAGAAATTTCAAGTCAATCGGTCCAGCAGTTAAGGAGATATTTGCAAAAATGTAGTTCGAAATTGTGATTTTTAGGGGCTATATTTCTTTGTAACGCGAGAATAGATGAACGGCCGAACCAATGGGGCTGAAATTTGCACCAGAAGTAAATTTTGACAAGTTCCAGGTCTGAATAAAGTTTCAAGTATATCGGTTATGCGGTTAAGGAGATATTAGCAAAAATTTAATCAAAAATCAATGCTTTTGTTGTGGTTCATGGCACCCCTGTATTGTCAGTTGAAAACCTGCTTTTCTAGCGGGGTTTGCAGCGAAATTTTGAACATTGTAGTTGGTTGTTGCCTTTAGCAGTTAATACACATAAATGCTCCACCAGGTACAAATATAGCTTTTTTTGGATTTTAAATGGGACAGTTAACCGGTTAAACTCCGGTTAACCAGAAAAAAAAAACCGGAGCCAAATAAACCGGTGAAAAAACTCTGCTTCTTTTCAAAAGGTTAAAAACTGTACCGGTTTTCAAAAAAAACTGAACCTTAACATCACTAAAAACGCATCAATTGTAAGTCATTGAAATTGCTATAATATTTATTATCTGCTAGGCATTTGTAAATAATGGTAAATAAAATATATTCTTCATTTTCAATTGCTTAGCGAGCCAATGAATACTGAAATTTTATAATGATGCGTTGTACCTTACAATGAGTGTTAGTGTAATAGGTTGCCAGGAATTTCCTAAATGTCTGCAAAATGTTGTTAGTAGTACAGTCCAGTGCAGATCGATGTTTCAGGTTGCATAAAATCCTGCAAGAAATTTTTTGCGCAGAAATGTGGAGGAACACTTTCAGAATCACCCCTCAAAAGTACCCTAAAATACCCCTTGGGGCTAAAAACTGTTCATTTTCAATGGCTTTTTCTGAACCCAATTTTCTTAAAATTTAGATGAAACTTATACAAAATTAGGAATATAAACATACGATAACCAAAATCTTTTACAGGACGGTTTTTTGACGATCAGACACACAGACGACTGGACACGATTATTTGATAACCTGCTTTTTTACATGAATAGTTTACCGTGCACTTATACTTCCTTCTGCAGTTTATAGATCTTATCAACTTGGATAAATATCAAACACATTTTCTTACTTTGGGTTGTCTTCAATTCGAAGCCTTTAAGTAATTAAAAAGTGAAGAGAAAACGATTTTCCAAAGAGAGAAAAATGTGGAGAAAAAAGAAGCAGCTAAATCTATCTAATATTGCAGTAACTTTTTCTTTGGTAAATTACAAGCCAGTCGAAAAAAGAAAACTTTTGTTTTTCCCATTAGTGAAAAGACAGAAAGTATACGAAAAAGAAGTACTGCGGTGTTGGTGCTGTTTGGCGGTTGCCGGGGGAACAGGGGGTTCTATAAGAAAAGTGTAGGATGGGGGTTGCGTATTGTACGCAAACGGTGGCGGTTTCTCGGTGCGGAGCTTCATAGTGATTTGAGGCGAGGGGATATGGTGGGGGTGGTGGTGGTGTCGTTGGGATGGGGTGAGGGGGTTGTCGTGTTTCGAGGCCTGAAAAACGGAAAGGAGGTGCAGCCGGAATAGATTGATTGCCGGAGCTCCTGATTGAGGAACGCATTAACTTCTGCTCCCTTAACACTGGCAAAAGAGTTTTTCTTGTACCACCTCCCTGGTCTTGCTCTTTTTTCCTTTTTTCCTCCTCACTTTTTCGTTTCTATTTCTTGCTTTTCGTTCTCCAACATTTACTGTTGGTTCCAGTGGCTCGGCAAAGAAGTCATCTATCATCGAGAAAACAAACAGCATTTCGTTTTCCTTTCTGCCCCTCTTTAATCATTACGCTAGATTCACCCCTTTACAAACCATTATCAACGTTTTACCGTTATCTACGCTTGTAAACAGGCTTACTTAAAAGTTAAAAACAATAATAACGGTGGGGAAATATTATTCAAATCGGTTGCAGACTACTCGAAATTAAATTACAACTATTTGCATGCGCTGGCGGTGGGTATTAAATTACGTCTTCTCGATGAGCTGCATTTCTTGAGCGGTGGTTGACAAATGACACCAGATGCTTTCAGATTTCAGAGAATCTAAAGGGAGGTAGGAATTTATCAGTTTTACCCAAGTGACCGTGAGAACGCTATTGAATAATAAGCGTACGTTATAATACGAGTATAGCAAAATTATGTTAGAAAAGAACGAAACGGTCCGCTAAAATGTTTTATTTTTCTAAAGATAATTAATAAATTACCCATCATTTTCTCATTCTCAAAGGCTACGTAAGTATCATATTCACCTGTACTTTGAAAATATTCTTCCGCTTTAAATATAATTTATACCTATCAAAAGACTAACAAAAATTCGACTTAGTTCCTGTTTGAGTATTTTACTTTTCTTTTTTAGAAATAACAAAATATATAATTAGATGGTTCAACATTCGTTACTTATACGCAGGGTATAGTCAAGAGCTCGTATGAAAGTTGATGCTTGACAGTTATCAATAATTAGAAATTCCAAAGAAAAGAAATCAGTCACATTTTTAGACTGCTATGAAGAGTCGCATTCCAGAATGGCCTCTGACATGAAATGTAAGTGCTCAAAATCAGGAAGTAAAATGTATTTGGGGTAAAGAAATATAAGCAGTAATAAATGCTTCGATTCTACTCGTATTAATATTATTTTAAATTCTGAATGTTCTTTACATAATATGATTCTATACGTACAACCATAAATATACATTCAGTAAAATGAGAGGTTTGAAAATTTGTATTTTCAGACCATTTTAGGAAAAAAAAAGGTTGCAGTAAATAATTGATTTTAGAGCTTCGAACAGTTCAAAGAATGAAAAAATATTTTGTGACTTCAAATTCTTTTTTATAACGAATAAATCGATAAAATATAGAATTTCTAGACATTATACTCGTATAAATAAATGCTTGCCACGGCATGAACATAAATTCAAATATTTTCATATGCCTCACTCCTTGTGTTTTTCTCGCTAGCCTCTTTCGATTCAGAAAAAAAAAAAAAAAAAAAAAATGAATAGAAAGGAAAAATGTGAGCATTTTTTTGTCGCTAAAAATCAAAAGAATGTTCGGGGATTTCTTGTTCCTCCATTTTTTTTTCTCGTCAGCTTCCAAAGCTTTTTGGAAGTTCGTAATTAAATTTGCGGTGATCAGTCGGTTTCTGGCGAAGAAAAGAGCCTTTTGTTTATGTTTGATAAACGACTTCTCGCTTTTCTATTATGAATTCTCGACGTTTGCTGCGATGATTTAGAGTTTTGCGTATTCTCGTACCGCACTCGCATACTCATCCGTCTTTCATAATGCCTCCCCCCATTCTACCCTCCAGGGCCACATCATCCAAACCCCAGCCACCACCACAACTTAGAGTGTATATGTATAATGTCCTTTTTCACTCCCTCAAAAATACACGCCAAGACGTTTTCTGAAGGTTGATCTATTTAGATTTTTTGAGGAAAAAGCGGAAACAAAACAATCCCGCAACGCCGAGTCACCCCTTTATTTTTGTCGCCAAAAAAAGTCGCGAAAAAAAATTTAGCGAAAGAAAAAATGGAAAAAAAATGAACAAAAGCCAAAGAAAAAACCGGACGAGAAAAGAAAGAAAAAAATGTATCGTACACCGATTTGCGGAAAAATCTTCGAGCAAGGAAAAAAACAACAAATGCGTGAGTTTTTATGAAGACTTGGTTAAGGGAGGAGGTGGTGTGAGTCGAAACCAAGAAAAAGGTTTTTCCTATTAAAAAACGGTTGCTCGTATTTATACCACCGCGTTGTCGTCTCCGCATTTAAGGGTGGAAAAATAACAATCTTCTGGGGTTTTCCTTATTTTGTGTTCCACTTTTATTTCTGTTTCTTTGAATTTTTCTTATTTTTATTCTTTACGATGAAATAAGAGGATATTTATATAACATCCCAAAATTGTATTCAGCTGTTACAAATCACGTGAATGAAAGTGACTGGTTTATAAAATTTTAAGATTAGCGGTTCTCGAATAATTTTTCTATTCAGCTTAATTACTTAGCTTAGTTTTGAATCTCGGTTATATGCTCCCAAACTTGGAATTTTCATATAATTAAGCTAAACTTTTACGTTTTAGTTACTTCTTGAACTGAAATTTAAAAAAAAAAAAAAAAAAAAAACCATTACATGTACAATGGGTAAGGTGTAAGAAACTTGAATCCAACTAGTAGATTACATAATAATTCGACCGTATTCAAGTAAAATTATTCCTTTTTCGTGAACGAATTTTTTGCTTCAAGTGTACTTTTACCCGGATAAAATTCTTCTTTGTGTGCTGATTAATAACCAAACCAAAATGGCGACCACCCAATATTCGTAATTCTCGAATACAAACGTGTAATCTGGGTTTCGTAAACATTTAATAAAATATAAATGCGGTGGATTTCTCCACCACGATGGGGCCAAGGGGTGAGATGGGTGAGCAAAAAAGAGGCAAAAAATTGGTTATAGTAGTGGAGGAGAAAAACGAAAGCGAAACGTGAAAAAAAAAATGCTAGGATAGAAAAAGGAAACTAAAAACAACTCGCAGATGACACAGCGGAGGGGTGAAACAGGGAAGAGAAAAAAGGTGGAATAGAGGAGAGTGCGCTCGGAGAAAAAGGGTGGAAGAAGAACAGAAGATGGAGGAGAGGCGAATGTAGCGAGTGAACAAGAAAAAGGAGAGGTAGGTATGGCAGGGATAAAGGTTGTAAGTGCTAAGTAAAGAAGGGTAGAGTGAGAAACCATTAATAAAAGTGTCCAGAGTGTCAGGGTATTAATGTGAGTAATCAATTCAAGCGAGCTTTCTGTGTCCCTTCGCAACTTTTTCTTTATTTTGCTTCTCACTCGAACCTCAGTCTCATCTTATATTTCCGGTCTCTCTTTGTCTCGCTCACTCTATCTCTGCCTGTGTATACTTTTTGCTATCTGTGTATATGTATACTACCTTCTATATGAGAACGTCTCTGAGCTTTTTTGAACCTTAAAAATAAATTTTTTTTTTTTAGCTGAAATATAAAAAAAAAATCTATCATTGATAAATATAATAAACTTTCTTTTCTCTCTTTTTTCCCCCATTTTTTACATTGATGTTCCATTTTTCAGTCCCATCTAACAATCGCATATAGTTCCTGTTCTATCGAGAAAAAAAAATATATATATGGTACCTACTTTGAAATTATAGGTAACTTAATTTAAAGTAGGTGTAGCATTACAATTTATGTAAAGTTACCTACTGTTGAGTGAAGTAACTCTCATAATCATGCTTTAAAAATTGAATCTAAGTAAAAATTTGTTGCAGGGTTGGAGCATCACTATGCATACCCATTTATTTTGAATACTACACCTCATCGATTATATGTTTTCGTCAGCCAATATATATTTTATTTCTCCAATGGATATACTCATATGACAACATTCGTGTAATGTGATCGTCATTAGGAAATGACAGCTTTAGATATTTTTAACGATGATGTAGGAGTTACGAAAAAGAGTGAAAAAAGAGAGCACCCAAATTCGAGCTTTCAGTTTCTGGTAAATGAAAACTATTGCGGTAGTCTAGAATGAACTTTAGAATACAGAAAGCATTCTAATTGTAAGACAATTTGATAATGATTTCAGCCAGTGTTCTAGTAACCCAACATGACATTCTATATTTATATAAAATTTTTACAGCAGTGCTTGGAAAAATTTAAAAATGAGAGTACGAATGTTATAGATTAAGTTTCCTTCGAGTTTTTTGAATCATGAAAAAAAAATTAATATCCCCCTGAGTAGCGTACGAGTTCATCCAATACGCTTGAAAAATGTATAGAAATGATGAAATTGTGAACTTTTGATGGATTTACAGTATATTTTATTCGAGGAATTACCTCATCGCTTCTTACTTTTCAGATATCTTGGGAAACCGTTTCTTTTCGTAATAAGTTCGACTGCATTCTTAAAACTGTCCAATTTTTTTAACGGAAAAAATGGTAAAAATTACCGTTCATTTTTTCAGTAGGTACTTGTATATACTGTTGCCTACTCCGCTATTATTAATAATAAATTTCCGATAAAGCATTATATAGCCAAGTTTCAGGCTGTAGATAAAAATAAAATCATTGAAAATTGAATTTGTCCTCTTGAATTTGCAACGTAAATCCTCCTTTTCTTAGGTGAAAACATCGGTGAAAAGTGTTCATTCAATTAAATCGCTGTATGGCTATATCATTTCGCTGTTATTAATTTCCAGCGTGTTATTCGCATAATGCCTCGGTACGAAAACATTCGAATTATACATTCCTCTTCCGGTCATCTTCCACTCCTCTCCGCCTGGCCTTTCAGAAAGTTGATCGATATTTGTTAACTACGATCAGTATAATATCTTATTTCCGAAGAGCAACATTACACGTATCCACTCGAATAACTCGCCACCGGAGCAACAATGTTGGAAAATTATATGATAAAACGTTTTACGACGTACCATAAATATAAATTTATGTATACGCGAGATCCGAAAAACGGACATAGTTGGTAGCTGCGAATATAATTAATTAAATTAATTACCCGACATCGAATAGAAATCAGCGCATACGGCGTTAAAATAAACGTTCTTATCCTGCGATGTATACTAAAACAAGAGAGAGAAGAGAGAAAAAAAAAAGTCCAAAAAAAGGTCTCTAAAAATGTTAACAAACTAATACGACGAGGGAAATACTTTTACAAGCAAAAATGGTAGGAGAGACGTCGAGAATTCTTCGAATGTAATAAATTTAATGTAGCACGCGAACCATCGACGAGATAAAAACAATTGCACCACCATTTGTGAGGTAAAGCTCTCTTTTTTTTTCTCCTTTTTTCTCTACCTCTGTTTAACGTCTCAATGATTTCCAAAATAAACAGGTCCGGCACCTGTATTAAAGGTGTCTGGTCCGGGTCACAGGGGGCTAACGATAGTCTGGGCCCCTTCTTGTATGTACCTACTTTTTTTCTTCTTCTTTTCTTTCTATTCGACTAATAAAATATATGAGCCACTTGCTGCCCTTCTTATGTACAGATATAGCCGAAAAAAAGAAGAAGCATTCGTAGCTCAATTCCTCTTAAGTAATTTATGGTCGGCTTACAACACCTCTTTAGCGCTTTTTTCTCTTTCTCTTTCATTCTGTAGTTTGTAAACAAGAAATAACAATATAAGGTTTTTGGTTTTTATGTGAATGAGTTGCAACGCAAACGTACTCGTACGTTTATGTACACATACGTATATATATGAGTATGAATTCCCCCCCCCTTCAATAGCTTGATTTACTTGCTTCGATTTTTAGTGTTTAGGTTCATTGGCTTGTAGTTTTTAAAATACCCATAGCTGAATCGGGTTGCGTATGATTTATTGAGAATCATTGTTGGGACTGCGTATTTCCTATATCTCAGTTCAGTGGCAAGTTTGAGCGAACTAAATTCGTCTTTAAGTTTATATAGCATGGGTATACACATACGATACATGTTTCCCTCAATTATTCGCTGCATTTTTTGAAAGTCTATTGCCTAATTTTTTTTAAGTGTTCTGATTGCAGAACTAAAATAATTTTGAGGTAAAACTCTTACTCTATGTAAAATTTTCCCACCTTCTGTGCATCCGTTTCATCATATTGTTTTTTATTGGCGGGCGGGGCAGGGAGGGATGTGAGAAATATATATTACGAATTATTCGAATGCTCAGTATTGTGTAAGCATAGGTCGGCGTTGGTACTAAGTATATGAAGCCGCAGTTTTCTTCGATCGATGTTGAGCAGTAATTTCTTTGGCTTGGTTTGGATTGGTGGTCGTTTTTCATTCGCTCGCAACAGGGAGGGAGGATCCATCTACAAAAGAAAATATATTTATGAACATTTTCTAACTTTTAGCGATTATTCCCTGTATCTATAACTCGGGAAAAGTGCATTCGAGAAGCTGACCATACCTGTTCTCAATTTAGTGAGCTCCCTTTGAAATCATTTCCGTAGCTTTCAGTGTTAACGATACGATGCGCATACGTATGTTCTCTTCTCAAAAGAAATGATTCAGATCTTTTGAAAACTTCACATCGACTCGGTACATATAACCATAAAGGATTTATCATTTCAACTGTCGACGATTAATTAACTTATTCGATTATTCTGGTTCGAGAAAATAAACTTGGAAATTCAGTAGCCTTATATTCAGTGGAGTGTAAATTTCTTCGAATAAACAGCCTGCAAAATAAAAATAGTAGATCTATAGCGAGCAAATAAAAATTGAAAAAGAAAAAAAAGGGGGTCAAGTTGCGGTTTCAAAATAGAAGAAACGATCCACTGAAAAACAGTTTACCGCGAAAGTTGAAGAAAAGACTCGTTTTTTTAAAAGAATGAGTAAAGCATCATGGGACGAAAATAAAAAAGAAACCCAATCCCCCTCCACAGTTGCTTAAAAACTGCTTGGGAGCTAAGCTGTTATACCGGATGAAGATCAACGGTTTAGGAGAGCAGGTTTATAAGTACAAGGCAAAGGGGATGGAGGTTGTAGCGAAGGAATATGAGGAGGTAAGCTGAGTCAAAAAAGGACTGGAGTAACGAAGAAAGGAAAATCGAGGACGAAAGAGAAATATTTAAGACGAAAGGAAGGTTGCAAACGGAGGGCTGAAGGGTGAGAGGGTGATATCATCCATCTTGGTTGCAATGAATCATGGGAGCACGAGTTGAATGATGGAACAGCGTGCCTTTTTTTTTCGACTACCCCTCGTCGAAGTCCTTATATTCCGAAGGGATTACGCGTGAGCGAGAACGTTACAATGTTTCATAAAAAGAAAAAAAAGAAAAAAAAGAAAAAAAAGTGAATAAAAATAAAGAAGGATAAAAAAAAAGGGGGTAAAAAGGATCACCATCTACCACCCTTTTGCAGAATATAGTACCACCTTGCTATTATATCGTAAAGCCTCATTCTTAACTACAGTTTCTTTTTGATTGCGTCATTAGTCTTTATTTAAACTGGATCAGTCTCTGTGGCAAAGAAAAAAAAGTTGAGGAAAATATTCTGTAAAAAATCGACAGGAATTAACATTATCAAGTTTTTTATTTTTTCTTCGTTTTCTCTTCTTCCTTGGCTTTTTTTCTCTTTTTTTGCAAAATAAAAGAAAAAAATTGGGGTTCGAGTTTTGGTGAGTTGCTTCTGATTTCTGAAGACGTTGTCTAGTACATATAAAAGATTAGGATTACACGGTTGTATATTTTTGAGGATGAATAATAATATAGATTATTATTTGTTTTCTGGTAGAGACGACCTTCCATTATATTGATGGTTTAGAGGTTGGAGCGATGACAGTGAACTCACAAAGGATCGTCTGTCATATACGAGTATCTATATACTTGTTTTATTTTTATTGTATTCGGTCAAATTCCCCGATTTATGTTTTTAAATCCTACCCATGTCTAAAAGGTTAGATGTATCTACTTGTATTTTGGTAAGTAAGAAAACTACAATTTGAACTTGAAAGAGATGATATTTTAGAATTTTTTGGAGCCTTATGGCTTTCAATTTCCCGTATCTGGTTTCTCAATCAGAAAACTTCTTTATCAAACACTTTTCTGAATGATCGAATTCTGTCTACTTGATGTTTTCTTGAATTTTTGCCATATTATTTTTGAATATACATATAGTACCTTCCTCTATCGATAGCAACTATTAGCTTAAAGTAATTCTTCCGACTACCATTTCATCGATCACATTCCAAATAAAGAAATTAATAATTATTTTGCAGATTGTTTTTAATGCTATTTTTATTCGCAAAATCATCTGTTTGGAAATTTGACCTCTTGAGAAATTTGAAGTATAGAATCCGGGAAATAGAACTATAAAACCATTCAAATAGGTAATATTTGGTCTGTATCGGCGCATAGTCTATAAATGATTGCTTTTTCACTTAGTCTAGTGCTAACGGTTGTAGGAAACTCATGACTCTTCAAGTCCCTAAATTCGTCGTTTAGAAGAAAACAATTTTTCTAAAAAATTTGATCTCTTTGTTATTCGATTAATCTATCGCGACGTCTCAAGTTTCATAACATTTTTTACAGTCGCATCGTAAATAAAAGCTTCTAGCTGCGACCTGCCGTCTACATCCTATTTCGACAAGAGCTGGTTGCTGCGCTCTTTCCTTGTAGAAATTAATTCGAGTCAGTGTGAAATTAATGGGATCGGCGCTATACGTGCGCGTGTAGGTCTAAAATAAGATGTTTTCTTAAAATTTCCATTTCTCATTTTTCTTTAGTTTCGTCGAATCTCATTTTTCTAATGTCTGAATGCCACAAAATGTCTCTTTCAATTGTAGAACAATAAAATAAAATAACGAGCACATCGTAGGAATAACATAAGCGCATACAGGAGAGAAGCTTCAGAGGAAATGAACCTGAGAAAACACATAGCTGTATATGGAAAACTATGAAACAAAAGTCAATAAAATGATGTACATATATTGGCCCATAATTTTTATGTTTTCTCTCTTTTCGTTCCGCTCGTTTTTCCTGTGGAGGAGAGGGTAAGTTTTAGTTTCTCATGTTTTTATCCCATGATGATTGGATTCGTTTGATATTTTGATTTTTCTTCGTATTTTTTTACTTTTAATTAATCTTATCTCAATTTTAATTTTCAACATTTTTCATTTCGAGTTTATTTCAATTTTAATTTTCAGGGTTTTTTTCTTTATAAGCCAGTATTTTTTATTCGAGTATTCCAATTTGGTTTCTCAATTTACTTTTTTTGTTACGTAGGTATTTCTTTCTTTCTTTCTTTCTTTTTTTTTTTTTTTTTTTTTTTTTTTTTTTTTTGTAATTCATAATCTTATCGGTGCACCAATCATCATCTCGTTCATGTTTTTCTACGTAACTTTATTAATTCAGCTGGTATGTAGAATAATTCGCTTTGCAAAGATGAAAACTCTCAAACCACCTCTGTTTTATGAAATGTTAGACTTCTTCCGTGAGAAAAATGAATAGTCATTTTTACTATTTATTATTGGAAAACAGGAAAAAATCAAGTTATCATTGTAGGTATTCTTATAGCATTTGTAGTACTTTCTATCAACTTGGATGGTAAATTTTAATCTTGGGTTCGAGATTTCTAGCAAAAATTAACTACAACAAAAATAGTAAAATATGTTATCTGAGATGATAAAAAATACTACAATCATTAGAATATTCACAATAAATAGTAATTTTCACAACATTGATGAGAAAATCTGCTATATTATTTATAATTAATACTACCTATTCATTTCTCTCGGTGCAGGAATAAATTTTTGCAAAATATTCGTGATAACTTAATTTCATATATATGTACATACCTCAGTGATATAACGATTTTGATAGCATTTTCTGCAACCTGTTCGGCCAATTGTTTCAACCAAAGCCATAAATTAACCTATCACCGTTGTTAATTTGTCGATTTGTTGAAAAAAAAAAAAAAAAAAAAACTTCTCCAGTTAGTAAAGCTTCGTATACAAAATGCCATTAATAATTCAACGTTTCCTAGCGTCTGTCCATCATTAAAAACGTTCTCGTCGGCTTCAATTTTTTTTTTAAATTCACCGACATCTTTTTCATTTTCATTTTTTCTTTTTCTTTGGAGCCTGTCGTCATTAAATACGAATGAAGTTACACAAAACCTAATAGGTCTAAACTAATTACCAGCTTACCGTGTACATTAGCTGCAACACCTATTTGCACTTTAGAAAGTGCGCCACACTTCTTTTTCGCCTTTTTTTCCTGAATTAGCGGCATGCAAAAAACAAAGAGGAAAAAATGGTGCGCAGCTTCATCAATCGTTTTGCTCCGGTCAGGTATGCGAAATTAACTTTCATTTTAATTTTTCTCGATGAGTCAGCAGAAAATGTAAAGGAAAAAAAAGTTGAAGAGAAAAACAATGTTACCTAGCCTATGTGTGAATTTGATCGATTGGCATTAATAGCTTAATATTTGTGCACCGTTAGACGGTATATACGAAATGATATTTCGAATTTTTCGCATCGTAATGGTGCGCAATGAGTGGCTATTTTCGATTTGGACGTCCAAATCATGGCTGCTGAAAAAAAATGAGAAAATGAAAAATGGTAGCTCAAGTTGAATGCGTAATGTCTTTTACTCGTATGCGGTGCCAGGTGCTGATTGAGTATAGAATGAAAGTACCTATGTGCGGTGGGTGAGACGGTTAGGGTTGTGTATTCTGTGAATATAGGCCTACTTAACCCTTTTAGCAACGGATTTTGAAGAAAAAATCAGAATTGGTATTAGTGGTTTACTAGTGAGAGGAAGTTTGTTCGTTCAATCTGTTCCCCCCAAGCCAAAGAAAACTCATTAGACACACCAATGGCGGAGGATTTGATTGAATGAGAATTCCATCAATGGGGGTTGAAAATTGCGTGCTAATCACCATTTTTTTCGATCATATTTGAATACTAGAAGATAAGCTACGGTATTATCAGCAGTTAAGGATATGAACTTTATTCAATCAAACTGCAACTTCACAAGTTAGTAAATGGCCCATCAAAGATGAGGTGTATGAAGTGATTTGAAAATTCTAGTTCATAGTAACTTCCTAGTTGGGGGGGATCAGAGTGGCCCTCTTCCCTAAGCTCTGGAGGGAGTAATTTTGATTTGATCGAGTTGAAACTTGGGCCACAGACAGGTGTTATTAAATACATGATATGTTTCAAATTTCAAAAAAATCTATCAAAATGTTGATTTTTTATTGATTTTTTCGGAATTTCATTTAAAAAATTTTTGCAAGCTTATAACTTTGTAACCGTGAAAGATAGAAAAATTTACATAAGGACATTTTTTATAGAAAATGTAATTTTCAAAATTTTTTCTCAACTCTTTCTCGCCTATAAAATTGATATTTGCGAAGATACGAGTATGAGCTCGAAACTGAACTTTGGGGCATAATTAACCCCCGTAACTAAAATCTCAAGAGAGGTGGGTGTGGAGACTTTTAGTATGAAATTCTAAGTGACTCACCCAACAATCCCCAGGGGGTTAAGAATCGTGTGAAGCGTGTGCTAATTATTATAATAATTTTTTTTAAACCCATTTGACTGGACTTTGTGACCCCTCAGAATTTTGTGCGTTAGACTGTATAGTAGATGAACTAGTAAAAGAGATAAAAAAGGGTACAAATATCAATAATCTTAAGATCCAACATGGTGGAGGAAAAAAGAAAACGTAAAAGGTCTTTTGGATATCTATATTTGATTTTTTCACACCTACTTATCTCAATTGTTTCTTAAATAAAATACAGTAGGTAGATATTTTATTCCAATCGACTGATACTCGTAATTGATATCAATTAACCCGACATTTTACATTTGGTAGGTTTATTAGGTGTTTTCCTTTTCGCTTCAAATAGAGAGAGCTACAGCCAATTTGAATGATTTTATTAGAATATGTTTATATTTCATATTAGTTTTTGGAATTTTGTTTGACAGCCTCTTGAAATTCATTGAGGAATCCATGGAATAATGAATTGAAAGCATTATTAATGTTTTCAAATTATTCTTTGTGCCCAGTATTCAAAATAAGATATAATCTACATTTGTAAATCTCATAATATGCCTCATTTTTGATTTGAGATAACCCAGAATTTTCCACGTTATATCGACCGGTTTCTTGCTGAGACACGTCGAAGAATACAGAAATATGAAACTGGGCTCTCTTCTTTTTACTTGTCTTTGTTCGTCTCGCTTTTTTCAGACCAATGTATCCGGCTCTGTCGCATCTCCAATAATTAGTGAATGTTTCGCGGTTTTGATTTTAATTAATATGAATTATGGCGATTGCAATACGTCGTTCAGAAGTGTTTACCAATACATATTTCATTTTAATGAGAGTTTTTGTTTTGGTTCACATTTTTTTTCATCTTTGTATACGATTCATTAATGAGTATGCTATATAACTAGACTGATGGTGGCGTCTGTATATACAATTTATTTAAATACATTATTTTCAAAGCTTATCTACCTACTATATCGAATTCTAAGTGGGTGTTGATGATTTTTTTTTTCTTAAAATTTATTTTTCAAAGATGTAGCGTAAGTAATTCAAAAATGTCTAATTTCCATAAATTCGATGAAATGAAAAATGAAACAAAGAAATTTCGAGTCAAACAATATTTTAATAAACGCGATCCATTCTCTCCCGCGTATGATTTCTTCAACTTTGTTACACATAATATCTTAGATAGGCTATATTTTCCGAGTCATCTCATTCGCGGATTTTGAGAAGGATTTTTTTTTTGCATGGATGAGATAGGTTCTCTCCAGATTTGTTGAACTGAGTTTCTTTACCCAAAATATTTTTTTGTTCTTATTACTATAATATAATTTTCCTATTAATATTTGAGCTAGAATATAAAATTTTACTTTGCATACATTCACGGTTTTTTACTTTACTGACAATCTGCATTTTGAGGTCACATATTATACCTTCATCCAATCTCACTGTAGTCGTCTATGAAGCCAGCATCGAAAAACAGTTCCACCGCATCGGATCCTTCTCATCCGGGAAAAATTGACTACAAGGGAGTCGAGGGCAGGAAATGTGTTTCGTTTTAATTCAAGAGTAAAGGGCTCTGATAAAAGTTGTCGGGAGCGTAACCCTTTTCGAATTTTCATATTGTTTAACTAAGGGGTAAGCGTGGGAGAGAAGCAACTTTTAGGGGGAGGGGCGTGTTGGTAAACGAAGAAAATTTAATTTCCGAATGTCTAAACTTCTCATCTCCTGTTTACTCCACTCCTCCGCATCTCCCGATGAGTATCGCATCACGTCTGCGAAGCCAACCAACGTTCAGCATCTCGTCTCATTTGAGAAACTGAACGCACAAATACATATATAAAGACAACAAGCACCGGTATGAGAATGAAAAATAATCATTTAAATAAATAAAAAAAAAAAAAACAAAAAAAAACAAAAGACGTGCAAAAAAAAGAACGCGGGAATATAATGTAAAGTAACCGTGTCGACTTTCACTCCAGAACTTGTTAACTTTTAACCCCACGTTTTTGGATTTGACACCCCCTTCCCCCGTCGCCGCCCGTATTCGACTCGATCTTCTCGTGGAAAGTGCAGGAGTTGTTATTTCCATTCCAGCTCGACGGAGTCGTCGTTTTCACGTCGGGTTTTCGGATTTTCCATTTTCACACTTTTCCAACGAGACGCCAAGAAATTAAAATAACGACATTGTTAATCTTATCACGTTATAAACAAAATTAATCTAACTTTCGCCTTCGCTTTAAGGTTAATTCTTGAAGCGTAGACCGCCTATGCGGGCGTCATACGAAAAAGCGTTTCGCCATTTTCTCGATTCTCGATTCTCGCAGCTCAGCTGTGTTTAATATTGAAGCGTTGCGTAGCCACCTAGGAGCCGCTTTTTCCCTGTCGTGTCTTATAATTTTTGATTCGATTTCGTGGATGGTGGAGTCAGAGGTGAGGTGAGCTAAAGCACAGATATGAAATGGACCATTATACAAACTCGGTACACTCGCTATATTTTCTCTTCAGTTTTATTAAAATAATACTGCAGTAGGTATACTTTTGAGGAAAACTATTTGCTCTTTTGAAAATTACGCATATAACTTCAAACATGATTTTCTCAAAGTTGAGACTGTCAATTATAAAAATATTCAAATTCTTAAATTCCAGCTAATTTTCAACCGATTGAGGTGATTTTTCGGAATATCTTCCCCCATACATGTATGAAAAACAATCATCAGCTGAAAAATCATTTTTCCGACTTAGGATAGGTACACCATTTTATAGACCTCATCATCACCTATGCAATACGATTTGCTCGTCCCATTAATCCCAAAAGGCAGTATAGTCCTTTCCGCGATATTCTGAAGAAAAAACTTGATTAGTAGTGATTTTTGAGTACCTAGTGATTTTTACTATTTTGGATAGGAAAACAGGGACAATTCAAGACTTATACCTGTGTAGTAGCAATTATAGATATTCGACAAAAATATTAAAATACCCATATTATGGAGTATCCGAGGATCAGGGTGATATGCACTCTCTCAGATTTTCCTACTTCATTATTAGATATCTATGTTTTTTGACTTTGATCGATAATTTATGTTTTGTTTTTTTTTAATTTTGGTTCTAGGGTGTTGAGCTGCGAGACATGATGTCTATTGATGGTTACGAAACATACCGGCGTTAGTTCTTCCAAGCCGAAGAAAAAGAAAAATGAACATTCGGATCTTCAGGTTAGTAGCTGACAATATACTCGTATTTTATGCAAATTACTTTGTAATGTCGTTGACTTTTTAGAATACCTACGACATATTCTTTCACTTCCTTAAACTTTATAACAAAAGAAACGAAAAAATGTGAAGGTAAAGTACCTATCTGGACGATCACCTTTGGTGGCCTTTGACTGCAGCAGGACTGCCTTAAAAAAAGCGGACCCGGTTGATCGTGGGAGCTAAATAATTTCATAAAAATAAAAAAGCGAAGGAAAAGGTCGACAATAAATAGGCTATACCTGCTCTATTTACATAAAAAGATCTCATCCATTCGGCGAGCGAATACTTTGTATATGAAGGCGCATTATTCATCCTTTTGTACTCACCGCAGATTCTCATAACTTCTTGAATTTAGCTGCTCGTTCGATTTTAGGTAGACTGTTGGAAATTCGGTCACGATCAGTTGGACAATTACCTGAAAAAGCAAAATAAGAATTTTTCTTCGAAAGTGTAATTCGGTAGAGATTTTTGAGAAATAAAAAGACTGCAGATATATTCTTTCTGCCCCCTAAAGAGTCCTACCTGTGACATTATTATAAATGCTAAACGTTCTTAGATTCTGTATAGGTGAATATAATTATGGGATCCACTTCAGATCGGTATACTGCATTCGTTTTTCATTGGAAGTCTAGTGAACATTGTAAGCAGGTATTTCATTTAGTAAAAATGCATTTCCTATTCGTACGAGTAAAAACAAAAGGCTATTCGGAACAATTCTTCAAGATCTACCTATGGTGAAAGTAGAAAAATAGTAAATTACATAATATGTATACTATTCTAAGGTGATGAAATGTTCTACGAATATTGAAGATGTCTACAATAAATCTTGAATTGTCGCTGTTTTTAATTAAAAATAGTGAAAATTACTACTACTAATCTGTTTCTCTCAGTGATGTAAGCTCTGTAGTTATCATTTTATAGTTTTGTAACTCATAGCGCTATGATCTTTTCAGTTTCGGGATTAATAAGGAAAAATTGTCCAAAGTGTGGGGGAGACTGGGAAGATAGCTCGAGTTCTACAAATTTTGTTATCAAGTTATTGTTATTCTTCATTGTCAATTTATATCTACCTACTCGTCTAAGAAAAAATATTCGAAGAAAAGGGAATCACGTTGAAGAGGTGGCAAGTTTTGAAAACACGAGATTGGTTCAGGATGACTTGAAAGCTAACAAATGGAGCTAACAAATCGTGTGTAACCATTTTTAATAATCTTAAAAACTTCGAAAACGACAATACTGTTTTGTCCAAACAATTGCAGCAGGAAGGTCGTAGAGTTATAGCACAATCGATATGAGAATATGATTAATGATTGAAACCTGCTACAGAAAACGTTTCGTTAATGTTTACCTACAGTAATACGAGTACCAATAGCTTTCATCTACAGCAACCATAATCGTCGACTAAAAGGTGATTTTTTGCCCCTTCTACCGACTCGTTTTGTATAAATACACTGGATTTTCAGCCTCGGAAAATAGCTACCTTTTGACTTTGAATCGGAGCACTTTGTTTACAGGCCATAATTTCCTTATGGTCTAGTCTATAAGAAACTCTGCTTTCGAGACGTAGAACTTCTTACAAAAGGAGTTTGTCATTTGAAACACCTTTTCCCGCCGCTAAGTCCAGTAGATTTATTATAACTTACGAAATAATTTGAATAATTCTTGGAGACTTTTCTTGTATCGAGCCTTTGAAGTCTGAATATCTCACTGATGATGGTAGCCTCTAAAATTTATTTTCTCGCGGTTCCCCAAAGAAGACGAAAGTAAGTTTTCGGATTTTTATTTTTGAAATCAAAATTCTGCAGAAAATGAAATTTCATTAAATTCTCCTTGCAAAAATGTTATTACAAACTCTTATAGTAGGTACGCATTTTAAAAGGGAGGCTATTTTCGAAATACATAATGTTATCTGCGAAATTTGACAAATTTTTATTGATAAGGCCCATGAAATTCGTTAAATAAAAGCGTTAGTCTACATTTTTAGTCGTCTACTGTCACTAGGTAGCAGCTTAGTTAACTGATGGCATAGTCACATTTTGGTTTGAAACGCTGGACCAAGCCCAGTCGAAGACATTACAATGCTTTACCCGATTTCTCTTGTTTTCAATATTATGATTCATTTTCATACTTTACAGAATATACTGAGCTCATCAAACAGAACCAATATTACCAGCCAAAGCTGCGAATACCAGGGAATCACCAATGATTCAAAATACTTTCTGTCCAAAATCAGTGTATAATTGGTATTATTATAGTATTTTTTATTATTTTTCCAAATAATATACTCGTGTATGTGTAAGTATATACGTGTGTAAAATTTTTGGGGTCGTCCTGGAGATAATTGTAATTTCGTTTTCCCTTTATTTAAGTTTTCAATAAATCATAAAAAATTATTCGTACCTACTATGTTACTCATTAAACTGTTTTCAAATACTTAAGTGCAGAAATATATCATTTCAGAGAAAAAGGTCGATGGGAAAATTAAGACTTACCAAAAAATGAATATTCGAAATTTAAACTATTTTCATTGTGATGCAAAGTAAAAGAACAGTGACAAGAAAATCTCTAACACTGGCGAATGGAATGATTTTAATAATAAAGGATTGGCATTTATCTAGTGATTTGATGTTTCCAAATGGGTATTAAATAGCGAGACATTTATAAAAGACAAATTCATCGTCATTAATGTTCATTTCGACTATATGTTGTATTCGCTTTTCGAAGCTGATGGCAGGAGAGTCCTAAGAGAAATGCGTAGTAATTTTCACAATTCTGGATCGGAAAACCGAACCAATACAAGGTTTATTGTAGATATTCTTAATAATATTTATAGTACTTTTCCTATGGGAGACATGAATGCAAATAAATGAATAAATAACATCGATACTACGAAAATTGTGACCTGTGTAGGATACAAAAATATATAAATTATCTGCGATGAATATTTAACAAAATGTTGACGCGCGTGACAGAGACTCTAAAACTTGATCTGTTTTCGATGCCAAGGAGGCTTCTATCATATTGAAGTAATAATATCATCGTGAAAGCCGCGTTTCTCCATCTTGTTTGGACATTCTTATTCAACTATAATGCATTCATTTCATCATCTAATTGTAAGTGAGCTAGAGTGTAAAAATATTATACTCGTTCCAAATGTTCTCCACATCGTTTCTCCTGCAGTCTACTCGTGCCTTCTTCTAGCCACGGCAGTTCAGGACGATATGAGATTTCGAAGCTTTCAACGAAATGCGTTTTAGCTGTCTTTTGGCAGACGAATTTGTCTAAACATTTTTCGTTTTGTTATTCTTGAGAAGGCTAGGGACGAAGGGGTTATCATTTGTTTGCACGACATTTGTTTTCCTCGAATTCCCTACTGCAGTACTTAAGCTCGTATAAACGACACCTTATACACCCTTTCATTCCACTTCTTCCCTACCATGGTTCCACGAGGTGAGGTATATTTGGTACCTATACATACACTCCATATAATGTATATACGAATACATTTATCATTCACGTGTTGGTACAAGCTTTCTACCGAGGAGTGCTTCTACTAAAGGCTGAAGTCTGATGAGAGACGCTGTTGTTTTTATGTAGTTTTTCTCTCTCGTGTTTAAATGCAGCACCTTCTTCGACTAGGTTGGGTATACTGTATACAACTGTACATGAGATTGATATGCGAGGACGGATAAAGTCTGAGCATCTAAAATACATAGCATAGCGAATATTTATCCTCGCCCATACTAGCTTTTTACATTTTGTTCGTACGCTAATCTAGCGGGAAAGTTTTCAACCCTTAATGAAAAATTATTGCCAGCGACTACGCGAGGGGTGTATTTACGCGTACTCGTACTCCATTTGCAGTAAAAGCTGGTCTTCGTTTTCAATTACAGAAATTATTTTTGAATGTAATTACACCAAGCGTGAAATCTGACAAACGAGATCTTTCTGAAATATTCTCCGAGTTGAGTGCAGTTTCGTGTGCGGTAGCTTTTTGATAGTTCAAAGAGAAGCCGTGCGGTATATACCTACCTACTTTGAATTTTATTTTGCTTAAAAATTTGGAAAAATGAAACGAAAAAAAAATTCAATTTATACGTGGGAAAGACGGAATACCGTCAGCAAAAAGCTATGATGTCACTTATAAAACCGCCGAGTTTATATTTTCGGTTGATCGAAATAATGATAATTTAATTCAAGTACGGCACAGGTATTCTTGTGAGCTTCTACGTGAAACTATATTTCATCATCATCGGCATTTTGTTGAGCTGTGGTGAGAATGAAAACGATCGGTGGCGCTGCAACCGGAAATTAGCGTGCTGCATATTAAAATATAAAATATAGGTACTCGTGTAGGTACCTATTTTATATTAACTTTTCGCGTAAAACCTGAATTGTCCCTTAGTTACAACTAAGTTTTTGATATTTTTTCTCAAAAGTGAATAAGTGAAATAAAAATAAAACGAATACAACGTGTAGCAGTAAGATAACTAATTAATGATGATTTTCAAACGGAACACAATTTTCTGAGGAGATAATTAATCAGAGTATTGAGAATATTATGACGATGCCCTCCGCCTCCGCACATGGTTCGAACGCAATCAGTTGGTTGAATCTGATTAATGTTTGCCTGCCGAAACCGAAATTTTCGTTACGTTACACAAGTCACAATGAAATATGAACGATTCACATGTGGATGCAGCAATTATGGTGACACATAATGAGAGGATCAGAGCTGGATGAAAGACCAAAAACGGTATTAAGCTGTAGGATCTTATAGTTGTTTTATATACCTACAGGTATGCGTGTCGATGAGATGACGGGAGGAAGGCAGCAGCGAGTGACAAGGAAGTGCAGGTTAAATCAAATACTAAGTTAAAACCGCGTTTAAAATGTCGTTAAATGACAATTATCTGCTTATTCGTTTTAATTAACCGAATTTTCAAAAAGCGTCAATTTATTCGCCTGTAAATTTACACCAACTTTCTGAAAAATTTGACGAGGCATTCTTCTTTTTTTAACGTAATTATGACTCCGTTCTAACTGAGTTTTCAAAATGGTGAAAGCGGATTTCTTGGAGGTTTTCCTCTGTTCGAAGTCTTACTTGTGTAGTATACGAGAAAATGTCACCTTCTATATGGAAAATAAAAATGAACTTAGCCTATGTATGAGTAGAGTAACTGTACTCTTAAATCGTTCCCAGCAAATAAAAATTGAAAATTAGCAGTGCCTCGTTCAATGTTTGGCTTTTTTTTTTTTAATTCGTGCGAATCTCTAGATTTGACGATAGGAAAATTATCTACTACCACTACCTATATACTTTCACCTTATCCGCGCTTTTTAATTACTTTTATATTAAAGTGACTCGATGTCTACTACTGATAATGGACAAAAATTCCAAAGAAGATAGATCATTATATTTTCATGAGCTTTTGTTCTTGTTATTCGATGCTTAATCCCTGTAATTACGTACGTAGCTATATAATACGTATTTCCCCACCATAGTTTACATAGTAACAAAATTGATCTAAACCTTTGACTGAAAATATGAACTGACTTGCGAGTATCGAGGACTTGAAAGACAATAACTGATTCGAGATCGGTAAAGTACGAGTATAATACGGTTAATAGTAGATTACTCGATTGGTGCGGAAAGTAAGCGATTACCGAGTGCAATGTTTACGGCACGAGGTAATCGCGATTACTTCTCAAACCGATCGGATCGTGTATACTATTTTTTATTTAAATTACGGTGGAAAGCTAAAAGTTAGATTTTCAGAAAGAGTCTGTTTGAAATGTATAGCCAACATTGTAAGAAAGAGAATGGTTGAAAATACATATTAATATCGTATACCTGATTCGTGTGGACCATAAAAAATTTCTCAAATATTTTCTCCAAATTATTCTGAAATTAGTAACTATACATTTATGTGTATTTGGCCTAAAATCACCTACGTACGAGTGAGTCTTAATAATTTAAAATGAGATGATCTCTGAATTTGTATGTAATGCACAGTGGCGCGGCTAAGGGGGCTGAAGCCCCCTCATAGTCATCAAACTTCGTAAAAAAAAGATCAAATATTTTTTTTTTTAATTGTTCCCTAATTATCTGTTTTCTGGGGATAAGTTTCAGACTCGGCACCTCCCTTAGCAAACTTCTTACTGCGCCACTGGTAATGCATAAAAGTACAATTTATATACTTTGCTATTTTTTGCGTGTGTCTCACATTTTTGCGATTTAAGTAACAGTGGGTAGTGGCCAGGGGGCACCCAGAAGATTGTGCTGTATTTAATTCTGTATCCAGGAAACTAATCACTTGTCACTAAAAATACTGTGTTGTATAAGAGAAGAGAAAAGGCGAAGCAGACAATAGCCATTTTGAATCTACCTTATTAATAACATTTATTACAATGGCATAAGCTTAAACCTGGCTTTTCCAAGCTATATTATTATAACGTAATACAAAAACATTTTAGAGAGAGGAAGAAGAGTAAAAACCATAGCTACCTCAAAAAAAGAACCGAACCCCTGAAACAAGTTAATCTTTACCTTTGAAAAATTACACTTTCATTATTTTTCTCCCTTATTTCATAACTCAGACAGGTCAGAGAAAAACCCTCCCTTTGAAATAAATAATCGCATTTTTTTCTTCACTGTTTTCGACTTTTTCTCTCTTTCTCTTTCGCAAGTTAGTGAGAGAATTTAATAATTGCTTTCAAGTTCCGAAGAAAAATAATAAAATCCTTTCAAAAGGTAGCGTTGGCATGTAAGTAGAGGTACTATTTGAGTACATTGTAATTTGAGAATAGAAGAAAAATCTAGTAAAAATTCATTACACAATAGTAAAGCTTGTATAATGAATTTAGGTCTTTCACCTTATATTAAAGACGTCGAAACTGATACGCTGAAAGAAATTTAGGTAGCTATTTTGATTATTTTTCACAGTTTGAATTGGAAAACTGGGAGAATTCAAGAATTACATTATACCTAGTTTTTAAAACACCTTCTCATGTTTTGAAAGACAAAAAACATCACACGAATTCCTGATAATTATCGGAAAACTTCTGAAGGCATTTATTCGCTAATAGGTAGGGGATGAAAATAGTTGACTAAAGAAGATCCTCGCTAAGTCTGCGACATTCCTTCCCTAAATGGTATAAATACAGGTTACTCTTTGAAATTACCACGTTCTTAATCGTTTCTTTTCGCAAATTGCCAAGCAACGATGGTCTGATAAGCTGTCGCATTAAAGCTCTGAGCGTCGTAAATAAAATTAACCCTTTTTCAAAAGTGGGTGTATACACTCTTTTGAAATACCACTTGGCGTAAATTCGTTGCTCCATGACTTTGGTAATGGGCCTTCGCTCACCCTTCCTCAATTTTTATTCGCTTCACCAACCTGTTGACCATTTTGAAATTATACTCGATTACTCTGGTACTTATTTGAGTAAAAGCAGAAACTTTGCTTAGCCTTCCTCTAGAATTAGGGAATGGAAATTACGTAAACTGCGATTTATCGAGTAAATTTCGTCTTTCTGGAAAATGTCGAAGAATTGGCATTTTTGTATTACATTTTTCTATATCGGGTATCGAACGAGACAGTATAAACTGTGTACATATATAGGCTACACAGACGGATATGACAAATGACAGCTGATAAAAATGGCTTCTCTGTCAGTTCTACCCCCATCGCTTCGAAGGAAAAAACTTCAAAATCGGTCATGCTTGTGCTGCGGCTGCTGCCTCGAGCTTATATAACGATCATTTATTTAGGCAATCCAAAATAGAAAGGAGGTGGGGGGGGTGTGGTTCCTCGCGTATCGTTTTTCTTTCTCATGCTGTATGCAGAGGCTGTACATGTTTCCAAAATAAAAGAGAGATGGAGTGGAGAAGGAAAGATGGTGAAAAAAAGGGACGTCGAGTATATGTCATTAAGGGTGGGTCATGTCAATGTGACGTGCTTTTCTGTCACTGACAAGTTCGTTTCGGAGACTCCCGGCCATACTGAAACCGAAATCACGAATCTCCCCTTTTGGCAGCTCCCTACCCTGTCTGTCACTATTGCTCTGCCACAAAGGGTCGCTTCCATCTTTCTCTCGCAGCTCCATGAAAACGGTTTCGCGCTACTTTATATGCAGTATTGTGAAAAACCGAGGGCTGTTACTTTGCGACGGTATTTCCGTCAGAAACAAATCGCTTTTTCGCAGTATCTTGGTATTTTTTTCTCTCCCGTGCACACCCTATTATATGTATTTTTTTTTCTCTATATTTCTCATATAGTTTTTTTTTCGGTATACACAACAAAATTGTAAGCGTGTGTATGTGTTCAGGATATATATGAGTGAGTGCAATGGCCGTATTCTGCAAATTTGTTCTAGGAAAATAACGGGCCCTTTTTTTATCCTCGCTAAGTATAAAACTACATTGCGTATGACGAAGAAAAATTACGCAGGAATTTTGAAAGTTATTTTGAAAAAATAATAAAAAGTAAAAAGCAAAAAAGGGTTTGTGAAGGGGTTGTTTGTAATTATTTCTGTGGAAAATTGCTAAAAAAAAAAGAAAAAAAAAGAAAGAAAAAAAGAGAGATTTTGGTGGAGGGTTTGTATTCGGCCTCCAATGCTATGTTTCTGTCGTAGATCAACGTTTGGCTGCTGGTAGCATGTAATGTGTGATTAAACGATAACCAGCGATGATGTATTTTCGGAGATTAGCGATGGAAAAATGCATTTTTCTCAATATTTATTCACGATTGGTTGGGAATGTGAAAAAGTACGCCTTGTTTTTCATTTTTGGCCTCCCTCGATGGAAACTTGGCGAAATTGTTCAGTGAACCTGACGAGCGCCCTGCCCGACCTTTTTTTAAGACGTATATATGATGAAGTTTGAGAAATCATTCCTTCGGTTGAGGGGAATAAAAATTAATTTTTTAAATATTTTCTTACCCCGAACCGAATGGCCAATTCAATGGCCCCAAATAAGCAGCGCCCATGTTTTCAGAGTTGAATAATGAGAGAAACTTGACTATGAGAAGAACTTCCATATTCTCTCCAATTTTATATAATGCTACCTCGACAAAAAAAAAAATTACGTTTTACTTTACTTTTCTGGGACAAAGTGTAAACAATGTAATTGGCTACTGAGGGGTTCTGAAATGTTCTTTAGACTAATGCGCAACTAATTTCTGTGAAAATTGGAAAAACAATAATCTTGACCTTGTAGCTTTCTTTGGATCATTTTGGAAATGAATTTTTTCACCTAAAGAATTATATGCTTTCTCAGAGTTCGTTACATGTAGGTATGTATAATGAAGTTACGAAACCAAAAATCTCATGAAACCATTTGCATTTCATCTAAAAATTATTTTAAAGTGATTCGAGTCTAAGCATGAATGTTTTAAATAATTTCATCCAAATCATCCCTGTAGTATATTATGTAGTAAGCTCTACTGAAACCAAATTTGTGAACAATTTTCAATTCGTACGGGTAGCATACATATATATTAATTATTTATTTGGTTTCCTCTAGAAAGTTTTTCACAGAAAAAAAAAGATTCATTTTTTTAGAATTCATTTTCTTCACTTGAAAATTATGTCACTGTCATAGATTAACGAAAGATGGTAGACTACTATTTCAAGACGATATCCAACGATGATATATTCGGTGAGATTACCCGTGAGAGACTGCGTATTTTTTCTTTCCTCCAAATTACGATAGACTGTAACCAGAAAGAAAGTAGAGAAAAATGGCTGAGCTAAAATGCCGAGAACGTAAGGTAAGCGGAGAAATGGGAAAATATTCAAGTAATACTCGCATTGTTGAAGCGAGATGTGTTCGTGGGAGTGAAAGCAGATGCTTCAGCTTTTTGAGAAAGATGGTACTGACGACGAAGCAAAGTGGCGAACGTACCTAAAAAGTTTTTGGCCTGAAAATTGGCGAAGAAAAATGTGGCGTAATGGATTATATGAACAATGAAACTCTTCTGAAATTGATGAACGCAGTCCCATCATTTATTTGGGGTGTGAAATTTGATATTTGATAGAAAAAAAGGTTGTTATTAATTAGCGAGAAACGAGAATTCCTTCCAGAAAATTGTGCTTTAAAAGCGAGAAACTGTTGTAAAAGCTCGGAGCACATTTTGGAGTTATAAACTGTGTCGTTCCAAAACGACATACTTGAGTTTAAAAAAAAAAAAAATTAATTTCGCAATTCCAGGTTGTGAAGATGGTGCTGATACGAGTAGCCTTAGCTACCAACGTCGACCAAATACATCTCAAAATCACTTAATCGCACGAGTAGTGCTTGCAAACGTACCTGTAATGTTTCCATTACACTCCATTTTTTCGTTTCATGTATTGAAACTCAGCCGTCTGACTCGTGGTTCGAAAATTAGAGACTGCGGAAAATTATTTCAGTATTTACGGCGAATCGCTTATGCAATTAGCCCGACTCGGTAATTAACAGATTTACTGAATGATATGAGGCGCACTCGGCGAAACCATAATATAATATTAAGTCGGAAAATTCTCGTTTTTTAAGTGGGGATTGTATAGCACATCAACAGCTTTCAATTACAAAAAAAAGTTAAGCCGCTACGATCAAAATTCGCTACTCTAGAACAATTTGAATATTTGCAAAAAAAAAAAAAAAAAAAGTAGTTTTTCATTTTTATTTATTTTTCGTTTTTTTTTTTTCTTTTTGCCGTTTCTCAATTTTTCATTTTCCGACTTGATATTATGCGGTTTCGCTGAGCGTGCCTCATTATGACATGAGATTCGAAATTCATAATTTACTTTGTTTTTTTTTTCCAATCTCGAAAACTTATATTTTTCTCTCGCCACACTTATCTGGAGGAAGATTGATACATACAGAAATGAGTTAGAGAGCCTCAGAAGTAACCTAGTTGCAGGTCTTACCTACAAATAATACGTAGCTGTAGATAATTAGTGAAAAATCTGCTCCAAAAATAGAAAATGATGGAAGTATAAGCTCCTCCTATTTGAGTGTACCTTCCATTATAGGATGTACATTTTGAGAAGAATCTTAACTGCAAGTTTATGAAAGTCGGCTCTTCGCACGGTATTTTCTCGTAGAGTTGACTTTCGATATAACTTGTACATCTTTCATGTGGAAATAATTTTTATGAAAAAATGGTATAAGCAGCCAAAACCTGAAATATATAATTAGTACATATATATTTTCATGAATCGTGTGAGAAAACTACGGTAAATTTCATGAAAGCACTTTCCTCTACATTCTTTGATGGTTACAATATCGCTGCTATTTGCACTGAAAAACATTTAGTTACATAGTAATTTTTACAATTTGCATAGGAAAACAGGGAAAATTCAAGATTTTGAGCAGAAATTACAACAAAAATAGTAAAACAGGTATATTTTCTAAAATAGTAAAAAGTACTAAGTACTCGAAAATGTTTAGTCGTAAATAATAATTTTCTCAACTGCTGGTACCTATGAGAAAAGTACAGCTATTTATCTTGTTTGCAATCGATAATGTCTACTAGGTATTCATTTCTTCGAGTGTAGTACTGGCTACAGTAATTATGCTTATGTAGTTATCTAGAAATATGTAAATGGATACGTACATTTTTCAAAATGAAAATCTGAAAATCACCTCAAACCAACTCGAAGGACGTAGACCCCGCTGTACTCGAATCAAATATTAAAAATTTCTTAATGCGATGGGTGAATATTTTCGAATTTTTACATTTACCAAATGGCCTGACTGCTTGCTGCGATAAACTTTTTTCATTTTTGGAGTTAGCTGATAGAATAGCGGAGACATTGACTGATTCGTTTCAACAAACGACACTTAGAACAATATCAAAGTTTTTCCATTTGTCGTACGAAAAGTTGGCACTTTTATTGGACCAGCGCGGCGTTTTACGACCATATTTTATCCGGCAAAACTCCTAGCTGAGCATTTTGTTTTTATTTTTTTCAATTTTTTTCATAGTACAGAATACTTATTGTGATTCAGCCGCTGTTGATGGAAACGAATTTTCATGCGTATCTACATTCATTTTTTTGATTTACAACTTTTTGAACTGCACCAAGGAATACAAGTATCATCCGTATACATATATTTAAGAGCCTTTTTTATTCTTCCGTGAACTGAGAAGAAAAAATAATGTAAGTATGTGATTTCGTGAAAAATTTTGAAATAATACGGGCATTAACGTATTATTTTTGAGATTAGGTAAATATGCTATTTTTCAACTTCAAGAATTGTGGATTAGAAGAAAATCCTGATGTCAGACTGGAATGTAGATATTACCATTGGTCTGTTTTTGCTCATCTCAAAATTAAGGCTATTTTTTACCTGGAAATGTAAGTAGTCGAATATTTTTTACACAATATTGTAGAATTATGCATAAAATGAGATCGAACCAAAGTCAACTTCATTTTAAAGTGTTGGTGATTATTTTAATTTTATTAAAAGTATCAATTATACACTCATTGCGGCCTTTTAGTGCTTCAGTTAAGAAGAGTTACAGGGTATAATTCAGCTATTAGAGGTCACCTCCCCAGTAACCCGATGGGCAAAAAATGAGAAAATGATCCGGAAAATGAGAATTTTATCCGTTGTCAGTCCGTTTTTATTTTCGACCATCGGATCTGAAAATTTGCAGATATTTTTGTCATCTTGATTATTTTTCCAAAACGGATTTCCTGATTATAATCGGTGATAATTTTTGGGCAATTTTTCTAAATCCGTTTGTGAAACGGTTTCACGGATTATAACCCGGGCCAACAAATATGATAAAACAGCCTTCACGGAAAATAATCCGGACTCATTTCCGGCAAGACTGATTACAATCCGTGCGAAATCCGTTTTAGAAGCCGGAAAACAGGAAAATTCCGGGTTATAATCCAGGAACGGATTATAACCCGGAATAAAACGGATCCGTTTTCAAAATATTTTGTCCATAGGGAACCTTCCATCGCATTTACATGAAATATTGATTAGAGGAAAATAAAATGAACGGATTTATCGTCTGAAAAGTAGCAGTCGTTTGTTGTCGCCAGAGGGTGCAGTTTTTGCCAGATGAGGTGATGCGTACAAGGTGTTAGGTGTACACTCGTATTTGTATGATAGTAAAAATTACTAAAAGTTATTCAGTTCGGATTTGAAGAAATTTTAAGCACATTCAAATTTTATTTTGAAAATGGAAATAAATAATTATAGACTGTTTCAAAATTTTCATCAATCATCTTGTCTGTATACCTCTGAATTCGTTTAGGTGTACCCATAGTTACGTTTTTCGAACAAAAATGTCATTGAAAATAAAAAGGAAAAACGAACACGTCTTATTTTTGTTTTGTTTTTCTTTTGTTGGTTTGTTTAGTTTTTTGTCATTTTTTCATTCGCCAAATACTGATTGTGAGAAAAAAAGTAAATCTATCTGATACTCCGTTCTTTCGAGAAAAAATACGCTTTTAGGATAAACGCGTGAAGAAAAAAGATGAAGAAAAAAAAAATAAAGAAAAAAGATGGGGAAAAATGAGAAAAGGAAAATAGTTCAACTGTTTGTCGTACTGGAGCATCCACATTTTACACCCCCATCACGAATCCTTTTTTCTGATGTTTTCATAACACATTATATGTTTACTCTGTCTCCTTTTCTTTAGCTTTTTCTCTCCCAAGAAACAGATAGAAGTGGCAAAACGAAGGGTATTTTCTTTTGCTGCTTCATTTCATCGCATAAACCGATACCTGATCTTTTCAGCAAGTTCCTTCAATGGAAAGGACGATATAAATTCCAGTAGCAGTTGCTTAAGTCTATACGATTCTTCGTTTTTCACTTATTTTTCATTTTTGGCTTTCTTCCTTTTGTTGGTAGTTTTCTTTTGTTTAGTTTCATCTCCTCCTCCTCCTCTTCCTCCCTACCCATAGTTTCTAAGAATGCTACGGTCGAAATGCTCATTTTTTCTGATTTTTTTTTATCGCAGCCCATTCTACGATATTTATACAAATTCGTGAAAGGGGTCTTTAGACTTGGTGATTTCGTTGGTTTTTTTTTCATGGTGTGAACGCAGATCAATTGAAAATTGACGTTCGACAATTAATATTAATTTGATGCACCTGGTTTTTAGTCTTTTCACTCAACAGCTGCTTTAGTAATCGAAAATTCTATTCTACAGCTATCAGCGTTCTCCAAAAGTGCGGTACAGGAGAGGACATGTGCGGCATTTATTTTTCACTTTCTACATTGATTGGTGAATTTGACGAATTTCAGCCAAGAAAAATACTTTTAAAACTATCGAAAATTTCCAATGGGTGATGTGAGTCGATAGTGAAACATGGTTTTTTTAATTTTCTTTTTTTCAAGTTAAATTTTTTTTCTCTCTTTATTCCCACATATACGAGTGATTCTAGCATATTGGCGAGTAACATAAGTTAAAAATCATATTTTTTAGGAGACGTTTTCCAGTATCGAATAAATGTTGTATAATTTTTGATACCGCCCTAAAAAAAATCAATTGTAATTTTTACTACCTATTTTTCATAGGAAAACAGGGATAATTCATGAATTATTGTAAATATTCTTCGAGTTTGCAGTACTTTTTACCATCTTAGATGGTACATTGTAATCTGAGATGGTACGTTTTACTGTTTTTGTGGTAATTTCTTCTATAAATCTAGAATTATTTCCATTTTTCGCGTATAAGTACGTAGTTAAAATTACTACTGAAATATTTTTCATTGCGTATACTTCGAGAATGTTTTCAGAATTTCCAAATACTTAAAACATTTTGAATGTACTCCGAAAGTACAAAGAACAATACCAACAGCTACATTTTTCTATCATCAAAAAAACCTATTTTAAAAATATAATTTTATTTGACCCACCTGTATTGAAATTTTTACCTTCGGTGTGCTAGAATTAATCCATAGTCGACGTATCTTAGCTTATTGCCAATAATTTCGTCTATAAAAATGATTAATTATTCGCAATATAGGTACTCCAAGTAATTTTATTTGGAAATTTCGATAGGTATTTTGAATAGTGTACCAATGGGCATGTTCTCTCGAGTATAATTGCTTAGCTTTCGGGTTTTTATTTATTTAAGAAACTACAGCTTCTCCCCTTCTTACCGCCATTTTGTCGAAATATTATAACAAATTCAAACACAATGTTTTCGATTTTGGGAAGAATCTGTGTTACTCGTACCTAATTCAGCATTTCCCACATGTGTGACTATGCGTAGATATCCCTCCGTGAAAAAGAGAAAAATAGCGCAAGTCGGTAGCGTATTATTTACCTACAACAGTGCGCATCATTAATAACTTTTGGAACAATGAATCCACGCCAGTATTTGGTGAGACGATCGTGAATAGATCAGGAGCTGGAAAAAAATTTGTTTTCTTATTTGCCTTTGTATATTTTCACCGCAAAAGATAGCGATCTGTCAAAACAATTTTTAATGGGAAAAAATCCTGTAGATACGTAACACCCGAAGCTAACACGAAAAGTTTTTTTTTTCATTATTGAGAAACCTGGAGTCATAGATATGAGGCAAGATTTTATTGGAATCGAGGTAGACCTATTTTTCGACGAAGGTACATGCAAAATTCCAAAGAAAATCGATCAAAACATCGACGTTTTGGTAAGATTAATGAATTTGAGTTTCATGCTTGATTTTTGGGTTCTTTGAAAGTTATTTTTGTCGCGACTCTTCCGAAGGCTTAACTCAGTTGATCCTGGGAGAAAAATGGTTTGAAAAGGAAAATTGTACACGCGTGTGATTCTAAATAACGACTAACTTTTCATTTGACAAACTTTGTCCGTTCTTCAGAATAATTTTCAATAAACTGATAAAATTTTAGGTAGTATTTTTTACAATTTGAATGGGAGAACTGGGATGATTCAAGATTTGTAGTAGAAATTATACTAGGTACCTACTAAAGTGGTAAATTATGCACATTATCTAAGATAGTGGAAACTACTACAAACATTAAGATATGTCTACAATAAATAATAATTTTCTTCGCTGTGATGAGAAAAGTTATTATCAGCTGTTTGTAATTAATACGTCCGTTTCTTTCAGATGTACCTACAAAACTAAGTTATAATTCAGTTATCTGTAAGAAACTTTTATTTTTCTGCCCATACCTGAAGAAATATTTCTTTATAGTTATTTCATTATTTTTCTTTATTTTCCAGTTAAAACTCACACCTAGCTCAAAGCAAAGGAATCGATTATCTTGAATATCAAACACTTCCAAGATTGCAATAAATACGGCGACGATGAATTATGGTTATCGAAGGAGAGAGGGTAAGTCACTTTTACAAATATTTTGAATTCATTATGTTATAATGAGGTAGGAATTCCTTTTTGGTTTGCTGTAGTGAAGTATCAATTGCTCATCGATAACGACTATCACGCAGTAGGTGTCTGCAGTATTTGACTACCTACACCTTCCAAATGAATGAAATGCATGTGGTTTTGAAAAGAAAACAAATCATGACTTAAACATCATAGAGGTTCAAAATCTATATCAGACTTAGTTTTCCGAATTTCTGGAATATACCCACTTTACGACAGGTAATTCGTAAGGTATAGGGTAAGAGACTCGACCATTTGAGCTGGCTCATTACATTCTCATCTATAAATTAACGTTGAAATACTTCGGTTGCGTTTTTCTCGATTTTGATTTTTGAGAGTAAATGCCCTTATCCGAAGGTCTCGGCACTTATTATTAGCCGACCGCCGTAACCGTAAATATTTTCTTGCGCATTCCCAAACCCTGCCCCAATCGCAACTGACAAACCTTTTAAAACTATACGTAATAATAATATATGGTCGATAAACAATGGCGGTATTTTACAGTTTTACAAAATATTTGAAATTTTGATTCCGATCTTTTCAGACTTGTCTACTTGGAATAAGCTTAGCTATGGAATGTTTTGCTTATAGGAAATAGTGCACCGTGCACGTATAGTATATGTGTATACCCATTACCCATGTTATATAGCCACGTATCATCGTATACGTCGGTATCCATTTTCCATTTTCGCGTCGCGCGCGAGCAAAATAGCCGCATTCTCTGTGGGGGTTGTATTTACCCTCGGCCGAGCATAAATTAATCGTCGTATTTCTGTTGGCACGAGCAAACGATAATATGTGCATACCACATTTTAGCTCTACACTATTTAATGAATTTACAAGTTATTGGGTCAGTTGCCGTCGTTGCGAGAGAGCTTCGTACTATCCGCAAATGTCAAAGATTATTAATTATCTGAAAGGGAAATTGATTAATTATTTAATTTATGCTTCGTTGCCGGCAGATATAGATACACAATTTGGCGGACCTTTAGCCAACGCAACGGTAAAAAGCCGAAATTTCTGGACTGCGGCTGCATATATCTGCACACTATATGCTTGCGAAATATACGAGTATATACCTATATATGTATAGTCCGATTTTGAAAATTTGATATCGAATGTCTCGCTTTTGCTCTGTCCTGAATGATTTGTTTGTCGTTACCTATTTAAAGAATTTCACTCGCTCTAAATGTGATAAAAAAAGAATTCCCGATTTTCTGATTTTAGTGAAATAAGCATTTTGAAAATAGAATAGCTTTATTACTATGCTCAGGCAGTGCCTTAACAACATTTCTTGGAATACATATAATAAATGGAACATCATTTTGAAGAAATTCATGTGCAAAAAGTAGCAGTGATTTCTCCACCAAGTAAACAGTAGGCCTTCCTTCTACGAAGGAAACTCTAAATTATTGTGGTCAAATATTGAGAAATGATAACATAATGATAACATAAACCTTCTCCGAATGAAGAGGAATAGTTTAAGATAAATTTTATCATGTAGGTAGATACATATGTGTATTCCAGTGAATGGTAAAAATAGCGATATTAAAAAATCTGTAACTGAATAACTGTAGCTTAACGTAACGACCAGCCAACTGCAATTTTCAAAATTTACGGAAAAACGCAATAAACCGCGCAGCTTTGGGGAAACAGTACATAGAAAGTGGAAAATTGAATTAGAGGATGTCCAACACCCTTCTAAAAAATCAAAATGATTATGAATTCGCATTTGAAAAAAATAAACTTTTGAAAATTGAAAACTTGACTGGTTATCGTCTCGAGTTGGCATTTCTGTTTTCAATTGTTCGAAATAGTAGTTAAAAATGTTTGGAATGATTTACTTTTGCACAAAAATTAATCAATTTAATGTAAATAACAATAAGTATATAAAAAAAATTTTTTTGAATGAAAATAAAATTCTCGCACTTGGCTGATTTTTGTTACAATTCACAAATAAAAAAGATTTAAAAGCTTAGGAATTACTTTTCTTTTGCGCAAGGATATGTACGTTTTCATATTTCAAAACAATCTGTCAATTTTTAACAATATGTCAATTTTTGAAAATATGTCAGATGGTTGGTTGTTGCGTTGGGCTATTCGCAACTGTCTTTTCAAATACAGCTTTTGGAATAATAGATACACGAACTGCAGTCAGCCATATTTTTATCCAAACCTGCAGTGCCAATGATATAATTTAAACTTCTAATACATCCTTTGATGGTCGAAGAATATACCTGAAATTTACTAGTGTTTGGCTGTATTCGTTTTTAGTAGAAGAACATTTTTTTATGATTGATCTTCAAGTAAACTAACCCCGAACTTTTTTTAGATACCAAATTTTTTGTTTCCACCATGTTGAAAAAGTGTTCACGACATTTCCATTTTTCATCACAAGTCCTGCTCGTTCTCCATCCGTTCATTTCACTTTCTGCAAAATTTCCCTCTTTCCACCTTATCCCCTAAAGATTTCCATCACTGGTCCCTTTTTTCTCGGTTGAATCCTTCAGTTGCGGGACCAAAAAAGAAGTAGAATTATAAAAAAACGATTCTGCAGAGGGGGCTGAGGCTGCTGTGAAACCTTCTTTCAAATTTCCCAACTGTATAGGCGAATATAATCCATCAACTGTCGTGGCGCCTTCGGATCACACTGCCCCCTCTCCGCCACTACTTTCCACGCATTTAGTTTTGCGTCTTTTTTAAAAAGTTGTCCTTTTCTATCATTTAATCTTGTAACTTCTTTTATATTTACAATACGTCTTTTTTCTTCTCTCCTTTTGCTTCCTCCATCTTCTCCTTCATCCGAGCCTTCTTCCACCTTGATTTGCATAAAAAGGGTACAAAAAAGGATTTTCACAAAAATACTTTTCGAAAACAACTTGATCTCCTTATACCGCCTACTTATTCGTGTTAGTGAATATATTACCAAGTGTAAACAAAAAAAAAATATTCCAGTGGCGAACTGCATATTTTTAAAGATAAATATGGAAAGGTTTTCGGCAAGAGGAAGGCAACTAGACCAGTAAAATTTTCTGTATCATTTCAACAAGTAATGCGCTGATGGATCAAGTAAAATTATCAAAATATACCTAATCGTTATCTTCTATATTGGCCAAATCTTGCATTATTTTTCAAGTTTCTGTAAATTGAAACAAGAATAGCTGTAAACATATAATATACATGTACTATATTATATAGCTAGAGTTAATAGCCTCTCTCGACTCTCCAATCATTACACTTCAATTTCGTAGATATTAGGACTTAAAATTGGAAAGAAAAAAAGAGGAAAAAGAAAGGAACGCCTTCAAACTAAAAGAGTGCTACTGCATTACTCATTAAACGGAAATAAAAAATTTTTCATACACTGCAGAAAGAATTGAAACGAGAATATAGAATGAGTAAAATGAAAAAAAAAAAGCAAAACAAAAGCAAAACAAAAAAAAAAGATGAAAAGAACACGAACGAAACGAAGACAGTAGAAATCTAGTGAGTTGATTCGAAGATATATAAAAAGTAAAAAATTAAAACAGTTATCCAAAAAAGAGTTGTCAAAGTGATAAATATCGAGTCATTTAGAATCGGCCTGCTGATCGTGATTATATTTCTCTTCTATGCTGCAGCCCAATAGGGAGAGTCACCGTACGGTTTATTCTTTTTTTTCCTCCTCAGTCGCAGATAAAAGCACGAAGTACATATACTTGTAGAAGTACTTCTAGCATGTACCTACTTGGCTCATATAGTTTTTTTTTTTTTTTTTTTTTTCTTTTTCATTTTGCTATTACGTTTTTATCATACGAGTATATAGTTTTTCATAATATGGACATTGATTGATCGTCCTATGGATTTGTCTGCTCATAGGACACGCCAATTCTATTTACATTTCCATACATCAAACAATCGAGCCAGCAGAATATTTTTCACATAATCGTGAGGTTTCCTTGGTTTTTTTCGGGATTTACTCGTACTTTGCCATTCACAGACTGTAAATTTTAGATTGTGTACATACGAGTATCTACACACGTACGCGGAATGTTTCATTGCGAAAGTACACAAATTTTACTTCACTCTCGTGGCATATTTTCGTTTAAAAAGTTGGGTGGTGAAATACTTTTTGATGTAAACATACTTTGGTAGCTTTTTTGAAGAAGAGCAATATCTAGTAGCTTACAGTCTAAGGTGTCAAAAAAAGATAATTGTCGTGCCAAGCGTTGACGATGGAGCGTTATAACAATTTGCCTGTTGTATTATTAAATTGCGTGATTAATTAGTTGGTTGATGGCGAGAACAGAAAGAGTGGCAGAACGGTTCTGAAGAATAATTCCCGATGATATGTACGTATGTATAGAGTACGTTGTGGAATGTGCATCGAGAGGTCCTGTTTTTCAATTGTCAATTGGCCTTATTCGTCATTATCTCCTTAGAAAAACTAAATAGAATTTCGTAAAATTTACACACTGAACAAAAAGCCAATGACACGGCGAAATTGTATAATTTTTTCCCCCATGGTCCCAGTAGTATTGGGAAACTTTTACCCTAATGCCGAGTTACATTTATTCAGATATTTTTTAGATAGGTACTTAGTTAAAAAAGGGCGACCGAGGATTTAAAATATTATTGCATTTTTGGGGGCGAAAAATCTTTCAAATAAAGAGATAAAAAAAAAAAAAAACGGAATCGAAAATTTTCAGAATCGAGTTACTCGTACCCGACTCTGACTCAATTCTTATAATTGATTCCTAGAAATCAATTTCAGGACTCAATATCCAGTACCGAAATCTATAGCCACCAAGTCTTAATTTACAGTAAAAATATCAGGTCCTAAAATGCAACCATCCCTGAGAGAATAGACTTCGGAGCTGCAAAAGAAAACAAAAACTTTTTAAACCAGCATAAAATTGTAACCGGAAAAAAAAAGTGAGTTCGTATATAGTTACACATAATGTCAGGAAATTAGAATTTATTATAATTTTGTCGATTTTGAGAGTGGATTCGACAGGTACTCGATTCTAAAAGCCGATTCCATACCCTATATTGTTGTAGTCGATTCTTAAAATCAAAAACTGATTCTTTTGGAATCGGCTCTTTTCTTGAGAATCGGGTACTCGATTCCAAAAATAAAATCCAACAGCGCTATAGGTCTTCATTTAAAATAAAACCTAATGCAGGTTTCTATCAGTTATAGAGTCCGAAATATGAGATTTGTAAAAATAATTAATTCTATTCCTAGCCGTCCTTTAAATAAAGCTGACCAAAATAAGTTGTACTTGATCAGTTACAGGCAATAACATTGATTTTAACAATTTAATAAGAAGTCGTCCGCTGAATGAAAAGTTGCTAAACCAAAATAGTATTGTGTAAGTGCGTTTCTAATTATTACTTCTGACCTTGATGAAATTAAGAATTTATAAGGCGAAGAAATTGTTTTCTCGTTCCTATACTTACAACTTGAATTGAGTTTATATCTTCATATAGGAACTCGGTGCGGCGCGGCGTCGAAACTATAGTAAAATACCGTTTAAGAGGGGATTGGGTGGCAAATTTGTGTAATGAGTCGAAAAATAAATTACTTTACCCCACAGGCTAACGAGAAGCAAATCGCCTTGCACGGAACTCCACTTGGACGGTGTAAACGACCATTTCAAATTGGTTTTTTTCATTTTGTATTTCCCTAAAAGCTTATACTCGTATTGGCTGCGATCTTACTGCGTACATCGAGCTGCTTCGATCGATTAGTACGATAATATTTGCCCGAATGCTATGGGCAACATTATCACAAAATGATTACCGCGATCAAAAAAATGTCGAATGAGAAAAAAATCATCTCATTTAAACCCGACGACGTGTATAATTTAATTTAATACGGTTACAGTCAAACCTTCATTTTTTTCTCATTCTAAAGCCTCCCAGATTCAGGTGATCGTTTTAACCGTAATTTGGAGGAATGAAAGAAAAGAAAAAAAAGAGTAGAATTGAATGGACGAGAAAGGTGAGGTGGGTGAAACAGAACGAGTTACTCTTACAAATCTGTAAGTACTGATGGCATCTACCTTGTGTTCTGTACTAGTATATACGTATGTACACGGATACGCGCATAAAAACGATGCTCAACACACGTCTTTGAAACCAGTTTGCTGGTCGAACTCGATTGCGAGTAATTTATCGTTTTATAAGAGTATTAAGTTATAAATATTATTTCCACCGCCCGACTACATAATAGAAAATAAATTACAGTCGCAGTTTTTTGTACTTTTTTTTACACGCTTTTCTCCTATTGAACTACGAGTATGTGCACGCGAACGTGTGTCGTTTGTCACCCTCCAGTCGTGCGATATGCAACTTCTCGTACACCAACAACGTGTTATTTGTATGCGTATGTTTTCGCCAATTCGTGAAATAGTGCAGTTTTGCCCATAGATATTGTGCATTCGTTGGACGAGTGAAATGTTGAGGAATCCAAGTTGTTGGAATTTTGGAGTATGCAGTAATGGAGGAGAAAAGTGGCCATTTTGTAGTGACGTCGAAACTGCAGTTCAGTGTTGCCCTCAGCTGAGCCGTTTAAATGAAAGGACTGCATCGGAAGTACATATACGAGTATTAAAATTTCAAATGTTAAAAAGCTTCGTTTATTCTTTATAAACTGAAAATACCAGCCAAGTTGAAAGTTGGCTTGAGAATAAACGCTTCAGTAGGTATTTCTTGAGACTAATACCTCAACCGGTCTATCCTTACGACTGAATAACTAATATTTTTTTAAGATTTTTAATTTAGGTTTGAAACGGATTTGAATGACCCACTATATTTTGCAAATAAGTTTTACCTATTATTTTATTCTAATGCTAATTTATTTATTCGTTTTTAAAATTCCTACAGTAATTTTTCTGTACGACTAGATGAGGAGCTTAATACGCAATATGATGCATTGCGATTCAACTAAGTTCAGAATATATGAGTATGACGTTCAATTTCGCGTTACTGGATGATAATTATGAAACAAGACTAAAGTACTCGCGACTTCTTCAACTCCATCATTTTTCGCTTTTTTGTAGCTCAATCTAAATTTTCCGTACTTAGTTGTACTCGAGTTTATGAAAGTTGAATCCCCCCCCCCTCAATTTGAAACCTCTATACAGATGTGACTAAACTGATGAGTCACAGCCAGTTTTGTTGGAGGGAGGGTAGTGAAGGAAGAAATGCAGTTTCTTTTCGTCAAGAGCTTAATGATCTTGTTGTCTCCTAGAAAATATGCGAGTTGAATAGCCTGCAAACCCTGACTGAGGTGATCTTCGTTTGCTGCTCGCAAAGGCCCAAAAAGATTCTCTTTGGGACCTTGAAAAATTTCTGACAAAGCCGATTTCAACTCGAAGAAGGTAAATTGATTACTTTTTGTTTAAATTGAGAGTTTATGATGTGACACTCGAACAAATTTCATAAGTGGTGCCTCAAACCCCATTACAAATAACTAAAGAGTTTACCCTTATCGACGAGTATACGACCATCAATTCTGCCAACTTGAACCCTCTTTAAGCGAGAGTATTGTTTGTTAATTTCCCAACAAAAAAGAAAATAAGGGAAAAGGAAAACAGTTGTGGAAAAAAAGGAACCAATAAAATCAAAACATCTACACGAGAGTGAGATAGAGTTAGGATGAAATTGGGAAGGGTACGAGAGAGTACAGTAAAAAGAGGAGAAAGACGTAGAAAGATGAGAAAAAAGCGTAAAAAAAGATGGAGGGAGCTTTAGAAAGAATATAACGACATGGAACCAAGTGACGTCAAATGATTGAACGAAACGTAGCTTTAGAAAAATGAGTTTGTCTGGAGGCGGGTAAGAGCCATCCGCTTGGTAACACTTGATGGATTACTAGATATTCTCAAGCGGCTTCTGCTTCTTTTTTTTTCTTATTCTTTTTTTTTCTTCTACTTTTTCCTCTTTTTTTTTTCACTAGTGGTTTCTCCATTGCGGCGTGTGAACCCTTTGCCCCCTCCTCCCCAAGGCATCGGTTGGGAGAAAAAAGAAGAATCGGTGAGATAGACAAACTTATGGAGTAAGAGTTTGAAGTGAGAGAGAAGTACGCGAGGCAAAGAATAAAAAAAGTAGGAAGAAAGGGTGAAAAATGGTTGAAGTTAAGGAAAGAGAGGAGAGAAAACGCGTTGCTAGATTAAAATGTCGCCTCTGTCAGACGATGAATGCTTCTTAAATGAAATGTGAGACTTCGAAACACGACATTTTTTTTTTTTTTTCATCTACTTTTTTAAATATTTTTTTCTTTTCTCTTTACTTGATTTAAATAATGAAAAATACAAAAAGAGTGGAAAAATGTACGACGAAAGAATTGATTAATTCTCTTCCCTCTGAGATTCCAATTATATTGAAACGATATTATCGTTTTATGGAATTCGAAATCTTGTGAATGAATTTGAGTGAATTTAGAAAAAACGAATTAGGTATTTGTTGCCTTTTAGAAACTGATGTCGCGCAAAAATGGTTAGGAAATGGTGCAGAATGTGGCTGTTTAGAGGTCCTATACAGAGAGCGTTTAAGTACCTACCCGAGAAAAATGTATAACAATGATTCAACTCGATGAAATGGTCACGAAAATTAAAATATTGAACATTAAGAAAAAAATATTTAAAAAAAAATGAAACTGAAAAAATTATGGAGAAGTTATACATTGAGCAAAATATTTAAGCATTAGATGAAATTGAAGATTACCTATTCAAATCGCATACCTAAGAAAATATGAATTCATTTGACTCGTAGAATTATCTGATTTGATGGTATGAATTCAAATTAATTCAAAATATTACAATCATTTTTGACCAGCTCTATGCCTGTTATACATAGTTGATTCCAGAGGCGGCAACCTGTGTATTGCTCGGCTGCTCAAGCAACACACTAAAATTTGGGGCAATGTACCAAAAATTTAGTGTGTTGCTAGAGCTGGAAAATTGAAAAATTCCACTTCAAAATTACAAATAAAATGATTCAATGTAATTTTTAACTTATTTGAGGTTTGAGAATTGATATGGAATAAACTTTTTTTTTTTTGGGGGGGGGGGGATGTAACATTGAATATTTAGGAGGAAAAGAAATTTTGAGCAATACACCAGAAAACTATAAGTTGCCGCCCCTGGATGATTCTCAAAGAATGTTGATATTCATGTTCCAGCTAAGTATTATTTTACCAACTCCAAAAGCTGAAAAGGTATTTTTTTCCTCAGCATTTTGGAACGTAAATTTATTGAATCCATATACAATGGAAGTTTTCTGCGTCTCCTCGAATTAAAATCGATCCTGAAATGATCACAATGTCCTCAATGGTGGCAGAAAAGCGTTTTTTTATATTTTAAAGGATAATCTGAAATCCATAATCCTTTTGCAGAAAACTACGAAAGTCAATTTTTCCAGTGAAGATTGGTTGAGGACACCTGATCGTTGAAAAAAAAACTGATTTTAAAAATTGATCAATCGTTTTCTCCTCAAATTCCAACTTTTGAGAAAATATTTATAGAGCTTGGAATAATGTGAAACGAAAAATAATCGCATCTCTTGTCTCAAGTTCGCGATAATCAACCTCATTTTGCAAACCCTTGTTTCCTTAATGAAAACCTGCTGACAAGTGAATGACTAAAAATATTGAGTTCGGACGGTTCGATATAAATTATTGTTTTCTCTTGATCGAATTAGAGGACTAGATTAGATTAAATCTGCATTTTTCTCATCCTGCAGACCTTGTTGGCTTTCATTTTTCCTTCAATCGAAACTGATTTATCACAATAAAGGGTGAGAGAAATTCAACGACGCGATGTTAAAATATTTTTTCGAGTGAAAATATTTTTATTTCTTCGCGCAACGCCAGATTCAAATTCGTCAAAAATCAAAATATCCAAAATTAATGGGCATTCCGAGAACGAATTATAGTCTACTAATTGTAATGGAGTTAAAGCGAGTAATATGAAAAGATAAATAGAAGAGTTGGAGAGTCGAAAAAAAAACGTAGACTCGTCTCAGTGTGAGTTCTTCTTTATTTTACAATATTATTAACAACTCTATATAGTATAGGTATCACATTATTATAATATAATTTTTTTCTTGTTTTTCACTGGTAAGGTGTTTCATATAGTGATGTTTTTTTTATTTTCATTCTCTCCGAACCTCGCTTGTCCATCTTCCACCAAACTAGACTCTTTCTGGCCTATGGTTGACCAGATAATTTTAATATAGAAATACGAATACTTATTTTGTACGTATACTTATTAGATATAAAGGATCGATTCAGTCGTATTTTTTCTTCTTCTAGAAATAAGATACTTTGCTAGATGATGGAAAATATTTTGTAACAATTATTCTCTGTCTCTGAGGCAACGAATTCGTTTTATCTTACAGTCTGTTGTCACAATGAAAAAGGAAGAAATGAGGTAGATGCAGATAGAGAAGGCGAAAATGAGAGAGTGAAAAAGGAGATAATATCACAAATGGTAAATGTCGTGTCTACTTGTAAAAAGTGTAAGCAAGAAATACATTTATAGGAAAAAATAACAGCCCTGGGTATTTGAAAATTAGTGAATGAAACGAGTGGTAGGAAAACTTCTCCAGCTGCAATTTTTTCCTCAAACTGTTTCCCAGTATAAATCTTCACGCATCACTTGTAGAATTAAAGTTTAACTTTTAAAAAGAGTATAAAAAAAATTTCTAATATTCTTTTCCAGCAATTCAATCAAGCGTGTAAAAAGGAAACAAAATTTTGTGCGGAGGCTGAAATTTTAATTCGAGTATTGGTAAAATTTATGACCAAACATGGAGCGTATTGAGATTCCATTAAAATGATTAATATTGTCTGTACGTAATTTTCTGGGATGTTCGCTGTTCTGTTCTGCTTGATTCAATGTAGAGGGGAAAAAAATTAGAAAAAATAATTAAACTACCATCTTGTCCGAAAACGACATGGGCATGAATATCACAAGTTATTTTTTTCTTCAATATCACAAGGAAAAAAAATTGATATAAAATTCAACGTCTAAAAAATCTGAAAGAATTGCCAAGAAAAGCAGGGGAAAAAATTGGATTTTAAAATATTTATCCATGCGATTGTATAATTTATGTATTCAACCGGATATTTAAAAAAAATGTAGCCCTATGCCTTGCCATTCTAAAATTTTTTCCACTCGCCAAAAAATTTGTGTGATCCAAAATTTATTTATTTTTCCAAAATCCTAAAACTCTTTTCAGATTCCCGATGAATTTGGCGATAAAAGGTGTGTAGATACTCGTACCTAAAAATATTTGGCGCTTGATTTTGAGAAACCCTGAATGTTTGTTGACTTTTCTGCGGTTATCTTATAAAAGATCAAATAACAAGCAAATTTAATATACGCCGTATTACAAGGTGATTGGTTATAGTGGAACTTATTAAATAAGACGTTAAATTTTCGCATAAATTTATGCTCTTACATTTTCAATCTTTCGTTGAAATGCTTAGCACTTAATGAAATAGATTAATTATTACATTGGTTCATAGATAACTTATACATTAATATTTTTTCTCTTTCATGTTCCAACTTACAATCTTATAAACGATCCATATATCAATAATTACCATTATTTTTCAACTTTTGAAAAAGGTAGAAATGACAAAAAACAATTTTTTTCCCACTATGAAATGTTCATAATTTATGATGGAAACATAGACTATATTTTCGCGATCCTGGCTTTTATTCATTTCAAAAGTGTCAGGCTTTTAAAAGCTTGATCGTTTGGATAATGATGAATGAATGATGATTTAGAAATGGGAAATTTTTATAGAAGTGAATTTTTACAAAGTAGACGACTCATCTTCGTTACATAAAATTGAATGAGGAGTAAATACGAGTGTAAGCAACGAAGAGAAGTCTCACAGGCTTACTCCTTCTCGATTTTTACTTCGTTTTGAAATCAGCCATATCGCTACCATAGTCTATTCATATCTACATCCTCCTTCAATCAGTTTACATTATTGAATAAAGGAAATTCATGAAAGAGAGAAAAAAGTGTGAGATTTTCGAATAAAAGTTTGCTGAAAATATACTCGTAAAAATTATTTGTTTTTAACAAAACTTTTTAAAAAAATGTTAGAATTTTTCTTCTAATAGCATTAAAAGACCACTCATCCTTTGATTCGTGATAAAATTTATTCTTCCAGTGATGCCCTCTATATAGCGCTGCGTTCCTCAAAATAGCATTTATATGTACATAGACGATGTGAGATTCCAAAAATATGACGATGCCCGTACCAAATTCGAAGTAAGAAAATGCATTAATTATTCGTTAAAGTTGACTATAAAAATGATTTCAACGCTATAGTGAAACGTCATAAAACAAACGACATCAATATTTCTCTGGCTGCTGCAGTATAGTCGACATCATGGAGTAACGAAATTTTCAACTTGATGTACGCACTTTTCGCTTTCCCCCTGCAGCCGCCCTTACATGTAGCACACCTTTTTCGAAAAATAGCAATACACTGAAAGGGTACACCGCGTGCACCTTTACCCCCCTCTCGAAGCCCCTTTGGATACAAAACTTTCGAAATGTAGCACCAGAGCGAAGAAACGAAAATTCTCTGTAGGGTGTACCAGACAATGATAAATACGTTGTAATCAATCATAGCAACTCGCCATTAGTCATGCGGATAAATGGAAATTCGTTACAAGGGGGTCGACTTTCGCCCCCTCCTCGCATCTCCCCAATTTTCCTCCATTACATCTCCTTTAGGCGAATGTCTGCGCACCGACACCGCACACACACAATTCTTGATTGACGTTCGTGAAAATGTTTTTCATAAAATTTTGTAATTCACGCTAATTAATAAGCTCCCAACGTGACATAGTCTGTTTTTGTGAATATGTGCGAGCAGCTTGGCAGAATTTTTAATTAGAAAAATTAAGACGGTAGGTCCGAGATGTATAAATTGACGAGCTGAAAAAAATAAAATGAAGGGGTACGTTCTATCAGCAGTAGGTACTTATTTCATTTTTCTTAGAATTTATTTAATTCTCTATATCGAGTGTCGCTGTCACATATCACTTTGGAAGTAATCAATTTCAATTTTTCGTATCACCTACAGGATTAATATAAAATCATTGACAAGGATTCGATTCAGCTGCATTGATTTGGGTATGTTTTATGATAATTCCTCGTAAATTTCACTAATAGATTTCGCTCAGTTTGGAGGAAAAATTGCAATTTTTATGAATTCTGATTGATTTTGCTAGCGTGACAATACAGAGTATAGATGTGAATTAAGTGTATTTTTGAGTAGGTTAATGAAATATGATTTTGAGATATTCAAGTGGGAACATAATTTATGAGAGGGATTTTATTACGACACGCGTTTCACCCTTCCTAATATAGGTACATGATGTTTACTAGCATCATCGTTATTTATCATGAAATTACGATCAATAGAAATGCTATGCTTCTAGCTCATTTCTTAATATATGATGGCTTTAAAAGTCGAGTTTTCGGTGACAAAATACAACAAATTTCACCGTATCTTCCATAGAACAAGATCATGCCACTTATTCAACATTTTTTATTTTGCAGTTCAGTCATTTTGGAAATGAACTCCTCATTTCTATGATTTTTCAACGTGCACGATTACAAATTGTGATGAACAAATTGGCTATTCCAACTTTTTCTACCTTTTCTTCCTTATACCAAATTAAAATTGTATTCTATAGCCCAATATAGCTGTACCTGTAGCTCCAACGTTCTTCGAAAATTCATTCTTACGAATTAAAACAGAAAATGATATTCACCTCGATGAAAAACAATTCAGTAACTCGAGCTAAGTCTCACTATTTTTGATATGTGAAAACCGATAGGATAATTCAAAATTAAGATTTATTGAAGAAAAATCTCGAATTATCCATCCCTATTTTCCTATGCTGCAAAATTGTAAAAGTTACTAATCGTTTCTCTCTCAGTGACTTACTGACTTAGGTACATTCTCTACAGATAATCGTGCGAGTATTTACACAATTAATTTCGTATAAAACAGGCATATAAACGCACCTAAATATACAGACCATAAGTCGAACGACGAAGTAATTACATAGGGTAATTGTTTTATTTCACGGTTTATGGAGGTTGAGCCTAGCGTTTCGGCCAGTTTACAAACAATGGTCGTGCGACCAACTCTTTCGGTGTGGTAATATCTACACAGAGGCTACAGAATAAATGCCCCGTCATTAAATTCGTATTAAAGGTTCTTTACGTATGCTAATTCAAATAATTACAACCTGCTGGGCGTAACGAATTGCAACGATAAGCTATTCATTACTTTGCCTTTAATAAAATACACCCCTCCTCTCCTGCCCGACGTCAACTCTACGTCTTCCCCAATTTCTTGTCGTAACGAACCGTCGAAGAGAGGAAAAATTAAATCATTTTTTTCGCCGCTTAAATATGAATTAACTGTTTTGCCATTGCAAATAAACCGTCAAAAAGTACCCTGTCGCAGCTTTTTTTTTTTTGCGAGAGCCGCAGAAAGAGGTTGACACTCGCGCATACATTATTGACAAATCACGCGAATGAAAATGCAAAGACCACCGAGTTTTAATGAAAAATCACAGAGGAGGCGAGCAGGTAGGACGTCAAATGCATCATTTAAATAATGACTTCCTTCGTGCCGGGCGAGAGAAATTTCGCCAAATGCTTGTTAGCTGGAGGGGCGGGGGAAAGGAGAAGAAAAAATATGAGAAAAAGGTATGTGTCAGTAGTGCTGCTGGTAGGTCGTTGACGACGAAGAAATATAATGTAAAATGCTACTTTTGACGCGACTCGAGGTGAAGACAAATATTCGATTGCGCAAAGTTCGAGAGATTAATTTTCGTAATCGGGGCTAAAGGGAACACCCGCAAAGAGAGTGAATTTTCGAGAAAATTATTCGACAAGATTATCGAAGAAGTTGACCTTTGATAAGCTGCGAATGTCTTTAACGACTCATTGCGAATAGTGTTGGTAAAATCTGAAGCTATTGCCCCTTCGTCTCCTCCCGCGATATCTGCATTTATAAGTAAACGTAAAATAATAATTTTTATAAAAATGGATGCCCATGCATGTATTGTTTTCTTCAACAGAAAATGCCAGCATGATTGTGGCGCCGTCAGACTAATTCCTCTAACTTATTTGATAAGAAGAAAGAAAAAAGTTCTCATTGCAGTCTGAAAATATTCACCAGCTACTGTATCAGCTACTCGAACAGCACTATTTTTTCGCAGCCTCAAAAAACACTTTTCGAAAAAATTAATTTTTGATCTACTCTCAAAATTAGTAGATATTTTTCCCATTTTCATAAAAATTAATTGCGAGTAGTCTAAAGGACATTTTAGCTCCACTCAGCAGCTAACTGTATTGTTTACACTTTGTTACCGAAGGGTAAAGTAAAATGTATGTATGTAAATTATTTTTAGTGTAACAGCAGATTGCTCCGGTAGAATTCTGTAGAATTTCAGAGTACGTAGGTAATTGAATTTTTCAATTTATTTTTATGGGTACCTATAGTTCATTTGAATTTACAAACCTTCATAAATTCGCTCTATAATCACACTCGATCGAGTAGGTACCTATACAATTTTATTTTCGATCAGACTAATACACTCTTACGCCATCGACTCGTAATTAGCTTCTTCTCAGGGTGCGAGTGCGATGTTAACACTCACTCAAAAATCATTTTCTATTATCGTTGAAATACGTGAATTCCTTATCAGCCATTTATGGGCAGAGGTACATTGTACCATTCGTCCAATTAAGACAAAACAAATTATAGTATTAAAAAGACTCCACCTAGCCGAAGTCATTTGTACCATCGTATATTATCTATCTTTTTAATACGCAAGCCATACGCTTGATGGGTTTTTAATAAATGTTTAAAACGCCATTAGAAAATAAGCAGGTAACTTCTTACTGCTGCGTGTAGCATGCTTCACAAGAATAATCCATCATTTTTTCGTATAGTATCGTAGAAAGTGTATTTTCCCTCCTTTTTTTTTTTTTCCTATGGCGAGTCTATCTGAACACGCGATTTTGACGTTAGACCTGCTGTATATTCAACTTTTTTTTTTTGGTGTAAACATGTACGTGCAACAACCCGGATTGAGGAATATGTGTGGAAACCACGAGTCAGGGAGAACCTCAATTCAACTTTTGAACGAAAACAGATCGGACGTGGGGTGGAAAATAATAGTCTACAATAGAAATTCGAAACTGTACGCTTTTTCAAAATTGTTGGGTACCAGTTCCACCGACGATTTAGAAAAGTTAAAAGTCCTCACCATTCGGATATTAGTTTAGTTTTATAGAAAGGTAGGAGCCTACATGTGTACCGTGTTTCGGCAGTCACGTAAAAGGTTTATGTTCTTCGTGCAGGTTTACGAAGAGAGAGAGAGAGATAGAGAGAGAGAAAATAAAAGAAACGTGAAAATATGGAAATGAGGAAATGTCGAGAAAGTTACACGAATCGAATGAAACTTTAACCAATTTTAAATAGGTACCAAATTGTGAAAAAAAAATGCTATCTGGACTTATTATAGTGCGATGGTTGGATTACCTAAATGATCCTAAAGAGCAAAAGAAAAGAGTAAGAATACAGCGAGTTAGACTTAGCAGATCCAAGATTTAAAAAAAGGGTATACCCAAGTAGTGGGGGCCTTAAGCTATATATTTGAAGCACGCAGCAAAACGTCATATTTCCAGTTGTTGTACGACTCGATAGAAAATTAATACGAATTAACTCAAATGCGCAGTTCAACGAATTAGTAAAAAAATTGCTGCTTTTTCTTGAAGGTTGTTTTTGATGCGTTAATATCTTGGTTTTCGTTCTACCGAGGTGAATTTGGAAATTTCAATTCGAAGGTTAAAATCTAGGCGGTGGAACGCAAATGATGCGCGCGCCGTTGTCACTGCGTTATTGTAGTTATATTTTTTAACATTATTGTGTAAGATGTAATAATGGTGATAAACTGACACTTACGTTTTGTTTGAATTAGCCTTTAATCGTATTTCGTTGTCGAATAGCGAGCCTCTCGATTGACGGGTATATAACCTTCTTCTCATTTCTATATATGTACGAGTAAGTACCTAGTTATGGACTAATTGTGATCATTCCAGGTTCTTATAGGTTCTTTGTTAGAAATTTTCTAGGGCTGCAAAATGGTTTATTTGTGAAGGGTCAGGAACTGATAATAAAAATCGCAAACGTTTCATTAAGAATTCCACCGGTAAACAAATCGTTTCAACCCAGCTGCGATTAATAATGTATCAAGTCTTCGATTACGAGTATTTTGACTTTTCGACAACCCGCAAGAAAGTTCTTATCATGAAAGGCGGAAAAATAAGAAAAAGTAGGCAAGCTATTTATTAGCAAAACGGTATAAAACTTACCTGTGTATAAAATATATAGAATGACGTAAGCAGTCATTAACACGCAGTAATAACAAATAACTCTTCTCGCTCGTACAGTTAATTTATTTTCGTTTGTCTCCTTTTGTTTCTTGTCTCAAATTTTTCTAATTCAGTTTTTTTCAAACTTCCATTTCGTTTTGTTGGTTCGGAATCCGCGTCCAAAAAAAGGAATCAGGGGCTTGCCAAGACGGACAGCCGCCTTCTCTGATTAATTTCACACAATTACTCATCGGAATTTTGAAATGAAGAGAAGATTATATTTTGGGAACCGTATGACTCGACCGACCGCCTTCCTACATATACCTATTATTTTTATTTTTATATGTATACAATATTTTTGATTAATATTTTTCACGTTTATTTCTCGTACTTTGTATATTCACTAAAAATGTTTTCCACGTCGTAACTCCGACCCATGTAGCCCTTGTTACTTGCTGAGCCCGTTTCCTTTTAAATTATATTATACTGTACCCTAGGTCGCCACTCCGCCACTCGCCACCTCCTATCCTCATTTTTGAAATGAAAGTTCGCATCAAAAAGACAATTTCATTGCAGATTTCAGATTTCTTCCTTCTTTTTTTTTTAAACTGGATTTATATTTTTGTATCAGGTTTTTAATTTTTTGTTTTTGATTTTCAGTAAGTTGTCCGTGCGTCCTTAATGTTATTTGAAGGTCAAGGTTATAAGGTCGAAGTCATAAATTTATGGCTACTTTTTAAGGTGAAGCATATTTATTACGTTTACACGGATACCTTTGGTATCACCATAAGTAACAACATTTTGTTAACTAACATATCGATGGCAAAGCGCAAAAAAGTCGTATCTCCATTTTCCCTTTTTTTTTTTGTTGACATTTTGATATCACCAAAAAAAAAAAAAAAGAGATTTCAAGCTCTCATCTGATACAAGAAATATACTGCTAACTTCTAGTAGTAAAAATAAAATTCAAAAATACATTATTATCGTCTATAGGTACTGCCAACTTTCTTTTTGCTCTCGCGACGAAAAATTAAATAAAATGGGGATTAGACATTTTTGCACTGTGCCATCGATAATATGAAGCGAAGATAATATAAGAAAATAGAAGTCAATATCGAAGAAAACAGGAGAAAATAAGTGAAAATGAAAGAAAACGAAAGAAAGGCCAAAAAGTGAGCATCGAATGACTTTCTATAAGTGAAATAGATAATTTTTTTGTGACCTATGCTGTCGCCGTTGCAATTAGCCTTTTCTTGCGGGATTTAAAAAAATGAAAATACAATATAGTTATAACATCTTTGTCAAATGAACCAAATACTCGTGCTGTTTTTAAACTAGTTTTCCCTCGCCAGCAAAAGTCATTACTTTTTCACCAAAGTGCTATACCTATATTTCTCACCTCATCCTCTGGAAAGTTGCGTTTGGTTCGCAGCAACTTTCTACACCTTTTGGGGAGTGGGCGGTGGTATGATTTAATTAAATTAAACGTTGCCATCGGAAAATGTGAACGCGATACGAAAATGGTGTAACATTCCGAAGGGTAATTATTATTCCGAATTTCGCGGTTAACACGGAGCATGATGATGATGCGGTATCGTATACTTATTCCCCGAAGGAATTAAGATAATTGCTCGAATAGACATTTGCGTTTTGGCCAACTTTTAATCGCTCAGTCATTATGGAGAGCGCAACTCATCGAGGAAAACTCGGCGCACAACTCTTTACAGTCGCCGTGTTTTGCCCCCTAAAAAATTTTCCAAGATCTGCTTGTAAAAAGCCTAAATGAACCGTTGGGTACGGTTGGCCCTCACCACCCTTTCGCCTTCCCCGCAGAACCCCTCACAGCCGTCTTGTCCACGGCGCCGTCAGCATCCCACTTCCCCTTTACCTCGCCAAATGAATCGCCATCTTGATATATGAGCGCCACGGGATGTTAACAGATGGAAATCGTTAATACGCTTTGCGGAAAAACTTTTAAATGCGGATTTTGATTAAGGATTAAAACTATCGAAGGCGAAAAAGACGAAAGAGGAAAAACACTGTGTAATCGACTTTTTGAAGGAATACTATAGAGAGGAGAAGGAGGCAGGGTATAAAATGAAATTCTTAAACTCGGGCTAGTCGAGTGGAAAAATTAACGAAGAATGGTATTTTGAGAATGCTGTAGGGTTTTTCAACAATTTCTATTTTTCCAGCTGTTTTTCACACTCGTATTTTATTTAAAAATAATAATTATTTTCTTGAATTTTTTTCCATCTCATTCACTTCTTCGGTAAGAACAGAAACAATGACAAAAACCTATCAAAATTATTACGTTAATAAGAGTAACATTGAGAGATAAGAGTACAATCGTCTACCTCGAGCACTATAACTACTGCTAAACATAATCGTGGTGGACCTGGGTTTTGAAAAAAAAATTTACTCGCCGAGTTGTTTTCTTTTTTTACTCGTCACAGAGCTTGGCATTAAACTTGCGTGTACCCGTCGAATAAAGCTTGAAAATATATTTTTTTGTTCTATTATCTCAAAAACCAAAACTGCTTTCGGTTACACTTAGTGCATTTTGCATTTCCTTTTTTTTTTTTTTTTTTTTTTTTTTTTGGTTTCATCAAAATAATTTTTTTTTCTTGAAAGAATTTCTGAGAGAGAAGAGGAAAAGGGAACTCTATCAATCGCTCATAACCCTTTACATAATACTATGTCTATGTCTATAATAATATCGTTCTGCGTTGAACACGTATAGTCTACCAAGAGTAACGTCGTATACCTACGTAAACGTCTTTATGAAGCACGTGTACCGCTTGTAGTATCACATCATGTATTTACGGCGTTAACCTTCGTTTGCATAGTGTGGTCCCGGTCCGTTATAGTTTGCTGGTAGTCTGTTTAGTCTATTTACGCGTGTTACGTACTGCATTCCCCCTTTGGCGAGTAAATTGATTTTTTCATCGAAACGATGCCGTGCTTCAGAAAAATCAAACATAAGAGCATTTTCCAGTTAAATAAGGATTTTATTTTATTTTCAAGCTCTGATCTGACCTATATAGGTATAGGTACTCGTACTTCGAACTGGGTATGAAGAAACGAAGGAAATAGAAAATAACGCCAAATGTTGAACAGCTTCGACTGTCATTTACTCGAGCTATACCTGTCATCGTCAACGCTGGTCAGGAAAGACCAAGCGTCAGCTTTCATTTTGCCTGAAGATGAGACTATACTTTAATAAGCTTTGGGAATTGTCGTGAAATGAAGGGGATGAGGCGAGCGAAATTTATAAGCGAAAACGAGCCGTGCCCGTCGCTATGTGCCGGAGAAGGTGAGAAATGCGAGAGACCCTCTTCAGCTTCGAAAGAGTGAGATTTGAAAAAAAAAAAAAAAGGATAGAAAAAAATACGACGAATACCGAAGAAACCATATCCAATTATAATGCAAATCTCAAGCGAGTTTAAGGAAATGCTTCGAGAGCTGCTATGGTTACTGGCTCCGAGGTGAGATGCCTCTATTGAGAAATCAAATTTTCATTTTTTTTTACTTCTCTTTTTTTCAGCCTATCTATTCTATCATGGTAGACGAGACTCCTATCCCGAAGAAATTATTAATTATCTGCTTACGTATGCAATTAAAGGAGGCATTTTTACTTTTTCAATCGTCGCGTCGAATGACGAATTAATTTTTTAACTTATGGCTAGAAAATTCGGTGAAGCCCTGGAATCAGAAACTTTACTATCTACTCGTGTAATAGGCTCACCCATCGAGTATTCAAATCAGCATCCGAATAGGCGCAATAGTTTGCAGAATATCGTAGCTAATTATGTATTTCACTGGTATAATTAACTCTTAGCGTTTAGCATTTTCATATTGTGTAGAGCGGTACATACGAATATAATTATTCTGTGTAAGGGACGAGTAGGTATATATAACATAAAACGTAATTCACAAATAATTATTTCGTATCTCATGCGTGAAAATTTTAAAATAGTTCTATATATGTAATATGTATTCTACAAATCGCACCTGACCGCGAATTTTGAAGTACATTGAGAAGTTTAATCTAAATTTGCAGGGGTATCTGCGATACGAGGCTAAAAAGTGTATAGGTAAATGCTGGAGGACTGAGTTCAAGAAGCTAGAATAACGTGTGATTTCATAAATAAGTGATTTTTGAGTGAAAATTAAAAATGTGTTAATCGAATTACATGCTGCACATGTTTTAGGTGGAAAAATAGAAATCTGCGTTAGTTTATTAACATTATAAGTATTACTTATCCAATACGAATTAATTTAGTTCAACTGCGTTCAAAAATATGAAATAATATTTAGAAACTCGACTCCTTCTGGAACTCGGTCGTCCCAATAAAAAGTCACATATAGTTGATAATTCTATTTCCCTATCCATCTCCTGACAATTTAAAATCCATACCTAGTTTGCTACCATGAACAAATTCTTTCACATTCCTCTATCAAAGTAACTTTGTAACTACCACTTCCAGTTTTATAATAAATTGCCATCTGTCTCTTCGATGAAATAAGAAAATGAATTCCAAGGATCACCTAGTGAAGATATCGAGAGAAGTGTCTAAAGAAGCTCGAACGAGTTGGTGAAGAAGTATAGAAAGGGAAAAAACTGAAACAGCATGACATCGGTCTGTGAGAAAGTTTTTTCAAATGACGAATTACTCGTAATATTCGTCGAGATAAGGATTAAATTAAGACGTTTACATACGAACAATAAGGCTATTACGGTAATAGTTCTAGTCATTTCTTAATGACGTTTGTCCAAAAGCGAGAAAGGAAAAAAAAGTAAAGGTGGAGCTATTAGGTGAACCCGAAGACTGGTACTCGAATAGAAACGAACATTATTTTCGTATTAACCCATATCGAGATTCTAATTTTTTTCTTATAAGCCGATAGGTTTTTTCTGTCAGTCATTATCTAAACTTTTCTCACCTTTCCTAAAAGCACACTATTCGCTGAAGAAGTGTTTAATCGGAAGAAAGTTTGACTTTCTTTTTGAAATAAAAAGATTATGCTTTCCGAACCATTGGATTCATCATTCAATATAGGTACCGTATAGATACCTAATAGAATTTAACCGATGCGAAAAAATAAATTTTTTTTTCATTCACTCCGAAGGTATTACTCGTATTTCTCCGACTCCATGACGTAGGTACAGGATCATGATAAGCTAAGTTTTGTTTGAAAAATATCGAAAGCATTTTTATAGTAGGGTATAGCTCTTTCTACTTTTTTAATATTTTATTTTATTGATTTATAGCTAGTTTCCTTTTCAACTTGTTATACCTAGTTATCATATAAAAGACTATTCATGCAGTTTAAATTTCATTCACGTGTGTCAACACGTTTGTATGTATAGTATTTTTTCTATATACAGGTGGTATATCTGATAAAAGATCACCAGATTTACTTTTATAGTTTTTTTTTAGCATAAGAGTGCTATACGACTAGATTTTTAGATTTTTCGGTTCTGATTTCAAATGGTTTAGAATTTCAGTCAAATTTTAAAACCGGTTTGGAAATTAAATATTGCTTTTCAATTAGCCCGCTGCACGTTAGAAATTGGGGTAAAAATTACTTTTAGAGCTGGAATTGTTTCATTTTCAGTATACCTGATGCAAAAGATGGTAGGAATAGCCCACTTGATTTAATATAGGTATGCAAGTAGAGATAAATGTTTATTCGCAAGCATTTTACAGCAATCATTTACACAGCTTTTGTAATAAGCTTTTTTTTTTTTTTGGTCGAATATGCTGAGGTTTTGAATAGATATTCATTACCAATGTCTTTAATATAACACTCGTTATTTTAGAAACAATTGCATTGCTATCTGATAATCGGGACTTAGCTTAAATAACCTCTTTTACAGATTTTTAGACCTGAAACATTCTCTTTCAATACAAGCTGAAAAAATATTTCGTAGTAAGTCAGGATCTAGTGAAAATTACTACTGAAATAACAAAATATACCTATTATCGAGAATAGTAAAGAGCATCATGCATATTGAGAATAACTCCGATTAATCTGGACCAGTTTTCTCAATTTAAAATTTAAAATAGTCCAAATTACTAATAATTTTTCCCAGTGTATGGGTATATCGTCTTTATGTAAGTATTTCATACAAATATCTAGAATCTATAGCAGATCAGATAATACGAGTAGTCGAGTATTAATAAGATGCATGTAGATCTACTTTTCTTTACTGTATCCCGATTTAGTGACTCAGTTTTTCGGCAACCTATCCTCTTAAAATTGGCTTCAATATTTCGGCTGTTATTTCCTGCCTCGATTATTCTTGAATCAGAATTTTTTGATTGTAAATATCTCATCGACTTGTGTCAATATTTGTGCGCTTAATAATACGAAAACCCATCAATGATGAGTATTAGAACTTGGCCAATTAATTTGGGAAATATTTTCTCCCGCGTTAAACGTATGTATAGGATGATGAGCTACTCATTAAAAAGTCATTCAAGTTCGATACACTCGAATGGATTTCCTCTTTGTACCCTCGTCACCCTCCTGTACGATGCGAGCGAATGTATATTTTATACTTACCTGCAAGTAGCTTAACAAATGGCATGAAATCTGAAATTTAGTATTCATCAAATTCATACTCGTAATTACTGCGAGTAAAATTTCGTTTGCAGCAGGCAAGTATCGGAGGTTAGTGGTCGAACCAGTTTGTCATTAGTGTTTCGTTTTAATTTGTCAGAAATCGAGAACCTAAAATATCTTAATTACGAGATGCTTATCTGTGGTGCCTGGATAAAAAGAAAAAATATAAAAGTTATTACACCTTTATAAAGTCGTCGGCATAAAATGTTGGAGGAAGTTAATTAAAAACAAGTCATCACGAATAATATTTTAACGCCAGACGGTTAAGACTGGAGTGTGTGTCGAGCAGAATTGACATTGTCATATAATTATAATAAATGTAAACGTATTTTGTATTTTGTGTTTTTGGCTTCTTTTATTTTTTTCCTTTTGTCTTCTTTTTTTTTTTTTTTTTTTTTTTTTGACTTAACATTATAGTCGGTATAGACGAAACTCGATCATATCTGGTCAATTATTCAGACTTCGTTAATTATATTTCTTTGTTTTTTCTTTCTTTTTTTTTTCTGTTTTTTAATTAATTGTCTTTTAAAAAATATGAACTAGTTTTTTCCTCTTTTTTTGCGTTTTTTAAATAATTATTTGGGCTAGAGATGGCTACTGACAGTGTAACGCTTCTGACCGACAAGCCTTTTTATCCTTCATTTAGAAAAAGAGCAAAATAACTCATTGTACATAATGTAGTTCTATGCCAATAGATCGCGCGAGCTTGTATCTTTTGCGAAAATGCCTGTGACGACCTTTTCACAGAAAACTCGTCGCATTTGAATTTATTCATGGAGAGGAGAGATAGTGATTTCATATAGCCTTCAGTGTATAAAAAAGGCCCCACATAATATCTCGAGTATTCAGCAAATTCAGGTACAGTTATAACTTATAGCTAGATGTTGTCGTATTATATTTTCTCCTGAAATTATCCTCTCGAACTTCAATTTTACAGTTTATATTTTTATTTTGGTAGAAGTACCTAGTAATCGGTTTGAGTTTATTGAAATGAATTACCTGTTTATTCTGTGCTATCTGACGTTTAATAATTATAAAAATATTACGTATCCGCAAATGATTCAATTTTTTCGTAAGAGAATTCCTTCGTGAAAGAAGACTGGAAATCGCTTCTTTTCTTTTTTTTCTTCTTGAAGCAAATATTTTCTATAATTATTTAAATTATTTCAGATCTGTTCGTACCTTTATATACAGTTGAAAAAAAGAGGATGCTTTAAATTTTAAGTGAGGTGTTTTCGAACTATTCGTAGCGTGTCATGAGGGAGCAAGAAAAAAAACTTCAGGCGTAAGGATATATAGGCTATTTATTTATTGGAAAAGCTTAATGGAGCATGTACAGTATCTAGATAATAATTTAATTAGTTTCAAATATTCAAGTCAGCGGATTGTCCTCGAACGGCATGTTTTGAAAGAGAGTCCATCAAAGAGTGAATGAAAGGCAGAGCTTTTGACTTGAATTTATGGTGCGGGAGTGTTGGAAGCATATCGCAGGAAATCGAAGTAAAGAGTGACAGGTTAAGGATAGATATGGTGGTGTAACATTGTCTTTCGGGCAAACTGTAGGCAGTCAGTTAATTGGCAAACTGTGTACCTTGCCAGCCGAAAAATACAATAATGTTTTCGCCTGTTTCAACCTTTTAACGTTTGGGGGACGGCTGTGTGAAATCCACCATATATTCGATAATTTATCAGCCGATCGTCGGATATTTCTCTCCTTTTTTCCCTTGATTTTTTTTTTTTTTTTTTCATTTTTAATTTATTTTTCGACGACGAATTACTTTTTTTCACTTTTTCACTTTCTCTGTTTCAACGATTCATCGGCGCAACATTGCAGATTTGTTCGCTATATGCCTATCTACGTGTTATTATCTTCACTACCTAATTTTAAAATCAAGAAGAAATAAGTTGATCGAGACAATAATTATTTTGAGAATAATAAAGTTACAGCATTTTCAGCCTCACTCGGAGAAAAAATATTTAAAATGAGTATGCTGCATAGTTAGGAATTCAGGTTTTATGTGAAAAATTAATATAAAATGTAATAAATTTTAATACGCTGCGCATTAATTTTTAACATAATATTATATTACTTATACTAATTTTCAATATTTTTGTTTTAATTTCACTAATTCTTAATAAATTTCCATAGGTTTTTTATATAAAATCTGAATTGTCTCAAAGTTAGTAAGTTATACAGCTATTAAAATTTAATATGCAGCGTCGACTTTAATTTTATCATAAAAGTAATTCTCTAGGGCCGCATTTACACTGTTTTACACAGGAAATTGTTCGCACCTTGATATGTACCCATATATGTTTGGTAGTTAGCATTGAAAACGAAAGAATTGGATCTAAAGTCCTTTATAATCGATTTTTCAGATTGATATAGACCTACCTGCTCATTTTATGACTTTCGACAATTCATCCAAAAATAAAATGCGCCACAGTCTAGTGCCCACTATCTATAGAAATTCCCACGGTAGCTATTTGGCTAGTCCGAAAAATAAAATATTATTGCTACTTTTGAAAAATAGAAAAGTCATCTTTGGATCCTTTCACGGGAAACAAAAGAAATTTCCTACAGACACGACGTCCTCTGTACAAAATGCTTCCGTATTCGTTGTCTGGAAGGTGGAATTTGAATTTTAAATCCGTCGAGAAAAAAGTACGCATTTTTCTCCTGTGCGTAACATGTACGTGTATTTTAGAGAACTGTGTGTGAACTCCTTTTTAAGATAGAGAAAAAATAAAAAAGCCAGCGAGAAAAAAAGAAGAGAAAAAATCGAATTTTTATTGCATCAGAACAAAGCCAAAACCTGTGGAGCTGGACGAAAATCGAAAAGCATTGACCGTATGGTATTATTCTTTGTATAAGCTAAAATCTCCAGTAGGTACCGATATTCTTGAATATACTTATTCGAATTTCGAACATATATTGGCGATTGATAAATCGATTTCCAGGAGCTAACGTCTCGATCCTTTCGACAAAATCGGAACAAAAGGAAAAAAAAAGACCTGGTGCAGGCCAACTTTGAGAAATTTATAATTTAAGAAATGCGTAACAGAAGGTGCATTTTGTGAAAATAAGAAGAAGGGCGAAAAACAAATATTCACTCGATTTGGCAATCTTTTACACTTTCATACACCATTTTTGAAAAAAGTTAGAAAGGTTGTTTGTTTTGAGTATTGTTTTTTCCCTCTTTCGCCTCTCGAGGGGTCATTTATCAAACTAGAGTTAGAATATTGTGTTGTACCACGTCATGATGGTTTCGATGTAACTACTTATACTTCGAAATTTCCTTTGAAAATATGATTCTTACATGTGCACTATACTTACTCCATTAGGTCGTGATAATTTTTAATATTATCTAAACAAGTATACGTGCTATAAAACTATAACATAAATTCCTAACCAAAATGAACGAAAATTGCATTATCTATAATTCATGTTTAGTATGTTAGGAGCAAATTATGATTCAGAAAATTAATGAGAAACTCCTTCTTCGGCTTGAGAAAGATCATATTTTTGAAATGAAATATTTCTCACCCCTTCGGTCTATGGAAAACATTTTATATCGATGTCTCCGCTGAAATAATGAATTTTCAGTGACATATATAATGTGACCTATAACACTAAACGTACGTATACCAATAATTAGATGTACATGTTCATTAATATTGTAGTTCGAGTCATAGATGCAGGCTATGAAATACAGCTGCGATTATTTCATTTCGCACTTTCTGCACATTGTACTATATAAAAAAAAAGAACAAAAATGATACCCTGGCAGTGCACAAAAGCAGTCTCTTCGTTAATTCATCAATAACTTGGGTTAATATATATTGGAGCAGCAAAGACAGGAATAGTAACGCCCAGCTACACTTTTTTTATATTTTGACCCTCGTCGCCGTCGTTCTTGCTTCTATTTTAGAAAAATTTTCGACGAGGGTGAATCAAAAAAAAAGAAAAAAAAAGATCGAATGAGAAAGAATGAAATGATTTTGTACGACTTTTTAATTCATTCTCTATGAACATTGAACAAAACTCGTTTGCGTTTGTCTGAATTCAAATTTTGTGGAAATTGGTCCACGTTTTGGTTTTTGTTGTTATTAAGCAGGCCCGCATTTTCCAGGTAATTTTGTGCGGCGATGGTATAATAGGTATAAAATATTATTTTGAAAAATTAGAGGGAAGTATGTGAACGTTTGATTTATATCCGTTTATAGGTACGGTTGAAAATCAGTTTCACGTCATTTTTTAAATTATTGTTTGGATTAGAAAAAGTATAACTATATCTATATATAGTACTAAACTGCGAAGAAAGTCTGTGGCCTTGAGAGGGAACGTGGAGTGGTCAAATCTTTTAAAACTTTTCTAGAGATAGGTATAAATGTGTATAAAATGAAGGAAAACAGACCCGTAGCCAGGTAGGAGCTCCAGGAAAAATTTTCAATTTTTTGCCAAAATTGAAAAAAAAAAGAAAGACCATTTAACGACATTCGCAAAAAAAATTTTGCCCATCCTAGCTTGCAGTTTGCCTCCACCCCCAGGGTTTTACTCTGGCTACGGATTTAGAAAAAAAGTATCTGTAATGTATAATAATTATTTGTTGTTTTTCTATTACGTTTTTGTTGATGAAGGTGTTGATAAAGGTGCAGAAAGTATGAATCTTCCACATAGAGTATACACATAACGATGATCGGTTAATCATTGTTATCATTAATATCAATTAATTCGAGAGAACAGCTACAGCATTTTAATAATTTTTTATGCGTTGAATAATTCTTTTATAGATGGCATTTAACTCACCTTTGGAGGGTAGGTATACCCACATTTCTAATTTCAAGCCTCTATAGGTAGGTGTATTTGGGGCAAAAGTGGAATTTTTTTAAAATTTTTATTTACCCAAAATCAGGATGAGTGAAATGAGTGAATTTTTGAAATAATCGGTTCGCTTGAGACTTTTGGACTGGTATAATTTTAAAAATTCATCAATCCCATACATGGCTTGCTTTTCTTATTTATGGGCTTACCATTACTCTCATATATTATAGGCCTACGTAATAACTAACCCAACTTTCGCTTCCGAGGTTCTCGCGACCTTTATTTTCCAATGAGGGTAGACAGATATGGGACGATTTAAATGATACAGTATGAGTATTCTTTGTTATTGCGTATCATGAAATAACTTTATCTTTCTACCGGATTTGATTTACCCTGCAGGGAGACTTTCGGATAGAAATACTTGAGACCTTTTTCGCTTCAGACCCAGCGTGTATTTGGCCATTTCATATGAAATACACTATCAAAATTTTATGCAAAATTCGAGTGAATTAATTTTGCAGATTTATAAAATTTAGCTATATCTACCAACTCCGAATGCAAGCCACATCACTCCATTTGTAACCTCGTTCAACTTCAGGGCAGCGATGCGAATATGTGGCATACTGAACACGTTCAAGTTTGGATATGTACGAGTATGGCGTAAAATGTGTGTACACTCTGCTACCCATCTCACCCACTTGCCCAGTCGCGAAAATGGACGCAATCGGCGGTCGTGGGAGAAACAGATGGCTGTATATACCCGCAATTCGATTCGAACAATATGATAAACACGACGGTGAAGAAGGAAAAAAAGGAGAGAAAAAATCTGACTTGGTTCTTTTGTAAACGATCACCCCGAGCAAAAGCGTCACCGCGATCAAACAATGCGACCCCCACTAAAAATATATAAGCCGGCATACAGCAAGGACCTATACCCATTTTTGTGCTATTGACACAATGTAGGGGGTTCCCGCCACCCAACCAAATCGAACACAAGCTACCGCGAATTTTTGACCAAAATATCGAGTCGAGAAATCATTTTCATAGTTCGAATTGGCTCAGGTTCATAAAGTGTGTTAAAAGTCAACGTTTTTCAACGTCCTGCTCTATTACCTCTTTTTTCAATCTATTTGGTCACGGTATTTAAAACTCTATTCGAATTCGGTTATCAATTTGATTTGCTTTTTATTTCAAGTGTTTTCGCGTTGTACGTGTCAGTGTACGACTTACGAGTATTAGGTACTATCCGTTCGCTCAAAACAATAATAATTCTGTCATGAATCCGTTTGCTCAAAGTTCACCGTGAAAAGTGCAGTCTGAAAACATAAAATGCTCCACAACGGTGGACCAGCACCAAACTACTCTCAGTCGATTGGTTATTATAATTACTCAAATGCGGGACACCAGTATGGTGCCCAACCTTACCTCAACCCCCAGCATACATTTAAAGGATTCGAAGAAAATAAATTCACCGAAGCAGCCAACTATGTGCGGAGTAATGTCGACCAAGAAGGTATCGATAAGGTGACTGGCTATTCGGATGACGACGTCAAGTATCAGATCCCAGAACAGACATGTGGCGAGGAAAAGCTGCCCAAAATGGTCGATCTTAGCAGTCCAAAAGCTCACGCAGACTTTAGACAGCAAAATGACAATGTTTCTAGTCCCGAATGTTCTGCTAAGCAAACGTTACCAACATTTGCCTGGATGATTAACTCGTCTGAAGATGGTATGGAGATTTTTCATAGTATTTTCCCCATTTCTTTCAACTACATGATTGCTTCGAATTTTTAGCTATCACGAATTAGGTTATTCGAATGGAAATTAAGGGCCCGGGAAAGTTAACGTATAAATTATTTCAAGTGGATATTTATCCCTCATGATTTTTCCATTAATATAAGATAGGTACTTTTCCTAGAGGTAGTCATAATTATCCTACAAAGTTGATAAATACTCGTATTATTCTGCAACCTCCTGTCACAAAATACTGCTAAAACTGGACAGCGTATATGTAATTTGATTTGTTTTTATTAGATAATCCCTCTCTCCACCGCAACAAAAACCAAATTCTGAATCTACTTAATTGAAATAAAGTCTAGCTTATATTGTGCAGACTGATTTTTAGACATTTTTAAAACTGCTGGCTATTCTTTATAAATTGAATTGTTCTAGGCAAAAGAAGAAGACAATCATACTCACGAAAGCAAACTCTTGAATTAGAAAAAGAATTTTGTTACAGTCAATATTTGTCGAAAAAAAGACGAAGTGAACTGTGCCAAATGCTTCAGCTGACTGAAAAACAAATTAAAACTTGGTTTCAAAATCGACGCATGAAACAGAAAAAAGAAAATGAGAAGCAAAAAATCGACATTGCTAGATCGACTGATTTTCATATAACATCGAGCCAAGAAAGTGGAGAAGGTGCTACCGAATTCTGGACTAGTCCAAAAGGTGCTGTAAGTCCAGTCAAGGAATCCTATGGAATGACAAGTATTCCTCAATATCCACAGCATGTTCATCAGTTTTATTTTAACAATACGAGTAATTCTTTTAATAATAATATGAATTACGCAGTCCAGTAAAATTTAACATTTTCCAAAAAATTTTGCATTAAATGTTTTGTGCAGAAACATCAGATAGGCATACTATTTGCAGCATCATCGGTGAAAAGTCCATAAAATCAACCTGTTAATTCGATGGAATATGATTTTTTGTTTCGAGCCTATATTCATTAAATTTTAACAACAAATCAAAAAGTTGGCTATATTTAAACCCCTTCGGATTGATTTTGACTGGTAATTTTGTGGAACATTTTAGGGGTTCCTATTTCTAGTGATAGTCTCTTGACATTTCTGGGCAAAAATTTTTTCTACAGACTTTATTACAATCTGAAATATCAATCTTTACTGGACTAATCAGTTGATTGTGATCCGTCTTTTATCGTCATTAATTTATTTTATATTTCATAATAATTATAGTGAGACCTTGTTGATAATTCAACTTTATGAGAATTTCTGATAAAATCAAAAATTTAGAGCTTATTATTCTTCTACCCGATCTGCAATGTGACACAAATGTGGAGGAGAAATGTGACTTTTGTGACATTGCTTCCTGATTGGTTGAATTTGTGTGCACATCTGTGTCACATTTCTCCTCCTCATTTGTGTCACAGTTTGCAGATCGGGCACTGTTATGCTAAAAAATTAATATTAAAGTAACAAGTTCTATCAAGAACCGACGATTTCATTAAAAATCGTAGCTGAGCAAAATATAAAAGAGAAGCAAATCAAATTCTTAGGGGGCAAAATAAACTCCCCTTTCCCAGTATTGTTTCGAAGAGAAAAGTTTTTCCCAGTATTGTTTCGAAGAGAAAAGTTCATTTTGGGGAAATAACTTTGTTTACGAGGGAAATGTGCTCAGCTACCTTTAATTATTTTATAATTTTGTTGAATTTACTTACGAGTGTTTTTATATATATATATATCTGACTTTCTCAGTCTGCAGTTACTTAAATTTACGCTAGTCAATTTTCTGTGTTTTTAACCATTCCGTCGGTACCTACTAACTAGCTCCTAATTTTGCTTAAATTTTATGTATAGACTACCTAAGTATAACATATTCAAGTCGAATAAAATCTTGTAAATATTGGTAGATAAGAAGCATTTCTACCCCAAGAATAATGTACTTGATAATGTAAATATTTTTAGCGTATAAAGAGCAATAATATCAATCAGCAAAACTATGATTACATTGTTTTATTTAAATTGAAAATTCTAGTTCATCGAGCACAACATAATATGGTACAATATTTTATCCTTAATCTACTTTTCCTCTCTTTGAAATCTCCTAATTTTTCTACCACCGTCACTTTGATACTGAAAAATTTCGGAGAAGTTTTTGCTACATACGCGAGTATGTTCATGCATGACATGACTTCCATTAGAGATCTTATGCTTAAGTATGTTTGAGAAACTTTATAATCACCGATGCTCTAGAAATAGAATCAAATTATTATAATAGAACTAAACCTTAGTGGGTATATCATCTATAAAGAACGTATCGATCTCATAAATATACTCTCCTTTGAGAAACGTTTCAAAATAAAAAGGCTAAAGGCCTGTCATTCCTACAGGTCGATTCCATTCTTCTTATTTTTTTTTTCCTTTCAGTAAGACGATTTTACAAGTCATTTATTCCACTATATGGTGCCCAGAATTCAGTCCATACAAAATATACAAATCCGTAAAACGCCAACCCTTTCGCCAACAGCCATTTGCAAACAATAGGCTACCCGGCTTAGAGAGTATCGTTTACAGAAAGGATATATAGGTTGCCGAAAAATTCGATGCACCTTTTATTTTTGAAAATGAAAAATTTGAAAACGATGTCAAAATATTGGCGTAAAGTGAAAAAAAGGACGATGAAAAGAGTGAAAGTATTTTAAAGATTAGAGACGAAGGTCAACTAATATATCTCTAGGGAGCGTTTAAATCCTTTGTTGACAAATTGGAACAACTTTAGTCTACCCTTTTCTTCCTTTTTCTTTCGTCTCGGTTACAATTTTCTTTAGTTTCGTTTGTCTTGGATAATGTAGCTTAAAAACGTTTTGTCCGAATGAGGAGTCTAATTTCCAAGATGAAGTTCGTCAATGTACGAGTATGTAAAAGGTTTTTAAAAATTTATTTTTATAGAAATGCTTGTCAATGAGGCGAGTAGGTACACTTGTAGAAGACAGTTATTCGAAATGGGCGCCTGTAGAAGTCAATAAAATAGATAATAAGTTAAATATTCTTCTTGATTTTTGCTTTCACAAATCAGATAAGCTTCATAATTATTATTTTTGCGGTTCGATTTTCAGCTATGATTCAACATTCGGAGACTGCAATTCAGCTTTAAATTTTGGGAACAAAATTTATCAATCTTCCAGTTTTAGATTTTTTTGGAAACGTTAACACTAGAAAAACCAGGTTATACTCGATTACTCGAAGGACCAGGTGCCGTCATATACGACGCCATAAGAATAACCTCAAAGGACCAGGTGACGTCGTATGACACAATTCATGGGTTTTCAAAATATTGGTCCTTTAAAAAATCCATTTCAAAATTTTGAGTGGCGTCGTATATGACGCCACCTGGTACTTCTAGTGTTAATTCGTGAAGTACCTAGGTATAATTATTTTGAATCGAATCTATTCGAGAATTTCGTTTGACTGTTTTCGTATTTTGAGGAAAACACTACCGTCGCAAAATCCCGAGATCCTCTTTCGGAATCAAAAGGTCCATTCGTTGGAAGATAAATTAAGGCAATCTCACTTTTTATAAGGAGCTACCTTGCAACATGTTACATGCTGTGAATAAAATCTATCAATTATGTAACAATAAAATATACGAGTACAGTTTGAATGGACAGAATTCCTGGCTTTTACGTCAAACGTTGCCAAATGTATTTTGGTCCAAAAATTGAGAAGCAAGGACAGACAGGATTAGGTCGAAGAAGTAGGTACAATATACCAAAACCTCACATTTTTTGGTTCGAAATTACGTCCAAATAAGTCTGATTTGGACTTGCCTTCACTATTCCGTTAGTCATTATTTCGTTCATTAAAATTTACCAATGACCCCTGACGCAAGTCCTTCTAGCTGAGTTTTCAAATAAAGTGAATATTTTTTTTTAGTGATAGTGAAATGCCTCCATATACATATATCTGTAATAAAACTCAGCTAAAGGTGCGACGTCTCACCTCCTACAATTACCTTGACTGCTGTTGGGTGTCTTGGTGTATCTCCCCCATCGACAACATTTCTCATTCACTTTCGATCTACCTACCCCATGCGATACCTGCCGTATGTATTATTGCGAAACGTAAATCGTTTGTGAACGATTCAACACTTACATACGGAGATTCATTTAACTACTCACACAAGTAATGGAGGGCTGTTTTTATTATTTTCTCTACTCCAAGAAGAGCACACCACATAAGCACATTTCTGCGCTTCAGGTACAAAAAAGATGCTACATAATGATGTTTTCCCTCTACTTTGCCACCCTTTTGACGCATTCTAACGAACAGTTATGGTAGTATGAACTACATGAATTCAAGTTAGTGGACGTTAATGTTGTTTAAATGTTTTATTTTCTCTAAAAATACTAAGTAAATCGCTGTAAAATGTGAATTTAACGTATTTCTCGTGCAAAAAATTGAATGCATGCGGTTGTGACGTGTGCTAAAATATGCGTAAGTTTTGAAATTAAAATGTAAAATGTTCACAGTTCTGAAGAACTGCATGCCGATTTGGTTACAGGAGATTAAAAATACTTGGTCTACCACGAACGAAGGTAAAATCTAGCGTGCTTGGCAGTAATCGTAAACCAAAAGTCCAAAAATAATTTTATTGAAATGAGAGCTATAATAGTATAAACAGTCTTTTGGCTTCGTAAATTTTATCACTCGAAGAATATTTTTATTGTCCGAGTATTTATTTATAAAAAATACTCCTAATTAATAATAATACAAACAGCACAATTTCCTGGGCATGAGAGACCTTATTTGAAGAATATGATTTTTGTTTCATATTGTTGGATACTTCCGAGCACTAAAAAAATATTGCTATAAATTATTCTCTTCCAATTTCAAAATTTTTAAAATTTAATTTTAGTCTTCAGAAAATGGCTTATTGTAAATGGCGACGGGTTGAAATATGGCCAGTGTTGCCTATCTGTTGAGCCTGATAATTTTTCTCCCTCATATTTTTTCCCCCAAATTGATTTATGTCCTTTAGTACCATTGGGATATCGCTTCTCATTGAATAACTGAATAGTTTATTTACGTAATGGCTTGATATTCCTATCAGGCAATTGATCGAATAGAAACATTATTTATGTACGATTAATGATACTGTTTTTATCATATGAATAGATATGCAGTAGGTATAACTATAACTCCTATCAAGTATTATTCCTGCTTGATACTGAAAAGAGTAAAACAGTAATCATGAGTTATGAAAAAATAAGACGTAAATTGTTTAAGCAGTCATAATTATAATGTCGTTACTGAACGTTATTTTAAAGGAGAGGAGAAATAAATCGAAGAAAAAGGTTTTAAATATAGAAAAATGCTGAAGCAAATTGTTACTCTCTAGTTTTATTGTCTAATTTGACTGCGAGTAAGTCTATTAAAATTTGGACACTGTAATTTTTTCTGTGTTTCCTCCTTTAGTAGGATACTTATTGATGTAAATAAAGAACCGAATAAAATTTAATTTTTTACATTCAATGAATCACGTATCTTTTAGTTATCAAAATGTCCTCTTTCCTTCAAACTATAGGTAGCTCCAAATTCTCACATTGTTCAACTATATTGTCCGTGCTTACGATAGAAATCTGGAATAAATGGACGTTATTGCAGATGTTTTAAAAAATTTTGCTTCGGTGCATACATTGTACTGCTGGAAAAACAATCGAATTAGATAATGTATTTGACAATGATCTGCTTCGGGACAATAATCATTAAACTTGAAACCAAAACCATTAGTATTAATGGTAGGAGTGTTGTCTAGACCGAACTGTTCATTAATCATGATTTAGGATGCGAACGATGTGGTATGTATGTCCTTCGGGGTGAGTATATTGGGTCCTGAAGGAAAAAAAGTGCACGAGGTGTCGTGTGTGTATGTGTTTTTGGTAAGCGATACGTTATCATACAAGAGAGATCCAACATAAACACCATAAGGAATGAGTCATTCAGGAAAAACAGCTGATTACTCCGTACCCTTTTTCTCTCACCCTTTCCGTCTTCAGAGTTGTGAGAGACTCGCGGATACGTGCAATTGAAAGCATTTAGGTTCCTCTTTCATTTTCATGCGACAAATAATTAAACGTTAAAATTAATCGGAAGAGCTGGCGAGAAAAATTATCTTATAATTGAATGGGTTCGTTCGTATGGTAATGTTCATTTTTTCTACCAACAATAGGCACTATTGTTGAAAATCAAAAAATTCTGTTTGATTAGAGGTCAAATGGAAATATTTTCGTTTCTGATGACCCTTATTCAAGTGACTGGATACTCGATTAAAAATTTTTATTCATCAATCAACTGTGTTTGTCCTGGCCTATTTTCTAGAGTCAGACAAAAATTAATGAGAAAACGATAGAGAAGAAAAATAAAATAGATAAGTAACTAATTTTGAAAAAGATGTGAGTATAAATATATTTGTTCCGCCGCAATACCTACACTATTTCATTATTTTGAATAATTTTTCTTTGAAAATTTCCGAAATATTTTGGAAATTAGTTAATTTTTGATGTGTCACGAACATAGGCACTATATAATTGTTAAGGAACCAATTTTCTATTTTTGGTCTATTTTAACACTTAAGGCTACAACTCTTTAAATTAAAAAATAAATTAAAATAATTTTTTTTTTTAATCTTAATTTAATTTTTGAATAGCTTTCTTGAAAATTTTGTATTTTGATGCTGAAGTCCCTTAGTTGATGTCACGTCACATTTGCAGAATCAACTCGGTATGGACAATATTAAAATCAGATTTCTTATTAAGTATCAGGAAGTAACTATGAGTATAGGCTATTTTATTAAGTATCCGATTTTAGGAGCATTCGTTGAATGGAAAATTTGTCGATACTAAAAGTTTTGCTTTTTATAATTATTTTGTATGCCTACTCAAATTATTCGTATATAGACTTATACTCAACATGGCCAAGAAATTAATTTTAAAATCCTTAAGACATTTTAAAACTTTTTCAAACGAAAAAAATATGGATTCCTCGCCCAAACTAAGTTCATATACAAATTATATCCAACGACGGTCTTAATCCTTTTGTTACTATTCTGATTCTTTTAAATCAAATATTCGAGACATAAATCTCAAAACACCCTACAATTTTCCGAACTAAATCCAATTTCCGGTTAAATTACTGCATTAAATTCTATAAAATGGCAAATAATGACGTAGTCTCCTCTATTATTTGATTTTTGTGGTGGTTTCACACATGTTTCATTTGTATTGCGCTGCTACCACAACTCCCTCCCTCATTCTTTTCAAAGAGAGGAAAAAAAGGGTCAACTTTCATTATATTCGACACATTGGACTGGATCACCAAGAAAAAAGAAAAAAATTATTTTCCTTATTCCTTCGTAGTTTTTCTCTTAAATACATTTTTCTCTCGTACGTTTGCCCATGTGCGGTTTTTATATACGTACATATATATTATATTTTTCCCTTTTGACATTTTATCCTATAGAGGATTGGGGCTAGACTTATTTTGGATTAAAAAGCTGAATCGTTTGGTACTAAGAGGGTGACTACTGACTTTATCTACGATTCTATACCCGCTACAACGAATGTCAAGTGTAGATATAAATAGGTTTTAGACTATTTTAATTTTCAAAATGCGGAAGAAAACAGACTGGACCTATCTCAAGAGAAGTTTCAGTAATATTGGTGCGAGGCAATTGTTTGGCATGTACACTGATTGAAATTTCAATAGTACTTTTTACTATTTTAGGATAGGAGAACTGGCACAATTCAAAATTTTAGTAGAAATTGCTAAAATAATAATAAAATATACTATCTTCGTAGTACTATCATATGAGAATTTATTAGGTAGTTACGACAAAACAATAATTTTAGTTGCCTCGATGAGAAAAATTGCTAGATACTACCATCTTCTCTCATCGTATAAAAAAGTAACGACTAGAATTTTTGAAAAGTACTAAAGCTAGATAATGTACCTATAAGCTGATTTGTTTTACCTGAATTTACGAAATATCATTTTTTAATTTTTGTGGCACTTTCATATGGGTAGAATGTTCAATTAGAGAAGCCTTCAGGTTCTGTAAATTCTTTCGTATGGAAGTGAAATTTCCTCGCCTGTACATATATTTTGTCGTCCTCATTTTTTTCTTCCCTTTCTTTTCCACTTTCCTTTTTTTTTCCAATCAAAAACCACGTCACTCAACTCTTGCGAAAAAAGAATAATGAGAAACTAATAATTAAAAAGTAAATATTTCAGTTAATTTTCAGCTTATATTCTACTCGGTTACGTGGCACACAACTATGCATTTTGCAGAGTAAAAAAAGCTCATGATGAATATCTTATCGACCTTTCTAAAAAAAAAGAGGGTTTCGCCGTCTGTCAAACTTGAAGATGGATGCTTTTTTTCAAACAGAAACACAAATATAACCATTTTGAATTTTTACTATTTTTTCATGTCAAGTTCTTTGAAAAAAATAGAAGTTATTGAGGGTGCATCGAATTTCTACACCCTTTTGGTAAACGTCGGTATGTAATGTACCTAGTGAATGAAAAAGTGGAACTGCAGATTGTAATAGCTACTCGTATAGTAGAGAAAGAGAACAAACGAAGTGTATAGGGTGAGGAATAGCAAATTATTCGACATCAGTGCTTCTCATTGAATATTGTCAAATCATTTGCCGAGAATTTAGCGGGTGGAGTAACAAGTAGTCAATAATCCACCCCTATCCTCTCAAACTAAATCTGAATAATGGAAACGATGAGAGGAAAAACATGCCTAAAAATTAATGAAAATGTTAATTTTGTACCTATTCTAATTAAGCGTAATGAAATTAATGTTGGTAAATTTTGTTGGTAGTTCTATAATTTATCTTCCCACTTATAGGTACTTGCATGATTTCGTCAAATTGTAGCTTACAGTCTGGTATTGATCGGTTTTTATTTTTCTGTTCAATCAAAGAAATTATTGAAATGATCTTGACTTATAATACCCTGAGTTAGCCCGGGGAAATTCGTGTTACTAGGTACAATAGGATTTATATTCCTGGAATATGTTGAGAGTGATCGTGGAGTATGGAAAGCTTCACGAAAAATATGATTATTATATTGCAATTAGTTTTCCCCCTCTTCAAAAATGTTGCACACCTACTGAATTTCACAAGTCCGCAACATATTACTCGCCCATCTCAATATATTATTTTAAACTTGAGTGAAAAATGATTTTTGAATTTATCTTACTTTTTTTTTTATCCTTCACAGGTACTTTGAAATAGCTACAAATAAGAACCTAATAACTACCTGCCTGCGTATGAGACATATTTTTACCCCCCACTGATAAGTGGCAGAACGACTGCAGTAAGAACTTCGTAAGTAGCTTTTTTGATTTTTCTGTTATTTAAATTGTATGTATAGCTTACTGTAAACCGAACATGTATAGATTATTAAACAGCTGGAGGAGAAAGACTGAGCAAAAGAAACTAGGCTATTGTGTTGACTGTTGCGAATGGAAAGCCATTGTTAGGGTTTCTGGGCCAAAACCCTTCGCATATGTTGCATCACTGAACTTGATGCGCGACGTTCATTCCACTCCTTATTATAAGTCATTAATTTTAACTTTGCAAATGAGATATAATTCTAAGCATCGAAGTAATATTGGCTGACTAAAGTATTTTTTTGTTTCTAAAACCTTCTTTGCAAAGTACTTTCCTGCTGGCTTTTAAGGTGCGTATTCACTGGGACACAAACGCCAACGAACAACTGGAAACATTGCACATGTCCACAGTGAATACGTTTTGAGACACAGACACGAACAGCCAAAGATGTTTCCATCTACTGTCGGAAACTAGGAAATTTTACAAACGATTTCTGTGTCCTGTGGCCAAACAGTGAGGATGCCCTATCAATTTCAGATTCAACGAATACCTGTTCGATATCATTTTTGTCATTCTTTTTCAATTATTTCTTGCTTCTCCTTCACCTATATACAGGTATAAATGGACATAGATGGAAACGTTGAGACACAACAAAAACTAGTCCTTACCCCCTAGGGAGGCGAACGAATTACTGTTGCCGCGTTCGTGTCTGTGTCCCTAAATTTGTCCACGTTTGTGTCCCAGTGAATACGCACCTTTACGCGAATAAATTGATAAATACTTTGTCCTAGCTGGGGTCATAGATTAGTAATAAAAAGTTAGATCCAGGAAGTAAAAAACAAAAAATTTCTGCGAGTAGCTAAGAATCTCACAGGATATAATATCCACTAGATAAAAAGTCCGGGTCAAAGATTCTTTATGATGAAACGATACGAAAAGTTCGAGTTAAATAAACTTCGCGAATATTAGCAGGAGTTTGTAATTATTTCAAATTGAATGTTCATTCTTGAATATTGATGAATGAAATTAATTATAATTATATTTTTTTCTATAGTCAATCATTATTATGAAAACCTGCAAAAATATTTTGAAACTAGACTTTATTTTCATTTTGACGGCAGGTATACTCGTACTTCTTAAAATAATCACGTTTATTACTAACCCAGCTCTGCCATCGCTTATTTGTGCAGCGTAGAAAATAAGAATCATCAGTTGAGAATGGCTCTATAAAATCATGCCAACCGTCTACCTCATATTTTACTTTTGAAGCGTTCATTAGTTTATTAGTTTTCACTTTTCAGTGATCTACATTTCAACATTGTCTTTTACTATTTGATTTACGTATCCGGAACTGACCGAATCATTTCTAAAAGAAAAAAGAGAAAAAAAATGAAACTGTCAATAAAACAAAGCAAAATTTCGACAAATTTACGACCTCCGACCCACCAAGTAAACGCTTCAGATTGTATTTCATTCGACCTTTTCTACAGCTTCTGGTGAAAGAATATACATGTATACGCCAAGGCTCACCGGGAGTTCTGGGCATTTTTAAATAATTTTTTGCACTTACACACTCAATGGACGCAGATAATCTAAGAATAAAAAAAAAAAAAGCAATAAATCTAAAAAAGGAAGAAATTGTGGTAGCTTCGACTTCCTCCCTCCCCTTCCCCTAATCGCCACCAAAAAAAAGAGAATGAATGAAATAAAAGTCAAAAAATGGTCTGCTGTAGCTTTGATGATTCGTGAAGACGTGAACCAGATGCTCGCCCTTGTTGCTTCCGGACTGACTTCTTGCTGCGAACTTCTCGTCTTTTCGTTGCTTTTATTTTCGAGAGGGTGCAGACTGGTCAGCTATATTTATTAGCCTCGGATGTCCACCACTTTCTATATAATACATTCTGGCATTCTTGGTATACATACATGATCGAAAACAATTTACAAAACCATCGTATTTGTGAAAGACCAGCATTCAGAATTTCAGATTAATACATCGCATCGTTGAAAGAATTGTGAAATACAATCGGGGTTGTAATTTAGATAGGAGTTCGAAAATTGATAATCGCGTGGTCTTAATTATAGGTTTAAAAAAATAATTTGGATGAGAGTGCCCCTAAATTTATCTTAATAGATAAAAATGGAGAGTATTGGATACGTATCCCTATTTAGTGAATTTCTTATTTCAGATAAATATTACTCGTACATGTAATAATATTTTCGTTAGATTGAGTTAGAGAAGTATTAATTTTGTTTCGATTTTTTCGTTTTGTACGCCGCCCTTTGACTACCCTTTTGTTATATATTCTTGGCTTTCTTTTCTAAATACGCCGCTTAATTCCGATGAAATTCAGCCACATTTCTAAATATTCATTCATAACGACGATAATTTTATGTTCTGCGAACTTCGAATATGTCGAATAATTCATGGTCAACAAAACCAAAACCAGTAATTACCACTAAAAAATTCCCCCAACCAAAGCCAAAACAATTGAAAACTAAAAACCGAAATCAAAACCTCAACTGAAACCAATATATTCGTTTTGCTCTACACCACTTTATTTCATCAAAAACATATCAAAATTTAGAGTATTCTTAGACGAGCACACGACGCCCATAATTAATAATGTGAAAAGTACACTTCGCGGTTCATGACGAGGATTACAAATGAAGGACTCATTATCACACCCCGAATGCCTCGGTATTATCTTTTAAAGTTTTAAGCGAAAACAATAATCGTCGCTCAGAAAAAGAAGAGAAAAAAAGTAAAATAAAAGGGGTTCACTGACACCGTCGAGTGTACACTGTACATCGACCAGTAAAAGATTTTTAGTGAAGGGTAGACAAGTTTCACTTTCGTCTCTCACCCTCCCCTTCGCCTCCCTCGTTTACACATTCTTGAGGGTCGTCACCGCCACTCCCGAGACTTTTCGTGTTTACATTTTCACCCTTTATATTCAGCCGTGTCACTATCCCTTGAATTTTGCTTACGGTTTACCCTCTACCGTTTCGCTTCCCCTCCCGTCAAGACTGTGTCAGCGAACATCTTCAATTAACGGACTATACTTTTTCTTATTATACGACTGTATAATACATCGCGTATAGATTTCGTTTTAATGCAGATTAGCATAGGTAGCCATTCTCTTCGTTTTATATTATGAACACATTAATAATAAAGAAAGAGAAAAGAACTACGCACGTTGTGGTAATTAATAATGTTTCGTCGTTGAACGAATGACGTAATGCAAATTATGAATGCAATTGTTTCGTAAAAAATGTATAGGTAGATACGAGATACATAGACACAGGTAAAATATATGTGACTGAAAGTTGCAATTTGTAAAATGAAAAAAAAAATACCTATCACGAATTTACCTGTTGATGAAACCGAATGAAGGATTAGATTCTTGGCATTCTTTTTTTCGACTATAGTGCGTGAATTTTTTTTTTTTTTTTGAAGGAAGTGAGATACCTTGGAGCTTTTGGATAGTTTTTAGTCTACAAAGGGTAACGATTGATGAGATTCATCTTCGTGAAATGCTTTTTCATTTTTTTACATCATTTTGGGCATTGAATGCATTTGCCTTACGCTCTTTTTTTCTTCAAACGGTCATGTTTTATTAAATGACTGCTAAATGAAATTGTGTGCATGTTTCGAAAATAAATTACCTGGTAGCACTGGGCTAGTCAAAGGGAACTCTTTAGTATAAAATCGTACAGGAAATGGCAGAGGAGAGGGAGGAATTCTAGATCAGGTAGAATTTTACAAAATTATTTCAGTCGGAAATAATTTTTTCAAAGAGGAATTTGCGATTCAGTGCACTATACTTGTAAAATAGGTAGAAGATAGTAAACATTTTAAATTTATCCAATTTATTTGGGCATTGCTTCACAGTCCCCACCTATAGCTACTGCTCTGACTACTCCAGAATGAAGCAGCTTATAACAGACTTAGGTTCTTAAAAATTACAAATTTCTCAAAACAACTAACAATAAGTTTAATCTACAGTTTCGAGCTTCCGTAGAGGTACCTATCCATAGATTGCTAAGAAATTTTCCACGTGAATGCCGATATATATGATAATTCTACTAATTTGTTTTCGTAAATGCCGATTTCCTCGAATAGATAACGGTGTATTTTTTCTTCCTAGCAAAATGATTGATTGATGGAAATATTCTTGCTCTCTCCTCCCTCCTTTACATCTCTTTTCAGATTTCAAGCAAAGTGTGAAGAGTTATTTGCGTGCATGCAGCAAGATAAATGATCGAAAATGAGCGAAAATTAACGCTATTATTGCGTCTATAAATTTTACGAGTTGGAATGAAATAAATCAGCCAACGACGCGAATGAAAAATTAACGTATTTATCCAGTCAATTTTTCAACGAACCTGAGTATTTACAAAGTTACATGTTGCATCGAAAATTTTATTTATGGCCCGCCACCATTCTTTTTCTATTAACTTTATGGGAGGTACTTATTATTAGACTTCTAAAAATGGATTTTAAGAAAATCTCAGTCTCTGTTGTCACTCTATCTTGAAAATTACCCATACAGCCGATATTTGTAAATACAGTGGAAAAGACGAAGTAAACTTTCTTTGTCATTATGGATCATTCTGTCATTTTCTAGCTACCGTACTATTGGAGGACAAAATTATGGCGTTATTTTCCTTGTCAAGGATTAAGAAGAAATAAAAAATGGAAACTTTAGATATATTAAAAAGAAAAAAGGGATTAAATAATTTACATGTAATTTATTTTTGAGACTTTGACCCTAATATTTAACGAAAAATGAAAATGAAAATAGAGATAGAGATATAACCATATTATCCATTAGAACAATGTATGCGAGGCGAAAAATGTTTCTTTTTAAATTACTTACCTGCAAAAATATACATAGTACCTACCTAATCATATTTTTAGTGAAATTCACGTTTAAAAGCGATACAAGTTACTTTTTTTGTGTATTTTTTTGACCATTAAAATGTAATGAAAATAGGTAATTTTTTGAATATACGTAAGTTAGATCTCAAAAATATTGGCTGCTATTACCTATACCGTCAACCTGGGAAAAGAAAACTGTGTTAAAATCAGACATTATCGTCTTTGTCAAAAAAACATCTTAAAATCACGTACGGTGGACTAAAATACTCGTACTAACTGGTTGGAAAGACTCGCTTTGATTGGATGAATTTTTCCCCTTGACTCTTATAGCGAAATCCAAAGTCAGTATTTATGGCAAATCTGGCAAATCAGTGTTACGGTGCGTGATCGCGGCTAAAAGTCCGTGCAGACAAGATAATCATAATTACGAGTATAGCCTAGGTGCCGTTAAAGGAGTAAGATATACTTGCAGGTATTTAATGAAACTGCGAACATCAGCCGACGCGTAAAATGAACACGTTTTTAAATGGCGACATTTCTTCAGATGAGGACCGATTATGTTAACAGCCCTTAATAGGCTATTATACGCTTGTTCATTAAATAAACGTAAATATTAAAAAAAAGTTAACGTTTGTTCGTACCTCTACCTACTTGAATCACCGTTCGTGAAGAATGAAAAAAAAGTTGTTGACAATAAAACTGGATGTGTTAAATTTGAGGGATGCAGCTACGATACTCATAAATCTGTCAATTTTTTCCCTACGTTTCTCATCCTTTCTCTTTCTGTCACTGGCCTCAACATCATCTTTTTGGGTGTGAAATGTTTTTGTATTATTCACGTACCTTTTTTTCTCTCTCTTTATCTTAATAAATGGCGATGATAGATAATAGCCGGAGTAATATTTATTTACCGGATGACCAAAAGGGCCATAACGGCATAATGATCGGGGATGAACGACCCTCGTAATAATTCATTTCCTAAGGTGGGGGGGTTAAATAGCAACAAAACTAACGTAAATAAAACGTAAAAATAGTCGATTATACAGTTCTATTGTTGCAGAATGAATGAAAAACCAACACACATATAGAGAATAACCAGAAAACCAGATTTAACTCTACTGATCACTATTTTGGAAATTATTACGCCAATCGTCCGCTGAGTTTTCTCACGTGTAATTTTCGAACAGAGAGAGAATATCATACGATATGAAATATTTCAATTAAATTGTGTGGAAAAATGAAACAATACTGTTTGTTATGCGCGTCTTAGACAATTAAAAAGAATAAAAATTTAGGAAAAATTTAATGACCAATTAAGCGAACAAGATGCACTTAATGAGTGTTTTCGAATTGCAAAAACAGAAACGAAAAAAAGAGAGAATTTCTAATAATTAGGCAAATTGTGGTAATGAATGTGTTGACCTTTCCCAGGGACAAAGAATTATAGCCTTTAGGACCGGTATTGTGACCAACATGTACTGGTTTCTAGGTAATTTATACGAATTTATAATTAGTTTAATACATATTTTTTGGAATTTTCTCATTAATTGAGTGCCCCATATGACGACTGAATACAACTGGACGAGACATTTTAAATATTTCACGGCCACGACTTTAATGGTGTCACATTCGTAACTATTTCTTCATTCATCAAACCATTCTTTTACCCAAAGTCGATGTAAGAACTCGAATTTAAATTCTTAAAATGAAATTTACACCGCATCCATAAACGTAACAATACCTGAAAATTTATTTTGAATTAGCGGAAGTTTGGGTACCTAAACTGGAGACGTTCATCTTTTTTTCTTTTTCACTATTTCAAACAGACAAGCGTTTCACAAAAGAAGCGTGTACGATAGATTTATGAGGGTATCGTGAATGGTAAGCTTGTAAACTTTTTTGTTGTGGGAAAGAGAATGGACAGGATCATATTAGTTATTTTATTATACGATTGTATATTATAAATTTTTTAGTAATTTGTGCGTATTTAAAACAGATAACTTTTCAATTTGAATTTGAAAACAATGGTATTTTTATGTGAGGCAAATTTTAGCGGAATTTTTCGTATCTACGCAAAGTACGAGTACAAAAATTATTTTTAATCCTTTTGAAAAAACAACTCTTAGCGCTCCTTCCCTCTCCAGCTCAATATTCAATCCATTACACGATTTTACCGTAAGAACACCGAGTGTCTAAATATCCATATTATATATTTAATCGCATTATGGTGAATTGAGTGGCAATAATTATCTTACTAAAATAAAATAACTAGGTCCATCAATGAGTATAACAGTCACTCAAACACAAATGAAAAATCAAAGAATTTTTTCTCAACTTTAAACCAACGAATGCCTGATGGAAATAAATTTAATCGCAATAATGTATATGTCATATCTGAATAATTCATAAATGTCACATTTTGCAGTCTTGTACTGTATAATGATATTTGAATTTTTTTAAACACTTTTTACACTCGAGTACAGTTAAGACAATACACAGTTTGTTCTGAAAAACTTTCGATTTGGCCTTCGTAAAATATTAACTTCAAATTGTAATCTTACATTTTACTTGGACATTTTTCTCTATCGTATAGGTACACCTATAGTTATTTATAGGTTTTTAAATGCGTAATTGAATATTTTTTGTAAATGATTTTATACGACTGAAATCACATTTTTAATTCTAGACAGGTATATGCGTGACAGTGGATGAAATACTAACTTGAAACGCTCAAATTAAGGCTATACCTACACATAAATAAAATGAAAAATTTGAACATATTTTACAATCTCGCGCGATAAAATACTATATGCATACAAAGCGCTAGGGACGTAAGCTGTTCGAACAAAATAAAATAAATTGAAATCTTGATGGTCTTAAAAAATGTCCTCACCAAGCTCTTGAGACTTTGCGATTGAGTGTATGCGGGGAAGAGGGGCGGTCTATAAGTTTCTCCCCTAACACGTCTGTCGCCTGTATCATTCAATAAATATTGAAAAGTTCGTTAAATTTTCATTTACAAAAATTCGGTTGAAACAACAAATTTAATTTCCGGCGCAGTCTCACCTTAAATACTGAACGAAACGCAACTTGCATTACGACCCTATGTTCTGTGATGTGGCGCCGTAAATACGTAACGAAACGCAACAAGCGTTACATCTCGCTGTTTAACGTTGATAGTCGTAAATAATCGAGAGTAGACTATTTGCGGGACTTCAATGAGAAAATTACAAGAATGTTTGTTATAGCAGTCTGAAATTGTCATTTCCAAATTCGTATGAAGGTATGACTTGCTCACTATTTCATGTCTTCACTCTTCCTCCTGGTTGAAAGAGATTTTGGATGAGGTCAAATCAATTTAACCATCGTAATTTGAATTTTTGATATTTTGCGAAGTGAATACAATGACTCGCGAAATAAAAATAATCATCAAACAGCATAACGATACCTTAAACAGAAAGGTGCTTTATGTATTTTCAATAATTTGTAAGAGATTGGTGGCGGGGGCAGGATATTACGATTGCTTTACTTTGGAGGATAATACTGCTTTTATCAACCGTTTGCCTCAAGGTCCAAGTTGGCAAATACAGAATTTTATTTTGAAATTAAGTGTCAAAGAAATGTTTTCTTTCATCATCTCTGTTGAGGGTAGAGTTCTAAGAATTCCCAAATCAACTGCGGAGAATGAAAATGCAAATTAAGGAATTAAAAGTGAAATAATATTCGAATAGAGGCAGGCAAAATAAAGCCGCTTTAGTGTTTCAGTTTCAATTCAAAGATAGTGATTCGAATTTTTGAAACAGACCATTTTTAATTTCCTGTAAGGAAAATAACACTTACTACAAGAATGCACTTTGGTCCTCCAATACCCAACCAATAGATCTGAAATTTTCACCAATCTATATTCTCAACGGATGTCTCACAATATAAGATGTTCATTTGACGGAATCTTAATTTTTGATTTTTGTTTGGAAGTTGATATTGCGCCGGAAAATGTCACTTTCTTATAATATTTATCGAAAGCAATAATGTTGAAATTCCGCCAGCAAATGAGCAGGCTGGAGATGGAGTTGTCCTTTGAGAATATTTTGCTAAAAACGGATATAACTAAGCAGACGCGTATCTAGACTGACCTCAAGGGGGGTTCATCATTATGACGACACCCCCCCCCATAAAAAAATTGGAGAATCGAAAAAATTAAAAATATTTTTATTCAAAAAAAAAAGGTCAAGGGGGATCCGGACCACATGGACCCCCCCTAAATACGCCCCTGTAACTAAGTGATGAAAATGCATTCCCTTAAATACAAATTCTTTTAGCATAATATGGAAAACTACCCATACACTGTAAGGGTAAACGTAGTTTCAGTTTTTCAGAATATGATTGAAAAAGTGGTCTCAACATGTCTCGCCAGATTTTAGAATTTAGAAAGAAATGTCTGAAATATCCGAATAATATAATTAGGTATTGAAAATTCTCCATGCATTTTTAAGATGCGATAAATATCAAATAAAATGAATTATCAAAAACTCTAACGTAGATGAAAAGTTTCGCTATAGAAAAGGAAGTTTTTTAGAGTTTAAAAAAAAAAATATTTGATCATTACGCCCTCCTAATCAACAAAATGGTTTACATCTATACATACATAATCTTAGTTCAATTATATACCTAACTGAAAATTTCTTTATAACTTGATTTTAATATTTCATAGAATGTGAGTCTGTCAATTTCGAAACTAGACCCTTTAAATTGTAAAAAATAGACTTAGCACATTTTAGCTTTAAGATATCGATGTCGATATCGTAATTTAATTTTAGTATATGGTGTCAGAAAGATCAACTCACGTGTATACTTGCTGCTTGCTGGTCGAAAGACAGTTGCCTGTTTTCGCTGGCATCACGGATCACGCGGATGAAAAGCCATTCGAAGGCGTCCGCCGTCGTACCGCCGCCCCATTGGTCTCATTATCGTCGCAGCAGCCAATCGCAGAGCATTCTTTCGTAGGGGACGTACTGAACACGTACACGAGGACGGGGGCAGCAGAGGGGGCAAGGATACTTGACATGTTGGCTGAGTGCAGCAGCAGCAGCAGCAACTACTGCAACTTCTACATTTCGGTGTCGTTGGTATGCGTGCAGCCGTCTCTTTTCTTCGTTGGCGTTCGCCGGCCGATTGCTTTCTCTGTCTCACCTCAGCCACTATTACCACCACCGCGATACGAACAAATGCTACCAACCGCTCGTTCAAGTCTCCTTGGCTGGAATGGAATCAGTTTTATGAGCATCCCTATGGTGATAACGCGGTCCGATCAAATCGGCATGCTGTGATTTTCTGCTGATCCTTGCGCGCACAAATTTGTGGAAAAATTGTGAATATTTGTAAAAATTTTTCGGTTCCTCTGCCGCGTGATTTCGTTCTCGAATAAAATGTGCGGCGATGTTCTCGTATTCGAATTTCGCATCACCGTATGCAAAAATAAAGAGAAAATCTTAGAGTGAAAAATCACTAGGAAAATGCCGCTTTAATTCGATTTTACGTTGAAAAAATTTTCGTACATCTTCTTGCCCACCCTATCGAGTTGCCAGCGAACCGTTTTGATTGGCGCTCGTCGAGCAACAACAATAACAACAACATCGACTGGTAGAGTATTTTGAAAGAAAGAAAAAAAAAGTCGACCGAAAAACAGTCGAGCTACCAGTACTCGATATCACGTGCTGTTCGGTGCTCGCAACATTATTCGCACTCGATATTGTGTTTGTGTTTCTTAATTATACGTAATTTTTTCTTTTTTTTTTTTTTTAATTCGGGTGCGAATTTAAAATTATGAAAAAAATTAATATTTTCGTCGTTTATTAAATTATAAAGTCGCCAAGTTTTTTATACTTGAAAAATATCTGTCGTTATTTTGTGCTTAAATTCTTTGCGAGTAAAAAATTTCAGTGATGAGTTTACGCGACCTTTGGTGCGCGCCTTTATTCGGGTGATGGTGTCTCCTCGGGTCTATCGTTGAAAACAGTTGGACTTTTATCGTCTTAGCTTCTACTCGTATTATCGTCGGTGCAATATAGTCGTTCCAGTGTTACCACTTCGCCACGAGATCATCCAGACGATGGTCGCGATTCGCGGGTGAAACGGTGCAATTCTCCATTTTCTCGCCCCCCTAAAGCGCGTCTATAGCCGTGTCACAGACTCTGACTGCTCCTCCAGCATGAGTTCGTATCAGTTCGTGAATTCATTGGCTTCGTGCTATCAGCAAGGTCAGTCTGGCAGACCCGGTGGATCTCCTCTCGATACCGGCAGTCCAGCTACCACCGATTATTACGGCCAAAATGCCGGAGTTGTGCCGTCGTATGGCACTGCCGGCTGCTACTCGCCCCAGCAGTACGCCGGCCAGTACATGCAGCAGTCGCCCGCAGCCGCCATGATGGACTACACGCAGCTGCACACCGCCCAGCAGCACCAGCGGATCCAGCACCTGCAGCAGCTGCAGCAACAACATCATCACCACCAGGCGCTAGCCTCACCCGGCGCCATGTCACCCATTTTGGGCGCCAACAATAACAACAACAACAACAGCAACGCGAACAACAATAACAACCCCGGTGTTACCAGTTTAGTGGGGGGTGCAGGAGCCGGCAGCTGTAAATACGAAGTGACCAGCCCAGGGGCCATGGTGACGGCCAATGGCATCGGAAGCCCTCAAGACTTGACGACCAGCGGCGCCCAGCAGCCCAACAGAACGCCTCCGCTGACGTCGGCTGCGGCCGCCATCGTGAAAACGCAGCCACGGACGCCGGGTCCGGCAGGAACGTCTCCGTCGGCCGGAGTCGGCTCCCAGAGCACGGGGCCGGCGTCGCAAAGTTCCTCATCGCCTGCCTCATCCGAGGCATCGTCGCCCGGAGGCACCAATAATTCGTCCTCGACTGGTGGCAAGTCAGGTTCCGGCAACCCTCCGCAGATCTATCCGTGGATGAAACGTGTCCATTTAGGCCAAAGTAAGTGTTTTTCTTTTCATTTTATCCGCGTGTTTTCATAAACATTGCCGCGGAGACTATTTATTCGTATAGTACTAAAATAATATAATTTTGTCTATAATTGAAGATTAATGATGCGAACGACTAAGTCGTATATATACTTGTTTGTGTGCAATGTAATTATTATCCACATCTTCTTCGAGTCGTATGAATGTACTCGTATATACTCGTACATACCCGAAGACCCTCTGAAACGCGGTTGTACAAAGTCCGCACTTGAAAAATTTTTAGCTGTTCAAAAATAATGGCAAATAGACTTCAACAGTAGGTAGGTAGGTACATCTACATACTCTAAAAAAAAGAAATTATCATTAAAGAGCGTACTATATTTTTCTGAGTGATAGCAGAATAGAAAAAAAAATCTTTGAATTGCTATCGCACTAAGAGCAGACTGCATATTATTATTAAATTTTAATATCTGCATACTATAACTTTAGGACAATGCAGGTTTTATATGAAAAATTATTACACCTATAGGTACTTCGCGTAAATTTACTGGGAATAATTGAAAAATAATAAAAATTACTACGAAATATTAGAAATTAGCATGTTAAAAATTAACATGCTGCTTATACTGACATTTGATGTATTATTTTACATTAAATTTTTCTCATAGTACCTGGATTGTACTTAAGTCAGTATGCAGCGTACTAATTTGAAATATTTTTTCTTCGAGTGCATCGACTTCGTATAGTAGTTATATGTAAATGAAGTATATCTCCTTTTAAAAATATGTATGAAAGTAGAAAAAAAAATCAAATTGCATTCTTAGGAAAACTGAGATGTAGAGAAGCAGTACAGGCAACGTGTCAGCTTCGATTGTTTATTTTAGAAAGAAAATTTTACGCTACTCCTAGATATATGTAGTTATACTTGATTCCTTTAATAATATATGTAGCTTAATCTTAGCTTTTTGCTGCATTTATCATGAAACCAAGAGCGTTACTATAAGTTTGAAGCAAACCCAAAATCACTCTGTCAATGACACATCTAATATCTGCCAAAAAGAACCTCAACAGCTGTAAGTCTATGCCAATTAAAATGAATTCCAGTTTTCGACGTCGCGTCGCGTCGCGTCGGATAAATATTCGAGAATACTTAAGATAATCATCAGTTTCCACACCTCGCCAAGTTGAAAAAATTATCAGCTTCGATCGCAAATATTTATACAAAAAGTTAATAATTTCGATACCCTCCATATGCGGCCCGCAGTGTCTACGGAAATTCACAAATAAGGACGAGTTTTTGATACGTGCGTAGACTGGATGTAGACTGGATCGGAGACTTTATCCGAAAGACGATATCACAGAAACAAAAATAAAAGGCCGCGTTCAAAATTTAATTTATGGGGTCAGTTCCTCGGGGGGTTCTCTTTTTGCCTGTATAAATGAAACCGTGTAATTATTACCGATTACAGTTTGACAAGAGAGTACCTTCTTCGTTTCTGTATGTATATATGTAGTTACTATTCTGTAGTTTACCTTTTTTTATTTTTTTGTTCGCCTACAAAGAGGAGAGAAAAAAAATGAAGAAAAAAATCCGATAGAGGTACCTACCTCACCGAGAAGCGCTATAGTCATTTTATGGAGATTATAATTTGAATTTAAAAAGGTGGCTTTAACTTACAGATTGAGTGTTTTTCAATTTGAATTTTGAAATATTGCGAAATACGACATAATTGTGGCGTGTTTCTATATGCACTTCTAGTGTCACTCTCGCCTCCCTTATTCTTTTTCTCTTACATTTTTTCAACCCCTGTCGTTTTACACTTCATTTTCAACCCCGACTACGCGCAAAGTTGTAAATGTAGAACTGTTGGGGGAAGTATTTACGTCAGTGTTTGGGCTCGTTGAAAATTAATCGATGTTCATAGACATAATTCAGTTAGGGTAAATTGTTGATAATTTCGTATGCAAATTGCAGTGCATTTCTATTCTTCATTATTTACATCAGACTACTCGACGTTGATAACAATATCGAAAAACGAAATTGGAATTATTCAAAGTTTCATAGCATATCTCTGTTTCTAAAAAAAAAAAATTAACAATATAATTTCTGCGGGAGCGTAAAAATTAACAAGTATGTATTTCAAAATCAAGCGAGTATAAAGACACCCATCTTTGTAGCTGCACGTAGTTATTTTTTACGAACCAATCCGTGGCTATTATGGCATTTTTAGCTACCCCATCAATAAATACGCTAAAGTTGACTCTTACTCTGTACTCGGAGAAAAAATATTGAAAATTAGTATGCTGCGTACAATAACTTCGGATCAATTCGGGTTTTACGTGTGAAAAATTAATACAATAATATCTTATTTTATTAGTAGATGCCGGGTTTATTTATTTATTTTTCGTTCCATAATATGCTCGAATACCTATAGGTACCTACTTGAGAAGTGCACTATCAAAAATATAAAAATACCAATTCGTAAGTTTTTCGACTAGTCTACCTACTTTATTGTAATTATTCCCCCACAGCAAGGTCATTAAGGCAAATCATAAATTTCTATTACATCTACCGAAATTCAAAATAAAGGGCTTAGTATGGTTCATGGACTTTGCACACTAAAAATGATATTCACAAAAATTGACATACACTATTTCTGGAGCCTGTTAGAAGTAACCTTGCACGGTGAAGTAGATTTTGAAGAAACATTTTGCCAGCCATTCGGTAAAAGTACCGCCTAATTCTTTTTGCGTAAATGTACCTACCTCCAAAACAAAAACACTTTTAGATTTTTTCTAAATCTCTCTCTCTCTATTCTAACTTCTAAAGAACAACGAATCATTTGTTTTTCTTAAACGACATACCTATTGTACGAGCTCGTACAGGTTGAATGAAAATCGATTAGATTTTCTTTGTCATCTTCGTCAACCAATAAATCATTTAAAAAACAGGACGTTTTCTAGGAAACGCACAAATTTGAATAAAATATGTTTTGACCACTTACAAAACGCGTAGTTCTATGAAAATTTAAAACAGAAAAAAAGTTACGCAGAACCTTGACATTTTTGGTGAGAATTTTCAATGTCTATTCAATTTTTGCACCAATGCCTCTATTTGGGAATCCTATAAAGACTATAGTCACGTCGAAGGTATGCTGAGCAGTTCTCCATAGACAAAAATCTTGTATAAAAATTTGGTGCGGAATATTTTAAATCAACTCGCAAATATTAATTTCTTAAATATATACACTTGCCTACACGCATTAGTGTCGACGTTTCCCTCGGAGGCACTTTTTTCAGCTCCTTAAAAGCATTAATAATTTCTTATAGTTAATTAATTTTCATCGCAGTACCCATAATTCGATATTTCTGCAACTTTTTTCAACGGATATTCTTCTTTTTTTTTTTCACTTCGTGTAAATGCGAGCAGAAAGTATATTATGCTTTAAATTGTACGTTATTTGGTGCTCTTCCATTAGTAAACATTATAATGGTTGCCAAATGAGTTAATTCTAGCGAATGAAAATAACTTAATTTACGTATAGAGACTTTAGGCAACCAAAATATGGGCGAATAAATTAAAATTATTTGATGTGTTTTTTTTTCTTCTCGATGATGCAGCCTATAATTGCAAATTATTGGTTATAAGCTAACCGCATGCTACTATACGTGTATGTACCTCTGCTAGATGCAGGCTCAACTATAAGGACTGGATTTAGAGGCGGTATTGATCTTCCGTATAATTTAAAATGGCGATAGGTAGTACGAAGTTGTTGTATGAAGTTCGCAAAAGCGCAGTAGTTTGCAGGCATTCTGCGTACCTGCCCTGTATATATAATTAAAGTTGGTTGAACTTTATTGGTCGAGTTGATTCAGGGCATACTTCGTTTACGAAGAAAAAATATTTAGAATAAAGCAATAAGTGCACTCATCTTCTAAATTCATCTTCCGAATCAATAACTTTATTAAAATTTCAGGTAGGTAGCTATATAGGTGTTTTCCTTGTATGTATTGTATAAAAGGTCGGCTTTATTCCTTTCCACTCTTCACGTATATTTGTCATCATTTTAAGCACTTATAGAAGTTTAAAATTAAAAATTACTAGTTTTAGAAAATAATAGGTAGGTATGTACGTTTAAATGATTTTACAATAAATTTTAATATTGAGCTCACTATAACAGGAGGAAAATCTTTTCAAATGAAAGATTAATATAAAGACACTAAAAATTAGTGAAAAATATTAAAAATTAGTGTAAACGTGTCAAAAATTCAAACTAAATGCACCATAATTTGTCTTTTTTTTCTCTCGGAGCATTATTGGGGTCACTATAAATAATTAGTAATACATAATTATGCTTCTACGTAAATTCGATCTCAACTTATGATCAAGTAGGTGGTGAGTACCTATATTGTCAGTAAAAAAATTATTTTCAAGTCTTTAAATCCTAAATACATTGTTTCCAAGTTGGTAAGACAAGTAGATTTATAGTAGACTTCATATAGACTGAGAAAAATTAATAGTAATTTTTTTACTATTAAAACAACGACAATTCAAGATTTATTGTAGATTTTCTTGATATATATGTAGTACCTCTAGCCGTCTTAGATAATACATTTTAATATTTTTACGGTGATTTCTATGTACGAGTACTATAAATCTTGAATTGTCTTAGTTTTCTCATAAAAATGGTTAAAAAATTAAAAAAAAAAAAAAATTAGGTACTGTCGAAATTTTTCTCGGTATGCTTAACTATACGATGATTCTGCTGTGATACATAGTCCACTAAATTTTTTTCACAATGAATGAATAATTTTTAACAGTCGACAAAACAGTTTTTATCTCATTATTCCTCGTGAATGAATCGTTAACTTATTAAGGCATTACGTAAGTTGAATTTTTCCCCCGAATATTATAATGATAAAAACAATATTATCAAATTTTCACACTCAAAATAAAATGATTAAAAATTATCGGACAACGCAGATAGAGGTATCTATACTTATTTCTTCTTTTTCTCCCCTTTAATTACAACTTTTTTTCAAGTTCAATTGTTCTCGAATTCGAATAATAGTACGTAATTCGAATAAAAAAGTCGAGGAAAGTTTGGTATAGTATGTAGAAAATACTTGGATGCTACAGAAGGAGTAGGTACTCGTACTATTAAATAGGTACTCATACTTTTAGAGAAACATTTTGTATTTCATATTTCCTATCTCCCTTATATAAATATTATCCACTTATACTAATGGTGCTATACCTATACCTACTGGATTTCCAACGAAAAACCAATTATGGGGATTCTGGAATCCCCTCGCCCCCTTGCTCTTGAGATTTTCGATAAATTTCCAACAATTTTTGTAAATAAATAACTCGGAATACTCGTATTTCAATGAATTTACGTTGAGTTCGGTCATTCTAAAAATTCACTGGTCACATGCGCGCAGAAGTTGGCTGCTGAACTCGTGCAGATCTGTGAGTACGGAAAAGGACAGCCCAAAACAAAAACACGACGTTTCTGTATGAGCCAATCAAATCTCAAACCTAGAGGAAGAAAAAACTTGATTTTCGAGACAACCATCCGCAGTTAACTGAAACGCTGCTAGTTGTGAAAGGTCACCATATTATCGTTGCTACTTTTTAACCACTTGAAATTATGTTTTTAAGCTTCCTGCAGCCTCGTCATTCGCAACAATAATATTTCCCCCTCTCAGCCTCCCTCCTAGAACCCTTTTTATTCACAGCTCCAAATAACATAACCCACTATAGTGGAAAATTGAATCATCACACGGTGGTACATTCGCTCGTACGAGAGCTATAACGCAAATGAATTTTTTTTTTGTTAAAATTTCAACAACAAAAAAATTTCTCAAATGTAGCCTACGCAGGGATCCTTTAAAATTTAGTCGATGGCCCACCTACAGTGTAAGTAAAATGCGATAATTTATTCGTCAAGTGAGAACAGAACGCGTGTTCTATTTTAAACGGTGCAATATTTCTTTCCTTTTTCTTCGGGTAGGATGGTACATGGGGTATGGGGTGTAACAATGCAGTGAGATGATAAAGTGCAGCATGACAGATTGTAACACTAAAATTTAACCCCCAATAAAAAGCTCGTAACAATTGATAACCGAAATCTATAGCACGAAAAAAGGGAGTAAAAATAATATATGTACCTATTTTATTTTTTTTTGGAACGGAAGGAGAGCGTACGCGTTGTGTTCATTTTGTCCAGGTTGCATTCAAATGCATTCAGCCTTTCGTAGTTTCGTAGTTTCGTAGTTTTGGAAAAGGTGCATGCAGTGTGTCCCGAAATTAGGGAGCCCCGATCGACGTACAAACTTGTGGGTAATATTTGTCTTTTTTTATTTTACTAAGTAGGTATATACCTATATTTTTTTTAGAAAGTTGTAATTCAATTTTATTTGGGGCGAGTGTTGTCCGAGGGTCTTCCCCTTCGCTCATATTACCGTCTCCAATCATAAATAAAATTGTATTTGACTACTCCACTTAACGCGTATTTCATATTTTACTATTTCTGAGTGGGTAGGTATTTAGAGTTGGAGTTATTTTTAAAAAGTGGTACATTTATTTTAAATAAAGATTGCAGTACCTACATTCTAATTCGCTCTGAATTTCACATATTTTCGCCAATGACGCCTTTTTATAACCACATCCTGAGCTCTTGATCTTCTAGAGTTATATCTATATCATTACAATCAATGACCAGACATGAAGAATATAATAATTAGTCGAACTACCTTAGCTTCTATAACAATTATATGGTTTTGAAAACGTTCATTAGGTTACCCTAAAGGAAAAGTGGTGTATCCAAAATGATTGAATTTTAGAGTTTCTACGTACTTATGTCGATTTTTTTAATCGCCAGTGCCTAAGAAAGCATAAAATCGAGATTTTCAAAGAAAAGTATATTATCCATAGTCCACTTGCTAGTTGACCTGGCTATACTTTCAACTAATTATTGATGATTTGATGGGATATTGAGTTATTTCGATTTATCTCTTCGTATCTTTGTCCTTTGGACCTATATCCATCTCTCTGACGAGTTACTTTGTCTTTATTTTTTCATTTTTTCATCATTGAATAAGCAGAATTCTCGTCTAAATAAACCAGAATTTTTTAAAACTCTATAAATATAGCACCTTCACCGAAAATTCGGTGAGTTAAAACTGGTGGTATCTATACGTATGAAGTTTTTAAATTTTCAGTTACACACGTAATTTCACGTTAAAAAATGTCTGGTAACCACTCGAATTCGGGATTGTTCTGAAAAATGGAGTTCTGAAAATAAAACAACCATTATCTGCGGATAAAAATTCGAAAATCTATTGAAAAAATTATTCTTCCATTAGCTTATTTTTATAAGCCGGCTCTTTCTACTGAGAGAATAAGGTTAAAGAAAGAGAATAGATAAATAATAGAAACGGCTCATAACTTGAATTTTCATGAACCACTCGCCCCTTCAAGTACGTTAATGCCGGAAACATTTATAGGAAAAAGCGACACCTTGCATGCAAATTAAATTTACAGTAGTCTTTCTAAAAAGTCATAATTATTGATAAATTTATAATTTATTAGGTACTGTACATAATCCTTTCACACAAAACAATCCTAATGCATACTCGAGGCTGTATTATCAAAACAGTGCAGTGTTTAACTACAAATGAATTAATCATAAAATCGCCCGTAGCTTATATAGTAAAAAATATTTTCTTCTTCTTTATCACTAACTTTTGGATTTTTTTTTTCCTTTTCTCTCTTAAAAACCTTACCAAAATGAATAATATGTGTCGTCCATTGTTTAAAGTGTAGAAATGTTCTGTTCTGTCTATAGTTGTATTCAAAATCTTAAATAAGTTACTGCTACTCGAGGCACCAAAACATGAATATCTTAATTAGTTAATTTAGTCGACCGAAAGCAGGTATAATTATCATAATTGGGCGTTTTGTTAATGTTTTGTTTGATTTTTTTCTTCTGCATGTTTATGTAGGCTGGGTGCTGAACAATTAAAATGAAAACGTTTTAAATTTTTACGAATATCGTCTCACTTCCTTTCAATAACTTAAATGAATTGGGCCACTTGTGCCAGACAATTCGTTTGAAAGAATCATCGAAGGAAAACTGACGATTTTATTATGCAAACAAAAAATATTACCTACATGTGGCCAATTAAAGACAAATAATTTACAAAAAAAAAAAGTAACTATTTCCTGTGCGTGAAATTTTGAGTGCTACCAACCACCTATAATGGGATCAAAAGAAATTCCTAAAAGTTAAAAATAATTAAATCAAACGAAATATTAAAAACGTGCGCGGTCATTTCTTCAATAAAATTTTCAAATATGAACAATAAAGCCTTTTCTAATTTGAAACGTTTAAAGTTTTCACTCACTTGTTTGTAATAAATTATAAATAATTTTATCGACATTAAACCTGCATAATATCAATAAGTTTGAATCAGAGTATCTCGTGGTTTTAAAACTTTGAATATATACGTATACCGAGGACTTTTACACATTGAATTATAAAATCCCGGAGTTTTCTCAAGAGGCAATGTCAAAGTGACCATTCTATGTAGCCTTCTGAGAGCTCGTTAACTAAATATTATCGAATCTCATAGCTATGGGTGGCAAGTTGAGTGATGTAAGGGTGCACGTACAACCCGTGAAAAATTTTTGTACCACTTGAGAAAATTAAAAAAAAAAAAAGAGGAAAGTCCTACCCTCGGCGGGCTAGAGGTAGGAATGTTGGAAGACGTACGCTGAAAATGTTACATTTGATTTGCACCATATAATTATGCACTACACTAGAAAATCAAAACTTGTCACCCATGCGCACAACTATCATGTAATCATGTATAGTACTTGTTCTATTAACTGTAAACAGAATCTAATATTTGTCTGGTTTATAACGAAGTAATATTGATGTCCTATTGAAATTAAACTGAATTATATATTTACATAAAGCCACTGTACAAATTGAAATAACTCGCGTTTTGGGCCAACTTTTGGCAGAATTCTGTGACATCTTGACCAATTTTTCTTGTCTCTTTTGTCAATGCAACATCTTGCTCTACCCACAGGGTCAAGTTAATTTGCCAATTGTATTTGATCCATCAAACAGCTTATACACTGAACTTGCGACATTTTCACATCCGCTGCCTTGACAACGAAAAAATAAGTTACGAAAAAAAAATTCACGAGAATAAAAATTCTACGCTTCATATTTTGATTGTATGTACATGAACTTCCGAACACGTGCTTTGCTTGTTAATTGCACAACTATATTATTGTTTCTCTCTTCCTCTTTCATTACTTGCTTGATTAAATGAGTTCCAAAAAAAAAAAAGTTTTTCATTTTTCTAGACTGTTGAATAACTCGCCTCTAATCTTTCGTTTAATTACTTTTTTTTTTCTTTTTTTTTTATCATCATCGTTACTTTTTGAAGTACTAATTTTACTTCGCTATACGTCCTAAGCGAAATCAAAATAACAAGTTTTGGGTTTAGTTTTGCTCAGTTGAGATTTTGCAGTAATTATTTACCCGTCTGACGAAATGATTAAAGATTAGTTGAATGCTGATGTGCAGGAGGACGATAAGTCCACTTTTCAAAATTTTACTGAAGACGAAAAAAAAAACTGTAGGGAGAACCCAAGAAGAACTTGATTTTTAAAAAAGCGGATTTATCCTCTTCTTGCATTTCACTGCGTTCATTAATATCGTTGCGAAAATGTAGTTTGTGTATTACCTCAGTTAACATAATTTATTCACCCGCGAGTGTATTTACCACCGTAGCAGGTATGCACAGTGCACACTATGAGTCTATGAAAACTATTGGATGAGAATTTAGTGCATTTTCTATTTCCAAGATGCTTCTTGTTTTGAATAGTTTTCTTTTACCTCGATGAAGCTTATCTATTATTTTATATACCAAACACTTTATCAGTGAATTATGTGACAATGTTATGCTGAGTCAGCTGTAAAATGAACTCATTTCTATCTAAATTTATTAGTAGGTGCGATTTAATTTTAATTCTAGTTCTTTTCCAAGAATTAATTTTTTTCAGTTATCCCGTTGACCTCAAAATTATCCATTCAAAAGTTTCATTCGCAGCAGTTTATTTTGTCATTAAATGTCTTGCTAATTATATTAACCTTATTCCTGAGCTGCTTTGATAGATGCCACTTGGTTTGCTTACCCCTTGCTTAAAACTTCTTTAAACATAATTTATCCAACGATAATTAAATAATTAATGTCCCAGCTATTCAACTAACAGATAAATATTATTTTTTATGCAAATTGCCTGCATTTAACAATGAAATTCAAATTTATGGAAACGTGCCTAGCCACAATTTTTTTATTATGGTCCTCAATAAAAGGTATAGGTATAAAAAAAACATTTGAATACATTTTACTGTTTTTCCAAACATTTTTTTTTTTAGAAACATTTCGTGAATCAGTAAAGAAAAATCTCTGTTTGTTAATTAAAAATATTCTCATTATTTCGTTACTCTTTGAAAGCAAAATGGCGTTCGTTAATTATTTACTTCTAATATTTGAAATTTAAATTTCACGATGTCGAATTGCGTCAAACGAAAAATATACTGAAACAAATGCTCATTTGCTCGACTGTATTCTCATTATGACCTTCTGGAAATATTACTTGTTTTTTTTTGTTTTAGAATTATTTCTTCATTAGACCGAGGATATTTTGTTTCGTCAGCGTTCGATTATATTGTCATCATTGTAGGCTATAGGTACACTGAAGAGGAGAGAAATAAGGAAGGGTTTATTATTAATTAATAAGATATTGACGAGAAGTTTTTTTTTTCAGCTGACATTTCAAGGCGGTTTCTAAGTTGTCCTTCGACAATGGTATAAGAAGTGGTTCTGTTTTTGTAGTTAAGAAAGCTGAGTCAGCAAAATTAAGCACTTTAAGAGGTCGTGAAAGTTCAATGAAGGTTTTAATCAGGATATTCTGTCGTATAAAATGTCCTTCACGGATAGAAAAATAATACCGTCATAAGTTCCTGTTTTGAAATAACTTCTACCCCCGCCCTACCTGTCCTCATACAGGTAGACCTATCAGCACTTGATTGTCAAGAAAACGAGAGAAGTTGGGCAAGGTATACTGCATTATAGAAATTAGCTGGATGACGATGTTTTCATCACTAATACAAAATTAAAAATTTAATACTTACTTCTTGTAACCGGATATGATTTTACTCGGCTTTATCTTTTTGGGACACTATGTGTGCCAAATTACTGGGAAAGGTAGTGAGACTAAATCTCTGGGATGACTTTGAAACTTTCATTTTTTTCTTTTAACTGAATTTATATAATAGTGTTCTGTCCATTATAAATCGCTCTGGGATATTATTTTTGCATGAAAACTGAAGTGTATCTATGAAGTAAAACCATAATAAATCGATTTTGTAGGTCAATTATAAGAGAGCGTCATCATCAAGTTAAAAATACTTTAAAGTATGAAACGAAAAATGCCATGTTTAAATTATGGGATAAAAAATCTATATTTTTCTTCTTTATAATAAATAGCTATTCGTATTCACAGATGTCTCGGCATATGTGCATCCAAATTTCAGGCAGTTCATTAAACTGTTTTTATTGATTTAAAAAAAAAATGTCATTGCTCGAAAAAATAAGCACTCGATTAAAAATTACAATCGTTCCCTTATCAGCGAGAAAATCTTTTTTTAATAAGATCAACATTTACCGCCAATCGATTGTAGACAATCGGAAATCTAGATAACGTCGATTAAAAATCGAACCAATTAATTTCTATTGATATCATACCAGTGCTACCAGAAAATAACAAAATATTTTTCAACCTAAATTCTTCATGCACCATGCAATAGTTGAAGGTTAGTAGGTACGCAAAATAGAGTAAACCGTGATGAAAAAATAGAAACAAAAACTTGATGATAATTATGAAAAATAAAAAATTAGCCCTTAATTCCGCCATCATTAATCCGCTATTTAGGCGCCAATAAATTATGACGTATATTCGTCTTATCGTCTAATAATGTCAGACACTATTACCACATGAGTATCACATTTTTGCAACAAGTTATACGATGTGAGAATGTGATGTAAGTCATTTTTTATTTCGCTGGTGCAGAATACGTTGTTTTTGAATTTAGAAAAGAAGAAGAAGTGAGAAAATGAAAAAATTGGGGGAAGAGGGCTGCGACTTTTTGGGAGACATATGTCTAACAGAGGACTCTTTTTTGGAGCAGTAAGAGAGAAACAAAAGAGGAAAATTTTAAATCAAATAAACGGGAACGGTTAATAGTCTGAATTTGCAAAGAGATTCTGTTTTATAAACGCATATGTCTGGCTATAAATCAAAATGGTTGGGATTTTTACTCTCTTTTTCGTTCTTTTTCTGCCTTTCTCTGGGACGAGGGGAGTTATAATGAGCCGCTTATATGTGTTATGTAGTTAGCGGCGCATATCGGGCCAACTTTGAAATGGTTTGGGCTATACAGTGAAGAGTAAACCCTAAATACGCTACTGTTCAGATGAGAAGTGAAAGAAAAAAAATCTTCTTATAAAAGTCGAAAAAATGGAATAAGTTATTTTCTCGGTTTTTTAATGTAGCGAAACGAAACATCGACGGAGGTAATTGATTTCGAACGGATGTGAAATGATAAAATTAACCATCTGATAATATAAGAGATAAGATTACTCTTCATTTTTTCTTGTTTTTTAATTTTCTCAGTCTTCCAAGGGAAAACTTTTTTTTGATGAATCACAGAATTGGAGTATATTTTATACAGGTACCTACCTATACCTACCCATTATAATTATTCACCACATATTAAATATACCTTTTTAAAAAACACCGAGTGAACCTTTTACGCATAAAAAAATTATCAGTAGGCGTAGAATCAATATTTTACAATAAATGATGTAAAAAGAAGATGAATTAAAAGCACATATAAGTTGGGAATCGTGAGAATGCAACGAATACTTACAAGCAATGGCACGCGCTAATTTCAATGTTCTTCCCCTCAAAGTTTTCATAATAACGGGTCGTACCTACAGGAAAGCTTTTAAAGGAATTTTCCAACAACCAACCAGCAAAAAGCTCATTCATTGAATAATAGAGAATCATAATATGACCTTTGTGCAGATTTTTTGTATACTTTTAATGCTGCAAATATGAATTTCTGCTGTCTGTTCAAAAATAGCTCAGGTACGAAATGAATCTATGTAGTATTTGGAGGTGAAAGAGAGACAAGTTTTTTGAATTTGTCAATTTGATAAAGAATTTAATTTTGAAATGAAGAGGTATGTTTACTTCAAAAGACATTTCTAAAAAATTAGATATCGAGTTACGACTCCTTTGGAGAGGGGTACGAATGATAACCTTCTAGACATTAATCACAAAATAGTACAAGTCGACCTTGTTTGAATGTTATATTTGTAAACACGATATTTGAGTGCATCATTCCTACTCCCACGGTGACCATATTGCACTTGCGCATTGCACATTTTATGTATGGGTAAACCATCAAATAAATCAGTTTTTTTCCTTGGGTCTCCTCGTTTCTCCAGTAGGTAGTCTTAGCGCCACAAATAAACCAAACTTTGTGCACTGTACACTATATAGTTGTAACATCAGTATTCAACAGGACGGCCGATTTACTCTGAAGCATTCGTCTTTATTTTGGGGCGGTAGCTATCATAAATCTTCGAACCGTCTTTTTTTTTCTCCTATTCACAAAGATACGTGTAAATCTTACATTTGTGTGAGTAATGAACGACCCTTTGATGTTATGACCCCCTTTATAACGAAGCTCTTGAAAAAAAATTATATTTACTAGCATCGAGTATGCCAGACTAAAAGATTTTCGCATTTTCTTCTCTTCAGTGTCTGTCTCGTCGTTTTTTTCTCTACCAAAGATAATGTCACACCTGTTGCACTTTTACGTCGAGTATAGCTTTGTACGAGTAATTTTAATCTCAACACAAGATTTTTTATTCATCGAGATAGAAAAAAGAAAAACAAAACAAAGAAAAATTTATAATTTTTCAAAACCGGTTGCAACGTCCTTCTTAATATGATACCGTATTTAATAAATAATAACGATAAATCAAAAATTCACGTAATAAACCTGTCCAGCTGCCATTTCATATTCGTGATATCGGAGCTGGAGATATGCCCTGCAGCAGGGTCACAGATGGTAGGTGTTCTCTGGACGATATATTTGGTCTGTGATTGTTTAAAACTTTTTCTGCTCTTTTCTGTGTAGTGCCTGTCTACTTTGGACTTTCTTATATGTATATGTAGAAAGTAAAAAATACAAAAATTGCATCCAGACGTCGAGCGAAATGAGACTTTTCATAGTAGCCACAAAAAATTTTGTGAAATCAATTTTTCTGTAAAATTGTATATGGAACCCCCTTCGAATGCATCGAAAAAGTGTTACTTAAATATTTTCAGTTTTCATAGTTGAATCATCGAATATTGTACGAACGTGTCATTTGAGTGGAAAAGGAAGAAGAAGAAAAAAAAATTCGCAAAAAATATTCTATATCGAATTTTCTCAAGTTTTATTCAAAGCATTTTGTTTTCTAACTTACAGTGCTGCTTTCAAAAGTAAATTTATTGAGCGATTTACAATATACTTGCTCACTAGACTAGGTATAATGTTTTTTTTTTTCTTTCAGGTAAGTTTGATTGATTACATAATTCTGGATTTCATGCATCAGGTCTGGTTCACTTTTCAGCATTATTGGTATGTCCGTTTGATTTTCATAAAAAATATCCAATAAATTATTACTCGACAAAGTTAAAGTCAAATAAAAATAAAAATTTAAATCACTTGGAATGCCTCGATTGTGAAGGTTTATCACTTCGTGAACAAGAAAATTTATTCTTGAAAATCGACCGAAAAAATTTATTTATTTACTTACTTCGGGTATAGTTATAATTATTCAACTGTTATTTTGTTTGCTATACTATTATCATTCTTAATCTCAACAGTTTGGGCTGGTAATTAGTCTACTTTGACCACTGAGGGACGTTCATAAGTGCATAAATGTACTTACATAGCTCTGTAGAGATCTGTATTTGAAGCAAATTCCTGCAGTTTTGTATTTTTATAATAAGTACCCTTATATTATATCTAATGGTTGATATTGACTATCCAAACCCCTAAATCTACTCTTTCTCTCACTTGGGAAATGTTGAGTGATCCAAAAGATAATTTTAAGGCTTTGCTTCGTGCACAAATCTCAAATAATACATAAGTTGGTCAATGCCATCGAAAATTTTAGTTTATCACTTTTACTTGAATTATGCTGAAATTTGAATTGTAAATAAGTTTAAGGAGTTCCTTACTGATCGGCTATGCATGCCAATTGCCAAGACCACCAACTTTGTTCGAAACGTGTTTTCAATTTGACGAACGTACAGGCTTAACACGTTGCTTAGCAACTTCAAAATGTCAACCATATTCTCTCCAAGTACCAACAAATCGCCTGCGCACTGTAACTGGTATATAAATCCACCAATGTCCGAAACGTAGGAACGTTCGTGTTACGAAGGGTACATATTTTATCATTGCACAGCACAGTAAAAACTGAAAGTCATTGTTTCGAATAATTATGGAAAATGTGGCCAGAAAGTGTAGATAATTAGCAGGAACGTGTAAGGTTTTGGTCTTCTGGAGGATTTTGGAAGGGGGTTCACTTTTTACATCCTTACCGATTCTTTGACTTCGCTTCGTTGTAAAAAAAAAAAAAAAAAAAAAAGTTAAATACCTAATACCCGCACCTCTTCATACCGCATATAAACAGAATTTAGAAGGAATCAAATGGCTCACACTAATTGACGGAGGAAAACCTCCCTAAAATTTTTTTGGAAAAATGTAGTGGTTGAAATAAGTCATTCATTTTTGTTATACATTTACATAATATATTCAAAAATTTCTCTGACCTTTTTTTCTTCATGTGGTTCTGGCAAAATTTCGAACTCGAGTACCTTATACTTTTATTATGTCAGTGATTAAAATCAAATCAACCTTTACCCCGTGTAGATCGGCTTTCAGGATGGTAGGCTATTCAGAAAAAAAAAGAAACCGATTGTATCAGTTTAAAATTATAAATGGTTACGGAAGCCATTAATAAGTGGATACTCTCCATATTAATTGGCAAAAAAAGAAAAAAAAGGAAAAAAATTAGGTAAGACTTATATTTTAATAAAATAATTTGCATATAATTATATAATCAGACCAAATTAGTTTTCTTGTCTGTCTAGTCTACTTTGTGCAAGTTTTCCATTCTGTTCGTCTAATGCGGTGAAAAATGGTTGCATCTGCAGTGTCTTGCGGTAAGTTTCAGTTGAGCTTATGCAGTGGGGTTAAATAGATTATGTCAAATCATCCTAATTAAAAAATATTAAAAATTCCCTCAACTACCACCACAATATAGGTATACGATAACGTGAGGTCATTACCAGTATAAGTGTTGTAGTCTATAATAGATAACTATCGCTAAATTCTAATTGAATCCGAATGTTTTAACTTTAAGTGAATATCGAGAAAATAAAATATATTCTTGAAGTAGGTAGGTAATGTATTGCTAAATGTGATAGTTGTAAATTATGTACTTTATTCCTCGAAACAGCTTCTAATGAGGGAAAAAATTGTAGAAAATTTTACTATCGATTTCATTTCGAGCAAGTTTTAACTTCAACATTTAAAATGCTACATTCTATTATGAGCTATAGGAGCTATCTACTATTTCTCTTATCGCGAAACGAAAATCTCACGTTGTTATATCCATTAATGCCGATAAAAATTCGTCCCAGTTTGACCACATGAACTGGATTTTACGAGGCCTTAAAAAGAATAATCTTACAATTTGGGAGAGTCAATGTTTGGGTTTTTAACGAGGCTAATAGAAAATTTCATGGTGCAAATCGCGCAGCTCTTTATCTTTAAAACTGTTAGAAATATCGCAGTTTAAAGTTGGGATATTGAATAGAAGCTTATAAAATTTAGATTACACAATTACGATTACCAAAAATTTTGGCGGAGTCTCTGAGTGTTTCCCATTGCAATTGCCATCGACTATTTTAATGCAACCTGCGAGGACTTGAATCAGTAGTGAGACCAGAATTTCACCGAGGTAAAGACGAAATAGGTTATGATAATAGGGCTACATACTGTTTTGGCAATTTTTTCCTCTTCTACTATGGAAGAAAGCCAAATTTCAGTTGACAAATTCGGCAGTTTACCCCTTACTATATCTCATCTGCCAGTGTTTTGAATCACAAACGTTGAAGTTTTGTTTGAAAAAAGTTATTGGTAATTGAAGAAGAAGTAGCGAAAAAATAAATTTATTCAGTAAAACATTGCACCTCGAATCCTCATCTGTACGTTGTCTAATTCATTTTAGAGCCTCGACATTTTCTGAGAGAATACTATACGTACATATATGTAGATGGAAGATACTGGTAGCTCACCATCTGAGTGTTTCTATCTGAACATCTGGTAAAGATTCTTCGAACCTTTTCATTCAAAAAAGATATTCGATGGTCTGGCTACTTTGTTAAACTGCAAATTAGTAATACTAGTAACAATCCCCCTTTTTCTTAACATTCGTCACCAAACGGATTCATTCCAAGTAAAAAAAAGAAAAGAAAAGAAAAAAACGCTACAAGAACCGCCTTTCATTCTATCATGCTCGAATGAGTAGAGGAAAAAAAATGAGCATTTAATGTCTAAGAAGTCGAATTAAAACAATGGAACGATCCAATAAATAATGTCTTCGCATATATGCGCTACTATTTTGGCAGTTAATGAAAGAAGAACTATTTTTAATGTAATTTTTTCTATTCTCATTTTCCCTGTCTTTTCTTAAAACTGAAATGATGCGGACTAACTGTGTGACTGAAGCATTTGGCTATTAAAAAGATTTACAGGTTTGTTATATGGCATAGCACAACAGTGTAACTTCGTTTTGTGACATACTACTGCTGCTGTCTTGATTTATGGCCTGATTTTGTGAAACGTTTAAAGGATCCAAAATAATTCCTACCGGTACTCATTTTTTTCGTCTTCTTTTTTCGAATCACAAAAAATTAGTCCACCAACTTCCAAAGTCATATTGCTTCAGAAGAATAGAAGTTTTACTTGCAGAAAAATTTAATTAAATCCGTGACCGACAACCAGAAATATCCAAATCCAAAATCGTAGTTTTGAGAAAAACGTAGTTTTAATTTTCAAACTATACATCCTTTTCCTTTGATTTAAGTACCTACTTCTGGTTTTTATCATTCGAGAATAATAAGTTGTTACTGTATTTTGAAACATCGCGAGTTCACGATATAAATATGAAGGTAATCAAAATTTCGCTAAATCCCTAAATTTGGACTAGGATCCCACAAATACTTTTTTTTTTCAACTTAATTGTGATATCCGTAAAGTACATCAAAAAGTATGAGTAGGCCTAACATATAATTATTTTGAAGTGAGGAAACTCTGACAGCATTTTGGAAAAACTGGTAATCTGAGTATAAGATTACATGTCGTGGTAATATAACTGGTAAAAATTTCAGTGGAATCGAATATAGATGCAATTTTTCGCTAAAACAGAAGTTTTCGCGAAGTAAAAATATTTTCGTCGTAATAATTTTACAGAATTTTTTTGGTTTTGAAAATTTATTTTAAAATAATTTAAAGACAAAAATTCTATCATAAATGCGAGCAAAAATCGCAAAATATTTTAAAATTGGCTCAAGTATTTTTTTCGTGATCTGCGGAAGATTTTTTGCGCCATTGACTCGAGAGACTTCAGATAAAACGCGTATATAAGGTCTACAAGTTTTCAAGTAAATTTATGTAGAGATTAATATAGGTACTTCACTAGACGTTCGGTTAGCTTTAATTTGAAGTAAAATAATTATTAATCGTATGCTTAGATTTTCGTTGAAGGTGAATTTTTTTCCAAAATTTTACTTATTTAGATGATGTATTTGTATATCTAAATTGGGTCCTTAAGGTTGTTTTCACCTTTCATATCGGCCAGGGCTATACTATGGTTCCCTTTTCCTGATAAAGTATATCTTATGACTTTATAACTTATGCGGCATTGAAGTTTTTCCAACTTAGCCTTCCATCGATCCGAGTCAAATATTTTCAAACACGCATAGTAAAATTCGATTAGATTAGCAGAAAACCTCGGAGATAAATATAGAAACGCATTCCCATATCTATAAAAGAGATTGTCTAGAGTCAATCACGTAATTCAGGTGCTTATAGCTATCATAACTTTTTTTTTCAACAGTTATTTACACACCATTAGAACCTAAGTACTCGGCATTCTATAACGTATGTAAAATATCTGTTCGACTCCCCATTTAAAAAAAAATTTCTAGTGCCGTGCTGCCTGTAAACTGCAGCTGTAAGCCGCACGTCATCATGCACCCTACATATTTACGCACAAATATTGGTCTACCTAACAGATGAAGAAAAAAAAGTAAAACTATTCTTTCATTTTCCACCAACATTTCTCCTTCTAATTGTACATTATGCACGCACACCATTCGAAAAAGTATGCGTTTAACCCAAAACCGTAACCATGTTGTAACTAAGGGTTGGTAGCCCAAAACCAAAAATTAACAACGATAATAGGATAGACCTAAACAACATACGTCTTTTATTTTGCCAAAATCATTTTTTCTTTCCCTCTCAATTCTTTGTTCATTTATAGCTATAATTGCCAATACTATACTATTTCCTTCATCTCTCAAAAGCTTCAATAATATACAAAGCCGCGTGATTTTCGTTCTGAATTATATTCTTATAGAGTTTTAAGGAAAAAAAACAACTTTCCAGTTTGTCAATTAAACATGGATAAACTTTGTCTTCCAGTTATACGTTCCACACATCAACCGAATAAAGAAGTGGATGCACAAAAAACCGAACATAACTTAAAAATTAAAACCATTCATCTTATATGTTGTCCTAGCAGACTACAGACGAAAGCATACCTGTATTATTTTTTTAATTTAAAGTCTGTGAAACCTCACATACAGATAGTCACGAAAAAAAAAAAAAAAAACATTTAATCGATAAGAATAAATTAACTTAGGAGGGAAAAAATGAAGAAAAATCCACGTTCCTTAATTTCGTGTAAAATCTCCGCTTTGAAAAAAAGAACATCTTCAACGACACAAGATGCTAGAAAGAGAAAATATACTCGCATTTTCATTGTTGACTAGCCCGTGTTTGTTGTTTATAAAATCGTGGTATAGATATGGTATGAGTACCACAAGTCAATAAATAACCTGAACTGAGAATCTGTGAAAGGGGAAGCTACCAAAGATATATTCGTGATATATGAGAGTTTAATAGTTGGTCGGAAATGTTGGTGGAGTGAGAAAGATGGCGAGAGAAAAAAATGAATGAAAGAAAGAGACAAAGAAAGAGGCGCTGAGGGAACATTTATACCCGTAATGCTAATGGAAACATTATTTTTGTTTATGGCCGTAACGATGTATTAATGTGTTATACAATCGTTAATTGAAATTTTGCAATCATTAATCCTTCCTCGTTTTCCTTTTTTTTTCCATTTGTACCTCATTTTTGATGGGCTCCTTTGCAAAGGAGAAAACTGTTGCATTCGAACAGCAAAACGCATTTTAAAGGGAATTTTTCTTATTGCCTCGTATACAGGTATAAGAAGGTCCTAGAATAGCTAAATCACTTGCGTTTACACCTGATGATACACCAATTTTTTTTTAAATATCAGAATGGTCCTTCACCGACAACAAAGTGAATAATTGCTCAATGAAAACAACAGCTACGATTGTAGACGTGGCTAGTACATAGTATCCTAACGGGTTCTTTGGCGTTGCCGGATGTAGCGAGTTCATCTTAAGAGTGCATAGTGCTTGTTTTAAGAAAATTAAGATTCATTGTTACACCATACCACGTTGAGAATATTAAAAATCAGATTATCATCAATACACCTTCGGTGCACACAACGAAATTCAACCCAAACCACAATTCAGAAGTAAGGAATAGGCGCTTATTTAATTTAATATTACGAAGCCTATTTGTAGAAAAAGGAAGTTCAGTCACATTAGCAAATTTGCCTTTATCAAATTTATACCATTGCGTTGTTGGAAATTAAAATTATTACCAACGTGTTTTGGCCGAATAGTACAATAATTTATTTTCCCTAGCTGGCAACACTGCCAAGATAAAGGGCGAATCCAGATTCAGCTTAACTCTTGTTGTTGCTGTTTTCTTTCTTTCATACACTCGTACTTCTCCTCATTCTTTATTATTTCCTTTCTTGTCATCATTATCATCATTCTTTGGAGAACAATAGTGTTTACTGGTACCACTCTGTGACTGGCACTCGACTCACGTGCATTTTCAAGTTTCTTTTCTTACTCTGTTCGCATTTCGCAATCAGTCAAGTCAGTTCTCTTCCAACCGCGGGTGGAGTAACATCAAAATTTCACCTCGTCAACTTTTGTTGTTTTTTTTGTGCAGGTATTTTTCAACTATGTTAATTAGAATTGTGCAATTTTTATTTAAAATAGTGTTCTTCCTTTATTTTTATTTTCTGAATTTCAATTTCGTAGGTAATTGATTTTCCAATGAAATTCCTTTCTTAAATTTTCTAAACAGTCGTGATAGTTCTTATTTTTACTTTATCCCTACTATATAGATTGATTTTCTTTTGTTCCAGTGCCACGTACGTTTCATCCTATACTTCTACTACTATATGTGATTGATAGAAAACCAATAAGGTAGTATCCTTAATTTTATTATAATAGGTAGGCAGCGGCAATATTACAAATGAATATTTCGTTGTAGTTTATACTAGTTTTTGTATAAAGGCGAGACTTCCTTTTTCTTTAAATGCTTTACATTTGTCTATTTCAATCAGTGTAGGTCCATTTTTTTAGGTACGATTTTAAAATATGCAAATGAATATCTTCTTGAAATTTTTATATTACTGAACAAATGAATCATACTTGACATAATTGTTATGCCATAATTTTTGTATCAAGTCAATAATTCTATGAATACTACATTCATTGTGCGCAATTCATACACGAATTTTAAAACTTATATAATAAGTGTAAAGAATTATTCCATTTTATTGACATTTAACGCGAGTCGAGTCCGATTTTAATTTTAAAATCTTTACATTCTCTGCGTCAAAAAACAGGGGTGAATAGACATTATTATGTAGAATATGTCGCGTATGGTACAGTGGCGTGCTAAGGGTATTGTGAGGCCTCAGCATGCTTTTATTTTGGGGCCCCTATTTTGCCCAAATTTTGCATATTTCAAGGAAAGTTTTCTATTTTTCCTAAAAAATGACTGAAAATTGTGAGATGAAATTTTGGGCCCTCAGCATGTTGCTGAGTGAAAGTGAACTTAGCACGCCACTGGTATGGTATACGTATAAGCGCAGAACTTTTTATGTTATAGGCCGAAATACTGCAAAAAATCTTATTTTGGTCAATTTCCGTATTGCTACCATTTTCTACAAGAAAAAAAGTCGACAATACTAAAGATGGAAAACAAATTCAAATTTTACTCTGCTCCAAATATCATGACCGATGACAAATCTTGTAAAGTTTCCCACATTATAATGAATCACATTTATTAAATGCAGTAAGATATTGCAACGGCCAGCAAAAAATTGTGATGAGTCAAATCCATTCGAACAACCCAACATCATATTTTTTTAATATTTACTCCAATCTCTACTTACAACTCGAAAAATTCATTTTATAAAATAATGAAGGTTTTGATTTTAACTTTGAAATGTTAACAACATTTAAAATCCGATGAGTGTGTAAGCCACTGACAGGAAAATGATGGTTGATCAATAAAATAGGCAGGTATAGCACCTATTATATCGTTCGATGCGGAGTAAGAACCTTTCAAAATAGAATTATTTATTAGATATTTACCTACTTCGGTAAAATGAGTTTTTGTCGAGTTTATCAAATTATATACCATTCTAGATAACTTATAGATATAGATAAAACGAAAAAGCTCAGTATAAGAAGAGAACTTTGTGTAACCGACCCTAAAATTCGAAGAAAAACTGATCGATAACGAACTAATTATAAACAAGTAATTTGTAAAAATTATACCAGGACACGAATACGTTACTTTTTATTGGGTAATAAAATATAAAATAATGTTAGAAGAATTTTTTGCCACATTTAACTCGCGTAAATTTAATGCCAAATTTATCGAATGTGCACTTTGGTGCCACTCATTATTGTAACTTGTGTATATTTATCAGCGGATTCAGCTTTCTCAAACCAGTTTTATCTTGGAAAAAATTGTAAGACTGGCGTTGAATTTTTCTTCAGTTCCCAATATAATGCTTTTAAAATTAAATTTTTAATTGGATAGTTGACTATTGAGAAGGTAGAATGATTCAGTCGTAGGTTTCGGGTGCACTGAAAAAAATTTGGTCAACTTGGTAATTTTTTTCAATTTGAATGGGAATACACGAGCAAAAACTATTACAAAATTGGTAAAATATATTATTTAAGATAGTAAAAAAACCTACAGATAGTTATTAAGAATGTACTACAAATAAGTAATTTTCACAACTGTGTTGAGAAAAGTTACTCGGGATCCCATTTAAAAGGACTTACTCTCCACACTAAATTTCAATAAAATGATAATAAGTTTTTCGCAATTACATATTAATTTCAATTCAGACGAACTTACAACCAGTGAATCTACATATAAGTAACATTCATATAGAATTATTAAACTTGATGCAATAATTGTGACAGAACGTAATGTTTAATGCAAGCCTTAAAGGGAAAGGTGACTGTTATGTTCCTAAATCATATTAGGTATATTCGTATCAATATCCACATTTCAAGGAACCTACAGCGCTCTCACAAAATATTTTCTAAATGTGCTTTTATTCGACTAACTGTATTTTTTAACAGTTTTTATTAATGATAGGTGAAAGGTTGTTTTTTTTGTTTTTTTTTTCTTATTTACCAGGATGGCCTTTGTAGAGAAGGCTGCAGTTAACGAGTCTATTAAGCAAATAATGTGAGGCTTTGCTTGATGCAAATTGTGGAAATTTTAATTTTAAAGTGATCGAAAGAGTCACAATTAGTTTTCCCAGGAAGGAGTTTAGGGTAGACTAGCCAAACGGATGAAGCTAAAAATTGATATGTAACTGAAGTCATTCCTCAACTGGGTATATTTTTACCAACTCTGTATCTATGTACATATATTTATCTGATCATAATTTAATTATATCAAAATCCAACTCGTCATGCATAACGTAGACCCGGCCCTTCTTTTATGGAATCAAGAGTCAATAAATTATCATGAAACCAGCTGCACCTAAGAGCGCTGAAAATTTCTGCTCATATTTACCTCACATTGATTTTTGACCGAATATAGCTGCGGAGAAAACAAACAAAAACAAAACTAGCGCTTATATTGAACTAAAATTCAAGAAATATGTTTCAAAACCCATAAGACCTTCCGTATTTATTCTAATACGAGTACAAAGAAATTAGTGGCTAATTAAATCAGTCTCGAATTTTATGTGCACTATACACACGCAGAGAAATAACTCAAGAATCTTGTATACCGGCACCTTTTATGCACCTTCTTCTCTTTATCACAGAAAAATAATCATTTAACATGCTTGTAAATTACCTGTATAGGTAAAGTATAGTGTAAACGTGGATTTACAGTCGATATATGAGTGCGGAGAGAACTGGTTTTTGGTTTATTTATGTACTTTCTTATTTATTTGGTCGGGTGCTACATTTATTATGCGTTTAAATAGCTTTTCAACGGATTTTAAAAACTGATTTGTCTCCTAAAATTTTTCGTTTTTAAATTTATTGTTTTTTCTGTTGCTATCTCGGTCACTCTGCCCTTTTCTCTCACTCACTCGTTTTTGGCATCGACTAAATGTATGCAATCAGCCATTTTGACTTTCAGAAAATCTACCTATACTGCCTTATTATTCGAACAGTATACCGCTTCGATTTAAATCGTGTTTTTCTCATTTTTTACACGGATTGGCCATTTTGGAGGAGATATAGATATAGGTACTCAGTGGACAAACATGGTTGCTTCAGTTCCGATACCTCCTATAGAAATTTTTCGAATTATCTCGTTATTTTTTTCCACGTCTGATTTGGCGTGATCGATGTTAGACCAGTGATGACGAAAAAAGACGAGGAAAAGAAGAGACTGTTGGGAAAATTAACTTTTTCCATGCTACCACCATATTTACTCTCTTATTTTATGGGTTATAGCTTTCCCAAGATAAAAAGCAATAATGCGATCTATCAAACTATACGATCTAAATATAATCTGAAATTGTTATTTGTTGAAACAATTCAAAACGCTTAAAAAAGAATCTGCAAAATTCGAAATTTCCATGTATTTCATAAAACAACAGTCAGTTTTTGAAGCCTCATTCTCATTCACGATGAATATTTTCCTTCATTTCTTCGAGGCTCTTTACAAATACAAGATTCTTTTCAGAAAATTTTCGTTTTTTAAACTGTAGATATTTTATATTATTTAATTCGGTCTTAAGCTCTTCTATAAAATTGAAAGTATTTTTTTAAAATTTGTCCATTTTTATTTGGCTGCGAGCTGAACCAAAAATACTCGTTCAACTCTTTAAGTCTTATAAGAGCGATGAGCCGAATTAGCTCTTCATCTTATTGCAAGCCAGACTTATTATATAGCTAAGCTCAGAACCAGCTTGAAGCGTGAAGACCCTGGCTCAGCTGCTAAATTCGGTGGATGGGAGGCTGAGAGCAGGGGCTCAATTTTAATGGGGTCAAAATATCTCGCACTCGACTTTTAAAAATTAACTCGAGCCAAACAAAATCTCCATTTCCTTCGATCTTCATTGAAAAACTATAAGATTAGTATAGGTAAGATACTATTTTTGATTCATGTACAGGACTCTCGTTGTTAATTGAAACTTTTTCTTATTACACACTCGCCATAATATGATTGACATCTCACTCGAAATTCGGTTTTGGGTGACTGGAAAACGATTTGGTATTACGAAACCCTTTTATCCTCCTCAAAAAGTGCTCTTGCAGTTCACCCATTATTCCTGATCCTATACGTCGTCTCGTTTTAAAAGGAAGCTTTACAACATTTCGGTTTTCTAAAACAGCTTGTAATAAAAATATGATGAAATCCATTAAGATTACCGCAGGTATGGCATAGGTATAATATCCAAGCCACATTTTTCTGAGTTGAAAATTAGACCACTAGAAAAACATCTTTACGTGAATAACATATAAAAAACATACCTAATTTTTTGATCTATGCGTCCTTCAAAGATTTGTTTTTTTCTTATTCTTTCTTGAGACATTACAATGTACGTGTTAATCACGAATTTTGGCACCGCTCCCAGCGTGCGAGGAATTCCTACAATATTTTAAATTTCATCTTTCGTATATTATGTCGTACGGATAACATGCAACGTGTATAAATAATATTCGACGCTGAAGGGAATTACATTGTGGGGGACGGTATGCTAATGTCTAGTCAAAAGCTGACAAGGAACAGGTTAAAGCTGTCGTTTCTTAGTCGATGTGCTTAAGACCGAATGAGAAACGTTCCATCTCTCGATTCAATCTCGTGGTTGTAAAAGCTAATTGTAAGATACGAGCGACCGAAACAGTATTTTAAATAATATACAGTACCTACCTATATTTCTCCAAAATATAGAAAAATTTTTCTGCTGCATTAGTCCAATAGGTACTAGAAACACAAATTTTAAGGAAAAAATTTTAATTAATAAATTTGCACTGTAAAAATTTTTTCCCCGCTTCAAGTTTTGAATTTTATAATTTTAAACATATTATATAATATCAGTCGGGTATAGGTGGATATTTCAATTATATTTCATTCACCTACCAAAATTCGTCTTGTACCTACCTATTTGAATATTTCATATCTATTTCATAAGAAGTATATGATCAAAACCAACAAATAGCAAAATGAATTTTTATAAAAACATAAGAATTAATTACTAAGTCATTAAAATGTCCAAATAATTTTTCAAAATCAATTTTTAGTATGAACCATCAGAAATTTTTGATTTATCACAAACCGAAAAATAGGCTGTATCATTAATTTAACTTATTTTTAGTCACTTATAACTATAATTGCGCAGACAAAGAATTCCTTAATTTTTCTTAGCTATTGCCCATGTGCAGCGGTTGAGGATTGTCGAATCTTATTGTTCCAAATTACCTGAACCAAATCTTTACAGATGAAACCTGTCCAAGTCCAAAATCTGCCGAGTCCCAAAAATATTATTGCCACAATTTTTCGAGTTCGACTGATGTTTTAGTACACATGCTAATGCTAAATCAGCCAAAAAAATTGGTGGTAATTTTTTATCACTTAAATTAGTAGGTTCTTTGGACTAAGGCCAGCGATATCTATACTTATGCAGAAAAAAATTTCAGTAGATAGTTTTCTCCATTGTGGATGGAAAACAGATAATTCAAGATGTATCGAAGAAATTACTACAATAGTGGTGAAACATATAGCTATTATCTAAGATAGCGCGAAGTATGAGGGTATGCGCGGTATGTACGAGTATCTCCTACAAACAGTGAGAATATCTACAATAAATCTTAAATTGTACCCATTCTTCTATCCAAAATAATGAAAATTACTACTCATTTCTTTCCATGCAATGTTTATTATAATCTTCTCGATATAATTTGTGTAGAGATTTGCTATATTTTTTGGTACGCTACCTAAGACTACTATATTTCCTGTCAGCTATTTAAAAAAATCTGAGACTGGTTGAATTACTTTCATCTACGAGTAGAGATGAAACATGGCTTAATTCTGCGACGAAAAAATTACCGTTTGAATTATAGACCAACAGGTGAACAGGAGAAGGCCACCAACACAGAATCCATATCAGTACTGTACCAATTACTATTAATGAGTCACTTTAATCGACTGGAGGCCTACACCTTCCTGCGCTTCTCCCTGTTTTTAAATGCTCGTAAATTGTAATTTATATGCACCCTGTTGATGTAAAACGCGACGACATACACACAAAAAAAATTCTAATACGATAAAAGATATTAGCGAGTGACCTGGATGCTTATAAAGCATCCCACATTACACTTTTAAGAAAGCCCATTTGTCTACAAAACGGTCACATTTAACGATTATAAACATGGTCGCCGACGATTTATATACATTTTTCCTCAAGAAGAAGAAAAAATTAACGTCCCTCAGTTAAACGATTAATTACGCGGCGAATGTAATAAATTTATATTTATTGACCATTATACTCGTATTCGGTTAAAAACAAACATAAATAATTTTTTTTTCTATTTACCTTAAGTTTTTTTTTTGTTTTTGTTTTTGTTTTGTTTTTTTTTGCTTTCTAATATCAGTGCCGGTGCACGATTATGGAGCTATAAAGAATTGCGGTTGACCAAAACATTTAAAAGCACAACGCACACACAATCTCAATGAAATCTACATTTGAAAAAATGATTCTTAGTCAAACTGATTGTAGATATTACAGCCAGTAGTCCTTTACAGCCAAAAGGTAGGGAAAACACGTTTTGCCACCGTCCACTCAAATATATTACGAAATGTCGAATTATTGTCTGCTCCGCTATACCATAGCCATGTACATATTTTATATTCAAAGAAAATTCCAGTTACTGAAAAAATTTGTTGTTTCTTTCTGTTTTTTACGAATGTTTTTACCGCTGCTATTCAAAATGTCTGCGAGGGAAAACCAGAATTCGATGGTATTTTCATTTTATAAATGGCCATAGTCTGGGATGAGCTCGTGTAGCTTTGCAACTGCCTGGTACGACTGCCTACTTTAAAACGAAATGGTTCCTGCGGAGTTGAAAACACCTTTTCTAAACTATACTCATTGCGAGAAAATTTTTACAGAAGCCGTTTTTTCAACTTCGAAGCATTATAGCACCTTCGGTTTTAAATGCAGGCAAAAATTCTCGAGAACCATTTTGATTCGTCTAAATACTATATTCTCTCCGAAATCATAAATCATGATCTGTATAACGACGACGATCCTATCCTGGTTTAGTCCTTGAGCTTGAACACCCTCTTTCAATCGTCCATAAAAGAATTCAAACTATAAAATGTATAAATGAAAAGATGAGTGCAAAGGGTGGTAAATATCTGAACTAAAATCGTAAGAAAATTCTGACAGAGTCGAAAAATTTTTTGTCAGAACGATTATTTTATAATTGAGAATTTTAAATATGTTTTTTGGATTATACTCGTACTAATATCTTTAAACGTCACTATTGATGAGTATCTTAATTAATGAATTTGAAATTTTTTTTAGGTTCCTCTGGTACCAAAAATGAAGTAGGTAAGTAGGTACTTGCACTTAAAAAAAGGAAATACTTTTAAGGTTGGTGGTTCGTTTGGAGATATTTGTAGATAGAAATACGCGCTGGATACCAGCGAGTGTATCGCATTATTCTGCCATTGGTGTTTATTGATGATTCTATAAATGCATTTCGTTTTTGGGAAAATAAAATACGGAAGACTGGCAATTTTCTAGCGGTGGTGGTTTATAGTTAACTTGTACACTTGTAATGGTAAACTATATTATAAATTTTTGAGATTTTCATTGCACTTATTGAACATAGAGTCCGAATCCGAAGTTAGACCATACCTATTTATTCGCTGAAATCTATAATTCTATTCGGCTATTTTTATTCGCCCATAGTGTGGAGTGTGGAGCACAACTCTTCCTCACCCAGCAGTTGATAGGTAAAATTTGTATAGGAAATGCGTTCAATTTCCTGTTTATATAGCCACTCTTGTTTACAAAAGTGTAGCCTATACTCGTATGGGTAGAGGATTGTGAAGCAAAAAAATTCCGTATAATGAAAAAATGGGGAAAAAACAAGCGACCGAAGGCATTACTTTCTATACTTGATTAGAAAATGGAATACAATGTCAGTTATAGTATTTTGAAAATGGCCATATTTCCTTTCTCGTACAATATCCCACAAATGGTCGGTAATTGGAGATGACTTGACACGTTCTGACATTTACCGCACTCGCTGTCCTGCCTCCCGTCATCTCAACTTGACGGCGGCGTCTCCCTTTTTTTCTCTGTTTCACTCGTTTCTTCCCTACTTTTTCCCTCCAAAATACCAATTGCGAAACTGAAATGACAACCCTTCCAAACAATTATTCCGACGTTCGCCAGCCATCTTTTAAAATACTGCGTAATTATTTATTTGAAAAACCGAAAGCGAAAATCGCCATCAAAAGACGATTGGTCGGAAGTACTCGTAGGAACGCATGTACTCGTACATACAGTACATATATTACGCGTGAATTAAATGGAAAAAGGTGCTTTAAGGTGTGTAAGAAAATTAAGGTCGGAGTGTGGGGTATAAGGGTGCGCTAAGAAGACTTTTCATTCGGAAATTCAGTTACATAGAAGAAAAAGTTGTAATAAATTAATACACGATAAAGAAACTTCGGTTGTGCTTGTATAATTTGAGGAATACATGTATAGTCATCATACACTGAAAAAAAATTGATAGTATCAACCTATAAACAGAATGGTAACTTTTCTCATCACAGTTGTGAAAATTAGCTACTATTTATCGATGTAAATATTCAAATATTTGTTGTACTTTTTACTAACCTAGAAAACATATTATTTTACTATTTTTGTGGTAATTTCTGCTACAAATCTTAAATCGTCCCGGTTTTCCTATCCAAACTGTAAAAATTACCTACTATTAAAATTTTTCTCATTTTAAAAATTCACTGTAAAGAATGCTATAGAAACACAGTCAAAATGAGTCTCGAGTGAGCTTTTCATATAATAAATATTCGCTACATTGCGGAATAATACGTTGGAGTAGGGATTCAAAAATTTCCACAATGCCTCGATACATCCGCAAGATAAAGTAAAAATAAGCAGGTTTTCAAGGAAAAACCTGCTAAAAAAAAAATAACTACGTAAGTATGTAGAGTCGAATTTTTTACATGTAAGCCAAATTTCAAGTCGATCAAACAATCTGAAAGCGAGTACAGATCGTCGGTGCAAAACCTTAATGAAATTGGCCTGCGGAAAAAAGACTCTTAAGAGACGTAATCGCTGATAGTTCGATCGACTTGGGGATATATATAATATGTAATAAACTCTACTCTACACACTTATGTAGTTAGTTTAAAATTTTTGTTTTACTTTTTCTTGCGAATACATCGAATCAGTGCAGAAATTTTTGAATCAGCCTTAGATTTAAAAAAAAAAAGTTTACAGCTCTAAACTGTAGTTTTGGTCCAACCTTTCGGACGTATGCCTTCTTGATCCGTATTGATATCGCAATAGTTTCATTTTAATCCCCCTTGGTGACAAGTAAATGGTTGTACAGAATTTTCCTTCTCTATAATACGACCCTATGGGCAAAATATTTTGAAAACGGATCCGTTTTATTCCGGGTTATAATCCGTTTCTGGATTATAACCCGGAATTTTCCTGTTTTCCGGCTTCTAAAACGGATTTCGAACGGATTGTAATCAGTCTTGCCGGAAATGAGTCCGGATTATTTTCCGTGAGGGCTGTTTTATGATATTTGTTGGCCCGGGTTATAATCCGTGAAACCGTTTTACAAACGGATTTAGAAAAATTGCCTAAAAATTATCACCGATTATAATCAGGAAATCCGTTTTACAAACGGATTTGGAAAAATAATCAAGATGACAAAAATAAGTGCAAATTTTCAGATCCGATGATCGAAAATAAAAACGGACTGACAACGGATAAAATTCTCATTTTGCGGATCATTTTCTCATTTTTTGCCCATCGGGGAGTATATACTGCATAATTGACTCCATCGCATATATAACTAATTTTCATTATATAGCCTAATTACTTTTACGTAGAATGAAGATATCAATTTAAGAAATATTTTGCCTCGAAACTAAGTGAAAGAAGTCGCAATACATAAATTTTACAATTTTATTTCTTAATTAGGTGGCGCCCAATAATTATATGCGTAAGTCTCTAATATCAAATTAGTATTCTTCATTTATTGCCTTAAAATTCATTTCGATTTAAAAGTCTCATTACGTTTCGACGAAGAATTTCTCTATTTTCTTTTACCCATAAATCTCCCAGAAAATTTATGACTGTTCCACCATACTTTGCACCGTCTGTATGAATATCTACGTGAATGATTTCTCAAACCACGTTAACCAACTTTGCAAAAAACAATGATACATTTTAAAAATTTAATTCTCAGCCAGAAAAACATTTTTTTTAAAAAATAATAGTATATGTAGTTGAGAATTGAAATTCCACGTTATAACTATTTATATACTTTATACAAAACTAAAACTTCCTTGTAGGTAATGTTTAAACTGTGTTGCTTTTTAGTGACGATGACATACGAATACCAAATTGCGGTGTTATATCATTCTCCTCTCTCCTTTTATCAAAACTATTATACATACACTCGTTGGCACTAATTTTGCGAGAAAAAAAAATTGACGATCACATTGTTTTATGACTTGATATGTAACAATTATAATCTACTTTTGAAATCATCGAGCTCTTTAATTTACCTTAAATTATGAGTTAGACATTTGAGGGAGTAGCCTAGTTTCTGAAAAATGCATTAACGGGAATGAATTTTTGTCACTCAGCTATGCACCAGCTGATTATAGAAATTATCAGAATTATCGTCTCTGAGAATATCTCCAGAATGCTATTTTTGTCATGATCTCGTAAGAAAATCAAAAATCAAATTTCTGCCAAACGAGCACCTTGAGTAAATCCGACCTTTGAGAACACACTAGAGAAAATTTCAGATTAATGGGTGCATCGTCCACTCGTTGGCATTTGGGGAGGGGTTATTTAAATTGTGTTTAAATTGATATCCAATAAAATTTATTTGAATTTGAATTATTGAGCAACTAAAGTGTGGTCTATTCTTATTGTAAGTACATTTTTCCCTCAAAAAATTGAAAATAGCCTTTTCCTAAAATTCTAAATTCTAATAACTTTTTTTCTGGATACGAAGTATTAAATTGGATGTATAAATTTATTCGATCGTCTCATTTTAAATTCGCTAATTAGTATACTTTCATTTTCTATGAATATCGAGTTCGAATTTTTGGAAAATACATCCTTAAAAGCTGTATTTTTTCCAACTAGGTCACGTATCGCCGGCCAGAGTCCAAAACCTGTCAACTCCCAAAAAACCGCGCTAATTCGTTTTTTCGAAGATCTGATAAGAACGAACTACGCCTTCTTGAACATGATATTTCCAAAATCATTAGAACCTATAATAACTACGCATGCATGTTTTTTGGCTGTTTAGTTTCACGAGTGTGCTGTTGGCAGGTTTTGGACTCGAACCGACGATATTTTTATTCATATTCACCGCGTAGTTTCCAAAAATTCTGTGGGCCATTGAATTTTGTAAACATGGTCGCTAAACATGGCTATAGTTCTCAACCCCTATTTCAAATTCGCATTATAATTATGTCATTCATACTGCCAGAGCACCAATTTTAAACGTAAAGGGGTTAACCCCGAATTTCTTTCTTACTCGCACATAGACATATGTCAAATAATTACCTACTTTTCAGTTTTCAGTATGATATTATACGCCTATAACAAATATTCGTAACTCCATCGTACGAGTATTAATTACCATTATGAAGTCTATCAACCAATTCATTAACAATTCAATATTATCCGTTAAATATAATTTTTTACTCGGTTTTCGTCAAACAAATGCGGGTGGCATGCTACCTGATTGACATTTCGCAAGAGCACTGTTGTTAATCACTCCCTATATCTACCTACAGTCACTTTTTTTTCCCAGTCAATTAGAAAATCTACTTAATTAAAAGTTGAAAATTTGATGAATGTCAAATATTTTACACGCTTTTTTCTTCCATTTCTCTCATATTATGTTTTGCTCTTGGTGGTTCGAAAAATAAATCGTATTCAGTGTTGGTCGGATTTCTCTTTGGCATATTCTTCTAGCCTTCTTTACGTAAATTTATTTATTTATTTGTGTACTCGTAAAGTATACGAAGAAATTCGCGAATAAACGTCGGTGTCGTTAATAGGTAGATTCTCTTTGTGAATAGAAGTTGATAACGGCTGAGTGGACAAAATAAATGATTTTAAAGGTGGAAAATGATGCTAAATGACGAACATTTATTTTGTTCCCACTTGTGTAAAATTTAGAACACACCGAGGCAATGTACGACGCTTTGCGCATTTTTTCCTTGCCAACTTTAGACGTCGCGGTTCACAGAATCGGAAAATTTTAAAATTTTATCGTAAATCTGTCTGGAGAACAGAAAGCTATACCTACTTGCGTCAGAGGTGAATTGTCTCTTTCTTCAACTTTTGCAAACCGAAAACAATGTTAATTGCTGACAAAAAGCAGAAAGCTCGGGTCTGTATGACTAACTTGGGTCTACTAAAAAGAAGATTAGCCGCTCCTCCAAAGATATTGGGAATTTCAAGCGACAAATACGTTTTTTATGATTTCTGAGTTGAATTTTGAAGGCGGTATTATATTTTACTATTTCGTAAAAGTAATTTTTCAAATATACGAGTAAATACATCAAATCGTCGTTTTTTCTCTGTCCAAAATAGCGAATATTACGACTAAAATTTTTCCATCGCGTGCTCGCGGTCCTTTTTTTTTTTCCAAGTACGAGTATTTTATTATTCAATTATACCGGCCGTTTGACCATCAAAATTTAACTTTTTCGGAAAGAACGTTTTTGTCATCTCGTTCCTAAATACTTTTTTCAACTTTTCATATTCTATGTATAATTGAGGTTAGGAGCTGTACCTATATAAACAGTATTATGCAAGAAGCGGATTAGGGATAAGTTTAATTTTTAACATTTTTCAGGAGAAACCAAAGAAACACTTTTATGTCACTTTTTACGTGTACGTAGTATATGAACTTCAACTTGAAAGTCTATTTTCTTAACGATGATTGCGTTTTAAGACAAAATATTTTCATTTTAAATAGGGTCTGCGGTGTATGCAATCGAACCTTAGAAGAACTGAATTTTTGAAAAAATGGACTTATACCTATCCTCTTCTTGCGCAAATTATTGTTCACATTATTGTACATAATTTCAAAGCTCAATATATCTCGTCGAATACTCGACCAATTTAGTTGAAATTTATTCGGCATGTAGCCCTGACTTTTTATGAACCTTATGGTTCAAATTAGTTCAAATCTTTCGGTTTCCACACACAAATTACTCGTAATATTGGTTCCAAACTGTTTTCCATTCACTGGAATCCACCTACGTTTCAATTTTCAATGCACGTTTCCTATTTACTCACTGGTTGCATTCGCAATGTGGGTAAACTGTCAACGAGTTTCACGAGAAAGAAGAACGACATACCATCGAAAGTATGAAAGATGGGGTTGTTTGAAGTTGTGTCGTGCACACAAGCCCCGAGGCAATACACACACCAAAAGAAAAGCAACCTTCAAGCACGTACGAATTTTACTATGTATAATATACAGTGTATACGTATACATTGTAAAGTGCCTCTCTAGCTTCGTTTTCAATAAACACAATTTTGAGGTTCTTCTTCTTCTCTTTTCCATTTATAACTGTCTCAACTTTTCCATCCCCACAGTACGCCTACCAATTCCCAGTCAATTTACTGTAGTTTTTTTTTTTTTCACCTCCAGTCTTTCTCTTTCATTTTTTTCTTTTCTCTTTTCGTTGTGTTGGTGTTTTTGTCTTCCTCACACTTTTCCTTCACTTTTCAAAACACGTCGTTCTATTTCACTTATTTCGCTGTCCTGTCATTCAAAAGTTTTCCTTTTTCTTTGAGCCGCGAAAACTATTCCACGCTTCGAAAAACAACCTACTGAGTGAAGACGCGGTGCTTCGTTTATGGAATTTACATAAGTGGAATTTTTACTCGAGGCGGAAGGGGGAGAGGGGAGGCTGGAAAAGGCCAAGAAAACGTTATGGAAAAGCTGTCATACAGACGTGGAACGTATAAAGAGAAAGAGAGAATTTTTCAAGTTGCTAAATGGCGAAGGGTAAATTATTTAAATGGATGAGGGATAGCTATAATGTTATCCTGGTTGTTCATCGATGGCTTCGAATTATTGAATTTTATTACTATCTTCTACTCATCCTGAAATTTAAACATTTTAATCCGTATTAAATCTTTTTTAAATCCATTGGCTTCTGGTATGTTATACACATATTCTTACATGTAGAGTCAACCAATCACTTGGCGGAAAAATTTCCCAATTTCTTCGCACGTGAAGAACATTGAGAAATAGACGTAATGATTTTCTTGTAAAGATTTGTGACGCTCACTAATTTTTCTGTGCCCGGTTACAAATTCCTATATCTACAACTAGTTTCGTAGAGAGAAATAATATGATTTGAAAGAAAATTTTCACTATACAGCGCTAAATTTTGCCGTTTTACAGAAGATTTATTTTACCATAAAAGGCTTATCACAAAAAAATTATACTACTCGTACTTTCGATATTTTCCTAGAAATTCGATATAAAATAGACGTTCTAAGTCTAATGGCTTCCATATCGGACAACCGATGTATATTTTCTTAATTCAGTAAATTTCAAAATAATAAAGTCCAAAGGGCGTTTACTTTAAATATAGTAATAGGCACAGTAAGGATGGATACGACACAGTGAAATGCATGTTTTTTCTTTTTTTTTAAATTTCTTCGGCATTTTCTACGAACTAAGTTAAAACAATAGTGCTGTTAAGATGAACTGTGACATAACTCATGCATTTATAAAAGCTTGTACATAGCTACCCAAGACATGAATTTCAGATTTATTAGTTGAAAATTTGTCTAGATATTGATTTTCGGAGTTGAAACTTGCAAATTACGAGCACCCCCTTACACCACACTTAAATAAGTAAAGATATATTGGGTGAGTCAGTTTGGCATGCACCGCAGAAAAACTCTATAATATAATATAGCGCATTTTAAAAGTAAAAACTTGGAAAAATAAAAACTCATTTGGATAACGATTACATTTCTAAATGAACAAGTTTAAAACCTTGAGCATAATTCAAAACGAAATTTCAGTGATTTCTATTATATCTCACCTTCTCTGTCCTTACAAATTTTAGAAACATTTTTAAAAATGTAAAAAAAAAGGGGGGTAAGTACGAGTGTGAATCATCCTTTTGTTCAGTATCATCGTGCATTAGTTCAATACATTTTTTTTAAATGAACTTCTTTCGAACTCGAAGAATGGAAGGTATTCATAAGAACGTGACAAACCGGTTCGCATTTCCGTTTTTTTTTCTTCTTCATTTCGGCGTGGAATGCTTTCGAATTGGAATATACTTAGGCAAGATATGATTTTTTTTTTTGGTTTTTTTATTTTCTTCTCAGTTACTGGTTTTGTCAACCGGTACTGGTGAAGCAATAGAAACTTATGGCGATTGTGTACATTTTAAGTAGGGATAGCCAATGGTGCTCTGTTTGAAGAGAATAGGTAATGATGACTCGATGGTTTCTCAACATATTGGTTGAATAGTAGGGAGATGAAGGGAGTGAATCTGCTTCGAATATATTTATATTCTCGTGTTCTCGAATCAAACTTGACAGATCTTCACTTGACACCGATATGCTTGGATGGTTGCACCTATTTCGGGATCACAAATTTCCAGTTCAACCTTGAATAGATTGCTCTTTTAAGAAAATCAAAATCGTACCTACCTATCCTAATTTTGTAACGTAGAAAATGTTTTCTAAATTGTTTGAAACGATCGAATGCTGTCAACTATCTACAGATATTTATTATGGCTTGCTAAATCTAAAACCTGCCAAATCCCCAAAAAATTAACCCCTAATTTATTGCATTCAGTTGATTTGGTACACAGTTACGAGTATATATGTACTTACTAGGTAATGTTGAATCAACTAAAACAGTTGGTGATAAGTTTTTTGGGGACTTTAGACAGGTTTCGAACTTGAGGGCTATAACTGAGACGCCCGGGCAATGAGGTTGCTTATACTCAATATTTATTTAATAAAAAAAATTTATAAAAAAAGTTTCTAATTTTAAATATTTCGGATTTTAAATACGCGAGCCACACTCCAACAAAATGATAGATCTCACCTCGATACTCTTGAAAACATCACCAAACCGATTTATAAAGAAGCCATACCTAACTTACCTACCTAAAATGGAATTTCCTATTCCATGTTCAATTCAAAAAAATAACCCATAAAGAATTAGATTACACATACTTCAAAACAAAAAGAAATATTTAATCATTTTCAATATAAATAAACACGATACAATTTAAACAACAAAAAAAAATCATAACTTCACTTTCTAAAAAAAATCATAGTTTCTTCTTTTTTCGATCTTAGTTTAGACAGGATTAGATTCAACCTTAACTCTCTAAAAGTTCAACCACACTTCTCTGGAAACTCTATCGTAAGTAAGTGGCGAGCCTCGTTTCGATCTACTCCACTCTCCAATTCTTTGACTCCGCCCACTTATTTCAAAATATCTCGATGATACTAGAAACTTCTAGAAAATCTTTGCTTCATATTCGATCTTAGTTTATCAATACAATATTTACTTTGATTTTTGTAAAATTACCGAAAATTTTAATTCTATGCATTACGAAAAACTCATACGCAAGTAAGGCATCCCATAGCCCCCCAAAATTTTCGAAATTTTACTTACTTTCTAAAAAAAATTTACATCAATTAAAATTTACATAATGTTTACTTATTTTTAAGTTTTTCTTCCATCTTCTCTTCATTTAGGCGTAGTTTTTGCAACAGTATCATCAGATCCATCTCGGCAATATTCTCACGATCTACTAAAAAGATTGATTCGGATATCTCTTTTAATTCTTCTTTGATTTCTGTTCTTTTCTTTCTTGCTTCAATTAGAAGATGTAATCTTGCTTCTAATATCTCGATATGTTTTTTTACTCGATCTTTTTCAGCTGATTTTTGATTGTGTTCTTCAATAAGTTCAACTTTATTAAAGAGTCTAAATTTACTTTTGATTAGTTTCTCGGCTAAGATCAAGGTAGTCGCCGAAAAGCTTTCTAGGTTCTCATGAGATAATAAATATTCCAGACTATCTTTCAATTTAACTGTGTCCACTGATTCCGCTGAACTCTCGAATTCATCAGATGCTTTAACTTCCTCTGATCTCCAATCCATGAAATCAGAGAAGTTAAATTCTGCTTCACTATTTTTCTCGATTTTATACTCTATTTTGGGATCAGATGGCAAGTTTGGATTTGAATAATAACAAAATTTATTTTCTTCTTTTTTTTTTATTTTTGGTTTTGCTTTTATTTTTCTCTCTCGGTTCTATTTTAATATTCACAGGCGTGTTCCACATTTAAGATATAAAATAAAATAGTAATAATAAAAAATTTAAAAGATTTGTGGATATCGACTTAAGAGAGTTAAATTCTCGATTAGATCTTATCTCTGTCCTTTCCAAAGTACTTCGACACACTAAAAGTTTTAAACTAATTCTTCTGCTCTCAATTCGGTTTCTCGAATGGTTCTTTAAGATTTTGGGTGATCGAATTTCATTTCACAGAGAACTTGCTATTATCATTCGAACGTAACCATACAATGTGTTTTATCATGTCAATTTCGATAATATGTTGATAACCAAAGCTTCATCCTGGTTGGACTCAATCTAGGGAAAAATGTGGGGGTCTCGATTCTTCACTTATAGCGTAACCTTTAAATAATATTTTCTCGATTCCTTTTTGATTTATAAAGTTACTGGATATTTCTTCATCTGCTTGATTTAGGTTAAAGGTTTTCTCGCTCACTTTAACAACTGTAAAAGTGATGGATGAATTTAATTCTCTTTCTTCTTTCGGACTTAACCATTTGACAGCTTGGCACCCAATGCAATAATAAGGAAAATCCAGATTAATATGACATAATTTTGACTTTTGGTTTGCTGAATTTAACTTCATCCAGATTACGATACCTCTTCTTATTCTTCTCAAAACATCCTATTCTTCTCAAAACACCCATAGCCTTTTTGCTTAACGGAATATGCGAAGAGATTGGTGGTGCAATGAAAGATGATTCTTGCTGATTTTTTTATTTTTTATTTTTTTTTTTTATTACAGGCACGATTTCTTGATTATCATTTACCATTTCTTCCTGCTCGATAACTTTTGATTTGATCTTACTGTTTAGTTGTAATCTTAAGTCTCTCTTCTTTTTGACTCTGTCCTTTTTCCACCTACCGTCTTCTTCTTCCACAGATTCAAATGATGACGATAATGATGATGAAGATTTTTTTTTTTTTTTTTTTTTTCGATTCCTTATATTACTTTTTTTTTTTTTTTTTTTTTTTATTTCTAGACTCGTCTTTATCTATTTTACTCGATGATCCTGCACTCTTATTTTCTGAAGCAGCCCTTTCCTTGATTAATCTCTCATATTCCACGTGAATTTTTTTGACATTTTAATTCATTAAGAATGATTAGTCGTGTTTTGATTCTATCTGTATATGTTTTGGATGTATTAAACATATCTGTGGCATTTTTCAGATGGGAGGTTATTTCTTCTTCTTCATGTTGCTCAATCGATTATTTTCTTAAGTTCTGAAATCGATTTATGGTAGAATTTTATTTCAGCGTTCTTCTCGATTTCTTCATCTGTAAAATTCGCTTGTGGTAACAGTTCTGGGAAATTTGGTTTCAAAAACTGGTGAAAGTTTGATGGGATTTTGATTTTAGTCTTCGCTTTACGATTTAGATTTTCTACTTTCTCGGTTGACATGCTGAATTCCAGCAAAGATCCTTAAGGAATATTTTATCCAAAAATATAAATTAATTATCATGAATAACATTGGATTGGTTCTCAAATGAAAAGCTAAGATGAACAATACAAAATTTATCAAAAAGATTAACATCTCCGTCATGAATAATTTTTCAAAATCTCTTTCTGCAGGAACGAACCTAAACACAATAGTACCGATATCTTTTTGTTTTCAGAAGTGTAACTTTTTCGTTGAAACGTGTGTCTTCTTTTCGGATTTCTTACTAGTCCATAGATAAGGATTTTTCAACTCGATTGATAATTTGTAACATAACAATAGCATTCATCTTACAAAAGATTATAATCAATTTTACTTCATCAAACTTTTATTTTTCAAGTTTCAACGAATTTCACGATTACTTTTAATAATAAAGAAAAATATTTATTCTTCATTTATTTCAAAGGGGATATTTACCGAAGTTCCATTATTTCCTATACGTAGCTCTCGATTTTTAATATCTATGCTCATTATAAATTCTCTACAGAAGATATTTCCTAGTTAAATTCGATTTTTATTGAATTTATGTCCTTGGTAACGATTTTCGAGGACAAAGGTGTTAATTTGGATTTTTAAGAAGTCTACCTCTGGGGGCGTATACATTGCGAAGTTCACAGCTCGTTTAACCTCTATAACTGCAAACGTCTCCTTATCCAAGCATGTCAAATACGGTCCTAATGGTTTTTCAAATTTATCGATCTTACAATATTTTTCAGGAATTTCTGAGATTATTCCTTCTCCGATAGCATTTGTTAGTTTTTCACAATACGATACGGATTAATGTTCATTTTTATTTTGATATTTCTATTTAGATTCAACAAAATTTGAGTAGCTCGATCGTTAAAAGGTCCTTGAGTAATTTCTCTCAATCTAGGCATTTTGACACACTTTTTCCCATCGATTTCACTATCTCGATGATCGATTCCTAAATCTGCACTTAACTGTTTTATTTTGGTTAATAAACTATAATAATACCTTAGGATGCAACTCTCATCTCTAATAGCTTGTTGTAGCATTTCAGTACCTTCTTTATGTGCTTGGTTAATATACAGGATTTTGGCTCGATAGATGTCATAGATGTTTTTCTTTTCATCTTTAGTCGCTTGATGCATCCAGATGTAAAATTCATTTGCATAAGATGACGACAGGTCTGATCCCTAACTGCAGAATTTCGGTTTGATAGGATTGAACATTAATTTATATTTTTCATTTATGGATTTATCTGAGATTTTTCGGATTTTAGAGAGCTATTTCTAGAATGGAAAAGTCCTTATTTAATCAAATTTCAGATAGGTTTCAACGATTTTATTTAAAGATTGATTTTTGATCTTACCAATTTAGTCCGTTTAAAAACTTCAGTGTCTCCTAAATTCTCTATTTCTTTTCTTAAATTGGTAACAGTGTGACCAGTTGTTCTAATTTTCTTATAGTTTATTAAATTTTTTGCGTCACTTGTTTCTTTTTATTTATGCTCGATTTTGAGCTTTAATTCATGACCATTCTCAGGTTCATCATCGTTAGATTACATTTACTGGTTCTTTAAGGTTCGATATTTATATCTTTGCAAATTCAACTTCTTAGTTGATGAGATTTAGTCGCATTTCAGACATTCAAGTTTACTTTTCGATTTATTTGCTGGTTATTTCGAAGTCAAACTATAATCTTGAGAGATTTTAACTATAAGTTTTAATGAAATATAATTTAGGATTTATTTATTATGCCTCAAGATCGGAATCTAGCTTAATATTTCTTAGTCTTTCTAGTCATCTCGTGATATTTTATTTTATTTCCAGTTGATTTTACTATTTTTAGATTTTAGGTTTATTTCAAGCAGGTCTTTTCTTGTTATCATTCGATTAGTTTTGGATTTTATTTTATTTTGATTTATTCTCATTGTTCTTTTCACACGATTTTTCATTCTTTTTAATATTCTTTTCAAATACTACCTCGATTAATTACATTCTTTGAGACATCAGTTGCTGATATTTCTTGAGGTTTTCTTTTAGGTTCGATAATATTTATTTTTAGATTTTTCAATTTGAGAAGTTAAAGTTGGATAATTCTTTTGTATTCCTAATTTCATTTTTTTTTTATTTTTATTTTTTTTATTTTTATTATTTTTATTTGTTTTTCTAGCTCTTCTGTTGATTTTCATTTTTGTTAAACAATATAATTTGAGTAATTTCTGTTTTCTTTCTTCTGATTGATTTTTTTGAGTTTTTAACTATAATTATCTAATTGTTTCTTAGGGATTCCTAATTTCTCGATTATAGGTACTTCTATCTCGATTTCTTTCTTTTGCACTTTTAATTTCATTTCGAAGTTTATTAGGCCACTTGAATAGGTTCTTAGTTCACTTATCCCAGGGATACTTATAGGTTTTTCTGGAAATTCAGATTCTTCTGTTTGAGTTGATTTTTTAGAAAGATTTGACTGATTTTGTTGTCTTGATTCTAATTTCTTTAGCATGGTTGCTCTTAATCTGAGTTTTCTAAAGCTTTCGTATGAGAGTTCTAAATCTCTCTCGATTTCGATTGTCTTTTAGTTTGTTCACCTACTTCCATTATGCTATTTCGTTTCTCAAGTGCTACTAATGAATTTATTAGTTTATCCGGAGATGAATACCAGCTCGGTTCACTCATAATTGCTATATGAAGGGGAAGCTTCTTTTTGATTATATGGATTCGATTTGCAGGTGTTTCTTGACACTGTTCCAATTTTGCATTTATATACGCGATATATTGAGATACGATTGAGAACTTTGTGCTTTCCATTGTCATCTTTCGAATTTCTAGAATTCTTCGCTTGCGTTCTGATTTGGACCATGCTACTTTCAAAAACCAATTTTTCAATTCTTCATAGTTCGAATTTCTAGGCATTGTTTGACACCTTGGAAATAGTTCGATTTTAAATAGTTTTCTAAAATAACTCGCTTTTTGGACTGTATCAGTTATTGAGTCAGTGACGCTTTCAAACTCATCGATAAACGCAGGTGTTGCTCTTTCATCATCAAATTTCCATGGTTTTATTTTACCTGGATCCATAGATTGAAAACATGGGCTTTGTTTACTCATTCGATTAAGTGCATTTATTAGGCTATCGGTAACCAAGCTCATTTCTGATTTAACTGGTGAAATATGTTCTCGATTGATATTACTTTCTGGTTGAAAATTTTCATCATCTCGATTATTATCGGCATTTTCTTGATTGTTTGGATTATTTCCAAATTGTTCATCATCGTTTTCATCAAATTCATCGTCAGAAGATTCTGTTTCTGAGTCTTCTTTGTTAAGAACTGATTCTTGTATGGACTCTCTTTCCCTTTTTAAATCTGCAAATGTTGTTTCTTTTTCATTCTTCAACTCTGTAATTCCAGATTCAGAAGCTGCTCGATTAGGTGTTGTAAATATATTTTCATTATTTTGATTTATTATTTCATGTGCTGATAGAGGAGCATGTTTTTCTAGGTCGGTAACCATACTATTCATAATACTCCCAGTAGGTGTTTGCGTAGGAATTGGTGGATAATTTGATATTTGTTGATTTCTTTTCTCGATTTGGATATTTTTATCTTTGATAATTGATTTCTTATTTTCTTTAAAACACGTATCGTGTCTAGTTTTAGGAACATTCCCTTTTATTGACGACTGATTTCTTGAAGGATGTTTATTCAGTGAAGTTTTTACACTTGAAGGGCTTAAATTTCTTTTAACAATATTCTCGATATTTGTATTTTGAGTAGTTCCTTGTTCTATTTTTGGAGTCCAGTTATCATAAGGATTGTTAGTCTCGATTATATTTTTTGGAGGATTTTGATTTTTAATTAAACATTCTTTTTGCATCATCGCTTCTTTAAACTCCAAGAAATCTTGCTTTTGTTCTCTTCTCATTTGTAAAGTCTCAGCTTTTAAAGATTCGATTAAGCTCGCCATTGAAGTTTGTAGATTTTCATATTGTAAGTGATTCCAAACAGCCATCAATTTGGGGTCCAGATCTTGAATTTCTGTAATGCTCGTTTTTCTGATTAAATATTTATAATTCTCGATTTCATCAATTAAGCTCGAATATTTAGCTTTTTCTTCTATAGTCATTTGCCCCATTGGTTTATGCATTTCTTTCAGTTTCTTATTTTTCTCAAAGAATTTCGTTACTATTGTTTCGAATTCATGATCTTTGGGTGTTGATTTAGGTGGATTAGATTTCGCTGGAGAAGGACTCGATTTCTTTTCTTTATCTCCTGATTTAATTGGATCTTCTGATTTCAACGTTTCAGGCATATTTCAGATTTATCGATTAAAATTAATAATAAAGAATTTCAAGATAGGATTCTATCAGTTAGATTTAATAGTATGATTAAAACTATATAATTATTTAATTTTCACGATATTAATGATTTATTTGGATTTACAAGTTTTAACTCTATAATTTTTTTACTATTTTTGAACTCTAAACAAAATTACTCTTGATACTCTAAACAAATACAATTTATACTCTTGAAGACTAGGTAGGTAAGTAGGTGGTCTTCTTCTATCGATTAGGTTACTAGGAATGGGAATGAGGAAGAATTTTTAGGATGGGTTATTGATCTATCTATACTCTGTTTGATAGGTATCAAACTTGATCCTAGGTTTATCGCCGTTGAAAAGCAATGAGTACTAGACAACTCGATTACGGTCGCCAGATTATTTTAAAGATTCGAAATAATCAAACTATAGATACTCTAATTTCGATTAGCTAAGTCGAAATTTATTAACTCGTAGTTACGTCTCGCAGACACTCTTGATACCGGGTTCTGGCGCTCTTACACAGCCAACTTACAGTATTTCAATAATCTCGAATGTGACTCGGTATGGGAGGGAAGATCTTAGTAAAAAAAAATTTAAAACAAAAATTCACTGATCTTAATTTTGAAACGATAAAAAAAAAGATATAACGATTGGGAAAGATTTTGAACGGATAAATTTTGATTACAGATTCGTATCACAGAATACTCGATAAGATTTCTCAAATATCGGTATCCTGTCACGGTCGCCAAATAGCTCTTAAAATAAGCCGGAAACAAAACACTTGCCTAACTGAATAAATATGAGACGCCCGGGCAATGAGGTTGCTTATACTCAATATTTATTTAATAAAAAAAATTTATAAAAAAAGTTTCTAATTTTAAATATTTCGGATTTTAAATACGCGAGCCACACTCCAACAAAATGATAGATCTCACCTCGATACTCTTGAAAACATCACCAAACCGATTTATAAAGAAGCCATACCTAACTTACCTACCTAAAATGGAATTTCCTATTCCATGTTCAATTCAAAAAAATAACCCATAAAGAATTAGATTACACATACTTCAAAACAAAAAGAAATATTTAATCATTTTCAATATAAATAAACACGATACAATTTAAACAACAAAAAAAAATCATAACTTCACTTTCTAAAAAAAATCATAGTTTCTTCTTTTTTCGATCTTAGTTTAGACAGGATTAGATTCAACCTTAACTCTCTAAAAGTTCAACCACACTTCTCTGGAAACTCTATCGTAAGTAAGTGGCGAGCCTCGTTTCGATCTACTCCACTCTCCAATTCTTTGACTCCGCCCACTTATTTCAAAATATCTCGATGATACTAGAAACTTCTAGAAAATCTTTGCTTCATATTCGATCTTAGTTTATCAATACAATATTTACTTTGATTTTTGTAAAATTACCGAAAATTTTAATTCTATGCATTACGAAAAACTCATACGCAAGTAAGGCATCCCATAACAATTTTTAATATATATTATAAGAAGAAATCGCATGCACCTACTTATAGAAATATTTTCTCTAAATTTTCTCTAAATTACTCTTGCAATGGAACGGCTTGGCTGAAATACTATTTACTATAATATTATAGACAATATCAGTTTTACGGAAACGTAGATTATTCAGTGGCGTCTGCTCTGGGTGTGCAAGGTGTTCACTGCACATCCAACCAAATTAAAAAAAAAATCATTACTCATTAATTAATAAGTTACTATTAAATAAGAAAACAGAATGGAAAAAGTAACATTAAAAAATTTTTTTTTGAAAACAAAGAAATGAGAAGGCACTTGTATTCTGGCGTTTCTTCTTTTTCTCCTTCCTTCAAAATTTTTGTTAACAGCTGAAGATCCTCATCTTCTCTTTTCAGTTTTGTATTTTCTATTTTTTCCCCACTTTCTTAGAGGATGTGAGCAGGGGGGAAGAGGAGAAAAAAGGGTTTGATTTTTGAAGTTGAATCTCAGAGTTGAACACCCAAAAAATACTACCACGTGACGCCACTGAGATTATTATTTCTATATCATTGAGAAATATCGGTCAAACCTTCTACAATCCTTCATCAGATCTGAAATTTTCATTTAAATGTAACCCCTTCTTCAGAAAATTTCTGATCCCTGCATTACTACGAGTAATGTCAAAGCAGACCCGTAGCTGGGACATTTTCCAAGGAACGGTTCACCATCTTATTTTACTTACCTTAAGGAGAGGTCTACCTAGTCGAAGAAGGGTCTCAGCCCCATACAGCATCCCTGGCTGCAGGCTAATTGTGCAGTCTCCAAGTTTTCAATACTGTGATCTGCACATAGTTCCTTCCTCATCTCTTTGCCCTAAGTTTGAATTAAAATAATTTTAGCGCGCGTGTCAGGTCGTGAAATAAACATTTATGTATGTCGCAGTACATTAGGCAAAATTAACTCTCTCGATATAAAATCAAACGATTAGGTGATTGTTATGTGACGAGACTCGACTTCCAAATTAACACGAGAGAATGCATAGAAATGGTTTACATTTTGAATCTATCTTATGGTGAAATTAACGGGTTCGGATAAATGCAGCGAATATAAAAGTGAATGAATGATTGAATGAATGAATGAATGTATGAATGTATATATGTACTTACACGGATTCGTTTTCTTTGAGAGTGATGAAAAGTGAAGGGAGGAAAATGTTGATACGAGGGTAAAAACCATACAAGTACACACGCCGACAGAGCTGTCATTTCACAAACCCGCAGCGGTAGAAGTGGTACTTCTTCTTCGCTGAAAAGTCGAGAAGCGTGACGACATGTCGGAGGTCTTCTGACGAGAAGAGATTGCCTTAGATTGCATTTATCTACATTTTCTTTTCTTGTCTATGCAGTTTCAAAAATAGTTGAAAATTAGTTACTTGGTTGAGGAAACAGTGACGCAGGTGACGAACATATTTGTGCTTCAGTTGCTTAGCTAATTTTTTCTTCCTTCACACGTTACATTTTATGGTTTATTGATTTCTTTTTGATGCTCAATTAAATGAGAATTTGCTTTTGCTTTTATTAACCAACCATATCAGAGCGAAAAAATTTTATTATGTTTTTAATTAGGTAATTTTTTTCATACTGATCGGTTTTTCAACAAAAGCAATAGCGAATTCCAATTTTAAATTGAGCTCAAAAATTTTATTAAATTTTTCTTTCTCTGACTTTGTACCACCTCACGCAGGCCACGGGCACCGTAACCTAGACTCCAAAAACCCCTAGTATTAATCTTGCCCCAATTTGGATAAGTAGTGAGATAGGTACTGTATTATTGTGCTACGAACCCAAATCTATTTTATATTGAGAATTTTTGTTGTGAAATTCATTATTCAACATGCAGCCAATTGCACATGTCGCACGACTTGACCTTTATATTCAAGTTGGGTTTAAAATCTGATTAAAGGAAATAAAATAAAATAAACGCAAAAAACATTACACATGAATATCATGTCTTGTTCTTCATGCACTATCCGTCATTGTAAGAGCGAATAATCCTGACTTTGTTTTTCTTCATTGTAAAATGAAAAGTACCCTAGTCATGTTTTCTTTGTCCTCTCCCAGTAATAGAAATATGTTCGGTTAAAAATAAGCGCTCTTGATAATTATAAAAAAATAGAGTTATTAATACACAGACGAAAAAAAAATTACAACTTTGATTGGACGTGCCGACCAATTGCAATTTTTCAGCAAATTATGTAAGTCGAGTATAATAACTAGCATGCAAATTATTAAAATAAAAAGAGAAATACATCGAGCAAGCCTTTTTGAAGTGTTGTAATATACACCAGATTTTTAATTGAAACCATGCATTACGTAATTCCCACAATGTGCGTATGAGTTGAATGCAAATATCTCGAAATATTTGCAGATGCGACTTCAAAAACGTCTTGTTGAAGGGGTGGTGTATTTTTTCGTCTCGTGTGAATTTAAAATCCACAGTGCAGTACGCGGTAAAAAGTACTTATACGCGTTTGATTAAAAATTACGTCGAGTTGTTGAAAAAATGCTAAAAATAAGAATATGTGAAACAGAACCTTGAAGTAAGTATATTTCAAGATTTAGAAAAAAAGATACCTACCTATAGGGTATGAGTCAGTGAAAAAATGAACGAGTTTCATTGACGTAAAAGAAATCGAGAGAGATTTGAATTACGATGTCAACGTAAATCAAATATACATCTTATTAATTATTTTTTATCTGTTAGAATCTGGGTTCCTTTTGGTGAAATTATGCAAAACACACGAAAATAAAATACATACGTATGTATTGTTCGCAGTGGAAACTTCATCACGTTTTCATGTAAAAATACTGACCTTTACAGAAATCAGATCATTGTTTCAGTAAGTGAAAGTCGATGTGAGTACGGAATGACGTCATAGCAGCTTAATTTCTTTTCAGTTTGTTTATCTCGTTTTCATTCACATTTGCACTGAACAAAGTATAACTTGGAAATACTTTTTGTGATGACATCCTTTATTATAAGCTTTTATCAAATACTTATAAAATTGCCAAAATAATACGACCATTACTTTGCAAAGTCTTCAATAATTTTGTGTTAACCCTTTGAGAATGTGTTTGGCCAAATGGTCACTATTCGAGTGATAAATTGTATTTCATAGGTGATCTCTGTAAAGACTAAATTTTATTCAAAATCAGTCGCATGTCTCTTATATTTTTTCTTTCACGTGTAATTGAAAAACAAATCTAGCTGATCATTTAGCTCGACCCTGTATAAAATTGTAGGTATATAATTATGTTCTCTATAAAGGAAACCTAATTGAAAGATGAAAAAAGTAACTTAATTTTCTAGCAAGAATAAACCCTCCATCGTAGATGTCTGAATTGCAATTATAAATTTGTTCAAGAAAGAAGATTATGCTAATTATTTGTTCAAATTACTCGCATTTTTATTGCTAAAATTACATTATTTCGGCTTCCATCAGAAAACTTACGACAACTTACGAATTTAATAAATTGACTTAAATCTTCAAAAAGAAAATAATAATCCTGTAGTTATTTAGAAATGTTCTCATTACTCTTATACTATTAGGAGGCTACTGATTTTATTTAATTTATTTTCAGTCTTTTCACTTTTGAATGTATAAGATGAATAAAGCATGTTTTAAACTTAAATTAAACTATACAAAATTTTTTTTATACTCGTAAATCAAACTCAAGAGTCAGGATTGAGCAATAAACCTTGTCAAATTTTGGTTTTCAAGTAATGTCCCTTGTTCAAGTTAAGTACCGATAATGAAATAGAATTTTAGGAGTGGAATGAAGTTTTTCTAAGTAATTAGTTACACAACCTTTTTTTTTAAATAGTTTATTGGCGACTATATTATACAAACAAAAAACCAATCTCAGCAAATAGAAATACACGAAACAGTTATCCATATCGTAGATTAAAACTATACGTATGAAAATTGAAAATTAAAAATAAGGAGAGGTTTTACAATATTATGTGGGCTTAAATTTTAATTTTAATAACTAACTAGGTATACAAGGCTATCTAAATTTAACCTTATTCTAAAAGTAATTGCAATATCATTCTTTGGAAGTTATTTTCTCAAAGTTGTTTTCTCTGAAAATTTTAGACTATTCGAGTTCGCAAAGAAATGATACCTAGGTACCGCGTTGATCATCTACATATATATATATATATATTTTTTAATTCAGAAAATCATATTTTGTTCGAATTAAGATGGATAATAGTTTACTTTATGGCTCATTATTTTCGTGACTTTACAGTAAGCTTCTAAAAATAGTGTAACAAATTTTTTTCCAGTCAACGACAAAAGAGAAACAGTATATAGTCAGATAACGAAGTAAAAAAAACATAAATTACGTACACATTCATATTTTTTTTGCAACAACGTAAAAAGAATTCTAGAATTCTCTTTATTGTGTGTGTATTCGTTAAATTTGCAGATGTTGGAATAATTTTATAACCCACATTATATTTTCATTTTTCCTCGCGCGTAGCCTATGTTGCATCTTCTTTCAATTTTTTTTTTTAAATAAATCATCCGGCTATTTTTCTTCCAAATTTTTAACTCGAATTTTATAAATATTAATATATTAAATTAGAAACAATAGTTAACTATTAATTTCTTTTTAAGGTTTACTAAATTGTCTTTTACTTTAAGTAAAAAATTTTGCGCAAATTTAAACGGAATAAAAAATGATACAGAAAATTAAACCCTTCATCGAGGTCTGATATACATTTCCAATCTCAAGATTTAACGTATTACCACCAACTGCCTTTGAATAATTGAAAAAGATCGTTATTCTTTTTCTTTGCAATCTTTAACACGAAAGTATGTATTTCTCCACCCTTCTTCACTCCCCCTTAAAGACGAGATTACGCTATATAAGTATATCCTTTTACGCAAAATACTCGTTTTGGTAAAACTGGAAAAAATATCCAAATTCAAAATAAATAGCCCACTATTAAAAGCCTCGAATGATTAACACATTTTATTAGTCAGATTTTTATGTGTCAGTGATGTATTTTTTTTTTTTACATGCATCATCGCTCAACTCTTTATCACCCTAACTTATCATTTTGCAAGATTCCTTCAACTTAGTGAGAGACAAATTACAAGCACATGCTCGGTTAAATGAAAAAAATTTGTTAACGTTAAACGATCATTCATTAACTGGGCAAAATCATTTTTGAGGACGAGAAAAAAGTGTGAATGTTAATGCGAGTTAGTCTTAATTCGTTATTACCGAGTAATTGGCACTTATAATTCTGTCATCGAGAGCCGGTAATAAAAGTTAAATGTTTTGTCCCAGTATAGAAGAGCCACAGCATCTACATAAAAACGTACTCGCGAGCATGAAATTTTTTTTAAGTTTCATCTACATTGTCGACGAAAATGATGATTTTTATAATCGTCATTAAAATACAATCATACGTAATAAATTAGGAGACTTGATATTCGTATTAATGCGATTTCGTGTTCTTTTTATTCGAAATTTAACTCTCATTTTTTTTGTTTTTTCAACTGAAGCGTATGTTTCGTTATACTGATATATACCTACTCGTATTACGACGTATATCCATCTGCAGTGATTATATCCGGAAAAAGTCAATGAAACTATAATAATATATTTAAGAAAACAATTATTCTCCATAGCCACTAAATTTGGATATGTTACCCTCAAATTTAGCCTGCCCTATAAATTAGAACGGTCCTTTTTTCAATTTTAAATTTTTTACATTTTATTTGTAGGACTCTAAAAAAATTTTTGAAGTAGTTGAAAAATGTTTTTATGACTATACGGGTATACTCGTAGTTCGACACTACAAAAAATAGGCTTACTGGTATATAGTTCAGTTCTGTATGGTTCAAGGGTTCCTCCGATACCTGTATGAAATTCGCAACAAGAAGTGAAGTGCAATTTCAAGTTCATTTTCGGCTATTAGACCTTTTCTCTTATGGGCTATCATTCTAAATCTGGTTATTCGTATCGGAGCAAATGAACACTCGTCTCGAATAAAAGTTTTCACTGTTGCATCTTCGACCTTCACCTTTCTGCACTTCTTTAGGATTAGTAACAATCATGTGGTTTTCATCCAAATGAGTAAGTACATAGTTCTCTATTATTTTCACCCTGAAATCACACTTATATCATGAACGTCTCTCATTACAAAACGCTTTAGTTGTGGAAAAATAAATGAAAGAACCAGTAATGCTTCTACAATGCTCTTCTCCTTCTCAAGACGTGGTTACAGATAATCCCAAGTCTCGACCGCATGCATGCATATAATGCATAGTGCATAGTGCATAGTGCATACTACGAATATATAGATAATTGGTTCAATTACAATGACTCAGAGGCAAAATTACGAGTATTAACTCGTAAGAGGGGAGCAGACTTGATCCTCATAAGAATCTTTTTCGATTTTCACGTATATTGGCTCCAAAACTATATAGCGTGTCTTTGAAAAAATATATTTATAAATCTGCCTTCATTTGTTAAGCAGACAACGATTATAACAATTGAATAGCCCTATGTAACAACCAGCCACCTGACAATTTATTTTCAATTGCTTTTTTTGTATATTACTCGTATTATTTTACGAAAACAAACACAGTCGTGTCCTTATGAAAAAAAGTAATTCCCAAGCTTTTAAATCTCTTTTATTTGCAAATTATAGCAAAACCCACCCAAGTGTGAAAATTTTATTTCCATTTTAAAATTGTTATTTTTTTATACTCACGTGTATTTAATTTTTACGCGAAAGTAAGTCATTCCAAACGTCATTTTGAACCACTCTGTGGAACATTTGAAAACAGAAATGTCAACTCGAGACAACAACCAGCCATTGAGTTTATAATTTTCAAATTCTTATTTCTTTTCAAATGTGAATACAATCATCTTGATTTTTTAGAAGAGTGTTTTGTACCAAATGGACATCCTCATCCAGTCTTCATCTTTCTACGAACTGTTTTCCCAAAGTCGTACAGTATTTTTTTTGTTTTTCCATAAATTTTGAAAATTGCAGTTGGCTGGTTGTTGCGTTGAGCTATTCAATTAAGCAAAAAATTATTGGGTCAACTAAAAATGTATCCATGGCCACGAAAGAAATTCATCCGAATGAGTACCTAGAGAGCGATTTTTTTGAATATATGTGGCTCTCGTGCAAACTTAAAACTTTGTATTTTGATGCTAAAGTTCTCTCTTCGAGGTAAGAAAATATTCAAAATATGCGCATCCCTTATTGCGAGTACTTTTTTAATTTCAAGGATAAAAATTAATTATTGTGAGACACTCAGTTCACAAGTTCAAAGTTCGACGTAAAATAAATCGAAAATAGTAAAATTCTCTTAATAACTAATTTTAGACATGGATCACCTTGGTCCTTGGCCACAGAAAATATGAGTTGATCGCATTATATCTAAGTCGCTCGTATCGCGAAGGATCTAAGTTTAAAGTCTACATAAGTATAAAGTGAAAATGATTACAAGCTGCAGACCTCACTAACCGAGCTTGGCTTTTGTTTCGTATGTTCGCAGGTACAGTAAATGCCAATGGCGAAACGAAAAGACAACGAACTTCGTATACCCGTTACCAAACCTTAGAACTAGAAAAAGAGTTCCACTTCAACAGATACCTGACCCGAAGACGACGCATCGAAATCGCCCACGCACTGTGCTTAACCGAAAGACAAATAAAAATTTGGTTTCAAAACAGAAGGATGAAATGGAAGAAAGAGCATAAAATGGCCAGCATGAATATCGTACCTTATCACTACCACATGTCGCAGCCCTATCCACCTTATCATCAATTTACACATCTTGCCACCACCTGAGATACGTATTATTAATTCACTAACCAGGGACTAGTAAATAATTAGGGAAAAACAAAACGTATATACCACTCAGGCATATACCTATACCTATACCTACGTTTAATGCAAATAACCTGCGGACGACATTCACCACGGTTAATTGCATTAAACGTACACAAAAGCTAGTCCCTGGTTACTGAATTAATAATCGACGTGTGTACTTTTTTTTGTTTTTTTTTCTTTTGTTTTAGCATTCGTATCGGATGACTTTTAGGTTCTTTCGAGTATTTTATGAGACATTCACGAATTAATTAAAAATAATAAAAGCAGAAACGAAAATAAGAACCGTGTGACAAAAATAAAGTTCAGGTGCGCAGCGGAGCATAATTATAGCATTACTAAAGACTGTACTCGAATACCGTTTTAATTAAATTATCTATTTTCGTATATATTATACTAATTTTGACGAAAATATTTTCATAAATTGCAAAAATTTTCCATCGTTTACAATTCAAATTTTTGTCAATACAGGTACTCGTATAATTTATCATTTTGGTTTTTTAAGAACCTCCGTTTATGGAGCAAAATTAAGCGTACGAGTACATACAGGTTACGACGAACTACACAAGTTTGAAGACTGCTGTTAGCTGCGAGAATTAAAAAAGTTTATATGCGCAGCCAAAATGCATTTAATTCTCAGATGTGTATAATGCGCAGGTGACTATAGGTGTATCTAAAAAAGAGATTAAGCCCTTCGTCTGCTAAAAGCTGAGAGACGAAATGAAACAATAATTGTGAAAATATTTCTTACATTATTTTTACTATCATCTACTCGTCTAAATTTCGTGGGTTTTCAATCTTATTAAAATATTTTATAAATTAGACTTTTTTTAGGTACTCATTATGATCTCATTATGTCAGTTGGAACAGCAGGTTCGGGTTCCTCACTTCTTTTAGAAGCTCAATCGAAGAGCAACTTAAAAAAAAAAATCAAGCTCGACTATATTTCCTTTCCTCATAGGTACCTAGAAAAGAGTTTGGCTTAGACCCTTCTTAGAACTGAATTCTGCACCTGGCAGTATTTAAGATCGAATAATGCGATCTAAATTTCACTTATGCTCTAGTGCAAGCTGAATAAAATTATTGTTTCGCTAAAAAAAATTCAATAGACAATTTGTAATTTATCGTGAATAATATTAGTAGTAGGTATAACTCGAAACTATAATATTACTAAATTGCAATTTTTTTAATTGCTTTTTCTTCTTTTTTTCCAATTAATGTTTTTCTTTTAATGGAAATACTGCCTACGTATATTTTTCATCTCAATTTAAAAATAATTTTGCAGTATTCTTCGTCAGAGAAGATGGACCTGATAAAATTGTTTCTATTTTATGAGACATATTAAAAAAAGAGACTTTTTTAATTAGAAATAATTATAGATTTATAATTTCGACGTGATTGGTGATAAGATTTGAAAAATATCTATGTCAAAGAATTTAATCAAAACTAATTGAGTATATTGGTTATCAATTTTATACTTACGTGAAAATTGTTTCGAGTTTACTTTTTCTTGCATTTCCAAAAAAGAAAAACTCTTTTCTTCCATTTTTTTTTTTTTTTTGGAAATGTTGAAAATGTTTTTATAGTAGGTATAATCATTCGAATTCGCATGAAATACTCGAAACAAGAACGTGCTAGTCAATTTTTCTATTATAAAACCGAACAGTTAAGGGTTCATTTGTACGTATTTTTCGTGTTGTAAGTTATAAAAATTTTTATATAGTTGCTAGATTCGTTGTTTTTTTTTTAGTAATTTATTTTTTCATTCTTTCTCTTCTTTCTCCTTTCCTCTCTCTTCCTTTTTTTTTTTTGTTTTGTCAAATTATGTATCTCACGCTCCCCTCTCAGCCACGATTCTATTTTTAATGAAAATAAAAAAAGTTTTATTGTTCACTGAAATTTACTTGCGAAAAATCAAGGTGTTTTTTTTCAATGGGAATAATGTTTTTTCAAATCCTGGGTTGGGGTAAAAAAACTGATAAAAGCCCATAATTCTATTTATAGCATTTAATAAAAAATTTTAACTGTCACTGAACCCAGGCAAAGTGATGTAGGCCTATGGAGGGAAAAGTGCAATAAATATAGCTGAGGTCATTTTCAGAGAAAACAAAAAAATTTCTGTCATTCAGTTAGTGAGTCAATCTGTGAAACACAATTTTTTCCCCCGCTAAAAATCGACCTAGCCATATTCCAACAAGTCGGTGTTGGAAAAATAATTCTTATTTTGAGATACACCTGGTATTTTTTGCTGGTAATTCAGAATCGACATTTTTTGTCTCGTTCAAATTGCATGCTTTGTAATTTTTTTCATAAACCTACATTTGTTTTTCATCAAAATACCAAATATTCTTTTTCAACTTTCATGTTGTAAGTAAATCGAATAATTGATGTCAAATTGAATATCGTAAAATGGTTACGTTAATTTGCTTATTGTAATTCTATTGAAATGTAATAGAAATAATAGAAATTTATGTCTATTTATGCGTCTCAATATTTGAAAAACCGACGAGCGATTAATTTAGAATACCTACATGTGATAGCCATTGTAATAGTTTGTTATTATATTATAGAAAAGCATATTATGTAGATGAAAATTCTAATTTTAATTTCAGTGCAATATTTATGTAAGTTTTCTTTTCTTTTTCTTTTTCCTCTCCCTCGAATCGATGTAAATATTATTGACGCTTTGTACATAAAAAGGCGAAATTTTGTACATTATTGCGGGTTTAGGAACATTACATTTTTTTGTTTAAGAAATTTCTCAAATAAAAATTTAACTGAAATTGATGATTTTTCTTACAGAATCAGGAATAACAAACAGTTCTCCACAAAAATAGATGTCTCAATTTTCGTCTAGATTTTTGGCTTTGAAGATTTCAGTTTTCAGCTGCCATAATTTATCAACTTTCTTAAATCGTCATATTCGATAATGCAGGACATATAGCTATAAACGGTCCGATTTAAATTAAAACCTGTTCGAACATAACGAAAACCTGCTAAAAATACAGAATAACGCTGAAATTTCAGACTGCACGGATCGGGCTGAAATTTAGACAGTGGGTTCCTTAAGAAATACCATCACCTCTGTATGAGGTTAATGGGTGATCCAGATTTTGGTTATTTTTGCTGAAAAATCAGCCGTTTTTGAGATATTTATAACGTGTCCCTCCATATAGCCTATTTTCACTCCATTTTCAAATATTTTCGAATTTAGTTCCAGTACCCCCCCACATGCTCCCTTTTCAAATATTACTGAATTTAGTTCACGTACCCCCCCACGTGTTCCCTTTTCAAATATTTTTGAATTTAATTCACGTACCCCTCCACGTATTCCCTTTTCAAATATTTTTGAATTTAGTTCACGTACCCCCCCACGTGTTCCCTTTTCAAGTATTGAATTTAGTTACACGTACCCCCCCACGTATTCCCTTTTCAAGTATTGAATTTAGTAACACGTACCCCCCCCCCCGTATTCCCTTTAAATTTAGTAACACGTACCCCCCCACGTATTCCCTTTAAATTTAGTAAGACGTACCCCCCCACGTATTCCCTTTAAAATTAGTAACACGTACCCCCCCACGTATTCCCTTTTCAAGTATTGAATTTAGTAACACGTACCCCCCCACGTATTCCCTTTAAAATTAGTAACACGTACCCCCCCCCACGTGTTCCATTTTCAAGTATTGAATTTAGTAACACGTACCCCCCCACGTATTCCCTTTAAAATTAGTAAGACGTACCCCCCCACATATTCCCTTTTCAAGTATTGAATTTAGTAACACGTACCCCCCCAAGTATTCCCTTTGAATTCAGTAAGACGTACCCCCCCACGTATTCCCTTTTCAAGTATTGAATTTAGTAACACGTACCCCCTCACGTATTCCCTTTGAATTCAGTAAGACGTACCCCCCCACGTATTCCCTTTGAATTCAGTAAGACGTACCCCCCCACGTATTCCCTTTTCAAGTATTGAATTTAGTAACACGTACCCCCTCACGTATTCCCTTTAAATTTAGTAAGACGTACCCCCCCACGTATTCCCTTTTCAAGTACTGAATTTAGTAACACGTACCCCCTCACGTATTCCCTTTGAATTCAGTAAGACGTACCCCCCCACGTATTCCCTTTTCAAGTATTGAATTTAGTAACACGTACCCCCCCACGTATTCCCTTTGAATTCAGTAAGACGTACCCCCCCACGTATTCCCTTTTCAAGTATTGAATTTAGTAACACGTACCCCCTCACGTATTCCCTTTAAATTTAGTAAGACGTACCCCCCCACGTATTCCCTTTTCAAGTATTGAATTTAGTAACACGTACCCCCTCACGTATTCCCTTTAAAATTAGTAAGACGTACCCCCCCACGTGTTCCATTTTCAAGTATTGAATTTAGTAACACCTACCCCCCCACGTATTCCCTTTAAATTCAGTAACACGTACCCCCCCACGTATTCCCTTTTCAAGTATTGAATTTAGTAACACGTACCCCCTCACGTATTCCCTTTAAATTTAGTAACACGTACCCCCCCACGTATTCCCTTTTCAAGTATTGAATTTAGTAACACGTACCCCCTCACGTATTCCCTTTAAAATTAGTAACACGTACCCCCCCACGTATTCCCTTTTCAAGTATTGAATTTAGTAACACGTACCCCCTCACGTATTCCCTTTAAATTTAGTAACACGTACCCCCCCACGTATTCCCTTTTCAAGTATTGAATTTAGTAACACGTACCCCCTCACGTATTCCCTTTAAAATTAGTAAGACGTACCCCCCCACGTGTTCCATTTTCAAGTATTGAATTTAGTAACACCTACCCCCCCACGTATTCCCTTTGAATTCAGTAAGACGTACCCCCCCACGTATTCCCTTTTTAAGTATTGAATTTAGTAACACGTACTCCCTCACGTATTCCCTTTAAAATTAGTAAGACGTACCCCCCCACGTGTTCCATTTTCAAGTATTGAATTTAGTAACACCTACCCCCCCACGTATTCCCTTTAAATTTAGTAACACGTACCCCCCCACGTGTTCCCTTTTCAAGTATTGAATTTAGTAACACGTACCCCCCCACGTATTCCCTTTAAAATTAGTAAGACGTACCCCCCCACGTGTTCCATTTTCAAGTATTGAATTTAGTAACACGTACCCCCTCACGTATTCCCTTTTCAAGTATTGAATTTAGTAACACGTAACCCCCCACGTATTCCCTTTGATTTCAGTAAGACGTACCCCCCCACGTATTCCCTTTTCAAGTATTGAATTTAGTAACACGTACCCCCTCACGTATTCCCTTTAAATTTAGTAAGACGTACCCCCCCACGTATTCCCTTTTCAAGTACTGAATTTAGTAACACGTACCCCCTCACGTATTCCCTTTAAAATTAGTAAGACGTACCCCCCCACGTGTTCCATTTTCAAGTATTGAATTTAGTAACACCTACCCCCCCACGTATTCCCTTTAAATTCAGTAACACGTACCCCCCCACGTATTCCCTTTTCAAGTATTGAATTTAGTAACACGTACCCCCTCACGTATTCCCTTTAAATTTAGTAACACGTACCCCCCCACGTATTCCCTTTTCAAGTATTGAATTTAGTAACACGTACCCCCCCATGTATTCCCTTTTCAAGTATTGAATTTAGTAACACGTACCCCCCCCACGTATTCCCTTTAAATTTCTTTCGGAAATCGTAATTTTCTTTTTCATGGAATCATCTTTTTCAAACATTATTTACGTAGGTCTTGAAATTCATTATTTTTGAGAGAGGAATACGGGCATTTTTTTCAGGCAGTGTTGTATATAAAATAAATAACATACATAATTTAATTTTCAAGCTTTATTTGTATGTAATTCAGCTTACATATTAATACAGAACCTAGGTCACACAAAACATTTTTTAGATATAAAAATAAGCATACATTTTTTTTAATTTCAAATACTCGTATATTTCAGTATTGATCGAACTGCAGATTTCGTTTTTTCATCAGATGCAAACGTTTCCGACTTCCCAGATCCATCTCTGAAACAGACAAATAATAATTATTAAGTACAGGAAAATTATTCAATTATTGGTTTACTTGTATAATATAATGCTTTTCAACAATATTAGTAAAGAAATTATACGTTTAGGTCCAAGTTTCACAGATATATGTGATGTACATTAATAAGAACCCGACGAATATTTTAGTCCAGATGAGCGGTAAGTTTTCAATTTATATGAAAATTTAATGAGAATTTAATTTCAACTGTAAATTCATACAAAGGTTCTCAAGAAATAAGTACTCGTATCTGCCAAATCAACAGATCTTCAAAACAAAAAATTTCGGCCATTCTTCCGACTTTGTTGATTGTACCTCAGAAAAAAATAGTCGAACTGTGAGTTAAACACTTCGAAATCTTTATACTTTTTGAGGTGTTAAGAATAAAAAGGCAGCATTCAACAAATGACTTGTATTAAAATAATGTACGAATCCGAATCTGCAGCCCAATTTACTCTAGGTCGCCATTTAGGTCCATTTTCGACCATTTTTATTTTTTTTTCGGCCGTATCTCGCCTTGTGAGAGTCGACGCAAAAATCGAACTTCGGATTTGGGTTCAGCGACCTCGAAAACCCCAATATCGACGCCAATCTCGAAAAAAAATGTTGGAAAAAAAATCAAAAAAATGCAAAGGGGTTAACCTTTCGCATTTTTACAAAAATCGACGATTTTTGAAATTTTCCAGAGGACGTGTCCACTGTATGTAATTATTCACGCTGAATTCGAATCTGTAGTCCATTTTACTCTGCGTCGCAATTTAAGTCAATTTTCTACAATTTTTCATTTTTTTTCAATGCTAATCTCGAAAAATTTTTGTTAAAAAAATAAAATTGACCAAAAATAAGCTGCAGGGTGAAAATTGAAACTTATAAGGTGACTTTACATATGGAAAACTGGACGAAAAATTATACAAGTGGACGAAAAATGAGACATCTAGAAAAAAATTGAGACAACTGGCTGAAAAATGAGAAATCTGGACGAAAATCGAGACAGCTGGAGGAAAAATGAAACATCCAGACGAAAATTGAAACATCCAACCGAAAATTGAGACAACTAAACGAAAATTCAGACAGCTGGACAACAAATGAGACATCCAGCCGAAAATTGAGACAGCTGGACGAAAAATGAGACATCCAGCCGAAAATTGAGACATCCAGCCGAAAATTGAGACATCCAGCCGACAATTGAGACAACCAGCCGAAAATTGAGACATCCAGCCGAAAATTGAGACAACCAGCCGAAAAATGAGACATCTAGACGAAAATTGAGAGAGATGGACAAAAAATGAGATAGCTGGAAAAAAAATGAGACATCCAGCCGAAAATTGAGACATCCAGCCAAAAATTGAGACAACCAGCCGAAAAATGAGACATCCAGACGAAAATTGAGAGAGCTGGACAAAAAATGAGACATCCAGCCGAAAATTGAGACAACCAGCCGAAAATTGAGACAACCAGCCGAAAAATGAGACAACCAGCCGAAAAATGAGACAACCAGCCAAAAATTGAGACAACCAGCCGAAAAATGAGACATCCAGCCGAAAATTGAGACAACCAGCCGAAAAATGAGACAACCGGCCGAAAAATGAGACATCCAGCCGAAAATTGAGACAACCAGCCGAAAAATGAGACATCTAGACGAAAATTGAGAGAGCTGGACAAACAATGAGACATCCAGCCGAAAATTGAGACAACCAGCCGAAAAATGAGACATCCAGCCGAAAAATGAGAGAGCTGGACAAAAAATGAGATAGCTGGACAAAAAATGAGACATCCAGCCGAAAATTGAGACATCCAGCCGAAAATTGAGACAACCAGCCGAAAATTGAGACAACCAGCCGAAAAATGAGACAACTAGCCGAAAAATGAGACAACCAGCCGAAAAATGAGACAACCAGCCGAAAATTGAGACAACCAGCCGAAAAATGAGACATCCAGCCGAAAATTGAGACAACCAGCCGAAAAATGAGACAACCGGCCAAAAAATGAGACATCCAGCCGAAAATTGAGACAACCAGCCGAAAAATGAGACATCCAGCCGAAAATTGAGACAACCAGCCGAAAAATGAGACAACCAGCCGAAAATTGAGACATCCAGCCGAAAATTGAGACAACCAGCCGAAAAATGAGACATCTAGACGAAAATTGAGAGAGATGGACAAAAAATGAGATAGCTGGAAAAAAAATGAGACATCCAGCCGAAAATTGAGACATCCAGCCAAAAATTGAGACAACCAGCCGAAAAATGAGACATCCAGACGAAAATTGAGACAACCAGCCGAAAAATGAGACAACCAGCCAAAAATTGAGACAACCAGCCGAAAAATGAGACATCCAGCCGAAAATTGAGACAACCAGCCGAAAAATGAGACATCTAGACGAAAATAGAGAGAGCTGGACAAAAAATGAGACATCCAGCCGAAAATTGAGACATCCAGCCGAAAATTGAGACAACCAGCCGAAAATTGAGACAACCAGCCGAAAAATGAGACAACCAGCCGAAAAATGAGACAACCAGCCAAAAATTGAGACAACCAGCCGAAAAATGAGACATCCAGCCGAAAATTGAGACAACCAGCCGAAAAATGAGACAACCGGCCGAAAAATGAGACATCCAGCCGAAAATTGAGACAACCAGCCGAAAAATGAGACATCTAGACGAAAATAGAGAGAGCTGGACAAAAAATGAGACATCCAGCCGAAAATTGAGACAACCAGCCGAAAATTGAGACAACCAGCCAAAAAATGAGACAACCAGCCGAAAAATGAGACAACCAGCCGAAAAATGAGACAACCAGCCGAAAATTGAGACATCCAGCCGAAAATTGAGACATCCAGCCGAAAATTGAGACAACCAGCCGAAAAATGAGACATCTAGACGAACATTGAGAGAGATGGACAAAAAATGAGATAGCTGGAAAAAAAATGAGACATCCAACCGAAAATTGAGACAACCAGCCGAAAAATGAGACATCCAGACGAAAATTGAGACAACCAGCCGAAAAATGAGACATCCAGACGAAAATTGAGAGAGCTGGACAAAAAATGAGACATCCAGCCGAAAATTGAGACAACCAGCCGAAAATTGAGACAACCAGCCGAAAAATGAGACATCTAGACGAAAATTGAGAGAGCTGGACAAAAAATGAGACATCCAGCCGAAAATTGAGACAACCAGCCGAAAAATGAGACAACTAGCCGAAAAATGAGACAACCAGCCGAAAAATGAGACATCCAGCCGAAAATTGAGACAACCAGCCGAAAAATGAGACAACCGGCCGAAAAATGAGACATCCAGCCGAAAATTGAGACAACCAGCCGAAAATTGAGACAACCAGCCGAAAAATGAGACATCTAGACGAAAATTGAGAGAGCTGGACAAAAAATGAGACATCCAGCCGAAAATTGAGACAACCAGCCGAAAAATGAGACAACTAGCCGAAAAATGAGACAACCAGCCGAAAAATGAGACATCCAGCCGAAAATTGAGAGAGCTGGACAAAAAATGAGATAGCTGGACAAAAAATGAGACATCCAGCCGAAAATTGAGACATCCAGCCGAAAATTGAGACAACCAGCCGAAAAATGAGACATCCAGACGAAAATTGAGAGAGCTGGACAAAAAATGAGACATCCAGCCGAAAATTGAGACAACCAGCCGAAAATTGGGACAACCAGCCGAAAAATGAGACAACCAGCCGAAAAATGAGACAACCAGCCAAAAATTGAGACAACCAGCCGAAAAATGAGACATCCAGCCGAAAAATGAGAGAGCTGGACAAAAAATGAGATAGCTGAACAAAAAATGAGACATCCAGCCGAAAATTGAGACATCCAGCCAAAAATTGAGACAACCAGCCGAAAAATGAGACATCCAGACGAAAATTGAGAGAGCTGGACAAAAAATGAGACATCCAGCCGAAAATTGAGACAGCCAGCCGAAAATTGAGACAACCAGCCGAAAAATGAGACAACCAGCCGAAAAATGAGACAACCAGCCAAAAATTGAGACAACCAGCCGAAAAATGAGACATCCAGCCGAAAATTGAGACAACCAGCCGAAAAATGAGACAACCGGCCGAAAAATGAGACATCCAGCCGAAAATTGAGACAACCAGCCGAAAAATGAGACAACCAGCCGAAAATTGAGACATCCAGCCGAAAATTGAGACAACCAGCCGAAAAATGAGACATCTAGACGAAAATTGAGAGAGATGGACAAAAAATGAGATAGCTGGAAAAAAAATGAGACATCCAGCCGAAAATTGAGACATCCAGCCGAAAATTGAGACAACCAGCCGAAAAATGAGACAACCAGCCGAAAAATGAGACAACCAGCCAAAAATTGAGACAACCAGCCGAAAAATGAGACATCCAGCCGAAAATTGAGACAACCAGCCGAAAAATGAGACAACCGGCCGAAAAATGAGACATCCAGCCGAAAATTGAGACAACCAGCCGAAAATTGAGACAACCAGCCGAAAAATGAGACAACCAGCCGAAAAATGAGACAACCAGCCAAAAATTGAGACAACCAGCCGAAAAATGAGACATCCAGCCGAAAATTGAGACAACCAGCCGAAAAATGAGACAACTAGCCGAAAAATGAGACAACCAGCCGAAAAATGAGACAACAAGCCGAAAATTGAGACAACCAGCCGAAAAATGAGACATCCAGCCGAAAAATGAGAGAGCTGGACAAAAAATGAGATAGCTGGACAAAAAATGAGACATCCAGCCGAAAATTGAGACATCCAGCCGAAAATTGAGACAACCAGCCGAAAAAAGAGACATCCAGCCGAAAATTGAGACAACCAGCCGAAAAATGAGACAACCAGCCGAAAAATGAGACATCCAGCCGAAAATTGAGACATCCAGCCGAAAATTGAGACATCCAGCCGAAAATTGAGACAACCAGCCGAAATATGAGACATCTAGACGAAAATTGAGAGAGATGGACAAAAAATGAGATAGCTGGAAAAAAAATGAGACATCCAGCCGAAAATTGAGACAACCAGCCGAAAAATGAGACATCCAGACGAAAATTGAGAGAGCTGGACAAAAAATGAGACATCCAGCCGAAAATTGAGACAACCAGCCGAAAATTGAGACAACCAGCCGAAAAATGAGACATCTAGACGAAAATTGAGAGAGCTGGACAAAAAATGAGACATCCAGCCGAAAATTGAGACAACCAGCCGAAAAATGAGACAACTAGCCGAAAAATGAGACAACCAGCCGAAAAATGAGACATCCAGCCGAAAATTGAGACAACCAGCCGAAAAATGAGACAACCGGCCGAAAAATGAGACATCCAGCCGAAAAATGAGAGAGCTGGACAAAAAATGAGATAGCTGGACAAAAAATGAGACATCCAGCCGAAAATTGAGACATCCAGCCGAAAATTGAGACAACCAGCCGAAAAAAGAGACATCCAGCCGAAAATTGAGACAACCAGCCGAAAAATGAGACAACCAGCCGAAAAATGAGACATCCAGCCGAAAATTGAGACATCCAGCCGAAAATTGAGACATCCAGCCGAAAATTGAGACAACCAGCCGAAAAATGAGACATCCAGACGAAAATTGAGACAACCAGCCGAAAAATGAGACATCCAGACGAAAATTGAGAGAGCTGGACAAAAAATGAGACATCCAGCCGAAAATTGAGACAACCAGCCGAAAATTGAGACAACCAGCCGAAAAATGAGACATCTAGACGAAAATTGAGAGAGCTGGACAAAAAATGAGACATCCAGCCGAAAATTGAGACAACCAGCCGAAAAATGAGACAACTAGCCGAAAAATGAGACAACCAGCCGAAAAATGAGACATCCAGCCGAAAATTGAGACAACCAGCCGAAAAATGAGACAACCGGCCGAAAAATGAGACATCCAGCCGAAAATTGAGACAACCAGCCGAAAATTGAGACAACCAGCCGAAAAATGAGACATCTAGACGAAAATTGAGAGAGCTGGACAAAAAATGAGACATCCAGCCGAAAATTGAGACAACCAGCCGAAAAATGAGACAACTAGCCGAAAAATGAGACAACCAGCCGAAAAATGAGACATCCAGCCGAAAATTGAGAGAGCTGGACAAAAAATGAGACATCCAGCCGAAAATTGAGACAACCAGCCGAAAAATGAGACAACTAGCCGAAAAATGAGACAACCAGCCGAAAAATGAGACATCCAGCCGAAAATTGAGACAACCAGCCGAAAAATGAGACAACCGGCCGAAAAATGAGACATCCAGCCGAAAATTGAGACAACCAGCCGAAAATTGAGACAACCAGCCGAAAAATGAGACATCTAGACGAAAATTGAGAGAGCTGGACAAAAAATGAGACATCCAGCCGAAAATTGAGACAACCAGCCGAAAAATGAGACAACTAGCCGAAAAATGAGACAACCAGCCGAAAAATGAGACATCCAGCCGAAAATTGAGACAACCAGCCGAAAAATGAGACAACCGGCCGAAAAATGAGACATCCAGCCGAAAATTGAGACAACCAGCCGAAAAATGAGACATCCAGCCGAAAATTGAGACAACCAGCCGAAAATTGAGACAACCAGCCGAAAATTGAGACAACCAGCCGAAAAATGAGACAACCGGCCGAAAAATGAGACAACCAGCCGAAAAATGAGACAACTAGCCGAAAAATGAGACAACCAGCCGAAAAATGAGACATCCAGCCGAAAATTGAGACAACCAGCCGAAAAATGAGACAACCGGCCGAAAAATGAGACATCCAGCCGAAAATTGAGACAACCAGCCGAAAAATGAGACATCCAGCCGAAAATTGAGACAACCAGCCGAAAAATGAGACATCTAGACGAAAAATGAGACATCCAGCCGAGAATTGAGACAGCTGGACGAAAAATGAGACAACCAGCCGAACAATGAGACATCCAGCCGAAAATTGAGACAACCAGCCGAAAAATGAGACAACCAGCCGAAAAATGAGACATCCAGCCGAAAATTGAGACAACCAGCCGAAAAATGAGACAACCAGCCGAAAAATGAGACATCCAGCCGAAAATTGAGACAACCAGCCGAAAAATGAGACATCTAGACGAAAAATGAGACATCCAGCCGAGAATTGAGACAGCTGGACGAAAAATGAGACAGGTGGACGAAAAATGAGACAGCTGGAAACCACCAAACGACCTAAAATCTAATTGGAAATCTAGCAGAGTTTAAAATCGAGCTGGAAATTTAGGCAACGAAATAAAATACACCTACCGAAATTGCAGACAACTCCAAACACATCTTCTATTTTCAAATATTTTTGAATTCAGTTCATGTACCCCCTTCATATCTTCCATTTTCAAAAATTTTTTAATTTTTTTCACGTGTACCTACACGTTGTCGATTTTTGAGATTTTTCAGACAGCTAAACGAAAATTGAGTCAACTAGACGAAAATTGAGACATCTGGACGATAATTGAGACAAGTGGACAAAAATTTTGACATGTAGACCAAAACTCAAATATCTTGAAAACGGTTTATTTTTCAACAAAAATAAGCAAAATTTGGACCACCCATCTCCTTTTTCGGAGGTAGTGGTATTTCATCATCTCTTTCGTAGGTGATGGTATTTCTTAAGGAACCCACCATCCAAATTTCAGCCCGATCCATGCAGTCTGAAATTTCAGCGTTATTCTGTATTTTTAGCTAGTTTTCGTTGCAATGCAAGGGGTTTAAATTTAAATCGGACCATAATTACACCGCTATATGTGCTCAATTTTCGAATATTACGATTTCAGAAAGTTGATAAATTATGGCACCTGAAAACTGAAATCTTTAAAGCCAAAAATGTCGAATACAACGAATTTTTAAGCCAAATAAACCACATTTCTGGTCGGTTCACCAATTCCCAAAAATCGAGGACGTGTAGGTACACGTGAACTAAATTCAAAAACATTCGAAAATGGAGCACATATAGCTGCACGTGAATGTGGAAGAAATTCAGAAATTCTCGTGAATTTTGAAAAAGGTTGCAAGCAGTGTTTTCGTCATTCTGATAATTTTAAATCAATGCTTGCAACCCCTTTTCTCATTCTAATTCATAGAAAGCAGTTCTTGCAACCCCTTTACTTAATCTTCTCGAAAGGGGTTTCAAGCAGTGTCTTCTTCATTTTCATAGTTTGAAATTCAAGCTTGCAACCCCTCTCTCCAATCTTATATATCGATAACTATAAGTGGAGGAATTTCAAAAATATTTGAAAATGGAGTATGTGTAGGTACACGTGAACTAAATTCAAAAATATTCGAAATAGATGCACATATAGCTATATAGGGAAGAAATTCAGACATTAGTCCCTCGGGTACGTTCCTAATTAACATTTTGGAAATCCTACACCTGGAGCTGCTCTCATGAATAGTAATGTCTATCTGCTTTTAGTTTCCAAGTTTAGGTAGGTTAAATTTTTTTATCGGCACTAGCCTATTGGTAAATTTATTTTAAAATTTCGTGGCTCTTTACCTATTTTGCCATCAACTAGATTCTTTTTTTTTTTTAGGAAGAACAATATGGTTCTATCGACCAAAAATTCGACTGCAGAACAAAGAACTGTCGACGAATCAACAACGAATATTCGACAAGTTGCCAAAAAAGGGTTAGATTCGAAGTTCGTAAGAAAAAATATTCAGTAACTAACTTTTCCAATTAAAATCCATTAACTATCGACGATGAACAAAACACGGAGGGGTTGTTTGTGAAAAACTTCACAATACTTGGCCCTCAACGTGTCACGATTATAAGAGCGAACTTGCAAAAACGTAGACGAATATCGTTGAAAACAATTTAAATTTTATGCCACTCTGATTGGGTGGTAACTACGAGAGTAAAAAATGAAGTAAACAAAAAAATAAAATAAAAAAACCTGCTAAAAATAACTGGAAATAACACAAAGACTTGTATAGCTTCGATTTCGAAGCTAAGGCATGACATCTGAATCATTAATCTTTCTGTTTTTTGTTTTTGCTTTTTTCAAATTCTAAATAACTATATTTAGTTGGGCCCATAGACTGCGGAAACCTAATTAATTAAATATTGTATAGTAATTGAATTATAGGTGTATGATATGAAATTAAAACTATAATAAAGTAAGAAGCTAGGTATTGAGTAGACAATATTTTGGGACATAAAGGGATGAAAATCAGAAATAACCTTCAAAATGAAAAAGTTTAAACAATTAAGTTAAATGTAGAGTGTATACTCTTTATCTATAAGTATTCTTTGGAATTTTGAACCTTATAAATATATCCCACTAGGCCCTACTGCATTTATTATATTCACGATAATTCATCTCCGGTTTCAGCGTTTCTATAATTTCCAACTGGATAACGATCATTCTGGTGCTTGCTCGCAGTGGGCGAAATGAAGATTAAAATTTGATTTATAAAACCGAATTTTTGGTAAATTTGAGACATCTGGACGAATTTTTAGAGAATTTGAGAAATCTAGACAAATTTTCAAAGAATTTGAGAAATCTAGACGAATTTTAAAATAATTTGAGATATCATCTGGACGAATTTTTGGAGAATTTGAGACATGTGGACGAATTTTCAAAGAATTTGGGCGTTGGCTAGTTTTCCAACGCATTGGCTGGATTTTAAATTTCTCCAAAATTTCGTCTTGATGTCCCAAATTCTCAAATAATTCTTCTAGATGTTCCAAAATCTCAAAAAATTTGTCTACATTTCTCAAATTCTCTGAAAATTCGTCTAGATGTCTCAAATTCTCCGACTTTCATCAACTCATTTCAACTTTAGAGTACCCAGTTAATTTCATTATCAAACTGCGAATCGGACACTGAATCTATTTTTATTATAATTAGTGTCATTCAGCCTATATGAGGAGCCAATTATGGTGGTATAGTAAATACTAATCGAGGGAATATAATATACTCGTACTATAAAAACTTTTTTTCAAGCTTCTAATTTCAGCTTTTCTATGTGACTCAAATTTCTTGAACATATATTTATGCATACTCGGATCTATTCCGACAATTTTTCTTCATTTTCTCCCCCTTGCTGATACTACGGAGGAAAATTTTAAGCTATTTTTAGTCGACATATCTAATAATCTAATATAGGCCTTTAATGAGTTTAACCTAATATAAATTTTCAGACGATATCATGAGAATTCTCGAAGGTGAATTTTACTCAAGTTATTCGTCGTCGAAATTATATCGAATTTTTCTTTCGATAGAGATTTACAATACCACCGCGCGTTTATTGAAATCAAAAGAAAAAACTTCATTGATAGCGGTTGATAGTGAACTGTACGTACATACAGAGTGATTAATGATGAAAAGTGTAGGTACGCGCAGAAAATCTATTTCCCGTGAGGAAATGCATTCAACAATGGAAACGGTTTTTCTTTAGGTCGACGCTATACGAGTACGTACTCGTAGGCTACTGTATTTTAGTACGAATATACAGCTTTCTCGTAGGTAGGCCCATACCTACCTATACGAGTATATACTTTCTTTCTCTCTTTTTTAAATGGGAAATTGTTGCGTTCAGACAGATATAATATGGAAATATGAAAGAAAACGAGCCCACGAGTTGTGAATAGAGGACGAGGTAAAGAAAAAAGTACTGATTTTTCTTTGGGGTTGGGGTGCGATGCGAGGTAACAAAAACAGACGAGTCAAATTGTTTTGAAAATGAACGGTCGGTCGTATGTTTGAAAGTAATTTTTCAAAACATATCGGAAAATTGATTTTAACCGCCTCCATCGCGCTCTGTGGCTGCGATTCTACGACGGATACGCTTTTATACAGTTTAAATGCTCTCTGACCTTTCAAAGGATGGCTCCGTGGTCACGGAGCGTATCTGCACAAACTGCTAATCACGGAGGTCTCCTTTGGTCATTATTCCGTTCCGAACGACCTTACCGAGTGAAGTGTGACCACTTAACTAAGCGTCTCTAATAATAATCGACCAAGATTAAAGGAAATAACTAATTTTCGAGTTACTTACGCACGTCTCCTCGGCTACCTGAATGTACACACAGCCAAAAATCTCAGCTCTTTAAAGGTATCGTACTTACAGGTATGTGCCGAGCACTTTAATAGTCGATAAATCAATTCGAGTAAAAAAACAAAACAAAAAAAACCTTCCCATAATAATTTTCCTTTTAGCGTCGTCTTTTTTCAATTCGAGGGATTTTTTTCCAAGTTTTCATCCACATCGTTACGAATTTATAAAATAAATGAGTGCAGTCTTTATAACGAGATAATTACGAGTACCTATCGTCTTGTTGGGAATTGGCCCCATTGTTGCCGCATTTAATAAAATAAATCCAGATTTTTCATTTCAGTATTAGACTACGGCCATGAATCAACTATACCCTCTATACCGCTATATGGGTACTCGCTCACTTCAAATTCAAAAATCCAAACCAGCAATGCTTATTTTTGTTAGTTTTTAAGCGATTGTATGTGTATCTTTGTTTTGTAAAAAATTATTGTTGCGCGAAATGCGCTTATTTTCGGCGCTCTCTATCTCTGTTCTTTAGACAGATACAAAAAAAAATTATGAGAAAAAAAATTTAAATAATTTGATGAAAAATATTTTTCGTTTCAAACATTTTTTCATAAAATGTACCGTTGGCGGGTTGCAGTCGAAAAACCAAAAATTATGGTACGTTTGACTCCCTCTTTAGGTGGGTTGTGGCAAGGGGATTTTAGCGAAATTTTAGCGGGTGATTCAGGAGGTGATCCTTTACGATTCTGTGCAAAAAAATTTTTGCAGGATTTTTTGCAATCCGACACATTTATCTGCACTGGACTAGTAATTTAATGCAACTCGTTCGAATAAACTGACTGTCTATAGTGTCTAGTGTCTACTCCGATAGTTTGAACCTTCTTTTATGTGTTTAATAATAAGAATTTAGCCATAAATAGTAAATACCCCTCATCATCATTTGAACTATTGGTTTGAAGTAAGTTTTTTTTAACTGATTGGAGTGTAGCTATCTCAGCCCATCACCCCGTTGAAAATCAGACAATTATGCCGTGGCCAGGCTAATCTGTAATTAAAACGTCGCGTCGGCGGTTATCCCTGCAGCCTGGTAATAAATTTCGATGACGTCCAGTAAATCGTCGCGATTCAATATCCGCCTGTGCGTACATATGACCCACTTACTTTCGTCAGTCGTCACCCAGAATTCTGTTAGTTTACACCTTAAATTAATGAGACCACCGTGAATGAAGAAAAAAGTAGACTTCATTTGGGGAAAATTATTAAGTAAACGTCGTGTTTCCGGTGCACAGCGGTCAGTCTGTACATTGTCTCACGGTTTAACGCACCATCAAAATTTACTCGCCGTGTTATTGGACTAATTTAATAATTTTCAAACATCGCGAGTGAAGAAAAAAAAATAGTGGAAGGTATGGGTAATGATATTATAACAAAAGAGAAAGCACGGGTCTTTTGAAAAGAATTCGTCGAAGCGTGTTATTGTCAACGAGTATAAGTCATAAGTATGACATTATACGTCCACAAATCATATTCGATATCCTACAGTCTAATACCTACGATATATACTCGTGTATTATTTACTTTGGACTTGATATTATTATACAAAAAACAAAAACCAAAGTCGCATTTGTAGGAAGTAGAAAAGTTTGACGAGAAGTTATCATATTAGATTAGTTTCTGTTTGTATAAGCTGGTATCGCTGCGTACTGTCATAAAATTGTTACCTCTGAGTGACAGAATTTGTTCGAGACATCTCATCACCTTTTTGAAAAATAAAAACACGAGTAGTTACCCGGACAGGAATTATTTTTCTGCGGTAAAGATGTAGTAAATTTAGATTCAGTTTAGCAGTATAGGTACTGGAAAAAGCGTAGATAAAGTACCTACGAATATAAAATTACAATATTTCACGGGGGGGGGGAATAGATTATAAAATTAATCATGTATATTTCCTCCCGTGCTAAAAGAGGCAACTAACCCAACTAGCTCAATTTTATTTATCATACTCAAAGTCGGCTTAATTGTTTCATTTATTGGAGCTTAGAATCAGTTAAAAGCTCAAAAAGCAACAAATGTTCCGATGAATTAACCGTATGGACCTGAGGGAACTAGACCCCGGGGCTCGTAGCCTGCAGAAGGCCCAAAAGCGGAAGGAAAAAATTTGAAGGAAAAAAAACCATAGCATTCATCAAGCATTAACAATTTTAGAGCCCCATTCCCAAAACAAATTCATTGATCAGTTTTTTCGGTAAATTAAAAGAGATTTATAAACAAAAACAAAAACAAAAACAAAAACAAGAACAAGAACAAACAAAACATGAATCTTCGTTAACTTATCTTGATATACGGGTACATACTCGTGTTTAAAAACAAAAAAACCTGCTGAAAATACACAAAGTTTTCGCTTGTGAAATTGGAAGACTTGAAGCAATAAGTTCATTCGACAATATTACTGATGCGTGTTTGAGGAACGTTAAGTGTTAGTCTTCAATCAAAATCGTATCATCATTTTTCGAAACGATATCAATTTGACTGATAGAATAAAACACCTTATTGCCTTCAATAAACACGAGTAGAGACTTCGATTGAATTGGCTTTTATAGGTACTTCGAGTAAAGGTGCCTGCACGTAAGGTATAACATAACAAAAGTATAGACATCAGCGAATGGCTCGTTCTTGTCTTTGATTTGCTCACGATGAATGGAATATTGATTTCACAATTTCGTTACCATACATTGTGTAGGTAACTAAAATTCACTTGTATCCTCCTGACACACAACAGGCTCGTTTTTTTTTTGACAGCAGCATTGTGCGCTCTTCTTTTTTTCTTTATTTTGATAAGTTTGATTAATGGAATCGAATCTAATGAAATAAACCATAAGTATTTTTAATAACACAGTTCCTTAACTCGAATAAAACAAAAATATAATTAATTTGATACCTAGTATAATCGGCTTAACTTGTCATCAGCATATAAGATTATAAATGCTTGCAATTTCTTGTACATTGAAGAAAAAAACTTTTATAATATATTTTGCTGGAGCATTTAAATTTTACAGAAAAAAGAGGCTGACTAAATGGGAATTTGAATTTTCGAGACCAATAAATTGCTGCCGGCTAGATGGGAATTCAAATTTTCGAGACCAAAGAGGCTGGCTAAATGGGAATTTAATACTCGCCATTTTTTATCAATTGGAGCAAAAAATGCTCAATATTTTTTTTACATGATCCAAGCAAAAATGCTGACTACAATTTGCAGCAGCAAAAGAAGCGCATAATTTTATGCTGGAGCATTAAGATAACTTGGTAGATAATAAATAACAATAAATTATTACAGTTTTTTCCCCCAATAATTCTTTCAAAGAAGGAAAATTAATAAGAAACAAAAATGTAGTAGCTGTTTTTTGTCACCGAAAATAAATAATTTTTATAAATTAAGGTAGATATAGCTAAATGGTTAACATTAAAATGTATGTTTAAACCAGAAGCACATGTTCGCAATTAACAAAACTGTCACTAAACGAAGATATTTGAGATAGGTAGGTAAGTACAAGCATCCGTTTGATTAATCTACGAATATTCGAATAGGTAGTTTTTTACAAATTCCATCCAGTAACTCAAATCATGATTTATGTATACGTTCAGATTTACAAAATATGAACTATTCAAGGTTAAGTAAATACTTTATCTACACAAGAAATCGAAATTTTTTATCGAAAAATTACGATGATCAACTGACTAAAAAATTTACACTGAATTATTACGGAAGTAAATTTTTTTTCGCTTCATTTTCGTTGGATGGTAAAAAAAAAGGTGTATTAAGTAAGTAAGTGTACCAATCTTACCTTTTCTTTTTTTTTTTTTTTTTTTTGGTGAAACTACCCGTGATAGTTTATCACCGTTATTTTAAATTAATTTATAAATTGCAGTATATTATAACTAGAACAAGATAGGATTGAAATTAAATCAATCTTTGTAAACGAACTAGAAAACACAAATAAAGTAAATTAAAATACCTATTTCAGAAGTTTTACCGAATTCATCATACGAGTAGATTGAATTTTTTTTTGAACCGATAATTTCATGGGATTAAAAAATTCTTGTTGAACATTTTTTCAGAATATTGATAGTACGATTCATCGCTGTTATAAATTTCAACGAACGTATACAAAGCAACGTTACAGAAATAATTTCATTGGAAGAGGAGGAACAAATAAAATTTTTAAAGAATTTATAGATGATACCTCATATCAATTACAACATGATCAAAAATAATTTTAAAAGTTTATAATTATTTGGGCACTAATATTTTTTGGATAGTTACTACAATAAGTAAATTTCGATTTTTAAATTCCTAAAAACTAAAACGTATTATTTTTATTTAATTTAGACAGATCCGAAAAATTACAACAGTAATGTCGCCGTACTTAAAAAGCTATGAATCTTTATTCATGAATGATATCTCATTAAAAAATGTGATAAACATTAATTGTAAACTTTAATTTAAAAAAAAAAAAAAAAAAAACAATAATATTACGATAAGTACCTATAAATAAAATTTTTTTTTCAAGTATAGCATCAGTTTGAAGGGAAAAAAGTATTTTATTGATAATGATTTATTATTAATTCTTAAAAAAGAAAAACTTGCTTGTAACTATATTACAAATTACAACTCGATATCTACAGCGTCCAGCAGTTAGATCAAATATTATTTAGATATAGATATTGTCGTAAATAATTTTGGATTCCGATTTCAGATGAAAATAGCAATCTTTTTCAATAATTAGTTACGTGATACCTGTAATGTATACGAGTGAAACTTTTTTTTCCAATTAAATAATAATTTTTTAAGAAAAATATAGAGTTTATTCTATAAAGTTCCAAGAGTTGAAATTTAATTAAAAAAATCATATTATCATTCCATCTATAACCTATTCTTTGTTTCTATCACTCAACTTTATTATTTCGTAATAATATTGTTCAATTCAAGTCGATGGTGAAGAGTTACACGTGTTTTGTTAGTCTGTATTGTATTGTAGATATCTCGATGTACAATGCAATGAAATAATATTTGATACTTACGACTATTTTATTCTATCCTGTTTCATTTATCAATTTATACTTTAATTAGGTATTTATTTATTTGGTTCTCATTTATTTTTATTTCTCTATTTCCTTATTATTTTATTCTCTATGTCCCTACTTCTTTTTTTATTTTTACTAAATCAGATATTCTTTATTTAATTAGATGTTTAAGAATTTTACTGAACTTAACTGCTTATTTGTTGATATTCTCTTCTCCAAATAATATTAATAAAGCTTATTAGCGATGAGAATATGTCTTTGGTTTTTTATTTTTTATTTTAGTTTTGAAAGACAAGTACAGATATTTTTGGTGAAAAATTTTTCGAAGCAGCTATACTTGGCTCAGTGTTCAAAATATTGAAGAAAAAATTTTTGACGTGTATTTGGAGGTCCAAGTGCCCAAAATAATGCTAGCAAATTTTATTCCAACGATTGCAGAGACATAAGTGGTAATATTTTCGATGAAAACATTTTTTGAATTAGCTATATACGTATAGGTCAGCGTTAAAAATATTAAGGAAAAAATATACTGAAGTGTAGTCTTAGTGCCCAAAACATTGCTGGAAAAATTATTTCAAGTTGTTTTCAAAGTCTCAAAGCTCAGAAAATACTTATCTGACAAAATGTGAATCAGTGCCAAAATTATAACTAGAAAAATTTATTGCTTCAGTTTAAAGAATCTTTGTACCAAATATATTAATGAAAAAATGTTTTGAAGACGTTTCTTCGGTGAAATCTAAAATGATTTTATAGAAAATTTTTTTTTTTTCAGTTAAAAAGGTTTTTGAGCTAAATGCATCGATGAAAAAAATTTTTTGAAGACATTTCTTAGGTCTCAGTGCTAAAATTATGGCTAGAAAAATGTATTGCTTCAGTTTAAAAGATCTGGGGGCCAAATAAATTAATGAAAAAGTTTTTGATGACTTTCTTCGGTTTGAAATCAGAAATAATTTGCTAGAAAAATTTCTTCTTCAGTTAAAAAGGTCTTTGTGCCAAATGCACCGATAAAAAAATTTTGAAAGCGTTTCGCAGGTATCAGTGCTAAAATAATTGATAGAAAAATGTATTGCTTCAGTTTAAAAGATCTTTGTGCCAAATAAATTAATGAAAACAATTTTTGAAGACGTTTTTTAGGTCTCGGTGCTAAAATTATTGTTTGAAAAATTTATTGCTTCAGTTTGTGAAGTCTTTTTACCAAATGCATTAATGAAAATATTTCTCAAAGACGTTTCCTCGGTCTAAAATCTGTACAATAAAATCCAATATCCGGATTTCTGTCACATACTCGAAATTCGTAAACAAATTATTTTTCATTTTGCGATTACTCTGTTTTCACTTAATGTAGAAAGCTGAATTTGGTCTCATTAGAAAGAAAAAACTCACAGAAATCTATTACTACATACATTTTTTTGAATTTATGATTTATTTTGCTCTTAATGATTGAAACATTCTACAAAAACGATGAACTTCATGCTACGTTTCACGTCATTTTTTATTTTGCAATTATTTTTCATTTTGCGATTACTCTGCTTTTACTCAACGTAGAAAGCTGAATTTGGTCCCATTTGAAAAAAGGAAATCTCAGAAATGTGATGTATGAATCTTTTTGATTAGAGATTTGATTTCATGATGAAAATATTTTTGATAACTGTGAATTATATTCTACACTTCTACACAATCATTTCATGATAACGCGAAATTTTAGCGGAAATTTCTACTTTAGTTAAACAGTTCCATCTGCCAAATGCACTAATGAAAAAATTTTTTGAAGAAGTTTCATAGTTCTAAATGCGGAAATAATTGTTGGAAAAATTTTTTGCTTCAGTTAAAAAAAATCTTTTTGCCAAATACATGGATGAAAAAATTTTTTCAAGACGTTTAGTAGGTCTCAGTTTTAAAATAATTCGTTGGAAAAATTTTTAGTTTCAGTTCAAAAGATCTTTGTGGCAAATGCACAAATGAAAAAAATTTTTTGAAGATGTACCATAGTTCTAAATGCTGAAATAATAGTGGGAAAAATTGTTTTGCTTCAGTTAAAAAAGTCTGTGCCAAATGCATTCATTAGACACATTTATTTAGAGGTCTTAGTGCCCAAAACATTGGTGCAAAATTTTATTTCAAGCAATTTCGGAGACTCGAGTGCTTATATCTTAGCTCCAATAATTTTTTGATGTAGATTTACTGGGTTCAATGCCCAAAACATCGCAATGTTCCGTTTATTGTTATCTGATTGCGAAGATATCAGAACCATTCTACTAGTTGAAGCATATTTTTTTATGAGGGAATAAGACTAATTTCTTGCATTATTTTTACAATCTCAAAATCTTTGACTTCCAATTATTAGGCATGAATCCTTGTAGGTTGCCTACCTGTCATTTTTTCTCCTCGTTTTCGCCATTATTTTACCCTCAGATTGAAATTGTGGATGGTAAACTTCATGATTTTTCGACTTAGACTGTTAAAATTATTTACATATCCAACCCCCTATGTTTCCATGAAAGATAAACAATTTCAAACTTTCATTTTGCTTCGGGTAAACAGATTTTTCTTAGCACTTGAATACAATTTTTTCAAATTCTCAGGCCAGAATTTATTACTGCATTTACCTATATGTCAGGGTGGGAAAAATCTCGTATCGTATTGGGCCGATTTATTTGCTTGCAAGGCCCAGCTGTGAGTTGACATTTACCTGAGTCGGTTTACATTTGCAGCACAGGGTATTTCGAAAGCTCTATTCTGTGCATTAATCGATACGAAAATTCGAAAGCACCGAACCTTTTCCATGACCGACTGCGAGGATATCATAAAAATGTTTCGATCGAATGAGCTAGCAAAATAATTTCAAAAAAAAAATACGGGGAACGGAGAAGCTCATTTTCAGACCGAATGCTACAGGTTACGAATAAAGAAGTAGAGCTACGACAAGGCACCGAAGGAAAAATGAATGGTCATCAGTTAACTCACGGAAATTTTTTCAGTTTTTAATATAGTACAGTACCTATACCTGAGGGCGCATCTTTACTGAGGGTCTCAGGCCATCCCAAGGCTGGAGGGACACGCAAAGCAGGTTCAAAAGTACTCTACGATCCTACCAGGTTTGTACAATGTTTTACACAACGAGGGTATTTCAAGTAGGTACTTGAAGTTCATAGAAAAACTTCCCAGTTATTTAAAACATAATTTTTTCCAAATAGATAGCTACTTGGAGAGGGGACTGAAAATTTTTTTGACTGTCACTATAAGATAGAGCAAAAAAACTTGATAAGAATTGTGAAAATAAGAAAACTATTAGACTACTAAGTACGAATAAAATAAAATTTTAGTCGTTTTATTTTTAAGGAGGGGCTGATTTGATTAGCTTTGGCCATCTCTTCAAAGTCCGCTAGAGGGTACTAGTGAATCATTAATTTGCTTTCACCCTAAAAATTTTAAAAATGAATAAACATACAAGTAGGCCTAGTCCTTTTTTTATTATCCAAGCTGACAATGTGAATATCGAGGAAACCAAAAGTATAGAATAATCGCTCATAAGGGTGCAGTAGTTTCAAATATTCCAAAGTCAATATTGGTGGAAACTTGAAAAGCGAATTGAAGAATTTGTAAGATAAAACTACGATTTGAATAGAGGCAATACAGGCCCAAAACCACTTTATTGCTTTATTGAAAAATAAAGTGATAGCCTACAAATTTTTCGAGCCGACTATTTTTAAATTTTTTATGGAAAAATATGCACTTATGAGAATGCATTTTCATCGCTCAATTATGCACCAATTAATAAGAAATTTTCACCAATCTATTCTAAAATTATGTGCTTCTAGGGTACTCATTTAGTGGAATTGTGATTTTTTGATTTCGTTTATAAGTTATAAATTATTACATTATTCCAAAAAATTCTCGACTTTTACAGCGTCCTAAAATTTACTCGAAGAAATATTTTAAAATTTCGACTGAACGAACACCCCATAACCATCTTACTTTAGAGTATACTGCTAAAAATCTCAGATCAACTAACGTTTATTTGAGTGACCAAAGTGCATAGCCACGAATGCATTTTTTCAATACGCAGAAACCACACCCGTATGAAATATAATTTCACGTGAAAAATTACCGCATCACTTTTTCAAACGCTCAAATCTAAGGTACCAGACGATCGATCAAAACTACCATCTACAAATTTTTGTAACAAACCCAAAGCCCATTGGGGCCTGTTTGTTGGTACGAAGTGGCCAGCATTTCGTATCATAACTTCTGTATATCGCTTTGCTGTCTTATGATATCCGCAAAGATGATTCTTCCACCGAAGAGGTTGCCTTTGCGCTTGACTATAATCCCAATTTCCGGACCAGTCAAAATTCTTGCTCATTTGCAGCTGCAGGTAATACGGACAAATTATGTCAAATTGGCCAGAGTATATAAGTACTCTAAAATTTTCTAATACGATTCCAATCTGTGGTTTCATGGACTTCATAACATCCGGCTTCATTTTTTCATAAACATCCCCAGAAGCTTCTTCAAATTTAACGTCATCTCGGACATGCAATGCTTCTTTCGTCGAGTTTTTATTCAGAAAATTCATCCAGAATGGCCGAAAATTTATAGTATCTTGCAATAAATTATAATGATTACGAATTCCAGTAAGTTCTACGAACATCGACACTTTTTTCGCATAGGCTCCATCAAAAAAAGTATCTTGAAATAATTCTGCTGCCTCGGCCCAGTGTTTCGCATAAATATGAGATAATATAAGTTCTTCTCGTTTTCGTAAGGTCTCTCGGCCTTTATCGTCCACCAAACCATGAGCACTCAGATATGAACTATAGTGTAGCAACATATCTTCGGGGTTAATCATAGGGTTACCAATGAATAAACCATAAATATTGATTTTCGGTTTGGTTGTATTTTTCATCAAAATTGTGTGGGCTAAAGTAGGGACATATTTACCAGCATACGATTCGCCGCTCAAAATAAACTTATTTTTTTGCATTTGAGGAAACAGTAGCAAAAACTGTCTCAATGCTTCGTGTAGATCTTCACCTACCATCGATTGATTGGCAGCGTAAGCTTCTGATGAATCGGCAAAACTGAAACCGGTTCCCACTGGATTGTCGATGTAAAGAACATTGAAGAAATTGGTCCAAGAATGGCGTCTCTTTTTCAGCTTATCTTTTACAAAAACATACGGTCCATTTTCGCAGAAAAGTCCAAACATTGAAGAACCTCCTGGTCCACCTTGTAGCCATAACACCAGCGGAGCTGTTGTCCAGTCGAACTTACTCGTAGTTGGAAAAAACCAGAAGAATAAATTGGAATTGAATTTTTCATTGACGGTCAGATAGCCGGAATAACTTTTCACGTTTGGTAAAAAAGGTTTCACTTCAGCTCGTCTCTGAGCCTCGTCAATTTGGCCTTTCTTTATCAAAGGCGTCAAGTACAAGGGTTCGCTGGTGCATTCGACCAGCCGCACCCATAAATACACGAAAAACACAAAATTCTTCAACATGATCGACCTAGTCATAATTTTGATATGATTGCCAACTGCGAAAAATTTACATTAGTAAAAAAGAATTACGGGAAGGTTTCACGTTTATCAAAAAGACCTAAGTAGACTTTCGTAATCTCGAATGGGAATTATAGGCTAAGTATGGAACGGATACAAGAACATAGCTACAGACATACGAGTAATATTGTAATATTTGTACAGATAAAAATGAAGTGGGAATAATTAGTAATCAGTTTTTTTTTCATTGTACCTATTTCAAGTGTACTTAAATGTCTGTAAAACAATTCGAGTCTTAGAAAAAGATCTTCTGCGTCATCGAATGTGGCAATACAATAACTTTATATCGAGTATTTCAAGTACAGATCTTTATAAACTCAAACAATTAGACTGACACAGTTTAGTTTCTTTAAAATCAACGTTTTTTTTCTCGAAATTCTATGGCCTCAGTAGATCAGCCGAGGGGAGCTAAGTGGAAGCCCCCTTTATAGTCATCAAATTTCATTTAAAAAAAGACTAAATTAATTAATTTTCCTCGTTTGGTGCGGTTTTTTTCAATAGATCTGTCTTTTGGAGACAAATTTCGAACTCAGCCCTTTCCCTCAGCAAAATTCTTGGAGCGCCACTGCGTCTCCCCCCAAAAAATTTAACTTTCTTCCAGATGTCACAATTTTCGTCCAGCTGTCTCAATTTTCGACAGCTGGACGAAAAATGAGAGAGCCGGACGAAAAATGACACATCTAGACGAAATTTGTGACGTCTGGAAGAAAGTTGGGATATCTAGATAAAAATTGAGATAACTGGCCGAAAAATGAGACATCAAGCCGAAAAATGAGACATCCAGCCGAAAATTGAGACATCCAGCCGAAAAGTGAGACATCCAGCCGATAATTGAGACATCCAGCCGAAAATTGAAATAGCTGGACAAAATATGAGACATCCAGCCGAAAATTGAAATAGCTGGACGAAATATGAGACATCCAGCCGAAAAATGAGAAGCTAAACGAAAATTGAGACATTCAGCCGAAAAATGAGACATCCAGCCAATAATTGAGACATCCAGCCGAAAATTGAAATAGCTGGACGAAATATGAGACATCCAGCCGAAAAATGAGAAGCTAAACGAAAATTGAGACATCTAGCCGAAAAATGAGACATCCAGCCGATAATTGAGACATCCAGCCGAAAATTGAAATAGCTGGACGAAATATGAGACATCCAGCCGAAAAATGAGACATCCAGCCGAAAATTGAGACATCCAGCCGAAAAATGAGAAATCCAGCCGATAATTGAGACATCCAGCCGAAAATTGAGACATCCAGCCGAAAATTGAGACATCCAGCCGATAATTGAGACATCCAGCCGAAAAATGAGACATCCAGCCGAAAAATGAGACATCCAGCCGAAAATTGAGACATCCAGCCGAAAAATGAGACATCCAGCCGAAAAATGAGAAGCTAAACGAAAATTGAGACATCCAGCCGAAAATTGAGACATCCAGCCGAAAATTAAAATAGCTGGACAAAATATGAGACAACCAGCCGAAAAATGAGACATCCAGCCGAAAAATGAGACATCCAGCCGAAAATTGAGACAACCAGCCGAAAAATGAGACATCCAGTCGAAAAATGAGACAACCAGTCGAAAAATGAGAAGCTAAACGAAAATGAGACATCCAGCCGAAAATTGAAATAGCTGGACAAAATATGAGACATCCAGCCGAAAAATGAGACATCCAGCCGATAATTAGACATCCAGTCGAAAAATGAGACATCCAGCCGAAAATTGAGACATCCAGCCGAAAAATGAGACATCCAGCCGAAAAATGAGACATCCAGCCGAAAAATGAGAAGCTTAACGAAAATTGAGACATCCAGCCGATAATTGAGACATCCAGCCGAAAATTGAGACATCCAGTTGTAAAATGAGACAACCAGCCGAAAAATGAGACATCCAGCCGAAAAATGAGACATCCAGCCGAAAAATGAGACATCCAGCCGAAAAATGAGAAGCTAAACGAAAATTGAGACATCCAGCCGAAAATTGAAATAGCTGGACAAAATATGAGACATCCAGCCGAAAAATGAGACATCCAGCCGAAAATTGAGACATCCAGCCGAAAAATGAGACATCCAGCCGAAAATTGAGACATCCAGCCGAAAAATGAGACATCCAGCCGAAAAATGAGACATCCAGCCGAAAAATGAGAAGCTTAACGAAAATTGAGACATCCAGCCGATAATTGAGACATCCAGCCGAAAATTGAGACATCCAGTTGTAAAATGAGACAACCAGCCGAAAAATGAGACATCCAGCCGAAAAATGAGAAGCTAAACGAAAATTGAGACATCCAGCCGAAAATTGAGACATCCAGCCGAAAAATGAGACATCCAGCCGAAAATTGAGACATCCAGCCGAAAAATGAGACATCCAGCCGAAAAATGAGACATCCAGCTGAAAAATGAGACATCCAGCCGAAAATAGAGACATTCAGCCGATAATTGAGACATCCAGCCGAAAATTGAGACATCCAGCCGAAAAATGAGACATCCAGCCGAAAAATGAGAAGCTAAACGAAAATTGAGACATCCAGCCGAAAATTGAAATAGCTGGACGAAATATGAGACATCCAGTCGAAAAATGAGACATCCAGCCGAAAAATGAGACATCCAGCCGATAATTGAGACATCCAGCCGAAAATTGAGACATCCAGCCGAAAAATGAGACATCCAGCCGAAAAATGAGAAGCTAAACGAAAATTGAGACATCCAGCCGAAAATTGAAATAGCTGGACGAAATATGAGACATCCAGCCGAAAAATGAGACATCCAGCCGAAAAATGAGACATCCAGCCGATAATTGAGACATCCAGCCGAAATTAGAGACATCCAGCCGATAATTGAGACATCCAGCCGAAAAATGAGACATCCAGCCGAAAATAGAGACATCCAGCCGAAAAATGAGACATCCAGCCGAAAAATGAGACATCCAGCCGATAATTGAGACATCCATCCGAAAATAGAGACATCCAGCCGATAATTGAGACATCCAGCCGAAAATTGAGACATCTAGCCGAAAAATGAGACATCCAGCCGAAAATAGAGACATCCAGCCGAAAAATTAGACATCCAGCCAAAAAATGACACATCCAGCCAAAAAATGAGACATCCACGAAAATTCTCAAAAATCGAAAACGTGTAGGTACACTCATTGGCGCACACGTATTTTGAAATAGGTTGTGCAGAATCACTTGTGGGGCCTATTCAGCAAAGTGGCCCCTTCATAACTTTGTTCACTTCGACGTTTTTCTACATATTTTGTTGTAAAGGGCGGTCAAAATTCCCATCTGATGGGGCCCCTAAATTGTGAGGCCTGGTGCGACCGCACCACTTAGCCCACTAAGTGGGCGCCACTGGAGGATACCGAGAACTCCAACTTTCACTGTAGGTATATAAATTTTTTTTATTCTCTATGATTTGAGCCAGAATAAGTGAAAATAATATAATAGTCAAAAACGTTCGAAGGCATCACCTCGAGGATAGTATATACGCGTGCATTCTTATTGAATTTCACCATCCAAGACAAATATTACGCAATTCGAGCGTGATTAAACGCATAATAATAGTAATCACGTGGGCTAATAAAAAGCTCATAAATTTTTAAACTGTTCCTCATTGATGCTCAGATGCTGCGAACAAAGAAAAAAGTAGTGTGCCTAATTCCAAACGGGCAAAAAAATTAATCGAAACGCATTCTTAAAACTAGAAAAAGTTTCTGGAAAAAAGCTCATTGACTACAAAACTTATGCCGTATAGGTATAAATATTCAGTTCTCAGGTTGGTTAGATATTCTTTCTCTATCTGCTGCTCTCTCATTCTGTTGCTTTCTCTCTTTCTCTCTCTCTCTCTCTCTCTCTCTCTCTCTCTGGCTGTTTTCGCTCTTTCATTATTATTTTTTCTCTCGCGTATAACGCGCGCAGAGTTCAAAAGATAATCGTTGCATACTTTGCAAAAGTTGTTTTTGGGGATGACGGAGCTGTACAATTGAACGACTAAAGGGTCGTAATAAGGGCTGCAGAAAAACGATCGATACAGCAGCACCCCCACCATTCTCTCAAATCCCAGTCATCATCCGCGACCGCTGTTTCCGTCCGAGATAATTCGATTCTTTTACAAGAACCGATTCCAAATGACTCAACGCTAAAGCAAACGAGCTGTAGGTACAGCACTGCAAGTTGGGTTGGCGGAAGACTGACAATTTTTTCATCGCGAAAATTTACTCATTTTCCTCCCCCGAGGCTTAATTTTACGGCTAAAAAGGGTGAAAAATGTACAAAAAGGATGGCCAGTTTTCATTTACATTATTTTATCAGATTTCAACATATTTATTTAAAAACTAAATTCGACTGTACGAGCTTAATATCCATTTTTAAAGAGTGTTAAGTGTACATCAATTTTTTGTGCACCATAAAAACAATAAATTGATTTATAAATTAAAGCTGGGAAAAAGTCAAGTGGCATTCAGGCGAAAAGGAAACTGGTTTAAAAAATTGACAGTTTTTCTGAAAGTGCATAAGACTTTTTCATACGACTTTTAAGATTTTTTAATCACCGATATTTCCAGAAAATTTTTCTTCATTCTAATTTATAGAAAAAAACACGCCATTTTTTGTGCAAATCTGCTTGTTAACCCTGCTTCCCTGCTTGAAACATGTAGATTGTAGATATATGAAAAAACCTCCTTTTGACTTGATACGACCTTTAATTTCTGTATCTTTAGAAATACTTTACCTTCTAAATTACGATAGCAAATTTCAATAATTGAAATAGTTTCTATTCTGGACTCTCTAATGCCCCGAAGGCGAAAAAAAAAAGATAAGAATTTATTAAAAAATCTATTTTGAATGCCTCGTTTGATGTCAACACTCCCTCTTCAATCTCCACACAGATAATCATTGAATTTTCTCTTTTTGCACCTTTTCGTCAAGATACAAAACAGGTTCTTCTTTAAAAACGTGAACTTTTTTTCAGGAGGATAGATAGGCTATGCAGCTGAACTTACTCAAATAAAATAAAAGAAATAGTTTCTACGTATTTGGAACAGTTTGTTTGATAATTTCTTTATTCTCTTTTGATATTATATCTGCCTTATTGTAAACAAATACGAAAAAATTGAATTTTAAACTTCCATTCTTCTTTCGCCTTAGCGTGGAAAACTATTCAACTCGTTCCATGTAGAAATTTCTACACAAAACCCTTAGCATGCATTTTTATAACCCATCAACTTTCCTATCATTCAGATACTTCATTTTTATAGAAGAATGAAATTATGTAAATAAAACAGTACGAGCTCTCATGTGCATTATTCAGAATTTGTGAAAACAGAAATACTATAAGGATCAAAGATGACATAAATTGCAACTCAAGCTCACCTATCATAAGGTCTAAATTATAGCATGTCCTTCCGAAAATCAAAACAAAATAAAAACAAATATTTCTCATAAGATTAGTTTCTGTGATTTAAAAATGATTCTCCTCTTAGAATATGCACAAAAAAAAGAAAGTGGAGAAAATAAATTTTAAGATGATAAATGTATACGAATGATCCGACCGGAGGAGTTTTCGGCAGAATAATTTTTGTACCTACCCCAAGAACATCTAACTATCTGACTATCCAAAACACTTGGGCGACATGAGAAAATGAAAAAGGGACTATCGCCAGCAGTCAGATTGCAGGAAAGCGATTTATGCTAGACTACAGATGTGAAAAGAAATTGTACCTGGAATTTCGTGTTACCCCGGCACCTAAAAATGCATTCTCCATGACGACCCCAAAAACTGCCAGCTTCTCTCTTTCATACAATTTTTCCTCTCATTTTTTTTTTTTTTGTGTGTAAATCTCGAGGTATTTACAAAAGTAGCCGTTCATTGCGAGAGTGAATCGTTCGCGAACGCGTTTTCAGCTCTGCTACTCTATTTAGAAAAGTCTAAACGCGGTCCACTGATACCAGGAGATGTAACTGGAACTTTTTTTATGGCTCGCTAACTTTGCAGCAGATAAGGCGTACGTTGTAAAAATTTCAAAATCTCTATGGTCAACATTAAACAGCTTTTTTGCAACCTAACTTTCGTAACATGAGGAAATGTTTTTGATTTTTTCCAACAAAGTGCGGCGATTCATTAGATTTTCCGCAAAGGTCTCACAAATTCGATGCGATTTTCTGCCAAAAAGTGGAATCGTCGGAACAAGGTATGAATTTTACTTTCTTATATTCGAATAGAACTTATTTTTTCGAAGACTTTCAAAAGGCCAAATTACTATTTTACGTTTAGATATAAGGCTCTTGCATCCATAGGCGTTTTATTTGAACTGAAGATTATCAACTTACCTATAATATTCGGCAAAAGAATTATATTTTTACGAAACTTTTCTGCGAGACATTTATCTGAGGTGCGAGACTGTTATACTGATTAATGATGCTAAATGCTGATTCTTTTTAAAAAAAAGTATGAAATCGTTGGAAGATCGAAGATGGATTTTTGAAAATTGAGTCGAAGAGCTACATCTGTATATGTATTCATGATTCTTGGAAAACACAGTCACACCGTCTACCGCACACACTCACAAAACCTACTATCTGTAGACTTATGAAACTCATGGGGGAAGAGCAGACCCGAATGAATTTTTCTCTTCATATTTGTGGAAAAGGTCCAAAATAGGATTTTGAAATGGATAGTCAAATTTCTGTAATAGATGACGCGATTGTAATTTTTTCAAAAATTAAAATTGTTTTACTCAGTGCCGAATGACAAGGTATACAATCATGCAAAAAGAAGAATTCATACCCGAAAAATAAGAATAAATAGAAATGCGGGTATGTTTGGCAGCAATACAAGAATAAGTTTCATTAGTTTCATTTCAGATACCAAAAGACACGCGTGACCGAAATGAAGAGTGCAAGTGTAAAATAACGAGTAGATTATCCAAACATTTCGGAACATTTGAGAAAATCATTTTTTCATTCTTGAAGTTTCGAAAACACTATTTTGTAGCACTCGAAAATATAATTTTTCTGCAGTCACTTTTTTAGAGTCCAGCAAAAAGTTTTACAGAATGAAAAGAATTTCACCAACTTCAGAGTATAGGTAATTGATTTCCATATTTTCTTTCGGGTCATCCAGGTACAATTTCATAACGATAATTATTCTTATCTCTTACTAATAAAGATCAAAATAAGTTTGGAGGATTTGCAAAGTTGCATCACTCACTTTCAGGTCACTCAAATTTTATACTCATCCCTAGTGGTACTGCCAAGGGGTGGGCTAAGAAGGCTGAAGCTTCCCCCTTTCCTAGCCATCGAATTTCATCTAAAAAAAAATTTTTTGATTTTCTGTCGTTATGGATACCCTCAGCAAATTTCGGACTTCGCCACTGATCATCCCATAATTACTCACTTTTGAAGCCAATCTTTAGTAACTGTTATTAAAAATTATAAAAATTTATCTTCAGAGACACAGAATATTAAAATGCCAACATTCTCAGCATAATGTAGACTATATGTCGGTGAAGCCAATTTGAACATCATTACAGCAATATATGGTCTGATTTTGGCAGCGCTATAGTTGCAAGTTTACTTGAAAAATTTTTTTTTTTCTAAGAAAAACTGAAAATTTAAAAATTCATGTTACACATCTTACCATGGGTAAAAATTTAAAAATCCCAAATGGGTATCGTAGACACGTTTTGTTATTGTTCATTAAAATTTTCATAATATCTCGAATTTGCTAACCCGAATGGTAAAGGACGGCGTAGATAATGAGCAATTTATAACCACTTATCGATTAACCTGGTTATCTTCCACGTGAGACTTCTTTTTAATTTTTTTTTTTTTTTTAGTTTAGTTTAGTTTACTCGTAAATGAAATCGTTCAAAAAAATCATATCAATCATTTTTTGAAGCCATTCGTTTAGCACTTTCAAAACTTGAAATATACCATTTTATCAAGAAATTTTCCTTTTTTTTTTTCTTGATAATGTACTTTTCACTTTTGCAGTATGGCAAGCCACCAGCAGACACCACCCTGTATAAAATAAGTCGATGTACCACGCTAATTCAAAGATTTCAGCACACACACTTCTACGTACAAAAGCTACTAGGATACAGACTTATAACACTGAAGAAACAACAGCAGACTTTCTCCACAGAAATTCGGTCTTTTTCTTTTAATTTCATGTTCCATATCCAATTCCATACAGTATGTACGTGTACTTCCTAGTTCACCCTTTTCACTCGCTGTCTGGTAGAACTTTATCGCAGTTTCTCATTTTCGCTCCTCATTCTATTCCATTTTTGCACACACTCATATTTCAAGTTTAATACTCGTAATAATACGGTAAAACAGAAAATTAGTTTGTTTCAGTCGTGCCCGATTTTCGAAAATGAAAAATTCTTGCGATCGATCGGGCTGCAGTTGCATAGAAGAAGAACAGTGTTTTCACATCTACCCTGTAGATCCGAATTTGTTTATTTAAAATACGAATTCGGTTCTAGAGAGGTTCGTGTGAAATATATTTATTCAAAATAACATCCAAAGTGCGTTTTTTTACAGAAATTAATTTGTAAGAATATCCACCTTCATTTCTTTCATTACATACCTACCTACTTATCTACCTACAGAAGTGTAACTAATAGAAGAGTTGGTTGAAAAGACCTTAGTCAAAAAACATTTTTTTTTTCACTAATTTTTCAGTGCAGAAGTTTTAATCAAAATGACTGTGGTAGACTAGTATTGAAGCTTGAAATATCATTCTGGAATAGTTCAAGAATGCATCGAGCCAGCATAGACTAACCCTAACCTTTATTACTCAAAAAAGTATAGCTGTGTTCGGAAAAGTTGAAAAAATGACAAAGGTCTTTTTTCAATCAACCCTTTAATTAAGTCTATAATTATACTCCGTTATTGTAACATCTAATATGATATGGGTATTGAAATTATTTCATAAATGCTTATACTTACACGTAGAATTTAGACGATATCACGGAAATAGGCAGCTATATTTTTCAATTAGCTGACCCTAATATTGACTTTTTTTAAATGAAAAATTGTGTAATGTCGAATTAATAATATTAATTTATTTAATTATTCTGCGTATTATTATAAGATTTTAGATCTGTAATAATTGTGCTTTTTGGATAACTTGTCTGTATGATGAATAAATATAGAAACAATAATTCGACCAACGAAGTAAAACATTACTGTTTTGTAATTGAAAAAATTTTATCATTGTTTTAATTTATGTACCTAGTTTCAACCATTTTTATCAACTTGAAAAACATTGTGGGTCGTCTCGAACCCTTTGTATCCTTTTTTCTCCATTGTTTTAGACATCATAAATAAAGTAATGGCATACATTCATCTAGCCAACTCTGAACTCCTTGAAAATAAGACATGAAGCAGATTCCGGTCCAAGAAAAGCGTCCAACAGAGAGAAAAAACTAGCAAAATTGTATGCTACGATAGAAAGTATCAAGTTGGTAGGTAGGTAGCCTCTACTATTTATACTCTCCTCCAAACAATTTGACCACACTGAGACGTTGTAAAACATGTCAGGTTGTCAGGTTATCATTAATAAATTCAACGAGCGTGGGAAAAAATTTGATTAAAATTACTTCAGAGATTTCGCAGGATTAATACAAAAAAAGTAAAACCATTTCGATTTTCGAAGCACAAACAAATTACCCACTAACCGGTATGAATACAGAAATAGATAAGTAATTAGATTAGCTGACTTACCGAATCAAGTGCACTTTTTCGTTATCCCATAGCTCAAATTTGGAGAAGGTAGGTACATCTGTGAATTTAACGGCCAAAAATTAATGCTCAAAGTACGCCAATTACCGTTCAAAACACTCAAAAATATCATCAATTCATCGTATTTTTAAAAAAATAGCGACTAAAAGCACAGAAAACTGAAGTTTCAATATTGATCTTTGTTACATCTTCAAAATATTCAAATTAAAAACAAGTAGAACATCCAATGATTAAAGTTGGAAAAATAAAACGCAAATTTCAGTTAATCCACTATTAGATACATATTGCATAAAAAATAACTACAATAATGAAAATTAGGAAGTTAAAAACGATTAGTTAATCAACGCGAAGTCGCGAACCACGATCGAGATAATTAAAAGAGATCAGATTTATTGATAAAAGAACCGTTCAACTGACAACGGCGCGCGCATCATTATGTTTTGTTTGCCATACGCATCGATTTCGAGCATCGAATTTAAATTTACAACGTAAAATAACCAGCACAGCCAGTGGTGGATCATAGAGGGGGGTGGGAAAGGGGGAAATTCCCCCCACCAATCCCAAAAAAGACCGATAGTCCAAAAAAAAATCAATTTTCTTGAACCCCTCCACCTTTATGCTGGAAAAAACACAATCTCACCATTTCAGCATTTATCATTCTTTGAGAAAGTTTGAATCCCCCCCCCCCCCAAATGGAGCTCTGGATCCGCCACTGAGCACAGCACGTTTTTCCCTCTGGTTTTTTCACTATTTCAATTCCATAGCAGCTCCAACGATAAGTGACAACGGTTAACAATGGTAAAAGCATCAGCTCAGCATCGTATGCGTTTTGCATTGTGCTGGACTTCATGGATTGTCCCCATCGATTTAGCCATCGAACTGAAATTTCCAAATTTACCTTCGTGTACTGAAAACAAAGATGCTAACTCGTCAAAAAATAGAACTGACCCATTTTTGCAGAACATTCAAAAATTCACTGAAAATGGATATACTTCAATAAATAAACTGTTAATCAGCTGCAAAGTCCCAAGATTTTTTCAGTACTTTATACAACTCTGACTTTGTCCCTTTCCCTACCTCTTTACAGATCATAAGAAAAAGGCAAAAATCTCATAGTATTTCCACAAATTGTGAACACCTCACGAAAAATCTTGAAAAAAAATTAAAAAATCCTAATTAATTTTAATTATTAATAATAATTATTTTTTTGGTTTTTTTATTTATTGTACACGTTTTAGTTTTTACTTTTACCCTCCCTCGCCTACCCTTGCAAACACATGTAACACCCAGGTTGGAGCAGCAAAACAAAATTCGCAAGAAATTTCAATCCAACTATATGGCAGCACTGCCATGATTGTTGATAAATAGTTGTAAAAATAAAAAAGGATAGAAGAGCCAAGAGGAGGAAGCAGTTTGAAGTGGTGAAATGGAATGGAAGTGGAATTTGGAATGAAATTTTTTCAATTATTCCGGTCATTACCTCATGATTACCACTCCGTCTACTCGTATTAAATTGCTTCAAAGTTTCCTCTCTTAGCCTGAAGGTGTATTTAGAAAGTGTTGGAAGTAAAATACTGTAGAAAATATAAATTCGTTCTGGTGTTATCATTATATCAAGTCGAGTCATATCTTCGTAGGTTCATATTGATCCACCTATTGAAGGATTTGTCTTCATTATGGTACCAGCAGGTTAAAAATTTTTCTAATTCTAAACGATTCATCGTAAATTCATAATGAGTACTGCAGAATCTCCTGAAGAGGTTTTGAATTCGGCCAAACAACTGCTGAAAAATCAAGTTTTCAGTGGTCGATTTGAAGAACGTCGTTTGATTGATGTTGGAAAAGTGTCAATGTACAAGTGAGTTTCCATTTTTAATGTTACCTAGTTCAGTTTCCTCATATTATAACGTCGCGGTTTCATTTTTCAGAGACATAATTATAGTTGACAAATCGGAGAAGGAGTTCACGAAAACTCTAAAAACTGTGAATGACACATTGGTTCACCACTTTGAAGAGAATATCATCACTTGTATCGTAGGTAAAATGTTTGAATCAACCTTCAGCAACAACTTGTCAGATCGAACTGCTCAGATTTTAAATATTGCTCTGAAATTCTGATGATGCTTTTAATTTATTTTGTTCCTCGCATTTATTAAACCTCACTGAAAATTTCATAATTATTCAAGTATTTCTCTACAGAGCCCTCACCTTTGTAACATATTCTGTTGTTCTTCTCAGGTACTCAAAGTAAACTCGGAACTTCGTGTACCTATTCGATTTTGACTAATTTGGATGGAGTTCCATTAGGTGGCCATTGGTTTCAAGTGAAAAACGTTTCGCTTTACAATGATATCTTTCACATTACTCTGAAGAGCTTAAGGTGAGCAAGTTGTTCTAAATCGTTGTAATTGGACTATATTTTAAATTGGTACTTCCTTTTATATTTCATTCAATAGTTATGAATTCAGAAAGGGAGTAAACGAGTCGAATTCCCTGTAAAGCCATAATTACAGATAATATAGATGAAAAAAGAATAATAAATTTTAAAAAATAAGTCAAGTTGTATAGAATTGGGAGATGGCTATCCTTGGGATCGAGGGATCGTGAAACGAAAAACTGTCAACATTTTTTGTTCATTTTCTAGAGTCAGATCAAAATTAATGAAAGGTTTTCAATCAAAATCCTGCTAAAGATAAACAAAAATACGTCAGCGTCATTATTTTCGAAAAAAAGGCATTTTCAAATACATTTAAGTTGAAAAAAATTATAATAAAAAAAAGAAATAGATTGAAATGTTGAGTTTAAATCAGATACATTTCTACAATACTGTCATGACTGTCATGTTGAATAGAAATCATCACTAAGTTTGTGATAGAATGAACTTTTATTATTTTTTTTCATACGAATGAATATTTTGTAATGAATTAGTATTTCTTGGCTATTTTTGACACTGTGAATATGAAGGTGTTTTCTATAAAATCAATTTCCATTATTAGCTCTACTGAAAAACTTCGTCTGCCGAATTATTGTACCTTTTTCTTGAGCATTCATTTTCAAAAATTTATAAATCTTTTCACCAGAAAAAGCGTTTACTGTTTTTAAGCTCTCAAAAAATTGAAGAAAAAACTAGAAAAAAGTTACTCGTATTATTCGGATAATTACTATTTCGTTTAATTGTCTTGCCTCATAATTTAAGATAATTCATTCGTTCTTTAATTTCAGACCATTAAAAAATGATAACAATACAACCAGTGCGAATATTACCGAATACATTTCAAATATTAATAAAGACGCCTTTAGAAAATGGCTTGTTACATTTTTGGCGTTCTTGACTGTTGACAATATTGTCAGTTTTTCACGTTTTATGGCTGTACTTGTCTTGACGTTTTTCACTGGCTGCTACCATTTGCTCGAATTACTTTTACGTGGATTCCAGGAGGTGAACGTTTTTGTTCACAATATCACACCTGTACTGGTTGCTTGTGTAGATGGAGTAACAAAAGTATTTGGTGGTTTCTTCATTCTTATCGCGATGATGTGGAACAGCTGGAACATGAGAAATAAACTTCAAAATCAACCATCACAAGCTTCTTTACGCAATAATCGAGTTGATCTGATGTTTCTAGAACACACAATGAGAGGCAAATCTCCACAGCCTCCATATCTGCGTCATTAGCTTAATCAACAAAAATGGTTGAGACTTTTGAATTTTCAAATTTTCTTTTGATATTTGATTTGATTTTTATTTGTTTTTTATTTTTAATTTTCTGTTATTATTGGTTTTGCATTAGAAACAGTTGAACTTATTTTCGGCTTAAAACGGCTAAAATTTGGAAAACCCGACCTTCTGAAGCAAATACTTGAAATTGTAAGAATTGTAGGTTGTAAGTGGTCACTCAGAACACTGTATAAATTCCAAGTCAATTACAATGAAATTATAGTATCATAGCAGACTTTCAAAGAAACGCGTATAATGGGTAGTAGTTCTACCAATTTGTACGTGTCGAATTCTAAATCCAATTTTACTCATGTTAATTCAACTCAATTGCTGCGTAGTTTTCTTTGAGAAGATTTGTCATGCCTAATTTGAATTCCCATATAAAATCTCTTCGAAAAAAATAATTAAAATTGTAATTATTGAACTCAATTCTCTCGAAAAATTTTTTTTTTTTTCTCTATTAGGCTAATCAAACACAGTAAATTAAGTTGAATTTGATTTTTTAGTCAAATCTTGTTTTAGATTTTCACTAATTCTACGTTATCACCTTCGTTAGAAATTTTATTGAAATCTAAATTTTTTGAATATTAGATTTGTTCTGTATTACTAAGTATAAGGATAACTGTAAGCCCTTATTTAAAGGCACCCTGTTTTCACATTACCTGGTGTAATAATTTTTTTATAAAAATATTTCATAAGAATCATAACTTACATTGATTTGGACGCTGGTATTGACATTGTTTGATATGCTGTGATTATTTTATTCAAATATAAAATGCTTCATTTTTCAATGATCTTTATAAACATCAACTGCCGCCGGTTTTTGAATTAGAAAATTTTTTTTAAAAACTTCTATTATGACAAAAATAACAATAAGCCGTTGAGCAGTCAACTTCTAACTGACAATGAATCCTACCTGTGGTGAGAAAAACCACAAAAAGAGTTAAATAAAAGCATTTTATTTTATAAAAATAACCGATGTTCAATCAGTATCATAAATCAAGAAAATACTGTTTCATTATTTGGTAATTCTTACGGTACGGACAAAATAATAAAAATAAAGCACTCACAATAAGATTACTGTTGTTTAAACACAAACAAAAATTCAAACGTATTACAAAATTCAAAAAACAAAATATGAAAGAAAAAAAAAGAAAAACGTATAGGAAAAGAGCAAAAATGAAAACCAAAATCATTCGAGATGGCGAAAAATATACAACGTAAAAAATGCGGGGGGAAAATCAGTTGAAGAAACGAAGAATACTAGAGGTATTGATGACCTTGTTTTATATTGTAATAATACACGACTATGTATATTTTCGACGAAAAAATCGTAACAAATAGAAATTTTCTTATCGAAAATTTCTTTTGTTAAAATACAAAACGAAAAGCGATCAAATATCAGGAAAATGAATCTCTGCTGACTCGATCGTTCATGTAATGAAACTCCCAACGAAATTTGAAGTACTCGCATTCATTTTTAAGATTAAGTAATTCAAACCAATTATAATAATAATAAATGGTATCTGGAGACTGGCGGCTACGTAGGAATAACTTGAGGCTAAAATTACATAACAATTTTTTATGAAATATAAGCGTCTAATTTTCTAGTTTTTTGGAAGCTAAAAATCGAAACAATTTTGTACAAGAGAAATATTACTTCAACATTTTTCAACAAAAATGAAAATGCTTTATGAGCTTTTTGCAGCCAAATGATAATTGAAAAACTATTTCAGAACTGAAAATGCTACAGAAATACTAATTCAGTGGAATGATCTAAATATTAGAACCAAAAAAAAAAAAACAATGAAAAAAAAAAGAGACTAAAACAAATAGCCCGATTAAGGACAGTTACGTCGTATTCTTAAAATATTTAAAAAGCGGGAAAATTTACAATATCCATCTTAACCGCGTTTATAAAAATTATTGTAAAATTGGTTAGAAAAGTCGTTCCTACGCGTTTATGACGATATAAATATTTTAACTATAAACTACAATTTATCAGAAAAAAATTAGAGGTAAGTTTTTTGCAGCGTAAAATAGACAGGATAATATTCAATTCACACTTAATTGTACAGACGAAAAATTCAACTCAGTTTTAATAAGGAAATGTTTGCTCAATTGAAGACTGTAAAAATTCGACCTTTTATCTATACGAAACAAAGCACCACAAACATAAGTTAAAAAAAAAAAAAAACACTGAAAGCTTCATTTATCTCCAATATTTCAAATGTGTATAAATATACAAAAACGTTAAACGGATAAGATCTTTCTGTACGTTTTGTTTGAGGAGATTTGTTTTAGAAATTTTTAGCTTGGATGGGAGGGAGATATGTAGAAGTCGGGAATAAAATACGATCGATTCCGCATTCAACCGAGTCGCTAAGGTATTCTAAAAATATATATTACACCAACATAACGTAACAAGAATAATAAAAAAAGGAACTTTATAAATGACCAGAAATGGGCAACACCGCTGATCGTGGCACCAGCCCTTTCTGGTCGCCTCGACAGCATAATATCCATTTTTCGTCGACTTCTAGGACCACTCGTAACTTTTCACCTTCGTTGTAAGAAAGATGACCGTTGTCGGCGGGAAGCCGATGGCCAAGGGTTCTCACATATCTGCGCACATATACAAAAAATATGATCAAAAGAATGAAACGTAATGAAAATAGATTATACACATAGACTGGGCCACTTGGGAAGTACGGGGGCAATACAGAGAACTATGAGCGAAAAAGTTGCGAGAAGAATGTAAATCTCGAAGAATAAGAATAAAAATCAATCGAGTAACATTTTTTTCATTCGCAATCTTTAGCAAAATTACCTAACTGATATTATTTAATATTGACTGACAAAAGAAAACAAGCCGAAAACACTAACTTCGGTGTCATGCTGCTGTAACGACTAGAGGATGACGGTCGGGTCCGATCGTCGGCTACTTTAGACCCATGATGACGTATAGTCCTCTGAGGTAAACTACTTGGTCGAGTTGGATGCGTCGACGGTAAACCGTTCTGATCCACCCGACTGAAACGGTTCAAGGAGGCTGTTTTCGGTTGTTTTGCCGGCTCCGAGAAACGTTTTACCCTGATATTTCAAGGAAAATACGATTAGCATGAACGGCAAAGTATTACTCTTTCGCTAATACGATAAACAAGTTCAATACCCAGAAGGAGATAAGATTTTTTTCGGCACCGCAAGAGGAATCGTAGAAGTTGGTGAGACTTTTTTCAACGATCCAATCGATTTGTTCGACAGCGACAAGTTCAACGTCGACGGAGGTCGAACTGGTGATGTCACCGGTCGAGGGATTCGCGACTTCATTGAAATACTACTACTATCTTCTCTGTAAAATTTAAAAGTACAAGTTTATCACGAGTTGCAATAATCAATGATCTGCACACATCAGTAAACCGACTAATAAAAAAAATTTCAACCTAAAAATAATAAAAGCAAACGATTAAAAGGGCCGTAATAAAATGAACAAAAAGAAATTCACAGAAATTCAACCTAATAACTATTCTGGTGGCGGGAGGAAGTCGGGAGATATTGAAAAAAAAAAAAAAAAAAAAAAAAAATGGTCAAGAGAGTAAGGGTTTTCAGAAGAACGAACACTTTTTTTCAACAATAAGTTAATTTGTCCGATTTCAAGACATGAAAATTGAAATTAATTTTCGACCGATTTCGCGTTCCAACTTTAAATATTCTTCAAATTTAAAATTCAAAATTCAATGAAATACGAACAAATTCGCATAAAACTTCGAGACACTCGACAAGTTTTAAAAACTCCACAGTACTTACAAAATTCGATCGGGGAATGCGTCTTGCAACATAGTAACCGCTTCGGGTGACTTTTTCTCGGCTAACATTTCCCATTTTTTCTGCAACTGCTTAAACTTCAGCTCGCGTTTTCCAGGCACTTCATGCTCCTCTTCTTCACATTCCGGGTCGTAAATCTCATTATGGGTTACACTGAGATCATCGTCGATAGTTAAGGAGTCGTTCGCATCATCTGCGCTGTTTTCAGTTACTTGATCTTTTCGATTTATCGTCGGATCCAAACTGCAAGATAAAAATTACGGTAATACTCATATTGATACAAAGTACAAACCCATAAGATGACCAGTTCTTCTCTAGTGACAAAAATTTTAATGGAAAAAATTTGAAAAACATCGTCGTATTCGATAAAAAAAAAGTAACATTTGCTTCGTTTCAATACATTTTCTTGGACCAATTAGGTTTCTTCGATCCACAAAACATGTGGAAAAAATAACGAATATGATACAGATCTGTCTCTCCAGTCTATCTTCAAATTTCTTTTACGCTGACTCGTCTCACTCTTCAAATCCTCTTTTAAAAATGAATATCGACTTTACGCACCTATCCGAGTAGATTTCATCATCCTCACTACCCAGTCTTTCAAATGCGGACGCCAATTTCGAACCGAATTGAATTCCACTCCAGCGTTTTTTAACCGAACTGGTGATGTCATTAAACGAGAATCCATTTGACGAATCGACGCATGATCTTGGCCTCAGCGAACTTCTCATTTCTGCAAAGTCAAGTAAAAAGTGACGAATAACCCAAGGATTTTTAATGGTAGTAAGAATTATCGATCAAATATCAAAAATAAATAAAATTCGACGGATATTTGTCTCGACTTTTAGAACAGACTTTTAAAATGCAATAGAATATATTTTCGGCGAAGCAGTCAAAGGGTGAGAATAAACCTACATACGCACTAAATAATATATTAGAAAGAATTTTTCGTACATAAAACAAGTAAAAATAAATGAAAGCCCACAGCCAACTTGAAATGATTTATCATCTCATCCAGACTAATCGAGACAGAGATTGAATAACTTCACTGACAATTAAAAATATTACGATTGAGCCTAAAACAAGGCCACAATTTTCCAAATTCGTTTTGTTCAATTTTTAAATTTGACAAGTAAAAATCTAACTCGGCATAAAAATTAGGAAACTCGACTCACCACTTCCGCTGATGTCTTCTCTACTGGCGTTACCAGTAACATTCTGTAAAGATCGAACTATTTTTTTCAACACCCACGACGTACGCGTATTGCCCGACTGAATAGGCGAATTTTGCTAAAATGAGAGCGATTGGAATTTCAAAAAAACTCACATTTCATGCGATGCGATGTATTAAAAAAAAAAACATACATACCTCGAGCTGCATTAAACTACGATGTAATTGCCGGCACTCGAACAACAAATCCAGTTTAAAGCCAAATTCGGACAGCGGTTTCAATGTGGTTAAGAGGTTATCCGTCAGCTGCCTATCGGACATTATGCCACGAGATGACGACAATAGTATACCCGTATCCAGATAATGCTTTCGCAAAATGGACTCTCTAGTTCTCAAGTAGCTGAACCAGGTATCCAGACCTCGAACACTGCAACCAAACATGTGTATGTAAGTAATTAATTAATTAATTAATATCGTATATGCACATCAGGTAAGAAAGCAAGAAAATTGATAAGTCTGATGCAACTGACGTAAAATCGAATATTAATTTATGAAAATAAAAAATTCAAGGAAAATTGGTATATTTGCGTGAGAAATAAAGTCTAATAATAGCTTCAAAAGTGGATATAAATTTTACATTATAATTGAAGATGAATATTCAGTCAATTCAGACAGATGAAAATTACATCGAGCAAGTATTCGTCTAAAAAAATTAAAATCACTTCGAACTGGTTCGATAGAAAAGAATATTTTCAACTAAGCAATTCATTATCTAGAAAAATATAAACTCGTACATTTCATACGCAAATGTGAAAATCGAGTCAACAGGCAAGAAATACGAAAATCAAGGGGGGGGGAATTGAAGTAAATACTGCCATTAAAAATGATGAAAATCAACGGAATTACTGTAAAATGTTGGAAATTCAATTGCTCGCAAAACATTTCTACACGAGTTTGTTAAGGCAGTAAGCATAAAAGACTTACTTCAATAAACCGAAGATAAATGCGTTAAACTTCAATAATCCCTCGGTTAGGACATCTTCATTATTCAGTCTCAGAACTAATTCATGCAAGGCGCGCGTCATTGGTCCTGTGAAAAAGTAAATTACAATCGAACAGCAGGAAAAACAAAACAAGCATCACCTTCGTGTATGTACATTTCTACACAATAAACATTAAGCAATGCTTTTAGATTCTTTACCCAGCTGAGAAGATGCTTCAACAACTTGCCACACGGAGTTGTTAATATCACCAAACGCAGTCTCTAAAGAAGGTTTTAAGCCGTGATTCAAAATCGCATAGAGTGCTGGGCATAAATAATTCAAGACGAGATGAGCGACCATTTCGTTATCACTGGCAGAGTGAATACGCTTCACAGCGTCCTCCGCAGCGTCAATCAGTTCTGAAGTACAAAATAATGATTTAAAATATATAATTTTTAGGTTATAGAGGTACGCTCCTGGCTAGAGTTCTCAACAGAAAGTCGCGATTTTTCGATATGTTGAACACACAGGTTGAACTTGATGGTCAACAGGATTTGATTTTGGACTTGCACTTTGAGACGGGAGAGGAACGTGAATAAGCAGAAAATTTCATTACTTCGCATGATTACATCGAATACGGAGCATTAACAAATGCAAAACAAACCTTTCTTATAGTTGTACGAACTCGTTCTAGGAATATGTTCGGCAATATGATCACAATAGCTATGCTTGGTTGACTCGCACTCTTCATGTATAGCCTGATCGAACGTTGAACACAATTTCATCTTAAAAGAAAATTTTCAAATTAGGTAGGTACTTTTATTTTGGTTCAATAGGTAATAAAGAACAAGATATTCAGCATCGAACTTACTTGATACGGTGACTTATGCTGACCACTAATTGAGGTGATCGGAGAATTAGGAGGTGTTCGAGTTCGACTGTGCCTATCTGCGAAACTGACAGTTTTCTTTGCAGCCTGAAAATAAAATACATAATTCACTAACAGAGCGAACTAAAACTTATGTAAATTTCAACCAAATAAGAACATACTGGATTCCTCAGGAGGGATGCATCTTCATCATTCCAGTGAAAAGCGTTGTCCAATAGGTACTCGAGTCGTTTGGCATCATGATCTGAGCAAGGCCCAGGACTATCACAATGGCTACCAGCACTGTCCACACCTTCATCTTCCGAATAACTCATTTCCTTCTCATTTATCTTCTATAAAATAAAAAATAACTTAAAATAAATGACTTATCATTTTGTGTAACTGAAAAAATGAAAGCTGATCGATAATTTCGACGACATATTTATGGTGCGGATAAAATCATTTTTTTTCTTCTACGGTTTTTGATTAAAGGTACGGGAACAGGAAAGAAAGAATTTCCAAAAAGATACACGCGTTAAAAGTGTAGAGAACTTGGACTGCGGCTACATGAAATCAGATATACGTAGGAAACAAAATTATAACCCTGGTTAGACATCTTCAGTCTATAGTATACAGCCACTTTCATTAAAATCAACAGTTCTGAACTGGCTGTGTCTGATGTCGGATCTCCTGGTAACCAGGGTTAACATAGAGCCACAGAGTATAATTAACGAACACTTAAAATTTTAGAAAACGATGGAAGCAGTAAGCTGTTACTATTTTCTTAGGCATTATGATTTAATCTGATTCTGAATCTGAATATACAAACATGTTTTGAAACGGAAAACTTGAACGGACTGAATACAGATTTTGAAATAGAATCAGGTCATGGTACTCGGCATTTTCTTTTCCAATATGCCGCTTTATAACATCAGATGAGTAATAATTACTTACTTTGCTAGGTGGTATTCCAAACTGAGAAGGTAGCGATCTTCGTTTTTCAGAAGTTTTCTTATCGTCATTTCGCAGCTCAAACATACTGTACCTAAAGTAAAATCGAAAAAATATATAAATAAATAAATAAATAAATTGAAATTGACCAACTCGATTTCTGTAGGAAAAAAAAACGAATGTAATGCCCTCACCGTTTCGTGTTCATGAGATTCTTTCGTGATTTAATATTCTGCAGTACCGGATTCCTAAGAATTCCTTTCGGGAGTGGCGGCCGATTCACGTACTGTTTCCCTTGATCTTCGTATCTGAATGGTGATCCGCCTGAATCCGTTAGAATTGTCGATGATCCGCGATAGCCAGACGACGGTTGAGTGCCAGTGCTGCAGGTCGAAACACACGTCGTTTTCACCTCCGGCTCCGCCAAATTCTGTTCCTGATCATTCAGCATCGACGTGCAAATCAACGATCGACCAAAGTCGTCCAGGTTTTCGGCGTATTTTTGCAGCGTAGGATCCTCGACTAAAATTTGACGATATTCACGCGGCAACAAGAACATCAACGATTCCCAATCGCGAATATGTTTGTAATCTGCGAGCGTGGAAACAAAATGAAGTTACGATAAGAAAATACCGCCAGATTTCAACTAGCGCAGTGAGGTAAACCTACCTCTGTTTTTAATCGATTCGAAGTCCGGACACGAGCATGGTCTCTTTTTTTTCTCCTCTTTTGGCTCGGTGTTCAGACCAAAAGCCACAGCATGCTCTGTAGTCGGAGACGGAGAGAATTTCTGAGGCCATAAAAATATATTTTTCAAATCCAGTTCAGTCGCGTGCTCTTGCAAGAAAGATAAATCTGGTAACGTGTAATTTGGATACATAACGTAGACCGGCTTATTGATGGTGACCTGCACAAATAAACAAATAAATAAATGAATAGATAAATGAATAGATAAATAAATAAATAAATAAATAAATAAATAAATACATAAATAGAAATATTTGTCGACGAATAATAGTAAGTAATTGATTTTTTACTCTAATTTAAAGTCTTCAACAATTATAATCCGAGGATATTATCATTAAAAAAAAATCGCACACGAAAAATCCCACGCAAAAAAATCAGTTTAGGTATTAGTGAAACATTACTCTAAACGGTAACACAAGACGGAATAATTTACACTTCCGCCGTGCCGTAGAAATTTTATTTTTCTAACGTTCGGTCGCACTATCAGCCAATAATCAGCTGATGGAAGGGGATTTCCTTTTCGTTCAACGGGGCTGAACAAAACCCAACAAATTTATAACACGAGATTTTCATTTCATCTACCAGGAGAGACTTCGTACCCACATTACACTATATAGAATATGCAAATAACGAATTCATCGATAAAAAAATGTTTAATTACTATAATATATCAGTTTGTCGAAATGGGAGGAAAAATGATGAAATTTCCAGAGGATGATAAATTTTTTTTTTATTCACTAAAATGCGATAGAGTTGAAATTTCAGATTTACTGAAACAAAATCGTTCAATTTATCTTCAATTTAAATATGAAAAAAAAAATGTTTTAAGCTTCTAAAAAAAAAAATAATAGGACTTTATTTGATTTGAATAGTGTATGTGAAATAAAAATTTCAATACTTGTTGACATACGTAGGTATATTGTTCGTGAATAGGTACTTAATACACTACGATGGGGGTCTAAGATGAATAAAAGGGTAAGCATCCTAAACATTCTAACATGATAATTTATTTTTCACTTTTCAAAGATAACTAAATCTTCTATATGGAACTGAAAATTTATTTATGATTTCTCACGAACTAACGGCAAAATTATTCAATTTCAAAAAATCAAAACATTTGGTCGTTTCATCGAAAGACTGTAGTCCTCGTACACTGTTGAACCCAACACTCTTGGGAAATTGATATTTCTACTAGCATCTAAGAGCCATAAAACTCTCTGAGGCTTACATAATATGTTTCTCAATTGAAATAATCAAAAACGAAGACTACTCCTCGACAAGAATTAATAAATTTTAACTGAAACCTTAACACTCCTTTAAACATTCTAGACCCATCCATCTCACAGAAATCGAAATTTTGAAAACAGTTTGATACTTTTCGTTTTCGATTGAAAACTTTCGATTGAAAAAATGATAAAGTAAACTAAATTCAAACTTACGTCGGTTTTCTGGTTGCTGGTCGGACTAGATGCACTATCCGCATCCGAAGACGACGTCTGCATGCTACGATCCATTATTTTTATCGATTTAACATTCTCGACGTACTTTTTGATTAATTTACGCTTCTTCTGCTCCTTTTCGAATTGCTTCGTGCTGTCGAAGTACTTGTTGCGCAAAAACTCTGCACCACCGCGCATTTTCTCCACAGTTAGCCCCACACCTTTACGCTCGTCCACTAGTTTGTCCATTTGTTTTTTCAGCAAGTCTATCCTGCCCGAATGACTAGAAAAGCTACTACAGCTGTCGCTCATCGCCAGCGTATCTGATCGATCAATATTCACCCGATCCATCCCCAATAAACTATCTTCGAATACGTCACAGCCTTTATTTTCACACTCGTTAATGCACTCGGCATTCCTCTCTTCAACGGTCGAAATCTGACGGCTGTCGGCAGCCTTTGCGATGTCTCCGTCCGACAGGTCACGTTCATCAGACCTTTGCACATTGGATACGTGCTTGTGGCTGATGAATTGACTAATGAGATCGAGATTATTTTGAAAAACGCTTCGATGTATTTTACGGCCGCATTGCGATTTCGACAAATTGTATATTTTCACGAATTCGTCTGGAAAATATGAAAACATGAGCGATAATTGAAAGAATAAAAACAAACGTGACATACTTGAAACGCAAACAGCATAGTTGCAACAAAAGTACATATACACGTATACTCGTACGTACACATAATAATTATAGTGTACTTACTCGGCTGCGGTAGCGGCTGCACGTTAATTTGGTCGGTGCGAACCGAATGATTCATCATTCTGCTCAACAAGTAGTGCCTTCGCACCGGATTTAGGTTGGGTAAACTTTGTGACTTCAAGAAGGCGCAACTAGCAGATAAATTCGTGTGACCCTGTGGTTGAGAAATCGAAACGATAAACGATGTAGCTCGATGAAAATATATGCTACATAGGTGTGCGAAGAAATCGAATGTTATTCAAACACGCAAATTAGAAATAAAAGCAAACAGTGAAAGTGACGGAACGGAACAGAAGTGTTTGCTTAAAAACTGAGCAAAATTGTCGAGATAAGATTTGAATTTAAAAAAATCTGAGCCAGATCGTTGAAGCCTCTGCCCAAAATAATTTCTATTCGTGATACATTCCCCATCATACTGACATTAAGACGAAGACAAAGTAATTCACGAACGAAACCTTGAAAAAATGTCATTTTCTTTTGCATCCTCAGCTGAAAAAATCTCGAGCTAAATTTTGACAAAATCTTCGTTCACTCCCCGATTTCGAGAAATAAGTTTTAAAGTTTATACATAATAATTATAATGAATCACAGGGAGTTTTTCTGAGGTAATAGCGAGATGAAATTACCAGAAGCATTTCATCGACTATGGCAATATTAATGGCAATATTAATGACAACGCAGGTTGAAAAATTAGACAACTTTTCTTGACACATAAATGCGGAAAACTACTCACAATGGTAGACAAAAACGTTGTAGTATTGTTATTTCCCGATGATTGTCTCTTCAGCAAATTATCAGCAGAATTTTCTTTCAACTTGCTCCAGGTGGTATATGGCGATTCCGAACAGATTAGGGGCGATTTATTAAGAAACGTTTTGTCAACCTGATTAACCGAATTACTGTTCTCTGAACTGGTCGTATCTAAGCTCATTTTCTCTACACTTTCAGCGAGTTTAGCTGGAGAAAAAATCAAAAAAATCATTTATTAATAACGAAATTCACGATACCGCTTTCATTTGTCCAAACTGAAATTTGTTTCTCACTTTCTTCCTCGTTGGATACTTCATTACTTTGATAAGGAGAATCGCTGGATTTATCCATGATGGCTGAACCTTCGAAGGCGATCGTGTAATTGTCTTTATTGGCTTGGCACGTTAACATAATATCTTGCTCATTGCAGTCTAACGAATCTATACTAAAGCTGACTAACGGCACTTCTCTGACTGGAGAGAATAAAATTTCAGATTTATAAATAGAGCCACTTGAATCCTCCTGCAATAAAAAAGTAAAAAACGACGTCAGTAAATACCGCACACGAAAAATGGTTCATCCTTTTTTTTTTACGTTTGTTTTAAAATGTCATCCAGCGTAGCATCTAGAACGTGAATCTTATATAAATGTCAACAACAGAGTGTATGCCGAGTAATTGTTTTGGAATGTACACTATATATACTGGAGTAAATAAGCGAGTTTTGTTTTTATTTCGGTCTTCAGGGGGTAAGGAAAGGACACAGAATCCACGAAATCTTTTCATAATTAAAGGATAAGAGGATTAAAAAATTGGTATCGATTATAAATTATAATGCTCGTGAAAAGGATCGAGTGTTTGGCAAAAGAGCGTAAAATGCTTGGTTTGGGTCAATTACGTGAGGGTCCTAATAAAGTTTTTTTCAAGGATTATTTTCAGTTTATTTTTAACATAATTAAATTATTTTTTTTTAATTTGGTTGAATTGGGTTTCTATTACGAAGTGTTTTATTTTTTTACCCCTTCAATTCTTTCTTTGAATTTTTTTTTTTTTTAATTTTATTACGGATGAATGACAACACAATGAAAAGCGAATAAAATAAAATAATGTTCATATCGGGTTACAACTCGAACGATATATAACTCTACAGACGAGGCCCTGTTTTGATCCTTTTTCAACAATTTTTACGGGTTTCTCAGGTATTTCAACCAATCCCGGAACGATAATATTATCTTCAATACTTATTTTAGTCCAACCTCTATCCTATCACTTTTTACAACAAGTTTTGGATTCGCTTGTGTATATAATAATTTTTCTTCTGTCTCATTTATAGGAAACACACGCCCGAGATTTACAGACCTGTACATATGTAATTCGGTTATCTCTAAAAATGTGAATTTAACGATACTAAAATATATGTATCAAAAAAAATTTCACACTCACCTGAGAAGCGCTGTGATGACTGACGGAAGAATCGAATTCGTATTTACCCATCATCGAGCCGGAGACATTGGCATACATTTCGTCGTTTCGATCATTCTGGAAAATACAGAAAATAAGAAAATAAAAAATTATGTGCTCACATTTTTCATAATTAGCACATCATATTTCATTAGCTATTACGAAGATAGCAAACAAAAATTAGACTACACCTACATGGGTGTCAGTGCAGCATATTTGTGGTAAACTGTGCAGGAAACTGTGGATGTCTTCGGTCCGAAAGTCTTCCATATCCACCTGGGCTAGATTTGCGTCCAGGTCTCGAGCCATGTCGGTATACCCATACGATGTGCACAGTGAAGACAAAATGCTGGTATGCAAATTGCTGCCCATAGAGCAATTATCAACCCGGTAACTGCAAAAACGAAGAAATATGCAATTACCAAATATAATATTAATCAAATATTTCAAATAAGTTTTCTTCAATAAAATTTTTCAATTTCCAATATCGATGCGAACTCGTCCAGAAAAGAACGTGGATTTATTGTTTAATTTTGATTCTGCTTTGATTCGCAGTACTGCGCAAGTTCATTCACTACAAATTAACTTCATTTTTTTTTTTTGTTAATGAAAGAAAGCTCCTTTCGAAAGCACCAGGCTATTTTTTCAAGGGCGGGGAGAGGGAAACACCTACACTGAGAGAAATGAATAGTATTATGATTTATAAACAGAATAGTAACTTTTCTCATCACAGTTGTGAAAATTACTACTATTTTTAGTACTTTTTTTTCATCTTAGATAATAGATATTACTATTTTTGTAGTGATTTCTACTACAAATCACGTATTGTACCAGTTTTCCTATCCAAATTGTAAAAATGACCATTGAAATTTTTCTTAGTGTAGAGAGGAAGAGAAAAAAATAATTACACGCCATTAGTCAGAATACACGAATATACACCCTAATCTACTCGTATTTGATCAAAGAATTACGAAAATGCAAACTGAGGTACACATTTTTTACGTCAAGTGGGCATCCAGTACTCCGTTTATCTCTAAATAAAACTCTTTTTTTTTAATTCGTACCAGGAAAAATCTTTCGGCGAATACCCAGCAAATGCTCAAAATTCAGAGTTTCAGACCCTAAAGCTCGCATTATGGAGCATGGCTTCTCTTCAAGGGTATAGAGAGTCGAGGTAATTTTGAAAAACGGATCATAATAGGTGGCAGCTCACCCATAGTCTGTAAACCACTGATAGTCCGAACTGTCCCGGATGGAGGAGTCAATCTCCTGAGACACAATACCATTGTCGTAAAAACGAGTATCGTTATGGCCGTTTTCATCGGTTCGGGTGCCATCTTTTTCGTACGTATTGGAGTTGTAATCGGAAATGCGCCCAATGACGACGCCATCGTATTCCTCGATTCGATGAGGAGCTGTATCCAACATACCTGTAAACAAACCACAGCGAGTAAATTAAAATGAGAATAACACCGTACGATTATCGTGTCGCTGGAGGAGTTATAATTTTATTTAAATGACATTACTGGCTGACAAAATTACAATACCATAATTGGTCACACAGACAAATATAATCTCAAGGAAAGGGCGAGATTCACACGAATTCATAAACAACACACAACAAGAGCCAAAGTACGGCGCATACAATCAACACGCAGAGTAAATCCCATTTTAGGTAGAACTCGAAATAAATTATAGGTACATGACAGAGAAGGAAGAGAGAATAGCAGATCTTGCGGATGCCCACACATTATTGTGGACTACGAGTATAAACCGAAAAATTTAATATTGTTGACGAAGGTGCTTCGGATGTTTTCCATAGTGGAAATGTTTCGCTTTCGACGTAATAACTGACCTTCATCATCGGGGGAAGCCTCAACGAAGAATTTTACAAACAACAGCCTTACATAGCACCCCGCCCCCGTCCCTCCAGTAAGTACGGAGAAAATTTTCACGACACCGAGACATTTTTACGTGCACATTCACGACGGTCGACGGTACGGTACATTTCGGAATCAATGAATACACCCCCCCACACCACCAAAAAAGTTGCACGAGTTACCATGGAAACTGGAGAAAGCGCGTATCATTAAATTTTGGGCCTTTCCTTTTTATAAATGCTGTTCCTTCTACCGCCACAAAATAATATGAACCTATTCCCGAAGGCATTTTTGTTTGAGTCACACCTTCCGCAGTATCTTTTTGGTTCAAATTCGTAATTGAAACAAATCGAAAGTTTGAATCCAGTTTCTTTAAATGGTACTATATGAGGAAAAAAGAAAACCTCGATGATACAAATTCGTCTAGCTGAGGATAAGGGGTAAAAATATTATTTGAAGTTATTTCGTACGAGCTTTGAAATTTTTAAACGTTATTTCGCCGATTTCAGGCCAAATATTGAACGAATGAAAAACAAAATAATACTACTCGCTACGAGTACGTCTTATATTAAAAGATGTGGAGGGCGACGACCCCTACAATTTTCGGTGGTAACTGATGAGAGATAGTCGGAACGACTGTCGTAAAGTTATAAATATTTCTCTATGATTGGGTTAATGGCCATTATTACGAGTATAAACTGGTAACTCCGGTTAGTGAAGAAAAAGATAACGTGAAAAGACATATGTATTACGTGTATAGTCTAGTTCAATGTTTTCTTTTCTTCATTAAATTCTGAACAGCGGTAAAGAATATAAATTTTATCGCCTAAATTATAATTCATAAATCCTCAATTTAGGTTCGTCAGTAGTAATTCCTCTAGTCATTCCCTTAACTATATTGAAAATATAATTGCATTTTCTTCGTCATCATAAGGTGAGACCCACACTAAAAATTTATCATCGCAGTCGTATTAGTAACATAATCGATCAGACAATCAAAACAGTCATTTCGAGCTGAAACAAGGACAATCGTAAGTTTCAAACTGGATTCCATAAAATTTATGCATTTCTTTTACTATTTACCTATACGTGCTTTCACCTTCCAACACCTATAATTATCGAGAATAATCGAATTTGAATTCCAACATTTTCAAACAACCTCAAAACGTAAACACGCTGCGAAATTAATTTCTCATACCTACTACAGAAAAAATGGCTGAAATAGGTAGGTCTATTGACCAATAAGATTTTTTATGCGTTGAAAATGAAATACCAACCAGCCAAAGCAGATTATTGAAGCTCGATAGTAAGTCTCGTGCCAATATTGGCTTGCGTCAAATTTACGACAAACATTAAACAATGCTAAAATGGGAAGAAAGAACATTTATAAGTTCATTTTTTCTGTTTTCAAATTACGACAGAATAATTCACGATCTTATAGGAATTCGTAGTAATTAATAAATTCGAACAACGACAAGCATGGTTTACTAAAAACAATAATAATTCGCGGGTTACTTCAACTGCAAACGAAACGAGTACTCGTATAGGTTTGAAGAAGAAAGAAAATCTTGTAACTCTTCGAATCAAAGGCAACGAGAGCAAGATTTTCAAAAAGGGGATTCAGTTTCAAAAGTGTACATAATCAGTTACTCACGAAGAAAGATCAAACGTAAAAACTAAAAAGAGTAAACCATTTATGTTCCAAAGTTCCATAAGTGATTGAGCAAATTAACACGAGAAAGACCGGGTCCATGGCGTCGTATACGACGCCGTTTGTATTTGGATGAGTCACTTCTCAAAGGACCAGGTGGCATCATATAATGACATTCTCGGGTCCTTTGAGGTTCTTTTACAGTTGAGTCGAATATGACGCCACCTGGTCCTTCGAGTCATCGAGTAAAACCTGGTTTTTCTTGTGTTAAGGTATGAAGAGCTAGGTCGCCATCGGAATGGGAAAATAAAAATATTGTAGACTACTAGCTTTCGTGACACCAGTAACCAAGAACTTTGATTAAAACAGATCATCGTATTGAATTCTACTCAATCCACCATAGGGCGTGAATATTTATAGTTTCTTTTTTGTTTTTGTCAATGAACTTAGCAGGCTCGAGGCCTATCTATGGCTGGCACGTACGCAATTACTGGAGGAGAACGAAAGAATTTCCAGAAAAAAGCTAAATAATTGCGGAAATCACGATCCAAAAACACGTTGAAAATCGTTGTACGGCCAGCAAGAAGAAAAATCATACTTAATAGACTTAATTACGGAAATAATGGTCTCAACAACGGACTGGAAAAAAAGTGATTTCGAAGGAAATGAAGCTTCAATGGTGACACGATGACGCTGTGTACACAGTCTTACATGCTCCCCAGATAATTCGTCTATCAAACACCTCCGCTTATTTATTCCAAGTACATTACTTCTACCATATCCACCCGGCACCCAGTATTACACGCATCTGACGATCGTCTTAGGAAGATAATAAATAGGTAGGAACTAGGAACCGAACCGAACTCCAATTAAAAATAACACCGAAGAGGTGACAGCATTTTTCTCTTTCAAAAATGACTAAAAGAAAACACCTAGTCCCGAGAGACTTCGGTCTCCAGCATTTAAAAACTTATTTACTTTCGTGATTCGTAATAAATTTCTACACTTCCGCATGATCCAGACGCAAAATACTCGAATCTCGACCCATCTCAGCAATCTTCTCCATCATATTTAAATTCACGCGAAAATTTATTTTGTAAATAAAATATATTATGTTTGATAATTTCTTCTTCCTACGAAATCTTCACAAAGGTAATAAGTAAATAATTTCTTTTCTCTCGATCAAACGAAAAGTAGTCCATGTCCTATGACACGGTCAATCAAATCCGAGCAGTAATCAGAACCAAAATTCAGAGAAATCCATCTCCACGTTTTACAAGATTGCAAAATTCACGTTGAAAAGACGAGAATTAATTTCAAGCTGCCTTCTTGATTAAAATCTAATTAGAAAGTACAAGTTATCGCAGAAAATGGTTATGTAAATTACATAAATGTAAAATGCTTCGTGTAATAAGTACATATTTATCAATTAAATTTAAATGAGAATTTCTGCCGTCTTTACACACCTCAAATACAATACAAGATACCTACACTAGCGATAGAGACCCTGCGGTGGGCTGAGCTTGACACTTGTTACTTTTAGCGATGCACATACACGAGAACCAGCATAATTATACTCGTATGTATAAACAATTTTTAGTGGCAAAATAGACGATCGGGCGATGTCGATAATTTTGGCATGTTTTTATTTTTTGTTGGTTTGTATTATTAATGTTGAGGCGTGGGGGCCGAGACTCATCACCATCCCTATGGGCAAAATATTTTGAAAACGGATTCGTTTTATTCCGGGTTATAATCCGTTTCTGGATTATAACCCGGAATTTTCATGTTTTCCGGCTTCTAAAACGGATTTCGAACGGATTGTAATCAGTCTTGCCGGAAATGAGTCCGGATTATTTTCCGTGAAGGCTGTTTTATCATATTTGTTGGCCCGGGTTATAATCCGTGAAACCGTTTTACAAACGGATTTGGAAAAATAATCAAGATGACAAAAATATCTGCAAATTTTCAGATCCGATGGTCGAAAATAAAAACGGACTGACAACGGATAAAATTCTCATTTTACGGATCATTTTCTCATTTTTTGCCCATCGGGATTTATTCCCTCAACTATCCCCAACACACTTCAGGTATACCCATAAAATCTTTTGTAAGTACCAATTTTATGTTTTTTTCCCAACTTTTAAAACTACGAGTAATTTTCCTGGGCTAAAACGTTCAAATTCTATTTGAAAATAGCATGATCACTAACATTATGCAGACACATCCTTACGAGTAAAATTGATCTTCTGAGACGACGAAAGACATAAATTATATTCATCTACTAACGCAAGAAGATATCTGCGATTCCGACTTTGAGAAACCCTGGAAAACACCTGTAATAGCCGCATAAGCCGCATGTTTCTTCGGTCTATCGTGAATCCAGTGCAGCGAAAAACCTTGGCATATTTTCCTTCTTCTCTCGACACAACTCTCATTCCAGAGACGCAAACACGCTGACCATACTCGTATAGGCCGTCATTATTTACACGCTTATTTGTTTCTATATTTCTACCTATCGAACCCCAATTCATCAATAAAATCTTGAAGAGTAATCCGGCTCGGAGACGAGGGTACGAAATCTTGAAGAAAAAAGTAGGGCAGCTAGAAAATTAAAGATTCAAAAGAAAATAATTACTCTACGACGTATTACAATTTTATCCTCATTTGTATTTTACGAAGGGCTCGGAATGTAAATTCTCATTTTCCAAAAAACAATTATGAAGTAGGTTTGCTGGAGTCGAAAGTTAAATTTTTCAAAGGCGAATGTACTCGTAATTTATTTTAACTAAAATTCGTTCGAGAAAAACAAAATCATTGCGAACACGATTGCTGCGCTTGTGATCAAGTGAAAATTTTTTACGTCCATTTCTACGATAGTCTTCCTGGATTATTCCTGATGCATTCCAAATATTACTCTTCGATGAAAAAATTGTTACTTTTTTTTAGAATGTATAAGTCGTAGGTAATATTAATAACCAGATATTAGGTATAGATGTTAATTCCGAGTTATTTTTTATTTTGCCGGATTCTCTATATTTACGATTTTTTCTCAGTATTGCCTAAGCCAAACAAAGAATGATCCGATTTTCAATGCCATATTAATAATGCCTGCCACAACCTGCCGGAACCGGAGGACAAAATAGATAAAAAAAACAGAAATGGAAAATACCTAAGATAATATACATTTTACCTAAAGAAAGAGTTAGGCAAAATACATTTGCATGAGACATCTAAAATCGGATGTAAACTTAGTCATCATTATGTAGACTATCTAGACCAATTTAATAATACCTAGACAAAATAGACGATATTACGAGTATGTAGACTATCTAGACTATTTTAATAATACCTATAGACGTTATTAAATTGTCACCACCCACCTCCCCTACCCCCACATTAAACAGACTAGATAATCCACACATGACAATCTAATAAACTGTCTTCTGAATTTTGTCTAGGTAATATTAACATGGTCTAGATAGTCTACATATTCATTTGTAAATTTACATCAGGTTTTTTTATTTTCTACATTTTTCATTTGGACTATATCTTCCGGTTGGCAATATGTATAATGGCTAGACAATCAAGACCTTCCGATTTATTATCAATTTTGACCACCGGTTCAGGCAGGCATTGTGAATATGGCCAGGCAAAACATGTGGTAATTCATTTTGACTAGTCAACTTTGATAAAAATACGTAAAAAACAATAATGCCGCAAATTAAAAAACTGGCAAAAATTATATATTCTGACTAGAAATCAAAATTGACTGCCACATATATAAGAACCATATTGTACTCGTATCAGTGAAAATATTCTACGAAAATTGAACGCCATAAACCAATTTTTTTAGGGCCATATCCTAAACTGAATATTTTTCTGCTTAACGTCTGACTTACCTATTTTGTTAGAATTTTGATAGAAAATATCGATGTGAAGTCAAAACTCACATTTGCCACTTTTGCCCTCCACTTTTAATAACACCGAATGATCACAAAGTTGCGTTTTCAACTAGAATCTTATGTCAAATAGTTCTACTCCAATAGTAGAACCAATTTGCGGAATTCTCAGTGGTGGGGAAGGCGGAACTACATATGTTAAAATAACTTTTCGCGTTTTTCTGCAGAAATGAGTTTTTGACAAATAATATCTCGTATTCCGAGTCCTTCATACAGCAGCCGAACAGGTATGATTCCTAACGTATTCGTCTGTTCCTGTAAACATTTCTCAAATAACGATGCTGCGAATGAATGTTGAGTCATAACTTATAAAATTTCCTTCTTTCTTTACAATCAGACGGGGGGGCGGGGCGAGGGGGAACAGCCAAGCTACTAATCGACCTGACACATTAATGTTGGAAAATTCAGTCAACACCAATATTCAACAAACCAGAAATGCTCTGCCTCAGTTTATAAGTTTGCATTGTGCACCGAAGAAGAACGAATTCCACAATCCCACGCACTGAAATGAAAGACCATTTTCGCTCACGTACCGACAATTAGTTTACATTTGTTCGGATGCAAATTTTGTTTTCTTGCGCAGCGCGCAGGAAAACCGTTCTGAAATGGTGTGTCGGCAACTCGGCACCGCCAGACCATCGTATTATTGATAATACAACAACAATATTAATAATAATAATTGCATGATACTGCATCGCTAGTTTGGGTTACCTATATGTACTCGTATTATATTATGTACGAGTACTCGTAAAATACAACTCGGTTGCATCAAATTTTTCACCTACGCCAGCCACGCTGAGTTCAACAAGTTGAACGTAACTCTAATATAATAATATGTACTCGTATTACGAGTATTATGCGATCAGTAAAGAAGTGGCCCATCTTGATGGACGATTTCCAGACAAAAAAGAACAAAATGTAGATGTGGGTTAAAATTATGAAAAAATATTGAGTTTTTGCCTTTTTTGTAGAAATGTACGTAATATCTGCGGCAACGTTCATTTAGAAATAATATAAGTATAGCTTCTCTAGTCTGAGATATTAAGAAGAGGGTTGGCTTCACCATTATTTTTTCAAGACGTGTACTTGTTTTTTTCCCCGCACGAAAAGTGCAAATGATTATTGAATCTAAACCATTTGAATTTTCGCAGGTTCCCTCAGATCACACCAGACACCTCTCAAACAATATAAATGTGTATTATAGCTGATAACTATAACGCAAAATCATACATTATTTCTCGCTTACTCTGTAGTATTTACAATGAATTTTTGTAGGAGACAATTTCTCGTTTTGTTGAGAGCTCTGGCAACTATAATATAGTTTCGACAGCCGCTCAAATCTGGTGCCAAATTTGTTGATGGAACGTACATAATTGCACATTTTACGTTTCCAAAATATACCTATTCGTCTCACATGGAGCGCTGGCAATGGAACAAAGAATTTGGTCACACAATGTCAATTTTTCAACGAGAATAGGTGATTAGAGACATATTTCTCACATTCGTCCCTTGGTGAGCATGTGAGAGTATGAATACTAGTATAGTAATGAGACGAATTATTTCTCAATAAATAGAATTGAAATTAGTCTATCACAAAAATACATCGCGATACCTACTATACAAATTAGAAAAACCAAATTTCGAAAACAAAATTGCATATTACAGACACCGATTGTTTTATAAACGATGATTATCCAGAACAAACATCGTTTAAGGTAATTCACAAGAAACCGGTTTGACTTGAAAAATCGTTTGAAACGGATCAACGTAGACTGACATGACATACCGAAATATATGTACAACAAAATTGAGTCTTTGCAAACCAACTAGAGTTTTAAAAGTAATTTCTTCAACTCGTACCTCCATGTACCGAAAAGATCCGTTACGGAAAGAGAAACAAGAAAAAAATTTTAAAAGTTCACGCACCTCTCTTCGAAGAAAAAATTTTGGCTACGCAGCCAACTTGGAAACATCAGTAAATTGTATTTAGGATAATACTCGTATAATACGAGTATGTCAAATGTCCAAAACAATTTCGAATAGCTATACGCACACGCTCGTAAGACACGAATCGAGGGATCGAGTAACTCTTCATATCTTTGGGGCTGCAGCATTTCAAATTGGATGGTTCTCAACTTTTAATTAAAATTGAGTGAAAACGGATGATAAATTATGAAAGCGTCAAAAACATCAACAAACTAGAGAAGAATATTTTGGAAGAAAAAATAATAAAACCGAACATCGAAACTTATCTTCGCAGTATGTTTGAGTTTATTTCAAAAAATCAAGACCGGATAGCTCAAAAATACGAGCAATACAGGAGAAAATTAATCTAAGATTAAAGAATTTTTCTATTTATTCGATACTTACAAGGGCCAAAAGAACCAAATAAATACCTAAATTAAAAAAAAAAAAAACTATACGGCAATTAACAACGGCGCTTTACTACTAGATATGCATGTTTACATGACTCGAGCGTTTTCTCTCAGAAAGTTCAATTAAACCAGACAAGAAAAGAAAATCATTAAAATTCAAATTGCACCAAAAAATAGATAAAACGCGTCTCTTTCGTAGATGAGTTGACCGTACATAAATTTTACCAATTTACACTCACTCGCAGCTTTATGAGTAGGTACTTACAACAATAAAATTACAGAGGTATTCGAATGACAAAGGTAACTCTGTTCTCACAATTAGCAGTCATTATGCAATACGTGTAATTGGTTTTCAAGTCGATTAACGTTTTCCAGCGTTTCTTGGGAAGATAATTATTTTCATAGTTCAACCAATAACATTTTTGTCATCATAAAAGTGCCTTATAGATCATTATAGCTATCAAAAACCTGATTTTGCGGGAAAGAATACTCTGCTAGAAATATTTATTTGTATTACCCTTATAAATATCAAGTAATGATATTGTAATCATTTTCATAATCAATACCAGGCATTTCGTGAAATGCCTGAATTAAATGATTTGCCCGGAATATTTATATTCTTACAAGAAGATAGTTTACAAAACTTCCTTAATCCTCACTTTCAAAGACTGAGTGATTGTTTGGAAAATGAAATGTTTTAAAGATCCTGCAGGTTAATTCGATACCAAATATGTTAGAAAAATTTCAAAATAAAAGCGTCCACAAATAAATGAAAAAAAAAAAAAGGGAATTAGGCTACGTAGTTCCCAATTCTTCCAAAGCAACTCAAATGTCAACATTTTCGACCACTTTGTGAAAATATAGCTTCTTACAACTTTTAAGCCTTAAATTTGAAACAATTCAAAAGCTGAAATTTATTTCATATTTTTAGCAATGTCACAAATTATCACCATAAAATGTACATTTGCGAGGGAAAATGTTGCACGTAGTCGCACGCGCAGTGCTCACATGCAACATTTTTCGGAGGAACTAGGAAGTGAAGTATTTTCGATTACGAGTAGGTATCATCTGTTCTCTGTGACAACCCTTACTTGAGTTTTTCGTAGGCAGAACTCGCCGGTCCGGACTCTGGCACGTATTAAAATACCTTGGCTGCGCGAAACTAGAATATTTGGCGACGATCCAAGACAAGAAGAGGCTCTACGTATCTTCCTCTTCTTCGGTCCACTTGTGGCCACCACAATCGAAAAGTATTCGAGCTTCTAGCTCGTATCATATGAACTATGTTTACACCTATTACGTATCGACGTGATTTTTACACCAAAAATTATTCGCATTTCACGAAAATATTAAGTGACTAGGAATTTAAACATGATCCGAATGCGAACGATAAAGTAGAAACGGTTCACCACGAACATGAATATTCATTCTGTATGCGACAACGCGCATTGTACTCGTATTACAAATATAAACACAACATCAGCAACCGTAAAGAAAGAGAGAAAACTTGCACGTCTATTATTACACAGTTTTTTCTATTCTCAAGTACTTCACTAGAAATTTAAATGATCAAATAAACAACGCGACCCTGGCAGACATTCAGTCGCAATTTTCTTCAATAAAATTTCATTTCGCGAGTGACTTCTATTCGTCGAACACACTCCCCGCACCACACTCGTCAGCGAGTCTGATCTGAAAACTGGTCACTAGACTGGACCACTATTATCAAAAATATCGACTGTGAAGTGTGATCTGACTGACAATTTCAAAAGTTCGTAGTTCGTACGACTTCCGAGAGGCGAAGAATAAAATCAAGAAAATATGAACCATTTAAATATAATTCATAGAATGACTGAATGTGTCAATGTGAATACTGAATTACTGATTCGGAATCCGACGAAGGCGGGTAAGGCACGAGTTGCCAGTCGTTCGCGAACGAACCTACACAATTCACGACAGATACAGAATAATGAACGAGGGGATTTGAGAAGTTCTTTTCTGTTTGACCTCCCTCCACCCCCCTCCCGCCAAGTTCTTTAAGAATGACAACGCGAAAACGGAAGCGACACCAGCGAAGAGCAAAAAGAATTTTCATACACAGGGTCGAAAATTCCTCAGTATTCGTGCGTAAATTTCGTAATTCAAATTCTAACGACATTAATTTTATCAGTCTTCGGATGAGACTCCAACACTTTCAGGATTTTGAACTGAAATTTTTCAGTACATCGAGTCTGCACCCTATAAACCTTTCGGAGGACGCATGAAATCTTGGTGCAGGCAGGGGCCTACCGAGCCTTCTTCGAATGGGGGGGGGGGGGTGAGCATTGCAAAAATGCCGACTACATCTCAAACATTTGCCGAGTACAGTAATAATGGATAAAAAAATTTTTCATCGTTGCTTGAGGATAGTATTAGGCAGCAAATTGTCCAGGCGGCAAATTGGTGGCGGCTATCTCCCAATTTCTCAATTTGCCGACTGATGAAGATTTTGGAGAATTTGCCGACTTTGAAAACTGACTGGGGGGGGTGACTAACCCCCCCTACCCCCCCTTTCGGTAGGCCCATGGGTGCAGGTACGTTCTCCGTTCGATAAATAAGTGAATTTATGAGAATGCACTTCTCTCGCTCAACTATGCACCAATTGATTTTAAATTTTTGATAATATTACCTACTGTCTCGAAAGCATGTCTCCAGGGTGCTCATCGCTTGATAGAATTTTAAAATTTCATTTCATTTTTGTAACAGCATTTTGCCCTTAAGAAATTCGAAAATGGTCGATTACAAAAATTCAAATCACTTTTCTTTTAAAGAGAAGCACAAAATATGTGTAGGCCTTCTGTACGCGTTGCCTCTAATCCAATATTATATCTTTTCAAATTGCCTAATTCGCACTTCCATTTTCCAAAAATTAATATCGAGTTTGGAATTTTTAAAACTATACATCCTTCGAGAAAAATAAATAGGATATTTTTTTTGTAAGTTCGATCACCGAGGTTGTGCTCCTTCGGAGTTAGAATTACAAAATGAAAAATTCCTTGCGATATTTATTTTACTCAAAAAGGAGGATTCCTTTCGAATGCGGCTGTTATTGCCTAATATACTAAAACTTGATCAATATTCTTATAGTTTCTCCAAGTTTTCATTTCTTTTATAAAATTTGAGGTTTTAGAAAGAGAGAAATATTTTTAAAAATGTAACAAACACTTCGAATCGCCACGCATGTTTAATCACTCTATCGTAACATCCATCCGAACACTTTGCACAGAAAATATTATGTACAAAATCGCACCTTGTAAGCCCCTCTCACCTCCAGAAGTACATCCAATTGTCCCCATTTTATACGTGAGAGAGAGTCTGATTTTTGCTACGCCATGCCCAAAGTTTGTTTGTTGGACGCTTGGAATCGCACAACCATGGCATCTCTACCTTCGGGCGAGCACCTCTAATCACAGCCCTCGCCTGGAAAATAGAGAGTCAGAATTCTTAGGTATTTTAAAGTTTGACCAGCTTGGAGATTCTACGTAGACTAGTTATATTTTCTTTAATCCAAAATGTGGAACCGAGTGACTGGCACTCTCATCGGTATAATCAAGTAGCTACTTACGTAGTTACAGCGAGCAAATAAAAATATGGGCCGTCGTTTCAATTTGAGTTTCATTTTTTTTTTCATTCCAAGGATTTGGATTACAAATTATTATTAAAGCTTTGTGGACTCATCCCCGTCTCGCATAACAGTGTTCATATTCGCACAATTATAAATTTTAAATTTCCAAAGCCAAAGCAGGAAGTCGATGATCGTACTAGCGAACACACTGGGAGCAGCAGGAAATTATGATAAATACGTGTCAACGGAGATGGGAAATTAGATAGGTCTAGATATGTCAACCATTAACCGGAAATAGTTCCAGCAAGGATTAACGCATCATTGACCATAAACAATATTTTGATTCTTACGGACGGAACTTCGAGGTAGGTCGAATTCTAAACTGAAAGTGTGCACAAGAAAGCGAAATAGAAAATGTGGTATCGACATTAGGTATACCTAGTAGGTAGGTACATGAAATGTGATCGAGTGCGTATCGATGATCGTGAAAAATGAAAATACAAACACAACGTCGTAACGATCGAGACGTCATTCTTCATTGAATACGAATGAGCGCGCAGCTAGCAAAATGAAGTATCTAATTCCTCATGAAAAGGCGAAAAGCCTATATAGGAGTACCGGAATTTGGAAGTGAAGTCGGGTCAAATGGTGATGAGAAGAAATAAGAAAAGTACGAATGAATTATTGGAGAATTGTTTCGATCAAGTAGAACGGTTCTTCATGTTTGAGTTGGTGGCGGAAGGGGGCGGGAGGAGGATATTTCTTGAATCGTTGTATTTTCGATACGATTAAGAAAAAAAATAGTTTGCTGGGCTGCCTTTTGAAGTTGCATAAAAATGATTTTGTTGTACCGTACCTACTTACTTCGTTCAACTTTGTCTACCTTTGTCTTAGTCTTACTTTGTCCAACTTCGTCCAACTTACTTCGTTTCACCCTAAGATCTCTTTTGCCTGGAAGGGATTGGAGAACTGAGCAAAGCGAGGGCCTCATAGAGCCAAGTTCATAGTTCTTAATAAATGTATAGTTATTACAATTTTTCAACTTACTGAAGGATTATAAAAATTCAAATTGCATGCAATTAATAATTCGTTCCAACTATTTACAGGGAGAATATTATTATTATAATATTCGATTAATGACTTATTTGCCCGAGTTCGATAAAATTTCAATAGATACAAGAAAAAACCTTGCGAAGCCACTTCAGGAAGGTAAAAAGTTGATACTCTGGTGAATGGGATTGCACAATTGCACGATAAAAATAATACAGTTATACGGTAAACCGTATAAACCGTCTCTACTCTATACCTTGCACTTCCGAGATATACCACTCAACGTTCGCACACTTTTGAAAAATTTATGCGAAATATAATGGGAGATTATTCTACTTTATAGGAACAACAGAACCAGTCAGTTATGTTGAAGTGGATAACATTTGCAATGGTAATAAAAATTACAACCAACGCAACTTATTTAACGTTCAATCAAGCAAGTTCTATGCATTTAAATGGTTTAGATAATACTGTTAATAGTGTTAATTATGGAATACGAACATGAAAATACCACAACAATTTTGTTCTTCAGAACGAAAGGAGTTATTCCCCACTCACCTAAGCAATCTTCTACTTAAATAATCAAATTCACTCTCCGAAAGACACAAAATTTCACTTTCCCAAGAATAAACTTGTCAAAAAAATTAAGTCAAGAATTTGATTATCCATGGATGATTAGTTTTCTAATAAATGAATAACAAAATAAAAGAGTGGTAAGTCGGTTAACGCATTTAAATATTTACCTAAAAGCTGTACCTAGCTGAAAAAGGCGAAACTAAAGACTTGGTACGCTAGTTGTTTGGGTACCCGTCAAATTTTTTTTTTCTCGTAAAATTATATTTTGTCTGATCTTACTCGACGTAAGTGACCAACGAGAATTTTGTTCAACAGCTTCAATTTTTGATTGACTGTTGAAAACGGTGCTGTGATTTTACTTGATTCAGATCGCCACTCGTTGATGAAAAATGTGAAACATTATTTTCTTATCTCCCAAGCTCTATAATGTTAGAAATTCGTACAGACGTGCGCACTGACATCATTCAATCATAAACGTTTACAAAAACTAATGAGCCACGTGATAAGGAACTCTACCAATCAAGTAAAGGGTTAAAGGTTGAAAGTTACGAAAATACTCTTTGAAACCCTGAGATTCTATCATAATGAAGAGTTTCTATACCAAAAGAATAAGTTTGTGTAAAAGTGAAAGACTTGTTACTAAAAACAACCCAAATGAGAAAAACGGAGAACATTTATAACGCAATATTTTTGAAACGAAGCCAAAAACTGTGATTACTGTGAACGTCAATCAAGAGCCCGTAAAACTCACTAAGAACTTTCGCCGTATCGTTTCTACTCGAAAAACACACACAAAAAAAAAGTCATTAAGATTATACGAACCTCCACTTTTGAAAAATTTCGCTAATTTTTTCCGCCTTTTGCTGGCTTTTCTCTTGGATTTACTCTTCGGGCTATCATTTTTTTCGTTTTCGCGCACCTTTTTGCGAAAAACGTTTTTGGTGGAAAGGTCGATTATAGTTTTTACAAAACAAATTAATGCAATAAACATGGCGGCTGACGATCACGTTTATCAATTGCATTCAAATCACTTATCAACGATTCAGACTGAATTTCAGCCTATGTACGAACGCACTAGCAAAATTCACCGACAATTTGCATTCAGTTTCTTGCCATTCGACAAGTACTTTGTAGATAGAATTTTCAAATTAATTTTTAAAGAAATTTAAAAGTTAGAACGTTAAAATGAAACGAAAAATGTTTCAACACAACCGCACTACGAATTCACAAATCAGTAATGGGAGGTCATTCGGATCGCATCACATTTATTAAAAAACCTGCTACTACAGTGAAGTCAGTCTTTATCATCAATCAACAACGCGATAAGTACAGGAATTCCGATAAAAATTGACGGAAAATGTTTGTTTTATTGTTGCCTTTCATTGGACGCTTCGAACACTCAGAAATTAGGACTAAAAAAAAATAGTACCTATCAAAATACAGATAACACTGACACAGTTTAGATATGGCTGTGATCTACGCTGCTAAATAATGGGAGGTAAGATTAATATTAGGCGAAAAAAAATTATTAGCCTCAGAAAAAATAGATATCTAATCAAATAACTGGAAGAAAATCATCGAGATTCAGGTCACATAATGTTAGACCTGAAGCCACACTACACTGTCTCAGCTCTCTCGAGGAAGGGAGAACACATTTTTAGGCGTTGAAAATTATCTCACAAAAATGGCAAGCCACAGGGCAATAAATAATAATAATAATTATAAAATTAATATTAAAAAAAGATAAATGCTTTTATCTTCATGCGCACTCCAGCTTACTGTTTTCAACGTCCAAGAATCAAATTTTTTTCTACTGCGCACTCCAGTTTGTTATATTGAAGTCTACTTTCTACTCCGTGTTGTAGTTTTAAATAAAAGCGTTTAAAAATACCACAGGGTTAGGGTTGAGATTTTTTCAGGAATATGCTCGTTACAAATAAATGATCTTTTGGGGGAAAAAATGATGTCACTTTGTTTTGACTGAAAGTGTCTAAAACTGAAGTAGATGTTAGGAAACAAAATTTCTTTGCACTTCTGCAAAATTTTCGAAAATTGGACTTATCTGCTTTCTGAAAAAAACTGTTCAAATGAAGGAGGATAGGAAAAATGACAAAGTCAAATCCAACTGCAATGATTTGGAAACTGATAATATAATTTACTGGAGCAAATTTCGCAAGCCTCAAAAAGTCAACGATGGCGGACATTGAAGGCACTGAAAAAACTGAAAAATCGGAATTTTTGATGGAGATTATCTTTTGGAAAAATACCAGTCCAGTGCGTAGGGAAAGTACATTGTCTTTCATAGTAAGTCAATGTTTAGATATTAATAACTGACTCCAGTTTGCGTAAGAAGGAGAACATGAAGTAAAGATGTAAAAATTATTATTGTGAACGTGGCTACTATATTATGGCTCCCGTCAATTGTACTTAACAAGTATTGCGGACTCCACCTGATTCTTGGTAGGGGAGTTACGGGGCACAAGCACATCGGTTTAAGCCATTCAAACACAATGTTGAAAGAATTCAACTGAGAACATTTTTTTAATCAGTATACCTTCATATGCAGGGGAGCTGTTTGGCTACCATTATGGCGTCCAAGGAAAATTCGAAGAAAAAAAAACAACACCTCCCAGACACTATATCGGAAAAATATACTTCGGCGTGGTGTAGGTTTATGGCGTTCGAAATCGACCGTCATAAACCTGCCGGACGGCATAGACATATGTAAGGAAGCAATATTGGTAGTCAAGTTAACTTTGATTTCTTTACTAGTATGAAATCTGTGATCGATAGAATATTCATAGGTTATGAGGATGCAAAAGAATTAACAATATTTAAAAAGTCTACCCACAAAGAAAATAATTTTAGATGTGGGGTTGTGCATGTACGAGTAAAAAGAAATGAGCTGGAAAATGGTGGTAAAATTTCAAGGAGGCACAAAATAATGGGGGCTTGGGTCCTCTTCATAGAATTGACATCTACCACCAATGCTTACAAGAACACCGCATTGGTCGACCATTACTATTCGTCAACTATCTATCTCTTTTGCTCTTGGCATTCAATCAATTTCTCATCAAAAATTCACGACGACAAGATTAACGTAATATTTTCTCTTTCTTGCTCACAATTACACCGGTTTCGCTTTTTCACAATGACAAAAATATACTCCTTGCTAAGTGCAATCTTCAAACAAACACTGGCAATCCTCAATTTCTATAGGTGCTTCTCACCTTACAATGTGGGTAAAATTTTTTTTAACTTTTTCACTCGGGTATATCATGGTAAAACGTGTACGAAACAACCGGTTACAAATTCAGCACTCGTAATCAGCTTTCTTGACACTCCTGTTCGACAATTTCTTCCGGTTATCACAATTAGAGCTGGATGACTTTTCTAATTAATTTTAGGATAATATTAGGTAAAAATGCTAAACCACTAACACATCCAACGACAAGGGATACAAGATTCAATGGTGTAAGAATTCGAAATTTTCACTGGCAGATACAACACGACTTTGGAAGCAACTATATAAAAGCTCAAAAATCACGAATAACATACATATAGAAGATAAAAAACGACCAAACTTTGAAAGAAAAAATGTCTGCTCATTAAAAACGAAGTACACATTTACACAGTAACTGATTTTGAAAATTATGTAAAGTAGAGATGACGGATATCGCGGATCCGCCACACAACGTATGTGAGACATAAATAGATTGACTTTAGGCTCTGGCAGCACAGAACACTCATACACAGATCACAGTCCAATGGAAATTACAAACTAAAAAAAAAACTCCCCTTCGTTTTATACACCACACTTAATTGTACATAATGAAAAAATTGAAGAACTGAGGAAGAAAGAGAGAGTAAAAAAAACATCATCTCATAAACGAATGGATCCCACATGCAGGCTTTTTAATTCTTCCACAGCAACGTTGAAATTAAAGTAGCTTACGCCACGTCCAGTAAATCGAAAAGAAAGAATTTTATTCAATTTAATAGTATTTTATAAGTACGTAGCCTCACAACAAAGGGAGCATTCGACACCGGGGAATGAGTAAGACGAAATTTCAGGTAAAGTAGAAATTAATTGTTATTACGAGATTTATTTTTTTTTGGCAGGGCACAGTGTAGGGTTGCTCACTCTGCCTGAGAAAAATGAATACTACAAATTTTTGGCTCACTTCGCTCATAAAATTGACCCTAAGAATTATTTGCTCAAGTTAATAGGAACACAAAAGATACGGTTTTTTTTCACTGACGAAATTTTTTTGGGTGGGCCAGAAAATTCTTTCCACGGGCCATGGCCCACCTGGGCTAACTCATGGTTACACCCTCTATTACCAACACAGTTAATGGGTCAGTTGAGGAGATTTAAAAAAAAAACAATTTACCCAGAAAAAGAGAAGCAAAGTAAAATACTTCCAGTACATAATAATTAAATAAATAAATAAAACAGACGTCGATTTCTCAACAAACCTTCCAAAAAATATGCCCCTTCTCCGCTCTAAGCTATAAAGGTTGAAAAAAAAGCAATTCCTGACATTTTGAAGAGTTTAATGAAGAGAATTGGATGATAGATGGTAAATGGAGTGAACTACATATTTCTAAATACCAACTTTTCTTAAAAACACCCAAACTCGAATAATATTCTCATTTCCCATTACATTCTATGTAAATTTGATATGCCAGGTAAACATCAATGTGCAATTATTATACATTCGAAAATACCAGCTACTATCATACCGTATTTAAGCTAATTAAATTTTTTACATTTAAAATGTGTCTAGATTCAAAATTTCCAATTATTAAGCCTCAAGAATATATATTTTTTTAAATAGCCACTGCAGGACGGAAATCATTTTTGAAGGGACTAGCAAAGTAATCAAAATATATATTTTGATCTTCGAAGATTTTGATACAGCTTGGGGAGTCAATTTCCATAACGCCAAAGAAAATATAGAAATGTTTTAAAAGAAATTTTTCAAGATTTATTTCATGGTGCGACTAAAAAAGTTCTTGAAAGTTGACCACTAGCGGCACCATGGAAGAAACCTTCGGAGTAGCATTCCCACCAACATATTAAAAATATATTTATTTCATTAGAATCAACTAGCCAAAGAAAGTTCGCATTTAACATCAGCTTCAATCATAAAATTGTCAAAAAATGAGTATTCTACAGGGTGCGACTAGCCTTCTTTGACAGTCCACTTCAAAATAGCATATTATGTAAATGGTCATTTAGATATCAGAATACAATATCGGATGCTCCCTTCTAAGTTGAAGAACTCAAAAAGTATTTTCAAGTATCAAATGTTGCAACATAATCGGAACATCACGCGTATTAATTGACACTGGAGACGGGTTAAGACAAACTTAGAAATAGTCGACGTTAGTTTGGTGTTTTTTCTGAATATTCTCAAATTGAAAAATTTTATTTTATGCTTGCCAAGTTTTTGAAGACTGGATTTTCGAAAAAATTGAATCCTAAAACTCAAAAATTAGATAAAACATTTTACGAAGAAGGTTTCCTTACTGAGCTGAGGTTGTTTACTTTAAAATTTTTATATTCGAGGAAATATAAAATTATTTTTTTAATTTTAATTTTTCCTAAAATAAGACCAGTTTTAGTAGGTATCTACAGAATAGATTATTTTTCAGCAGTCGACTTTTCTATCACTATTTCATTTGTTCAAGAATCCATGTGAGATACTCCAAAATGAAAAAATTTTTCATGAGCGCAACTTGCATCATAATAATGTACCTGGGAAGATTGACTAATTTCATGGTACAAAAAGTTCGTTTCGAAGTCTCATTTTTCTAAAACGGTTGAAAGAATCATTTTCGTCAAGTTCACCAATATTAGGGTGAGTATGATTGATTAATGATTTCTAGTCTAGCTATAATCTCAAAGGAATTTACAAAGGGCAAAACACTGGGAGAATACCTTAAAAATAAACAATAAAACCCATTCTAGTACATGAAAATTAAACTCACTCATTTTTTCCATATTTTTCTTCTTGGTCGTGTCATGGTTGTTTCAGCAGTCTGTAACAAAAAACGAAGATGAGATATAAATAAAGGTCATATAACTAATCAATCCTGCAGAGGACAAAAAAAATTCCAGAAGAAAGTAGGTTATAAAATGAAATAGAAATAGTATAGCAGAGCAAAATCATAAATTAAAACTTTTCAGAAGTACGTAAAGACTAGAGTCTAGAATTATTGTGTAGATGGCAGTTTTAGCATTGAATACAATGATTCTACCAACAATAAGGCGTAATTAGCATTCGCTATTCGATTTCAAAAAAGCGATGGACTTGAAAATTGCTTACTTGGGTTTAACCATTTTAACGAAATTAATTTTTACTCTTTTTTCTCATTCATCACATCATCACTCCATTAGATAAGTACATCACAAAACATTAAAACGAAACAAAAAATGATTTTCCTTCAACAAAAACAAACTACCCTACCTTTTTATCGATCCGTTTGCTATAAAATAACGGAAGACGAAGGAAAACAGGCAAATGGCAAAGGGAAAACGCATTCGACACCCTCGGAAAAATAGGGGTGCATTTTCTAATATAATTACTTTATCCCAGAGCAACGTTGCCAAATATAGTACGAAAAGAGCCAGTAAAAATAACGAATAATATACTTTTCTTTCTCAGGTCCTAATCCAGAATTTAATTTCTATACTCGGAAATACACAAAAACAGGACTCTATATGGTATTTTCAAAGTATTTTCTTTATAAAATTATGTTCACTGTTTTCGGTAATCTCATGATCATGAAAATATGGTTCAACTCTATGGTTGAACCCATTGAAGGCATTCTGTGTAATGGGGAATCATGTTAGAATATTTTGTCACATTTTCCTCAAAAATTAGACTTTGGCAAATGAGACTGAATTCTGATCCCTTCAATTAATGAGTTACTAAGTGATTCTACTTTCCTCAATAGAAGAGGACGTTTTCGATCAATTTAAACTCGATTACAAATCCGAGCTTAGTTAATATTTTTTGAACACGAATAATCGAACCCTCTTTAGTGATTGAGAGTGTATTATTATCTTCTGAGGTTCCTCTTCAAATAATCTCAACCAAAATAGACTGAACACTCGCATATACATTGAATTAGGAGGCGTCTCGATAACAAATTCTTAAGGAAATTTGTCCCATTTTCTATTTACCGCGTTTTTTTTTCTTTCTTGTTACATTGGAATCATGTTCATAGCAATTAGTAACATTAACATAAAAAATATTAATGATAATATTTTCCGCAAATCAGTTTTGTAACCACGCAGGATTACATAATATAATAATTGCAAAAAAAAAAGTTGAGAAGAATCGATCGATCATAAGAAAGAATACTGAAAGCTTCTTACCCAGGTGAGAAACCCGAAATACCCTTCAAATATCTTAGGTACAATCCATATTACATACACCTTTACTTCACAGTTCTTACGATATTAGATAGATGAGTTTTGTTCTTGGCAGTCAGTGACTCAGATATTTGTCAATGACAGCTATTTTTCAAAATTCAACAGCAATATCAAAACATCGATAATGTAATTAAGAGATTCAAAGGCCTTACCAGAAAAAACAGTAGCGGGGTATGAATCTGGTACTGGCACGAACAAATTAAAATCAAACCAAATTTGCAACAGGTCACAAGACATCCATTTTGAGCGAAATACGTTAATCAGCAATCAGATGATTCATACAATTTTCATTTGGTATTACGAAGATTTACCAATATAACAGAACGTAACTATAAGAACTTCTACATCCGAAACTTCGTTTTCGAGAAAATCAAAATTCATTGAAGAATTAGATTGAATTAGATTATAAAATAAAATAAAACATTCACAAGTCCCAAGCAAGTTCTCGAAAGCGAAAACCAAGCGAAAACTATTTCATTTCATCTTGATTTTTGATAAAACTGTATAAAATGAAAATAGGTAAATACGAACGAACTACATAGAAAAATTATGATTTATGAAATGAAATGTGGTTTTTACTGTCAAGTGTCAACTCAATTACGAAAGAAAAAAATCAGTGTTCAAGTTTATTCCTGTAGGATAGCTATTGTTGAAATTCGTTGATAGATTTCTGTTCGTCGATCGTCGCTTTGTCTTTCTTTCGTATTTCGTACTAATACTACTACTACTACACTACTACTACAGTCTTTACAGTACTCTATTAGTACTATATATACTTCCTACTTCGAAGTTACTCGTGCACGTATATTTTTGATTGGTCGGGTCTTTTGCGATTATTAGACGCTTGTTGATTAGATGCCTCAACTTGTAAATAATGCATTTTTATTTTTTACCGATTTTTACTGATTACAGTTTTTGTCATTTCTTGTGACTTGTGTGATGCAAATGTTTTTGAAAATTTCAAAAATCATGACACCCATTAATTAATAACCAACGCTGTCAGAAAATGACAGAAAGAATGAATGTCATCGCGAAATAATTTGGCAGCATGCCCCATGGCCCATCATTGTTCAGGTACGTTCAAACAGGCTGTATGACAAGTTGAACTTGTACTATTACCGGGTTCGAAGCAAATTTGATCCATGTGTTGCCAGTTGCAAGACCTTCTGCCGAACAGCAAAATATCATTCGATCATTTTTCTGGTTTTCTCATTCAACGGAGGCGACCTTTCGTAAGTTTTATGTTAAAATTGTAACGTGTTGAGTTTGACCTTATTTTCAAACTTCAAATTTTTTTAGTTGATTTCTTAAATCAGTGCGTCAAAATCTAACGTTTTATCCACCTGCGCTGTAATCCAAAGCTATCAAAATAGGTCTTCTCTCGAGTAAAATGGCTCCAACTAAAGCGGTCTGTGTTCTAAATGGTGAAACTGTGAAAGGCACTGTGTACTTCACCCAGGATGTGAGTAACCTACACTGCTTAAGTATATTTCTTTAATCGGTCTGCGACCCATGTTGCAACTTACTCTCCATTTTAGAAATGCAAAGCCCATCATGTCAATGTGAAATATTTCTTAAATACTTACGTATGTGGGTTTTCGTGTGTTTAGAATAGTGTTTTACTATGATGCCTTTATTTTCTATATAACAATGAAAATTGTTAAGAATGATGATAGCGAATGGAAAATATTATAATTATTTTTGTTTTAGGTACTTAAATTATATTCATTATTACATTCCTTCCCACCTGCTATGTTGATCACGCATAATCGTTCATGATTAATGAATAATGATAATGAGAAAATAGTTCTCATTGGTAGTGTCGTGTGCAAAAATTGTCAATTCATTCCGACAATTTTCTTCGAGATTTTTCGAAATAAATTAAAGAGTACTGTAGCTATGAATTAAAATTGTTGATATGTTGGCTTGTCGAGTGAGGGTTACTGAGTTAAAAGACAAGAATAATATTTAAAAGAGATAAGATAACAAATTATAAATATTAATTGTAGTTTCCGTCCAATGTGAATCCACATTCAAGACTTCGAGTTTCTAGTCGTAATCGTAATGCTCTTCTTTATACATATTTTTTACAGTCTGAAAAAGGACCTGTAGCAGTTACCGGTGAAATTAGTGGTCTGCAGCCAGGTTCACATGGCTTTCATGTTCACGAATTTGGAGACAACACGAATGGTTGGTTCTAATTTCATTTTCGTTTCTTTTTCTCTCTTGTCGAAAACTTTTTTACTGTCCTTGATTTTGATGCATAATGAAACACCGAGCAATGCGTATAGGGGCCTGGAAATGACCTTTGTATCCTCAGTAAAACTGAATTAATTTTATTTAACTTGCTCGATAAACTTTCTTGAATGGGTTGGTAATACCATAACCTCGGTAGTGATTTATTTTTTATTTCGATGTACATAGAAAGGAAGAAAACCATTTTGACCTTGGCCACTTGGAAATTATTTTGCCTTATACATTCTAGATTTTCTTTCTTCTTTTGCTGACAATAAGCTTTTATTTTCTTGAATTTGATGAATGGAGTTGGTAACTGTGTTACGTGAAGGATTTTTTAGGTGTCGAAAAAGAAATTACGAATGACGTCACTAACTGAATTCGGTGTCAGAAAAGAATAGGTTAAGAAAACTGAGAAAATTAGCGTGATACAAAGACTTCAAAATTTCTTTGGGACTTGTTTTTTTTTTTTGTTTTTTTTTTATCATTTTAAACCTTAAGTTCTATTTCCAGCTCTATGTGAACCGCTGTAAAGCATTTGGCGTTTTGTACCTTTTTATTTGATTAATGATACAGGTTGTCAACTTTCTCAAATATATCCGAAACAATCTCTTCCCATTTCAAATGGCACTGTTTATTATAATCCACGTAAATTTTTTCCTCGTTGACCATTTTTGACCGTAGTAGAAAAATCGGGAATTCTTCGAAAATACATTCTCATGTATGAATTATTACAATCCATTTGAAGTAACTGTTCCATCTAAAAGTAGAAAAAATGAAATCAAAACTTGATTTCATTTCAAATATGTTTTCTTTCAGGCTGCACCAGCGCAGGACCTCATTTCAATCCATTTGGTAAAGAACACGGAGCACCAACTGACTCGGAACGTCATGTTGGAGATTTAGGAAACATTGAAGCTGGGACTGATGGCGTAGCTAAAATTAACTTGTGCGACAGTGTTATTTCGTTGAATGGTCCGTTAAATATTATCGGGAGAACGGTTGTAGTACGTGCAATTTATATTTTTATGCCATTTTTGGAAATGGTTTTGAAAAATTTGAGAACTTACAAAATTTTTATATTCGTTGTTCTTAGGTACATGCTGATGCAGATGACTTGGGAAAAGGAGGACACGAATTGAGCAAGACTACTGGAAATGCTGGCGGACGACTCGCATGCGGCGTTATTGGCATCACAAAATAAATTTCGGTTTTAAATTTAATCAGGCTGCAATTACCGAAATTGTTATCGTTCATTCCGTTTGTCGAAAAAAGGGTGTATTCGTGTCACAATTTACAATTTTACACAAATTCTGTATCATCGATTTTGTTATAGGTAGTTAGATTCCAAAACATATTTTATAAATGTCTCGAACAATGGTTTTGGTTTTTTTCCTCTAGTGTTTCATTTATTATTCAAGTTCAACGCTCACCCATGAGGTCAGATGGATCTGTTGTCAGAAATGAAAATCTTTGTAAATATCAACTACCAATATGATACTTGTATCTCACCAACTTTATTCATTTCCGAGAGAAAATATTTTAAAAATATCATTACACTCCCGTCTCTCCATTAGTTTTACTCTTTTGGTTTATGCTCCGCAAATAATTTTGATGGGCCCTTCCAATCAGGAGTCTAAGAAATCATTTTCGGCAACTAGAAACAGTCTAGCTGCGTTGGGGCCCAATGAAATCTAATCAATTTAATTTTATTCGTGGTCTCATTCGAGCTAATAGATCGAAATTAAATTCGGACGTAAGGACGAATAAAAACTGAAACTTGTTGCCCAACATAGTTGAGGACTTTAAAAAGCTGACAACAAAGATTGATAACTACGAAAAATTAATACCACGTCAACTTCGAAATATTTATTTATAGGTATAGAAATGTTACAGATACTACATCCAAATTCAGTTCGAGAATAAAATCAAATATGAAATCAATTTCAACGATGAAAGTGTACAGAAGGTTGAAAAAAAAAATAACACGGAAATATAAAATCAAAAAATTCAATTAATATGTTGATATTTTACATATTATGTAAAAAAAAAAGAGACTTCAATGACAACTTTACAAAACACGCTAGAAAAAAGTCATCATTTTAGAAAACGTTAATTCATCTAGACTTAAACAAAACGAAAAATACAATTTGAAATTCAATAACATCTATAAAGAGCGCGAGATTTCAAAGGTCTGGAAATTCGGTGCCTCGTCGCGAAAAAATAAAACCTGAACCCCTTTTTCTCTCAAAATGAGTGTAATTTCCGACGAATGGCAAATGAAATTCAAAATAGTCTCCGAACGATGGGTTTTCAATTTTGCCACGAACTATTTTAATAAATTGCACGAAACAACATTTTGCCCTCGCCATTAAATAACATCGAAGAGACGAACAGGACATAGAAAGGCACTAAATAGGCAGTTTCAATGTTTAATGCGGATTAAATATTGTCTGTTATGAATGATGAGGGAGAAGTTATTATTATTACTTTCAACAAACAAAAAAGGATGGTAAATTTGAGCAATTAAGCATCAGATCAAAGTTAAACAGCTGATTGAATTTACATTTAACACTCGAGCAGGCAGTTTGGTAACTACGTGAGACAATTTACTATGTAAATCACAACCAATTGAATTTGCACTTTGCACGATTTCAAGAGTACTAAGGAGGCTTACAAAACGTAAGATTTTTCTATAAATACTGCCTAGATATTTTCAAAATAGTTATAGACTTTACAATTAATATTGGTAAAACGAATTAAATTACAATGGCCCATTTTTCAAAGAAAAATTACCAAAGACTATCCAATCCACGCTCCGAACTGCAATTCATTTTTCAACGATTTGATGAATGAGATCGTTGAAGAGCGAAAATTATTCCTTCCCACTCTTGTGACACACCTACCTACTACAATTCTTCGCATGGACAGAGTAAAATGAAAGAGAGAATAAGTGTAGGGAGAAAGAAAAAAGTTGAAAAAGTCGAATAAGAAAGAATAAAAACGTTCAAAGAAATTAATTGACTGACTTTTTATACAACCCAATTCGCGATAATTATAGATTTCTTTTCATTCTCGAATAATTAAGACAAATTCATGACGGAAGACTAATTTTAAGGACGAAATGAGAGAAAAAAAATTGAAAATATTTGGATTAAAATGCGAACGATGTAAAAGTATTAGATCTACATATTTTTATTTAACGAGTTATCAATAAGATAGGTGAATAGTGGAAAAATGATTTTGAAGAGCACAACTTTTCGAAGCAAAAATAATCATATAGGTACTTTTTTTTTTAAATCTAAAAACGTGAATTAATTTTAGAAATATATTTCCATTACTGCTAGCAAATAGCAGCACAAATTACGTCTACACAAAACTAATAGTTCCTAGCTTCGTTAATAATTATGAAAGGGGGAAAAAAATGCGTATAATATATGCAACAGAAAAACAGATGAAGCACATTAAAAATTTTTTGATAAAGATATAAAAAATATGACCTCATTTTGTAAAACCCGATTTATCTGGATTTAATCGATTCTGCAGTATTTCAAAATCGAAATAAACTCGGTTGGCCGCGAACAGGTTAACAATTTTTGGACAAAAATAATTTCTAATAAGCAAACTATGAATCCATTATTACTCTTTACAAGTAATGAGGAACAAGCCAAGTCCAAATTTCTTACATAAATTTTTCTGCTACAGTAGTAGAATAATGTTTTGGTTCGAGTCACTTCAATTTCTGGTAACCACCATATCAACCCAACTTAATCGATAACGATGACTTATTAGTTATTATTACTAGCACAAACATACAGACTCGATGTCTCGTCATTACATTACATTAATCATATTAATGCCACTGTTAGTTCAAAAAAGAAACACAATCATACAACCACACAAGTCAAACCATTACTTATCGATGAAAAATATAAACGAATGATTCTATGGCTTCGTAATAAAACCGAATAAAAAATAATAATTCTAAAAATCCCGATAGAAAAAAAAAACTTTTCAAAATACCCTAAAAAATTTACTAGTACTAGAGTGACATCGAGGGAGAAAAAAAGACTCTCGTCACTTTAAATCCACATTAATTGCAACTAGAATGGAGATCTTATTGTTAGAAAAATATTAGTATTTTTTCATCTACGCCTATGAAATAGGTAGGTACTACAAGAAAAATCATTACCAAGGTTAGTAATCATAAATTTTAAACAATTTCGAAACGCTTACTAAATGAGAAAAGATGGGGAGAAGATAGAGACAAACAATTAAAAATAATAACAAATAACAAAAAAAGAGAAAAAATCCGTGCAAAGCAAAATACTGTCATGCTTTTTGCAAAACAAAACGATGGTAAAAATTTCGAAGAATACGCACGGCAAAATCTTATCGTTTATATCACATTTTAAATTTTTCGTAAAAAAAAAAAAACAAAATAAATAACGAACTGGACGATAAAAGTTTTCAGAAATGCGGAACACATTTTCCTTTCATCAGTGCTTCGACATGTTGTACTTGGGGTAGAAATGGAAAAATTGAACACTCGGTAGACTGAAAATCGATTCATCTGAAATTGAAATAATGAATAAAATTTCAACTTCATTTTAGTATAACGTCTAAATGTATAGCTCTTGTAACCAGCATACCATCTGATAAAGTCAAGACTTCTGGTCCTAAGTCTTCGAAATACGGATGATGCATGGCATCTACAGCAGAGATCCTTTTTCTAGCATCATACTGCAAAAAAAAGAGAGAGCGATACGAGTCTTAGTTGCACAGACACATTTTAGTGGATAATATCTTATAATAGGTAGCTAGCCGACAGAGCAAACCTTAAGACTTTTTTCAACCACAAGAATTCGGGCATGACGCCAACGTTTTCGTAAGCTCTTTCGAGGCATAACAATAAAGATCCTGGACGTCACCGAAACGAATCATTATTTTCAATAACTGAATACTTACGCACAAGAACCTTTCCAGAAGGTCGACGGCAGTGCGATCTAATCGAGGAACTTTGGAAGAAAGTGATTCACGCACGTACTTTGGGAACGAGTAAGGAATTTCTAAATGTGGCCAACAATCTCTCGCTGGCGTGCCCAGAACACTGAATATCAATTTCAACTGATCCTCCACTGAAGAACCAGGAAACAAGGGGCGTCCGTTGACCATTTCATAGAAAATACATCCAACACTCCTGTCAAAAATAAATCAGTCGAGCCAAATTTTTTAGTAAATTCAGAAATCATTTATAATGTTTGAATAACAACAAATTCAAAATCCAATCAGAAATTTTTCAAGTACTCGTATATCGCATCAAATTTTTCTCGGTTTTAAGAAGAAGAGCTCTGAATTAAGGGACACAAAGTCCTAGAGTCGTGATACGCTACCTAAAATGTTGCAAAATTACACCAACACAAAATACCGAACATACACTGGAAGGAGTTTGGTATTTGCGAAAACAGATCAGGTAACAAAACAAAAGCAGACAAGTTTTGTAACGGTTGAAATAAATAAATGATCGTAACTGTAATATGACAGAGGTGAGGAGAGTTTGTAACCAAACGTCAACGCGTCCATTTTGAATAAGTAAAAAGTAACCATAATCGAGACGGTACCACGAAATCAACCGATTTGAACTTGTACAAGTAGGAAATGCAATTCCAATCCGACTGCTGATATTCATGGTATGTAACTATACCAAGTATAAGTAGGTGCACAATATTTTAACCATGTTCTTAGAATAAAAACTGAATAAAAATTAAGCTATTAAATAAGAAGTAGTATTTATACGCGCAACACAGGAAAATATTGAAATTCACTCACCACATATCGATTTGAGTGGAATATTGAGTGCTACCGAGCAGTACGTCAGGTGGCCGGTACCACAATGTTACAACTTCGTTCGAATAAGTTCTCGTTGGTACAGATTTAGCGCGAGCAAGACCAAAATCTCCTAACTGAAATTCAAAATAGAACAATTAGTAAAATACTGAAAATTTACAGATCACGAAAGTAACAAAAACAAGTAAAAAAAAAAAAAACCTAAAACAAAAAATTACACAAAAATATATTTATTTTTATATTTTATTATGATTTTTTCGAACAGATTACACAAAAAAAAAATATATAACGAATAATAATGAAAAATGACAAAATATAGAAGAATATTTTCGTCACAGGCTATTCATTATTTTCACCAAAATACACATATTCGAACTGTAATTTTGACTCTCAATTTTTCTGTGATTTTTCCGAATTCGTAATTATGAGAAAATCTAACTTCAGCTTCTACAGATACTATAATGGAAACGAAAACTTTAGAAAAATGAGACTGGGACGTAAAAAACACACGAAAAGTGACGACAAAATCGATGCTAATCCCACTTCGAATTATGAATAGGTCAAAATCACTCTCTTGAGCTTGTAGCATTATGTTTTGTAGTTAGAACATAATTATGTGAGATGAAAAGATTTTGATAAGTATGTATTCGAGATTTTCAAACTTCTATGACTTCTGTTCTTGAATAAGTAAAAGAATTTAAGGGAAAATACCTTCAATTCTCCTTTTTCGTTGATCAATAAATTTTGAGGTTTCAAGTCTCTATGCAGTATTCTTCTTCGATGACAATAAGCTAAGCCTCTTAATAATTGGAACAGGAACAACTGAAGGACACGAGTAAAAATATTAAAAAACTTAAAGAGGTTACGCATTACATCGATGAAACTTTAAGGGAGAATATATTGACAAAAATCATCGTACATAAACGCTTACGAGTATTCAAATATAAAAGCACGTATCAAACAAAATTTTTATCGATTAATACGAAGGTTCTTTTCTTTTCAATAATAATCAGTAACAAAAGAGCCTATCCTGACACGAGCCGATACACCCGTCATCTTTCACCTTCAATCGATTATTTCGAGAATACTCGGCCGAAAGAAATTTTACACATCGAAAATTACAGTAATACTCACTTTAACATTATTCAAATGCAACGAACCTCCGCTTTCATCCATGAATTGTTTCAAGTCTTTATCCAAGTACTCGAATACGAGCGTAAGAGATTTTTCGGTATGAATGATATCATGAAGGGTAACTGCAAAAAATTTTTTTTGCAAATCAACGGGTTGGTGCCACAGAAAAAAAAAAGTTTATGGGCTTTCGAATCTAATTTTTTTTTTGTTTGGTGTGAAAAGTAAAAGATGCGACTCGAGTTGTTCTGATTCTCACTGGCTCGTGTATTTTTGTCAAGAACATTTTCTCAATCTGATAAAGACTTCAGTCGGTTTGCAATGTTAAAACATCAATCTAAGAATGCAGTACATTCCTTTCTTAATATCCGTCTCATTTACACTAGTTATAACAGTTCGGCTATTCGAGTCGAGTTCCAATGTTTCAAAAACACCCAGAAAGTCTCGAGGACTTGGGAACTAGACCAGAGAGACTCTGGCGCCAACATTATGTCCACCGAAGTTGCATAACTACGAGGTGTACGCTTTTCTGAAACTCGGTCGCTAAAATACGAAGTCGCTGCTTAAGCGCGGTTGCGTTACTCGGGAGCGAATACAGCTCGACCGAATAACTCATGTCATCAACCTTACGAGGAGACTCGGAGAACTACCGACTTGGTGGAAATTCGAGAAAATCAGTAAGGTGCTTCGGCGAGAAGCTACAGCTAGTGGTGTACTAAACTGAGAGCAATGAGCATTTCGACGGGCACGGATTCGATTTACGAAGAAAATAACGGACAACTTCGGTCGGAACGTACCAATATTGGCGTGCCTCAACTCTTTCAACAACGACACTTCTCTAATTGCGGTACACGGAGCTCCTTCTTCGTGCTCCAAGCGTATTTCTTTCAAGGCGACAAGGTTGTCCGTCAACCGTGACTTTCCTTTGAACACGGTAGCGTAAGTGCCCTGTAACATAGATGGAGGCGTATAATAATGAAATAGGGGCCGCGGAAGGTGGGGGCGGGGAGAGGGAAAAAAATTGAAACTAAAAATAAATCACACGCGGACAATAAATGGAATGGCGAATGGGGACGGAGACGTAGTGGCGGCGCTGAATGAGCTCAACTGTCGCGCAATTAGACGGCCGGTACGCGCTTTAATTCAATTAGCGTACAACACTGATTGTGAGACACAAGAAAAGTAAGAATAAATAAATAAATAAATAAAAAGAATGAAAAATAACGGAGATGCTAATTCGTTAAGTGGCGGAAATACGCCATTTTTTCCAGTAAATAAAGTTCGATCCGTAGGGAATCCGCCCAAGTAATTCTATTTTTTAGTCTTCGCGTCGCTCCTATTTACAGCTCCAGCGCAATAATGGTACAGAATTGTGTAACGATAGAGAAATAGGATTTTCTAAAACAATCATTGGCGTACTTCACAACTCGAATCTTCATGCATGTAGAGCACGAACTTTAACGAGACTTAAAATTTTGTAATATTTTATTCGATAAGATACTCGTATTTGTTTAATTGTAAGAAATAATCTACATAATAATATGTTTACACGAGACGTCCGTGTATATAGAGCCCTTTTAAATTTAGAATGTTGCCTGTATCAGCCATCTGGCGTCTGGTTCCCACAAAACTGAACCATCATTCAATAAGACACGTACTCGTACCTATTATGATAAAATAAAATTTTGGGCCTGAAGAAGGAGGGTTGAGCCTCTGTTACTAAAAAAAAAGCTCGCTCGCCCTCCCCGCTTGGGCAACGTCTAATCTTATAATCCGACCTCGTTACTCAACGTGAAATGTTTCAAAAAGTGCACTAAAAAAAGTTTACAGCTTATGATTACACGATTGCAGCGACCATGATGAAATATTATATCTAATCGCGACGTTTTTGGAAGACGTTCGTAGTTTCGTACATGTGCCCAAGTCATAATACCTATCTAACAGACAGAAAAACGTAATACTCGTGCTAGCGGATAAACAGACGACAGATTAATATTTTCGTACCTGACCGAGTACATACAGCTTTATGTAGGTTTCTGTTCGACCGAAACCAATTTCTGACAGCGACTGACGACGAGAAGCTCGACTTAGTGGTCCCATGAATTCTGGACTTTCTAGTTGTTTCGAAATGAAAGACTCTGGTAAGTGGAGATCAGTCGGTAGCGATAATCGTTTATTAATATCCTGCACGAAAACAGAAAAAATAAATAAATACACGATTAATAGTTTCGAAGATAAGTGCTCGAGTATGTCGCCAACTGATAACTGAATCAAACAGTTCACCAATAATTTTCATCGAGTTAATGGCGGTATTTCAATATCTGTCGACTAACTACCTACTAAAAATGAAAAATATTTTCCATACCTACAGAAAGTTCAACCACACTTTACAACAATTTAAAAATTCTCTACCATAATCCTATATCTATGGATAGTGTTGCTCAAAAAGGCCAAACTTAGATTTTCAAAAGTCAGTTTAGTAAGTGTTATCACGATTTTAAATTCAGACATCGCAAATTGTAAATGATGTTGGCCCAATACAGTAGGAATATCATTGGTCTCAAGATATTTAATGTTAATTTGAAGAAAAAATAACGAGTTATTGATTTTTGTGAATTTTTCTCAAAACGAGGTTAAACAAATAAAAATCGATGGCAAAAAAAAAAACATTATTAAATTACCTTCTCTCGTACGTTAATGTCATGGATATGGTGTCGAAGTGAGAGATTGAATGAAACGAATGAAATAATTTATAAAATGCGTAAATAAATAGTACAACTGATGATAAAAAGGAAATTTTACTCTCATTCGTAACTCTAAAATTTGATTGTGAAAGAAAAAAATCGACTGAATGACATTATTGTAGATAAGGAAATATCTACCAATTCGGGAAATCCGTTGTTATTCAATATTTTCAAAACAAGAACAAAGAACACGTAAATGAATTTTTTTCAATAATGAATGTCAACCATATTATATTATAAATTTTTCAGTTGATAGTTATTCCATACCAACTGAAAATGTTGAATATTAAATTTTTTACATAGGTAAAGTGGAATTATGGACACGATGGCTGAGCCTGTAGGTAGTTGTAGAAATGCACTTTAGGAGAGAACGTAGGTCGCAGGTGTTTCAACAGCGAGTCTACTGGAAAACCGAAATGAAAAATCAGGACATTACGAGGACTATTTCTTGATTTCATCGAGATGGGAGAACACTTTCACGCGGCATGAGAAGGTGAGACATTATAGGTTAGAACAATCAAAACAAATTCAAAATTCGAAAAACAAGAGATACGAGGAACAAAAACTTATCGTATTACCACAAACAAAAGTGAAGGAGAGATGACGTATTAACAATCGATCTCTATTTAAAGACGTCGATTTCCAATTGGCTGGAAAAAAGGACATCAATTTCCTTTCAACACCAACGAGAAAAATAAAATCGTTTTGAATTTCTTCGCACAAGTTATTCGTTTATCAATAACCATCATTTTAGCAGTCCTGTCCTGTTTGAGATTTCAGCGTGCAAGTACACCACAAACAGGTCGATGAATGCGCGGAATTTACAGAAAAATTGGAGGAAAACTTGTACCTACTACATCATAATTTTACAATCATGTAGGAAAAATATCTTCAGTTAGTTACGAAGAGTGAACGAATTATAATGAGGCATGCGTGTTTTCAAAAATTTGACACTTTTTCCCATAAATAATAATTTTGTTGGATAAACCGATTGATGCGAATACATCGAGGGTTTATCAGAATAGTTTTCACAGATGAGCACTAGCACTAGATAATAAGAGATAAAAATATAGAAATATCGCGTTCATAAAAAATAATTAATTATAAGAAAATAAAAAAAAGTAGGGCAACGTACCTACCTACCAAATGTGCAAAGATGAAAGAGAATTCAATAGCCTTAATTTTTTCAAGTCCGCATCGAGATCAAAAAATACCTACTGCCATTCTGAGGAAAAGTAACATTTAAATCGAGTATCCGAATAACGATTTTCTTTATTCGGGCTGAGATATGTAATCATCGTTATATTTTATTCAAAGATTTAACAAGTTAAACCCTTGGGGACCAGGGAGAAAGTAGAAACCTGGCAGCGCCATTAACATAATTGTTACTTTTATTATATTGTACGAGTATAAGACGTTCATAAGTACGAGTATAGTAGGATTAACTAACCTCACGAAGAAAACAAAAGCAAGAAATGGTAAATTCTTTATAATTTTCCAGCTTAATATATTTACGAATGAAATATGATTACTTTCGTCCAACAAAAATATGTTTACTCATCTACAGTATATTAGCCTCACAAATGTGTAACAAATAATTCTGACAGGCTTTTATAGTTTTAGACTACCATAAATTGAAAAGATATGAAAAGTAAAATACACATTTTTCATCATACTTCCGATTACAAATTCTGATAATAATACACGATTAAAAATGAATTCAAGGATTAATGCAAAAAGTTACCGAGAATTTTTTTCTCTCAGAATATCAATAATTATTACAAATAGCAGGAATTGGCGTTTGAAAACCGGGCAAGAAAGACATTTTGAGAAGTTAATACAAACTGTTTTGAAAGAATGCTATCCATTCGAAAAATAATGACCAATTTTTACAAATCAATAATGAAATTTTTCATACGCTAATTTCTACTCGTACTATTGCAATTGATACGAGTATTTTTTTAAAACTTCTTGGTAACTTTTTGCAATGATACTTGAATTTACTTTAGTCTAATATCATCAGAATTTATATACGTAATCAGAAGCATTAATTTTAGTCGATATTCATCTCCGTGTAAGTACCACCGTATGGTGGGAGAAATACCGACTAACTGGCCCAAAGTAGTACCAGAAACTAAAATCCGAACTTACAATAGCATACGCGAGCTGTAATAATACACGAGTACGAACAAATGCCTCCAAAAGATATTTTTTCTTCCAACAGACAGAAATTCATTCCGTTAGTTAAGAGCGCTCTCCACTTATGATTTTTGGGCCTCTGCCCTTGGGTGTCCTTTCACACATCTTGGGTTAGGCCTTCTTGCCATTCATCCGATGATTGGTTGCCTCATTTTTATTGGACAAACTGATCATTTCATTCTTTATTAAGCAGGAAAACTATACGAAAATAAATTTTCTCTTAATTTACCATTTTCTGCTTTGGTTTTCTTTGCAACCCTTCCATTTTACTTATCAGAGTCTTATATAACAGAGTACGCGTAACAATTACGTTTACGACTGCCAGGTTCCTCCCAGATCCCAAAGAGTTTAATCTCTCTAACTAGGCAACACCAGTTGGCATTCAGCTGAAATGAACAATACTCTTTCACTATCCGCATCTGATATAATATTCGTCTCATTTTTCTTACTGTAATATGCATTCGAAAGTGCAATAAGGAAAGGAAATATGTGTATGACATGATTGCGAACTATTGTGATTACAAGATCGAATGATAAACAAATGAATGTAAACTAGAAATTATACGGAAACTATCTTTCTAAATCCGACATAAACAATGCTTCTGAAAAACATTCTCAACAGTTGCTTTTCGAATAAGAAAGAAATTGCGCTTTTGATTTCCGATTACATTAATTGATTCTATCAACAAACATTGTACGTCTATTCTATCGATAACATCAAAATGTGATCATTTTCCACATATTCTCGAGTAGAAAATCAATTCCATTTGTGCGACTTGAAGTACGAAACAAGTTCCTTTTTCTCCTAAGTCGAGAACATTCCGAGTACATAATACGTTTAATTAACCCAAAATAAATCTTTCAAGAAGCTTAAAACACTTTTTCGTATCTACATCGAAAGAATATTTCTTTGGCTTCACACCTTAAAATTTAAGTAATCCAATTTGCATGAAACAAGCTGAATGGTACTTACTTCGAAAGTCTCAAAGACAATACGACTAATCAATTTTTATTAACTGATCAAATACCAAAAATAGAAACCGGTTAGGTAATACGATAATTTAAAGTGTTTCATAATCTCGAAACGATTTAACGTTTAAAAAAAAATATACCATACCAATACATTAAGGTGTATGAGACAAAATATTGAAAATTATCGAATTCGTAAATAATGAATTAGGAATAATAAGTTTCAAAAAATTAATTTCAGGGGAGCAGCGACGTCTAATCGTAGAAACAAAAATAGAATGAAATGAATAAAATTCAAATGAGTGATTTAAGAACGACACGACGTAGGCTAAGTGAAAAAAAATTAAAATTGCAAAAAAGTGAAAAAAACTGGATAATATAATTGCGGAGACAGTGTTTCGAAGGGATTTTGTTTTGTGATGGTATACCCCTGATGTGAGACGTAAGGTTGATCGGGAGAAATACGGACGAAAGTTCTGCATATGAAAGACAGCGATGTTCATGACTACAGATGTTCTGACCTATCCATTTTAGAAGCAAAATAAAAATTGGTTTCTGTAGATTTTACAACGTAAAGGAGAATGGGGGAGTATTTTTGTAAGTTCCAGCCGTGATATAATACGAAGGGCAGTTCATTTTTCATTACATTCTGGTTTAAAATGTTGAAATATTTGTTAATACGAAGCAAAATTAGGTCAGCATTTTGACAATTTGGGGCAAGATTCAAAATCATTGACTAAAACAGAAAGGAAATTAGAAATAATTGACAATAATGATATCATCCGTATCTGCCAACTCAACGATTTTTGATCACTTCTAAATGTCGCTCAACTTTCGAAATACATACAATGACTGGTGTTACACCGTAGTCTAAAATTTTATCGTGTTTAACTCGAGAACGAATACATTTCCGAATGAATTTTCAATAATTTTCGTATTCAAATAATTTACAGAGAAAAGCGATAGTGAACTGACAGTTACAGAAAACTTTTTAACAAAGCCACATAAGTGATTGTAGGAAATGAAGTAATCAAACTTATCGCAATTAGGTACTTCAAAATTCGTTAACAATATTCTAACGTCAATGAGGAATGAGAACATAACGGTTATTTTAAATAATAAGATAATTATATATGTACTTATTTGTGTGAGTATGTATCTAAGGGGAAAGTCTGATGGGTGTAACATAAATTGAATTCTTTAGTGGACTTGGGGTTCATTCACAGTGAATAAAAATGCTGTCAACTTCACACAGGTCCATGAATAAATCGAATGGCCGGAAAAAATAGCAGCAGACTCCATAAAACCTACCGAAGGCAAAGATGCATTCTTTTCTATATAATTAATACCTACCTAAAAAAGTTCTGAATTCAGCGACCGTGGGTCACTGAATTCACTCAATTATTTGAAACGAGCGTAGCAACTGATACAGGATGCTGGATGCAAGGGAGAGCGGGGCCAGAAGCGCAGCTCCTCGGATGCAACGCTTGTCTAAAGTTAAACTTTGAATTTGGTAAGAAATATAGTACGAGTCGAAATTCATTTTCAATTAGAAGAAGAAAATTGATTATTAATACGCCGACTAAGATGAAAATATAAACACATTATTTCAGGGATGGGACATAACAAATATTTCTCAATATGGAATGGAAAAAAAAAAAAAAAAAAAACTTTCTTCGTTAGAAATGGAAATTCTGTAAGTCACAGACACGTTTTCGAAAGAAAGTATGAATTGAAGGAAAAAACATAAGAAAAACAAACATCGGTCATAAACTTCTGCATAGCTAGCGACCAAAGAATGAATAATATAACGAATAATCACGTACATGTTACATTCATTCACGATATTGCAAGGTCGAAACAATAGGAAATTCTTATTTTCGAGATTTTATGAAAGATTTATGCGAGTACCACAGAAAATTACAGTCAAATACTAGTTTTAAAAAATTCAAATTGATAGAGGATATGCAGTTTTCAGAATAAAGTGGAGAAAATAGCCGGGACTCTTACTTTGCGTAGAACATCTTTCGAATTTCACGTGTAAACAATTTTAATTTAATAAAGCATAGAATTTGGCTTCACGTCGCCTAAAATTATCAACTATTTTCAGTTCCTTAGAAAACGCTCCTAGCCCGGAGTACAACACTGGAACTCCAGCTTGAGTCGAGAATCAAAGATCACCTCTTTAGAAAACAACGATGAACTAAAATTGAATTACAGGCGAAAAGAAAGAGGAAGCATGGAGCAGAGAAGAACGTTGTAAGCAGGGAGCATAGTTTTAATCAAATAATTTTAAGCCAAAATAATGTAGCTAATGATGAAAGTTGTAATCAAATTATCGTCGAATTTCGTACAATTTTATCAGAATATTACATCAAATTCATTCTCGTTTTTAACTGGTACCCAGACTGACTCATTAAAAATCGAATTGAGTAGGCGCACTAAAAAAATTCGAATCTACGAGAAAAAAAAGTACTGCGCTAGATACACCCTTAGCAAAATGTAATCCACCTTGAAAATTTATTCTTTTTTAAACCTAAAATAAAGGACTTTTTTACGCGATGATCGAATGTCAAATGTTCAAACATAGCTCGATACATACTCGTATTATAATTTAAGTTAATTTTTTTCAATTATTTCAGAAGTATGTCTCCTTCGATAGAAAATAAAGTACGAGTACAAAAAACTGTCAAGAGCTGAAAAATGAATATGCGAGAGGCTTACGCATGAAGCCTGAAACAGGGCTAACAAGATAATATTATAAGTTTTTAGCTGACAAGGTCGCGATTTATTTAAAAATTAAATGATGGCGGAGGTTTCACTTTATACTATGAGATGAGAAAAAACACATCCCTTTTCGTGATACCTACACATTCGAAGAACAGGAGAAACACTTCGTTATATTTGCTCGATTTTAATATTAAAATAATTATATAGAAATGTAAAAAGTTACGGAAATGAAAAATTCACAATCAATATTTATAATTTTCAGAAAAATTTAATGTACAAAAATGATTTAAGAATCTTAACCGGTTGATTAAAACGTTTTACTAGAACCTGTATGCAAATTTCAATTTTTAGTACATGCCTCCAAAATGAATAAATTTGGTAAATGGTTCAACCGGTTTTCGTTCGAGTTCTTCGATCGATAGGCTTAGTGAAAATAATAAATTATAGGCAAATTGGGCAAATATCAAAAAATGGGTCATTTGCTGGAAAAAATGTTTGAAGGGCTTACTTTCACGAACGTGTCCACGCTTTTATTAGAGGCGATGCTTTCGTTTTCATCCGACATGATTTTGAGTCATTTCTCAATTTACTGCAGACGAAAAATTTACAAACCTCACCACTTTCACACACTGCTCACTATAGGTAAGTACTAAGTAGCAATTTGACTTGACATTCGCGTTTTCACTAAATGAAAAAATAATTTCGATTCGACGATAGGATTGACTGTCGAGTGTCGACTGTCGAGACACAACATCTACGGTACGTAATTAATCGTATTGTCGTGTTTAGTTAATGAGGAGAGCTTTTCGCAATTTAAAAAAAAAATTATTCAGCATACGATTTAAAAAAATGAAAAATAAGTGAAGAGTGAAGTAAACAATAACGAATAATTTTGAACGAAGTAAGTAATACATTTGATGCGCCATTTCGGACTGCAATTTTGAAACGCATACGAATTTCAAAGTTCTGAAGATGAGAACTACATTAGATAGTAAAGCTATAAAGCAGCCTGATACTACAACAGAGGAACTGCTGCAATAATTGAAGCCCCGGACCAGACTGGAAGCCTTATTTTGAGAATGGAAGTTCTGAAGTAAGGCCTCTATGAAAAAATAAAACAGGCTGGATAAAAGTGAAAACCTTCATACCAAAATAAACTACTAAATAAAATTGGCTTACAGAATAAAAACTCGGCTAAAAGACTGGAAGCACGGTTATTCGAAACTCTTTATAAGACAGATATCACCCTTATCTCTAAACTGCTCTATCAATATTTGAAATTTAGTCGCAGAAATCCTCGCCTTAACTTTCAAAAAATAAATAACTATGTACGTAATATTACCAGGATAATCATCGTACAAATGATCACTCCGTTCATCTGACATATCAGGAAGAATTCTAAACAAGAAATTAGATTTGTTACGAATTCATACTCAACAGACCATAATGCTGTTATTCAACGTCGTTTTGGATTCGGAAATAGACATTTCAATTTTTTTTTTTATCAGCTGGCAGAGAAACCACCATTCCTAATATTTTATTAATAAATAATATTAACCAATAAGTTGAAGCAGCAACACACATTTGTAATACAAATTACATCGTATACTTTGTAGGAAACTTGAAAAAAAAACAAAAACATAAAAATGAGCAAGCAGTAATGGTTGGAAAACGAATTTCAGAAAATGAAGGTCTTTGTGTTGGCTGAAATTATACAGAGTATTTGACTTTCGTACGTCTTATTACAGATTAGAGGAATCTCAGGCAAATCAGATGATTGGGGGAAAAACTAGTAAAATTTTGTTGACGAAAGTAACGTCTAACCGGTTTATGTGGTAAAAAATGAAATTAATGAGGCTCGAGTTCATTGCTAAAATATATTTTTTAGAAAAATTCCCATTGAAAATAAAAATTATAGTTTCAGGCAAATGTAAATGTCTCAACATTTTTGACTTTGTGTTCGTAACTAGTGTGTATCTTTTTTCCACGTTTAGAAATCCATACATAAGTTCAAAAAATACAAAATCTAGAAGATGTAAAAAAAAGTAAAACTCGTACGAAGGAATTTACAAAATAGGAAGTTGATTAGATTACGTCATAGAAGATCAGAAGATAGTTTTTACGAAGAATGAAGTAAATTCTAAGTAATAAGAAGACGTTTAATTTTGGCAGAAAAATTGGTCATCAGGTTTCTGTGAGCAACCTGAATGAAAGATTTAGGTACTATACAGAATAAAAGCACGTAAGTATTTTAAAATTCAATCTAACTGAAACCTCAAAACTAAAATTAAAAATTTCTACAAAAACGAATAATTATGAACATAATTATAGTCACCAAGGCAAACAAACATTTTTTTTCAAGTAAGCTAAAACTCGGTAAGAAAATTTATAAAATCATTTTAGTGGGCATACTGTGACATAGAAGAAAGGTGGTGCAGTCACATTCATAAATCCGATTTTTCTTAATTGAAATTTTCAGGAGATATATCTGTCAAGAAAAATATTCCAACTCCAGTCTCTTAATTTCTACATAAGACAAAGAAATTTCCAAGTGAGAAATTAGAAGTAGGATGACATGCACGCTGTTCAAAATACAGAAGCCTTTCATAGTTTTCATCATTTTCAGAATTATCGTACAAAAATAGTACAAGAGTAGACTTATAATATAGACAGTTTCCAATTTTCTTAATTGCTTCATACCCTTCCACCAATTACCCGTGCATCATTATGACAGTGCGCATCACAATTGATGCAGGGTTTCAAGGACTTTGCGCGAGTATCATGACAGCTTTCGGAACATTGTATCGTCTAAATTATGATAACACTTTATTCCAGCGGAAAATTCTATTTTAAACGCAAATCGTACTCTGATTAATTTGACATGCTTCACAGCCACCCCCAGTCCTCCACATAATACGTTAGCTTAAAAACAATAAATGGAACAAAGACAAGTAAATTACTACCTCTTCTTTCATAAAACTCGTCTTCAATTTAATCAATTTAATAATTTACATTTTTTTTAAAACAGGAAAAACCTAAGAAAGCAGATAAATGATTTAAAAACGGATTCTACGAACGTTGAAAAAACAATTCCATAATTGTTTCAGGACAAAAGCAAGAAATGAAAGGTCACAAATACGTGCATAATTCATTAAAAAATGAAAATACAATTTCCATATTATTTTACTCGAGTTAGATTATTTAGGCTCATGATTACATCCTTTTTTTTTTCAGACAATTTTGATGCTCAGATCCAAAATCCCAGGTCCAAAACTAACAAATTACTAAACAGAATGATTGATGATAATAAATGCTTAATAAAAAACCTTATTTTCTTTGCACAAAACGTGGTATCAATCTTGACACCTTTTGACTCGGATGGCTCATCGAATCATTTTTTTCAAATTACCCATACTTGAAACGAATATTTTGATTGGCCTTTCCGCAAAAGATGTACTTTTACTTTGATATAAATTTACAGCCAATTTTATGAGATAACTCCAAGTACTGCTTTCATCCCCAATAATAATAAGAACTGTACATTGTGATAACATTCTTGAACCATCGTAAGGAATGCAGAAATTTGGTCAGAAACATAAGACAATCTGTATCAAAAATATTAATGCAAAACTGCAGTTTTCAAAGTAACAACCAGGCCGATAAGTATTCAACAAATGTAATGCAGTTCCAGAAGATAATTGTGGTACAAAAAATGAATATTATTCTAATTATGTAAAATCGTGTTTAATATCAACAGACTGGGTTAAACTTGAGAAGAAAAAAACCACAAACATGACTCATCTCAAACAGGTCTAAGAAAATGAAACAAAGGGAAAATAATGATCATTTAAGATAAAAGCAAACTAAAAAGACGATCTAAACACAATCCATATTATTGAAAATGAATTCCAATGAAAAATATCAAATTCATAACTCATAATCACGAATCACGACGAAGTCGAATGATTATCACGATGAACAGTGAGATGAAACATGACTGTTCACACAAAAATTTTTCTAGGAAATTTTGGAACTCTGCAAGACTTGGAATAAATGCGTGTAATAATGAAGACAAACTGCCACTGCGATAAATCGTTTCGTATGGCTTTAAAAATAATATGATGAGTACGATGAATAGTAAACAGTGACGTACCTACGGGCTGTGTATGAACCAAATTTATTGGTTTAGCTGCGAAAAATCATGTTGAACTTGAACGATTTTTTCGATTTCAATTAGATGTGCGAGATTTTACCACAAAAAAAATGATACGATAAATTCTGAAGTAATTCAACTAATATATTATAGTTACTTCGATAACCTTTGATTTGACCAGTAACAAGAATAAATTTTTTAATACAACCAACTTGAAAAAAGAAAACATAGAGATAAGGTGATTAAAAAATTGCGAATCAAGAAAAAATACGCAAATCGACTGAAGCATTTGCCGTAATTGTGAGTGGTTTTATTTTGAAATTATTTAACGGAATAGAAAAAATTCAACAAATAAATAAATAAATTAATTAATTAATTAATGAAAACACGGAAGATCATTTGATAATCAGTACAAAATCTAGGAACTAGTAGAATAAGAGATACTATTCCACCCAAGTAATAAGGAAATTGAACTGATTAGCCAACAATCTTCCGTGATAAAGTTGTCAAGAAAGTCGAATAAATCAATTTCCTAAGCTTTTCTTCACACACTAATAACATTTGATTACAAAGTAAATTAATTTTCAATGACGAATCAAAAAGTCTGTTGTAATAATTGAAATTTAGAATGTGTTTCCCCTCAGATAACAATGAAAAAATACACCGAATGAGACTGTTTCTCAAGGACTAAAACTGACGATGATTTAGGCGGAAATATGATAAAAATTCTCTGATACAAAGCTACTACGAATACTCACCCTATTGACCAAGTCAGGATCGATTGAGTAGTCGAATTATCATAATATAAAAAATGATGGGTGTTCTCACACACGCTCAATGGAAATTGAAGGATTGAGAAAACCACAAGCAGAAAGTGAGCTACTCGTACAACTTAAGTTGGGTAGAAAAAGTTAGGGTAACTAATCTGCATAACTGAGGAAGATACTCAACATATTATTTAGTCAACAAACAACTGTCAGCTGGATACATGAATATAATAATAAGTATAGGTAGCTTAATCCTTATTCTCAGGGTACAACGCGCTCGTTCTTTCATTAGATTAATGAAATCAACAAATCTTAAAGATACTTACTTCAGCTATCCTTTTCGTTTTATTCCTCAATTTTACGGGAGAGTGTTTATCTTCGATTTTCTCAGGTTCAGTGAAAACAGAATTACTCGGTATGGGATTTTCATGCAAAACAGCTACAACATTGAAAACAACGTCAAAATAGATTGAATAAATAAGTATACCACAAACCACCAAACGTGCGATAAATGACTCATACGAACCTAACGTCAAATTTTTGTTACTCTTCATGGCACTTTTTTTTCTACGCTCGTTCAACGCTGTGAACCAGCTACTAATTTTATGGCTACTACTATGAGTAAACGATGAAAATGTATGGCTCTTGTGAAGATTAAATGATTTTATATCAACAGAATTCTTCTCCATTTTTTAAATCAGCTGGCACCGGATTACGACTGAGCAACGATCTGCAATCAGATTTAGTATTACTTCCGATTAGAAAAAAAAACTGAAAATCTGAGGAATGAATCCACGTTCTGATTTCATGGAATATGGGCATATACCCGTAATCGACGAATATATGACATTTACTACGACAAGGTATGTATAATGCAAACTATCTAAGTGCTAAGATTGCAGTCAAGTGTACAAGGTTTTGAAAAAGACCTGTGTGAACATAATTGTCGATATGATGGCAGGCTTACCATGAAGATCGATCGATCAAGAAAAACGTTGACGGTATTGCAATTTACTCCAAAACGAAAGCAATGGAAGCGAGCGAATGAATCAATATAAGTATGCATGCACGCACAAAAAACAAAAACGAAATACAAATAATTCTACATTTTACTAAACCAAATCCGAATTCCGAACAACACGAACAAAAAATAATGACGAATATCACATTCACAATTCACAAGCCAAGCCAGACGAGGAGAGAGAGAATAAAAAAAATACACATTAAATTGAAGTTGAACTGAATGATGATGCACAAGCACAACCACAAGGGTACAGTACAGAGCTACAGTCTCATACACACACATACACACAGACACGAAGACTCACTTTTACTAAAGCACTCTTTTACCTTTTACTAACTTTTATTCGTTCTCGGCTTTATACACTGCTGCTACTGCTAGTAGACTGCTAGTGCTCCTGTGCTCCTACTTGCTCTCGTGAAAAAACCTTCTTCGAAATAAACTGGGCAGAAAATTGGAAAAAGGAAAATATGGCAGTGAAAGCGAAAAGAGATCTTCGGGTGAAAAATCAAATATGCGATTTTCAGTGTTTCTTTAGTGCTTCTCTCCTTTACCATTTTTGATTTTTCACCTAAAGATCCTTTTTTTACTTTCATGGTCACAAATAAGAGACAGATTACGCGATTACGTAGTTAGCGTTACTATCGGCTACCAACTGAAGATTGAAGAATACAGAAAAATAGAAGCCTTGGGATAGTTGAAAGTTGAAGATCGTTTTCATCTCCTTCTCTTGTTTTTGATCTTGTTTATTAGTTTTTAAAATTTTTATCTCGTTTTTATCTCTGGTTTTTAATTTTTATATTTATGTATTATTTTATCATTGTATTCATTGTATTGTAGAAGGTAGAAGTGTCACGAAATAAAATGATCATTTTATTTTATTAACAAATTATTTTCATTTTATTATAAATCATACTTTTCGTTCGATACAGTCGACTAAAAATTTCAGTAATATTCTTTCGTAGGATAGATCATTTCCCAGCGATATTCACCGTTTGACTCGGCATATTGACTGGTAAGTTCAAGTTTTATCATTATTACCATTATTTACAGTTGATCTGGTTAAACTATCGTATACTCACTATATCTGGTATTTTAGTGCAAATTGAACATAGTTTTGGTCCTTCGAAATGATGGTAAACTGAATTACGGCTTTTTCTTTCGATCATTAATTACCTAATCTGCTGATTTCAGATGTTTATTTCGTTAGAATACCCAATGAGATACTGACAAAAACCTAAGCGGATTTAAATATCCTCACGCCGCCCACTGCGTACAATTCGAAGAACGCGACAGTATTATGGATTCTTGATATGATTCCCAAGAATTGATGCTCAAATTGATGAATCATGAAGAAATTGTTCTCTACACACGCTGTGACTTCAACCGACATTTGTGTAAGTTGATTTTGATGAATCTGACCTGCCAAAGAATCGTGAATGATTGATTATCCTTGATTCCCAACCCAAATTCCCACCCAACGGCCCATCACAAATAAGAATTGCAAAATGGCAACAGTGAGTCAGTGATACGGTTAGTCGGTTTACGGTATTGGATTCTCTGAATCCGATCTGATTTTGATCTGATCCATTATCAGCATCAGAGAAACACGATCAAAAATCTTTGTCGAAAATGCGTTGCGTTCGTTTATTATACGTGTTCATAAGTTCATTATTTTATTTTTATGGCGCTGAGCGCGAAATTTGAAACGAGTGGTTGACTATGACAAATGAAAATGAAAATAATTTGATTGAAGAAAAAGGGTGAGACGAACTTCTTTATCGTCGAGTTCGCGGATATAAATTCATGAATAGAAAATTATTCCTATCACTTCGTATACATTCACAGAAAACTGATACTGATGACCGATATTGACCATCGTCGTTAAAGGTAAGCCAAACTCATTCTATCTCTGTCACTTATACTGGTATTGAAGATTTTGTATCTGATATAATTTCTAAAACATAGAAATGGCGGATTGAATATTGTTTTCTTTTTCTTTTCATTTTCCGGGTTAGGTAAGTGTTTAAGAAGTCTTTTACCTCCATGTTTTGCTGATTCAAAAAGTTGAAAAATACGGAATTTGCCTTGCCGACTTGAGCTATTACTTCGCTTTACCGTACAGTTCAATTGTCTCACACGTCGCTCTTGAAGATGAGAGGCAAACTAACAAAAATCAAATCAGTCTGGAAGTTTTATGTGAAGTTGATTATTTGTATTTCATTCAAAGAGGACCAATAGGCTCGACCGAAACTTTCTGGGATGTCAGTTCAACAATTTATCGCCCTATAATTGACGTATGAGTTTTATAAATCGAACGGTTAAACGCCATAGATGAAGAATATCTTGGAAAAGTTGGAGAGATACGAAAGCAAAGTAGTCGCCAACAGGTAATTTATCACTCGGACCAACCGCGTTAAATACAGAAGCTAGGAAAATTAATTTCGACCGCCAAGACGAATTATTTTTATCGCGATAAAATGAAATACCTAGTTGGAGAAGAATATTGAAAAGAGAAAAAATAAAAAATAAGCAACATTTTAATCAGTAAGACAGTGGATAATAAAGTGAATAATTGAAGGATGAGCGTGAGGAAGCATTATAGAGGGGAAGTTTCACCGTAGACATGAGAGCAGTTTTTGGGGGAGGAGGTAAATAAATCGTAAATCCTAGGTGTTCCTCTCAGAAATGGTTACCCACTGCTCATAATATAATCCGATTAGAGCAGTAAGCTGTCCGGCTTTTTAACCTATGTTTTTTCATCTTTATCGCTCCCTCTTATACCTACTTATACTATTCAACTCTTTGTCAGACAATTTCTTTAGAACGTTATTCTAATAAAATTACGAGATTCGATAATATGAAATGAGAAATGTGGTTTTGAAAAATTAAGCAGAAAAATACGTGCTTCAGCAGCGTAAGAGACACGATCTCAAAAAATCCTCAGCAAAATTGCATTGGTGCCACAAAAGTTGGCAGCGTCGTCTCATTTTTAAATTGAAATTATAATTTGTGTAAGTTGATTTGGTGAGCTTAACTCGTCCTGAAATAAGTAGTAACAATGTAAAATATGGACTTCGAAGCAGCTTGAAGAGTGTTGAGAATGATAAATTCCCAACCCATATGAATTACGCACAATGGAAGGGATCAAACAATTCATTATCTCGCTGTATAATAATTATGTATTGTGAACTATTATAATTTTTCACAAATAAGTTTCAAGCAATGTTTCTACTCAGGAAGCACCCGCAGAAATTGGGAAACCAAACTGAAAAAAAAAAATTCACTTGTAAATTTGCAATTTTCGAACTACATATTATTTTTTGTGAAATATTTCATCTGTTTAATTAGCCCTCCTTGGTCGGCTGTTTGCCCCCCTAGGATGTTACTCCAGCTATGGGCATGTGAAAATCATCGTAAAAAAATTTTTAACTCAATTTTTTATGAAGTGACGTTTGTCGCATTTTGCAATAAAACTTTTCTCATTCTCGTTGAAATCGACCGCCGTCAGTGCCTCCATTATCCCAAGGTAGACCACAAAATGTGAATACGAAGAGTGCGGACGCATAAATAAAGTAATTAGTGAAAAAGAGGCAAAATTGGACATGACTTGTGGGTGCAAGAGTCACATTATTCTGCATTTCCCAGAGCTACACCATTTTCATAAACATCGGCAAACACGTTCTTTGATCCTTTTAGGCATCGATAGTGGACATTATATTATAGACGACATATGATGAAAAAAAAGGTTTCAGGGAACTTAAAAAAAAAAAAGTGAAAATTCATTTTTTGTCGCGTTGTAAGAGGTGCTATAGTGTATCGTAGGCGATGAAAGAAATGAATGAGTGTGTGAGGAGATTGGACATACGAGTAGAAAAAAAAAGACTCCTGTATGTGCAATATATCTTGGCAGTGGCCACCCTAGTCGTGTCGACAGGTTGGGCGGCATCGATCAAGGTATTGGTCTCATCGAAACAACCCCCACAAGAAAAGGTATCGGCACTGCTCAAAGGTATTTTGTCATTGTTTCTATTGTGAGCATAGACGTGTATAACTCACGCACTTACTGTACATTTTGTCGTAAAGAAATATATGGAGACAAATTCTTACCGAGCTCTCCAGCAACAAAAATTCAAATACATGCCCCCCTTATTGTGCGGTCAATGAATTGTGAATTCTTGTTGATGAAATGGCCTTTGAAAGGCGAACAGCCAGCTGGGAGAAAGAAAAAGTCGAAAATTCTAGTTCATTATTATTGCTGTAGAAGGCTGCCTGCGTAAATAAAACATTCGCTTCATTTGCTTCGTTTAGCCAGTTTGAAGCTTTGAGGGCTGCTGGTAGGAGAAAAGGAGTTAATTTTTTCCAAATTTTCAGCTCGAACGAATTTCGAAATTTCAAATTATTAGATCTTAAGATAGCCAGAATTAATTAAATATGTAAATACTTAGTATAACAGCTTTGACTTCGTAAAGAATTTGAAGCCTTTACATAATATCGATGTGAAAATAGAACTATTTCCCTGACCTAGCCATGTAGGCTGTACTAATTCAATTTTGAAGTGTTTCTCAGCATCAATTTGCTGAACTAAACAGTCGTGGTTTGGAATATCAAGAGATGAAAAATATTTTTATTAATATTTCCATTCCAAGATTAGGCCTACTGATGTAATTGGAAATTGGTGAGTGGGCTTGTAGAAAATATCTTCTTCATTGGGGGTTTTGCAGTTTTTTTTTTTTTCAATAAATTAAGCTTGAAATGTCAAAATAATATATTACTCGTATATTTCTCGAACTTGAGTCGGGTAAAATTTATAATAATTTGTCTATAGCTCTGTTCGGACGCTACCAGGACTGGTAATTTTGGGCCAGTACTGGTCGAAATATGCCAGGAAGCTGTTCGGACGCTTTTCCTGGTAAACAATTAGTCTGTTCGGACGCTACCAGGAAGGTTACAGGAAACAGTTCCTGGTAAAAATTCGCCAGGAGTTTAAACGTCCTGGTAACGGACCAGGAAAAATTGTTTCACCTTAAATTCGTTTATCTTGAAAATTTTCATTACTTATCAGTGTGGGTATTTTGACTATTGTCAAAGGTTTTATGAATGAAATCAAAAAGTTGACTAATTTCGTTAATTAATAATCAAATATGCAAGGAAGTATTTTGTATTTATGGGAAACATTGAAGACGTTACTTTGTTCGATTTTTAGTACATTCTAGAAAAGAAGAGTAAGATATTTTTATTCTTCACAAATATTTGAAAAAAATTTTGCTTGGTTAATTTGGTAGAGAGTGTTGAATTTGCCAGGAAGCTGTTCGGACGCTTTCATTTTCCTGGCCTGTACTTGGGCCAGTTTACAGACCAGGAAAACTGTAATTACAGGTTTCCTTGTAGCGTCCGAACAGAGCTTATGATACATAGACTATAGTGGTGTAACTAAGAGGGGTCCAAGGGAGGCCACGGACTCTTCTAAAAATACTTAGGACCCCTTAATAGAATTTAAAATGAACTACTAAAAATATTTTAATACAAACCTGGATTGTGCTTGGTTTACCATGCCGCATATTAAAAATCAGTTTTTAAATTTCTCTCAGTGTAGGTGTAGTTCATAAACTGAAATACATGAAGTCCGTTTGTGATAAGTCTAGTACATATTATACGAAAATTCTTTTTTATTTGTTTATTATTATTATTATATATTTTTTTGATTTTTCACGATGAATTCCGGTGGTTATAATTTGATGCGGTGTGCAAGTTTCTAATCAGCCCATCCAGGTATATTGGCCTTTTAGGATCCAAAACCAATCTAAAAGTGGCAGTTTCCATTTCGATCTGACAAAGGGTTGAAGGTTCTGTTAATGTTTTTCGATGGCTATGCATAATGTAAAAATACCTAGTTGTTTTGTTAGAATGCAGGAAAGTTTAGAAAAATTATAGATAATTTGGGCTTCGTACCGGTTTTAAAGACCTTGATAAATTCCAGTCGCTGGAAACTGGAAAGTTATTCAACAAGAAAAACCTCAAGCAGCAGTTTCGCCAACTCAATAATCGAAGTAAGAAGTGAGAAGAATCATTTAACTCAAATTAAAGAACATTTCCCTCCGATACGTAATTTCGTTTAGTTTTTCCTTTGGTCCAATTTTGTTTTTCACCATTTCGTTACCCGAAACTTTTTTACCTTTTTTGTTTCCAACTTTTATGATCGCAAATTGAAAAGACTGTCGTTGAAGCTTTCCCTTCTCTTTTCAAGCTTTTGACTTCCATTTCATTAAGACCTTTATTTTCTTTTTGCCTCTTCGAACTCGTTATTCTCTTTTGTCAGTATAAAAATTTCTGTTTTCCCTAAGCTTGAGTTGAAATCTTTCACTTTTCATTTCCTCCTTGGTAGCTACATCAAAAAAATTTTCTGAAAAGACCTTCAAAATTTACAAACTTTACTTATGTTTTTTTTTTCCAAAATATTTTAGATGTCTGCTTTTGACTGCAATTATTATCACCTGCCAACCCAATCTGATATTTCAAATGATTTATGCCACTAAGTAATAGTAGATATTACCGTTGGAAAAAGGCGCCTCCATACCATGCCTCTTCCAAAATAATTTGACAAACGAATGGTCTGTTTTTTACAAAGGTATAGTCTACCTTTGCCACAATGTCATCATCAAAGTTTATAAAACTGCATGAAAATGTTGAACGTAGGCAATTTCTTCGACACGTCTGTTGTCACTGTCGGAAATAGGGGGGGGCTTGGGGGGACTAAGCCCCCCCAAAATTAAAATTAGCCCCCCCAAAAATTTTTGAAACAAATTTTATTTACGATTTTTTTAGATTTATTCGGGGAGGGGGGAGGTAGGACCGTGTGAAAATTTTTTACAAACAAATATACGCACAAACGACTAATCTTCATCGGGGCTACAGCCCCCCGAAAATCGCGGGTCTATTTCCGCCAGTGATGTCTCATTTTTCGGCTGGATGTCTCAATTTTCGGCTGGATGTCTCATTTTACGTCCAGCTGGTTAAATTTTCGGCTGGTTGTCTCATTTTTCGGCTGGATGTCTCATTTTTCGGCTGGATGTCTCATTTTACGTCCAGCCGGTTAAATTTTCGGCTGGATGTCTCATTTTTCGGCTGGATGTCTCAATTTTCGGCTGGATGTCTCATTTTACGTCCAGCTGGTTAAATGTTCGGCTGGTTGTCTCATTTTTCGGCTGGATGTCTCATTTTTCGGCTGGATGTCTCATTTTACGTCCAGCCGGTTAAATTTTCGGCTGGATGTCTCATTTTTCGGCTGGATGTCTCAATTTTCGGCTGGATGTCTCATTTTACGTCCAGCTGGTTAAATTTTCGGCTGGTTGTCTCATTTTTCGGCTGGATGTCTCATTTTTCGGCTGGATGTCTCATTTTACGTCCAGCCGGTTAAATTTTCGGCTGGATGTCTCATTTTTCGGCTGGATGTCTCATTTTTCGGCTGGATGTCTTATTTTACGTCCAGCTGGTTAAATTTTCGGCTGGATGTCTCATTTTTCGGCTGGATGTCTCATTTTACGTCCAGCTGGTTAAATTTTCGGCTGGATGTCTCATTTTTCGGCTGGATGTCTCATTTTACGTCCAGCCGGTTAAATTTTCGGCTGGATGTATCATTTTTCGGCTGGATGTATCATTTTTCGGCTGGATTTCTCATTTTTCGGTTGGATGTCTCATTTTTCGGCTGGATGTCTCATTTTACGTCCAGCTGGTTGAATTTTCGGCTGGATGTCTCATTTTTCGGCTGGATGTCTCATTTTACGTCAAGCTGGTTAAATTTTCGGCTGGATGTCTCATTTTTCGGCTGAATGTCTCATTTTACGTCCAGCTGGTTAAATTTTCGGCTGGATGTCTCATTTTTCGGCTGGATGTCTCATATTTTGTCCAGCTATTTCAATTTTCGGCTGGATGTCTCATTTTTCGGCTGGATGTCTCATATTTTGTCCAGCTATTTCAATTTTCGGCTGGATGTCTCATTTTTCGGCTGGTTGTCTCATTTTTCGGCTGGATGTCTCATTTTTTGGCTGGTTGTCTCATTTTTCGGCTGGATGTCTCATTTTTCGGCTGGATGTCTCATTTTTCGGCTGGATGTCTCATTTTACGTCCAGCCGGTTAAATTTTCGGCTGGATGTCTCATTTTTCGGCTGGATGTCTCAATTTTCGGCTGGATGTCTCATTTTACGTCCAGCTGGTTAAATTTTCGGCTGGTTGTCTCATTTTTCGGCTGGATGTCTCATTTTTCGGCTGGATGTCTCATTTTACGTCCAGCCGGTTAAATTTTCGGCTGGATGTCTCATTTTTCGGCTGGATGTCTCATTTTTCGGCTGGATGTCTTATTTTACGTCCAGCTGGTTAAATTTTCGGCTGGATGTCTCATTTTTCGGCTGGATGTCTCATTTTACGTCCAGCTGGTTAAATTTTCGGCTGGATGTCTCATTTTTCGGCTGGATGTCTCATTTTACGTCCAGCCGGTTAAATTTTCGGCTGGATGTATCATTTTTCGGCTGGATGTATCATTTTTCGGCTGGATTTCTCATTTTTCGGTTGGATGTCTCATTTTTCGGCTGGATGTCTCATTTTACGTCCAGCTGGTTGAATTTTCGGCTGGATGTCTCATTTTTCGGCTGGATGTCTCATTTTACGTCAAGCTGGTTAAATTTTCGGCTGGATGTCTCATTTTTCGGCTGAATGTCTCATTTTACGTCCAGCTGGTTAAATTTTCGGCTGGATGTCTCATTTTTCGGCTGGATGTCTCATATTTTGTCCAGCTATTTCAATTTTCGGCTGGATGTCTCATTTTTCGGCTGGATGTCTCATATTTTGTCCAGCTATTTCAATTTTCGGCTGGATGTCTCATTTTTCGGCTGGTTGTCTCATTTTTCGGCTGGATGTCTCATTTTTTGGCTGGTTGTCTCATTTTTCGGCTGGATGTCTCATTTTTCGGCTGGATGTCTCATTTTACGTCCAGCAGGTTAAATTTTCGGCTGGATGTCTCATTTTTCGGCTGGATGTCTCATTTTACGTCCAGCTGGTTAAATTTTCGGCTGGATGTCTCATTTTTCGGCTGGATGTCTCATTTTACGTCCAGCTGGTTAAATTTTCGGCTGGATGTCTCATTTTTCGGCTGGATGTCTCATATTTTGTCCAGCTATTTCAATTTTCGGCTGGATGTCTCATTTTTCGGCTGGATGTCTCATATTTTGTCCAGCTATTTCAATTTTCGGCTGGATGTCTCATTTTTCGGCTGGATGTCTCATTTTTTGGCTGGTTGTCTCATTTTTCGGCTGGATGTCTCATTTTTCGGCTGGATGTCTCATTTTACGTCCAGCAGGTTAAATTTTCGGCTGGATGTCTCATTTTTCGGCTGGATGTCTCATTTTACGTCCAGCTGGTTAAATTTTCGGCTGGATGTCTCATTTTTCGGCTGGATGTCTCATATTTTGTCCAGCTATTTCAATTTTCGGCTGGATGTCTCATTTTTCGGCTGGATGTCTCATATTTTGTCCAGCTATTTCAATTTTCGGCTGGATGTCTCATTTTTCGGCTGGATGTCTCATTTTTTGGCTGGTTGTCTCATTTTTCGGCTGGATGTCTCATTTTTCGGCTGGATGTCTCATATTTTGTCCAGCTATTTCAATTTTCGGCTGGATGTCTCATTTTTCGGCTGGATGTCTCATTTTTCGGCTGGTTGTCTCATTTTTCGGCTGGATGTCTCATTTTTCGGCTGGATGTCTCATTTTACGTCCAGCAGGTTAAATTTTCGGCTGGATGTCTCATTTTTCGGCTGGATGTCTCATTTTGCGTCCAGCTGGTTAAATTTTCGGCTGGATGTCTCATTTTTCGGCTGGATGTCTCATTTTACGTCCAGCTGGTTAAATTTTCGGCTGGATGTCTCATTTTTCGGCTGGATGTCTCATATTTTGTCCAGCTATTTCAATTTTCGGCTGGATGTCTCATTTTTCGGCTGGATGTCTCATATTTTGTCCAGCTATTTCAATTTTCGGCTGGATGTCTCATTTTTCGGCTGGTTGTCTCATTTTTCGGCTGGATGTCTCATTTTACGTCCAGCTGGTTAAATTTTCGGCTGGATGTCTCATTTTTCGGCTGGATGTCTCATTTTTCGGCTGGTTGTCTCATTTTTCGGCTGGATGTCTCATTTTTCGGCTGGATGTCTCATTTTACGTCCAGCAGGTTAAATTTTCGGCTGGATGTCTCATTTTACGTCCAGCTGGTTAAATTTTCGGCTGGATGTCTCATTTTTCGGCTGGATGTCTCATTTTTCGGCTGGATGTCTCATTTTACGTCCAGCTGGTTGAATTTTCGGCTGGATGTCTCATTTTTCGGCTGGATGTCTCATTTTACGTCAAGCTGGTTAAATTTTCGGCTGGATGTCTCATTTTACGTCCAGCCGGTTAAATTTTCGGCTGTTTGTCTCATTTTTCGGCTGGATGTCTCATTTTTCGGCTGGATGTCTCATTTTAAGTCCAGCTGGTTGAATTTTCGGCTGGATGTATCATTTTTCGGCTGGATGTCTCATTTTTCGGCTGGATGTCTCATTTTTCGGCTGGATGTCTCATTTTACGTCAAGCTGGTTAAATTTTCGGCTGGATGTCTCATTTTTCGGCTGGATGTCTCATTTTACGTCCAGCTGGTTAAATTTTCGGCTGGATGTCTCATTTTTCGGCTGGATGTCTCATTTTACGTCCAGCTGGTTAAATTTTCGGCTGGATGTCTCATTTTTCGGCTGGATGTCTCATTTTACGTCCAGCTGGTTAAATTTTCGGCTGGATGTCTCATTTTTCGGCTGGATGTCTCATTTTACGTCCAGCTGGTTAAATTTTCGGCTGGATGTCTCATTTTTCGGCTGGATGTCTCATTTTTCGGCTGGTTGTCTCATTTTTCGGCTGGATGTCTCATTTTACGTCCAGCTGGTTAAATTTTCGGCTGGATGTCTCATTTTTCGGCTGGATGTCTCATCTTTCGGCTGGTTGTCTCATTTTTCGGCTGGATGTCTCATTTTTCGGCTGGATGTCTCATTTTACGTCCAGCAGGTTAAATTTTCGGCTGGATGTCTCATTTTTCGGCTGGATGTCTCATTTTTCGGCTGGATGTCTCATTTTTCGTCTGGATGTCTCATTTTAAGTCCAGCTGGTTGAATTTTCGGCTGGATGTATCATTTTTCGGCTGGATGTATCATTTTTCGGCTGGATGTCTCATTTTTCGGCTGGATGTCTCATTTTACGTCCAGCTGGTTAAATTTTCGGCTGGATGTCTCATTTTTCGGCTGGATGTCTCATTTTACGTCCAGCTGGTTGAATTTTCGGCTGGATGTCTCATTTTACGTCCAGCTATTTCAATTATCGGCTGGATGTCTCCATTTTCGGCTGGATGTCTCATTTTTCGGCTGGATGTCTCATTTTTCGGCTGAATGTCTCATTTTTCGGCTGGATGTCTCATTTTAAGTCCAGCTGGTTGAATTTTCGGCTGGATGTATCATTTTTCGGCTGGATGTCTCATTTTTCGGCTGGATGTCTCATTTTTCGGCTGGATGTCTCATTTTACGTCAAGCTGGTTAAATTTTCGGCTGGATGTCTCATTTTTCGGCTGGATGTCTCATTTTACGTCCAGCTGGTTAAATTTTCGGCTGGATGTCTCATTTTTCGGCTGGATGTCTCATTTTACGTCCAGCTGGTTAAATTTTCGGCTGGATGTCTCATTTTTCAGCTGGATGTCTCATTTTACGTCCAGCTGGTTAAATTTTCGGCTGGATGTCTCATTTTTCGGCTGGATGTCTCATTTTACGTCCAGCTGGTTAAATTTTCGGCTGGATGTCTCATTTTTCGGCTGGATGTCTCATTTTTCGGCTGGTTGTCTCATTTTTCGGCTGGATGTCTCATTTTACGTCCAGCTGGTTAAATTTTCGGCTGGATGTCTCATTTTTCGGCTGGATGTCTCATCTTTCGGCTGGTTGTCTCATTTTTCGGCTGGATGTCTCATTTTTCGGCTGGATGTCTCATTTTACGTCCAGCAGGTTAAATTTTCGGCTGGATGTCTCATTTTTCGGCTGGATGTCTCATTTTTCGGCTGGATGTCTCATTTTTCGGCTGGATGTCTCATTTTAAGTCCAGCTGGTTGAATTTTCGGCTGGATGTATCATTTTTCGGCTGGATGTATCATTTTTCGGCTGGATGTCTCATTTTTCGGCTGGATGTCTCATTTTACGTCCAGCTGGTTAAATTTTCGGCTGGATGTCTCATTTTTCGGCTGGATGTCTCATTTTTCGGCTGGATGTCTCATTTTACGTCCAGCTGGTTGAATTTTCGGCTGGATGTCTCATTTTTCGGCTGGATGTCTCATTTTACGTCCAGCTATTTCAATTATCGGCTGGATGTCTCCATTTTCGGCTGGATGTCTCATTTTTCGGCTGGATGTCTCATTTTTCGGCTGGATGTCTCATTTTTCGGCTGGATGTCTCATTTTTCGGCTGGTTGTCTCAATTTTCGGCTGGATGTCTCATTTTTCGGCTGGATGTCTCATTTTTCGGCTGGATGTCTCATTTTACGTCCAGCTGGTTAAATTTTCGGCTGGATGTCTCATTTTTCGGCTGGATGTCTCAGTTTACGTCCAGCTGGTTAAATTTTCGGCTGGATGTCTCATTTTTCGGCTGGATGTCTCATTTTTCGGCTGGTTGTCTCAATTTTCGGCTGGATGTCTCATTTTTCGGCTGGATGTCTCATTTTTCGGCTGGATGTCTCATTTTACGTCCAGCTGGTTAAATTTTCGTCTGGATGTCTCATTTTTCGGCTGGATGTCTCATTTTACGTCCAGCTGGTTAAATTTTCGGCTGGATGTCTCATTTTTCGGCTGGATGTCTCATTTTACGTCCAGCTGGTTAAATTTTCAGCTGGATGTCTCATTTTTCGGCTGGATGTCTCATTTTACGTCCTGCTGGTTAAATATTCGGCTGGATGTCTCATTTTTCGGCTGGATGTCTCATTTTTTGGCTGGATGTCTCATTTTTCGGCTGGATGTCTCATTTTTCGGCTGGATGTCTCTTTTTACGTCCAGCTGGTTAAATTTTCGGCTGGATGTCTCATTTTACGTCCAGCCGGTTAAATTTTCGGCTGTTTGTCTCATTTTTCGGCTGGATGTCTCATTTTTCGGCTGGATGTCTCATTTTAAGTCCAGCTGGTTGAATTTTCGGCTGGATGTATCATTTTTCGGCTGGATGTATCATTTTTCGGCTGGATGTCTCATTTTTCGGCTGGATGTCTCATTTTACGTCAAGCTGGTTAAATTTTCGGCTGGATGTCTCATTTTTCGGCTGGATGTCTCATTTTACGTCCAGCTGGTTAAATTTTCGGCTGGATGTCTCATTTTTCGGCTGGATGTCTCATTTTACGTCCAGCTGGTTAAATTTTCGGCTGGATGTCTCATTTTTCGGCTGGATGTCTCATTTTACGTCCAGCTGGTTAAATTTTCGGCTGGATGTCTCATTTTTCGGCTGGATGTCTCATTTTACGTCCAGCTGGTTAAATTTTCGGCTGGATGTCTCATTTTTCGGCTGGATGTCTAATTTTTCGGCTGGTTGTCTCATTTTTCGGCTGGATGTCTCATTTTACGTCCAGCTGGTTAAATTTTCGGCTGGATGTCTCATTTTTCGGCTGGATGTCTCATCTTTCGGCTGGTTGTCTCATTTTTCGGCTGGATGTCTCATTTTTCGGCTGGATGTCTCATTTTACGTCCAGCAGGTTAAATTTTCGGCTGGATGTCTCATTTTTCGGCTGGATGTCTCATTTTTCGGCTGGATGTCTCATTTTTCGGCTGGTTGTCTCATTTTTCGGCTGGATGTCTCATTTTACGTCCAGCTGGTTAAATTTTCGGCTGGATGTCTCATTTTTCGGCTGGATGTCTCATCTTTCGGCTGGTTGTCTCATTTTTCGGCTGGATGTCTCATTTTTCGGCTGGATGTCTCATTTTACGTCCAGCAGGTTAAATTTTCGGCTGGATGTCTCATTTTTCGGCTGGATGTCTCATTTTTCGGCTGGATGTCTCATTTTTCGGCTGGATGTCTCATTTTAAGTCCAGCTGGTTGAATTTTCGGCTGGATGTATCATTTTTCGGCTGGATGTATCATTTTTCGGCTGGATGTCTCATTTTTCGGCTGGATGTCTCATTTTACGTCCAGCTGGTTAAATTTTCGGCTGGATGTCTCATTTTTCGGCTGGATGTCTCATTTTTCGGCTGGATGTCTCATTTTACGTCCAGCTGGTTGAATTTTCGGCTGGATGTCTCATTTTTCGGCTGGATGTCTCATTTTACGTCCAGCTATTTCAATTATCGGCTGGATGTCTCCATTTTCGGCTGGATGTCTCATTTTTCGGCTGGATGTCTCATTTTTCGGCTGGATGTCTCATTTTTCGGCTGGATGTCTCATTTTTCGGCTGGTTGTCTCAATTTTCGGCTGGATGTCTCATTTTTCGGCTGGATGTCTCATTTTTCGGCTGGATGTCTCATTTTACGTCCAGCTGGTTAAATTTTCGGCTGGATGTCTCATTTTTCGGCTGGATGTCTCAGTTTACGTCCAGCTGGTTAAATTTTCGGCTGGATGTCTCATTTTTCGGCTGGATGTCTCATTTTTCGGCTGGTTGTCTCAATTTTCGGCTGGATGTCTCATTTTTCGGCTGGATGTCTCATTTTTCGGCTGGATGTCTCATTTTACGTCCAGCTGGTTAAATTTTCGTCTGGATGTCTCATTTTTCGGCTGGATGTCTCATTTTACGTCCAGCTGGTTAAATTTTCGGCTGGATGTCTCATTTTTCGGCTGGATGTCTCATTTTACGTCCAGCTGGTTAAATTTTCAGCTGGATGTCTCATTTTTCGGCTGGATGTCTCATTTTACGTCCTGCTGGTTAAATATTCGGCTGGATGTCTCATTTTTCGGCTGGATGTCTCATTTTTTGGCTGGATGTCTCATTTTTCGGCTGGATGTCTCATTTTTCGGCTGGATGTCTCTTTTTACGTCCAGCTGGTTAAATTTTCGGCTGGATGTATCATTTTTCGGCTGGATGTCTCATTTTACGTCCAGCTGGTTAAATTTTCAGCTGGATGTCTCATTTTTCGGCTGGATGTCTCATTTTTTGGCTGGATGTCTCATTTCTCGGCTGGATGTATCAATTTCCGGCTGGTTGTCTCATTTTTCGGCTGGTTGTCTCAATTTTCGGCTGGATGTCTCATTTTTCGGCTGGATGTCTCCACTGGCGGAAATAGGGGGGGGGCTTGGGGGGACTAAGCCCCCCCCAAAATTAAAATTAGCCCCCCAAAAATTTTTGAAAAAAATTTTATTTACGATTTTTTTAGATTTATTTGGAGAGGGGGGAGGTAGGACCGTGTGAAAATTTTTTACAAACAAATATACGCACAAACGACTAATCTTCATCGGGGCTACAGCCCCCCGAAAATCCCGGGTCTATTTCCGCCAGTGCTGTTGTGAATTTGTGTTTCCGCATCCAAAATAACGATTTTCCGAGGTTTTAGCTCAAAGTATGCCTATTTCATTTACCATTTTTTACATCGAGTTTTGCACTTAATTTTCTTAAATGAAATTAGGATATGTTATCCTTAAACATACTTTCTATGCCCCAACGAAGCTTTTTTTTTTTCAATTTCATTTTTTGTCCATTTATTTCCAAGCCCCAAAAAGAAGGGTTTTTGATATCTTTAAAAAATGCACTAAAATTTTGAAAATCAAAAAAAGGATTTCGTCCGGGCTTAGAGAATATGTTCAAGAGAAACATATCCGGCCAATTCGGTGCAAAACTGAGCGAAAGATGTAGTAAATTATGCGAATCACTCAAAAAAAGCAAAGGTAGACTGCCTACTCGAAATGTAAAAATCAACTACTGATATTATTCTAAGTTTCTAACGTCAACTCAGCACCATTCATTTGTCTTAGTGGTCATAGATCCAGGGCCGTATTAAGGGGCTGGACAGGGTGGACAGTGTCCACGGACCTCCACCAACAAAGGGCCTCCACCACTCGTCATAAAAATAAAATGTTGAAAAATTTGGTAACTGACCCCCTATCCTCCTTGAAACGAGCCTCCACCACTTTGTCCACACCTCTTTCAACTCCTAAATACGGCCCCGCATAGATCATTAACGTTCTGTCTTCGTTTCCAGTTGTGGCTAATTATGCTCATTAGTTTTTGACTATCAAAAGGTGTATTATATAAATGGGGTTTGGGTAAGAATTTGAATACTTTTAAAAATTTTATTCTCTTTGCCATTTTCGAATGTAACAAAACCTTACAATTTACAGTACCGTTTGGGAATGAATCTTCAATAGCAGCCCTTTTGGTAAAAGTTTAAGGCGTCGGTTGTATCGGCCGTCAGAAATTTTCATGGTGATAAATCTACGAGGGTCAAGCCAAAAGTAACTACACGCATTTTGTTTCACCATTCCTGGCAACACTATCAACATTTATAACTAGTGGGAAAATGTGGATTATGTTTATCTCACGTCAGTGTATAAATTGTATTTAAAACACCATTGGTGACGACTACCTTTTGCATTTTATTCCCTCAAAACTTCCATGAATTCTGTGGTTATTGGCTCCAAAATGTAGAAATTGTCTACACAGAATACATCAACTGTATGATTAAGAAATTAAGATAAAAAATTCTGATCTCTGATGAAAAAATGCATCACCTGAATGTAATTTTAGTGGATTGCATTGAAACGTCAAATAAGGGGTTATTAAAAGACACCCAAAAATATCAAAGTGCCGAGCCTTTTGCTGTAAAACGTTTTAAGGTGTTCCTTTAAAATTTCTGTTCATAAGAGCCTATAACATAATGCAAAATACATCACATTTGGCGATTTATTTTTTTCAGATTTAGTTAGGCGGAAGAAGTTGAAACTCTGACACATAATAGGCACACAAACGGTCCCTTAAAAGACCACCGCCAAAGATTCGCCGATTTCCATTCAATTCATTATTTTGATACCTTTTTGCTTGTGTGAGTCTCTTCTTTTTCCGTTGTATTCAATGAATACCAGTATTCTTGTTGTAAATAGGATTACAAGTTGAATATCAAAAAGAGAACTACCGTCGGATTTCAGTAAAAAAATCCTAATATTAAAAAAAAAAAACCTAAGGAAAAAATATCTAAACCGGTTTATTTATTTTTTGGATATATTCGTGCAGTAACTAATAACGCATTTGCTGCTAAAAAAGCGCATAAATCAGGAATATTACTCGTAATCTATCATCGCATCGATCACCACAGAAAAAAGTACAAAAATGATAATTTAAGGATATGTAGTTGAGTCGTTTTTTTTCTTCATATTTTCTATGTAGCATTTTGCATTTACTTACTTTCTATCACCCTCTTTTTTTCTTTCTTCTCTTCATTTTTCTCTCTCGTTTCTTATTGCTCATTATACTCGTACTCGCATGTATTTGTAGTGTAAAAAACTGAACATTCTTCACCACTGTTTGTGGCCTGCGTTTTTAACGGAAAATTGTGTTTTTATAGCTATTTTGTACATACTCGTAAATATTGAACTTGAGGATGCACAGAGTTAAATTTTTGATTTTTGCTCCCCCAAAGCCGTGTACTCCCCTCAACATTTTGTTGCCAAACTTTGCGAATTTGCTATGTTCAGCGAAAAAATCAGCTGGTGCAGTGGACGTCAGGCCAAAATATATGTAACGCTCCAAACTTTTTCCGAAACTGATGGCAAACATGCATTGTTTGGTAAAAATGTTCAAGATTTTTATAGGAATCAACAGGAAAAATGAGGCGAGTGCAACGAATTTATAATAATTTTTCCAAACGTTTTTGGACTGTTCTCCTCATTTGAGCAAAAATGTTTGATTCATTGAATTTGGGCAGAAATGTTCGGGCGAGTACGCGACTCTGAAAGAGTCATTGTAAGAGTTGAATTCAGGTCTTTTTTATTCATTTGCAAAAGCAGAAATTTAATTTTTTAGATCCTTAGTTCATTATTTGTGTACGACTTATCCATAGATCTTGACTTTCTGTTGGAAATTCTAGCTATAAACTGTTGAGGAAAATTCTCATTTTATGAAAAATACGTATAATATAATATTTCATTTCTTCTAAGTACCTAACTACCTATATATATATATGTATAAAAAATATTCTTCCGTTGAAACTTTGCATCATTATAGCGGCAAATTCTTTTGAAATTGTGTTCGAGTTGTGCTGGGAGACTATTAAAAGTATAAATATATCATTCGACTCCGACACATCAATATCTGGTATATTCTCTTCGGCAATCATGAAACATGAATCTTGCTTTGACAATGTTTTTGAACAGAAGGCTCTATCATCACAAAATACGACTCTCTCCTGCAAGTAAAGTAACATGAATATTGAATATATGGGTATTGGGTAAAATTTTTGGGTACCTGCTTGTAATTTTTTTTTCTAAATTGAGGGTTTTTGTCTCGACATGAAAATTGGGTTGCAAATTTAAATTCCAAAATTACCAGAAGTAATGATCGATTTTGAGACATGAATTTTTTGCTTCTCATATGTTGTTACGAGATCCATGCTTTTGTTTTGTGCTTGTTATTCGTTCATTTGGCCATTTCTGTTCTCCTCAGACTGCTCTTTTTTATTTTCATTTATTAAGCTAGCTGGTCAGTTTTCTCTTATATCATCGTGGGTGCTACGTTTTAAATCCGTCTAAAGTTCTAAACTATTCTTACAAGTTGACAGGTAAATTAAATCAAATCTTTACCCATTGTGTTGGATATGATAAATTTGAGAAAATTTTATGAGAATCACGGATTATACACGCTGTACCCATATTATAAAAATAAAATTTTGATAAATCCGTATATTAATTTGTCACTTACATCGTCAGGATTCTGAAACATTTCGTTGGCTTGTATGTTGTTGGTAAATTTTCTAGTATAATCACATACAAAAATTTTCGAGTTCAACTTGTTGCAAATTTTTAAAGCTTCCAGTGAAATTTGAGTGCAGATATTGACAAATTCCTCAGGACCCTGAAAGTTATGATAATGTTATACTTCAAGTTTTAATTGTTTTTGATTTACACCGTATTCAAATTAATGGTTACACAAACATACTTTCTGGGAATTAGTTTTAATTAAGAATTTAAATCAAGAGTTGAACCTCAAATTTTTATACTGATGTGCAATGGAAAAAAGCGATCAGTTGCAATAACGCAAAAATATGTTACATCGATCAGCTGAAACTTGAGTATTTATTAATTTTATTTTTTAGGGTGAAAACATTTTTATTTTCGTTTACTCTTTTTTTCTTTTTTCATTTTTTTTAACTTGAAGTCGCTGTTTTCAAAATCATCCCTATGCTTGTAGACCCTTTTTAAAATGGTCTCGTAGTTTTTAACAGGTTTTTAATTGTAAACCCCTATTGATTTTGGTCTGACTTTCACGAATAAGCACGAGACCATCATAGGTATTCGTTTCATCATCTCCAGATTCAAAGAGTACCCATTTCGCAATTTGGAGTTTCTTTCTTTATTTTTTTTATTTATTTATATTTTATAATACATTATATCATTATTATTATTATTATTATTGTTTCTCCTTCCGTGTGCATATATTTCTTTGGGAGACGAAAACTAACGAACCGCTGAAACAGATGGGGCTGAAATTTGCATCAGAGGTAAATCTCGACTAATTTTCGGTCTGCTAGAAATTTTAAGTCGATGGGTTTGACGTTTCAGTAGATACTAGCAAAAATTTAGTCAAAAATCGATGCGTTTCTTAGGGTTTATGACACCTCTGTACTATCAATCAAAAACCTGCTTTTCTAGCGCGGTTTGCTGCGATAGAAATTTTTTTTTTCAATCGCCCATAGCCACTTTTATTCCTTCGTGGTCACTTTTTTTCTTTGATGTTACAGTATCTACTTTATAAAATTCGAAATAGCGTAATAAAACAAAGTTGTTTTCTTCGAGATGGTCCTTTTTCGCTTTAATTGGGTTTGGAATGGCGATGTTCTATCCAAATTCTAAATCATATTCGTATCATTCTTAGTCTAACGCAAATGTATACTTCTTTGTTGCAGCGTATTTATTGTGATGGTGTTTGGAATCTTTGGATTTGATATCGTATCGATCGTCTTGTACACTCAAGCTCTTATCTGAATCACCCGCCATGTCTGACTTGGAACCATGGACACGACAACTCTTATCGGTGATCGTATCGCAGCTGTGCAAAACAATCGGCTGGCATAGCATCTCAACGACGTGTCTTCAAATTCTCGTCGACATTTTACATCGGTATCTAAAGCAGTTAGGAACAACAGTGCACGATTACAGCGAGCATTACAACCACACGTTACCAGCCCTAGAAGAACTATCGCTCGCCCTAAACGATATGGGCATCAACGTCGAGGACTTGAAGGAGTACATCGATTACATTTCACCCATTACTATCAAGGAGAAGGTTCCTAGATACCCGCTGGAAAAGAAATCAAATCTGAATTTCTTGAAGCCGGGTAGCCGTGAAGTGGTGACCAGACCGGTGCACATACACGAACACCTACCAGCCATGCATCCGGAATTATCCGAAGATTACTGCACAGCCACGCCTAGTCAAGATAGTAATTTAAATATTGAAAATTCCTCGTCGCTGCCTAACCTGTCCAACGTGGCTGCCGGCTCCAGTACAGGCAGTACATACAAAAAGCCCGGCGACGTAGAAATGCCGATGGCCAACAATAAACACGTGCGGCGAATAATATCCGAAGAAATTGGCAGGCCTTTGCGCGAACTTAGTTGCGTCATGATGACGACCTCTGGTTTCTTGTCGCCGGCCAAAGAAGGCAAAGCGCCCGAAGCTCGTGTGCCGAAACCTCTGAGTAACTACACTAATAATATTATCAATAACACCAACAACACCAACAAAAACAACAACAACAACCTGAGCAACCATAATAACGTCGCTGCGAGCCAGCAATCGGTGCATGTAACTGCGCTATCCGAAGTGAAAACCGAGAAAAGCGAGCACAAGAAGCATTCCCATTTGAAATCATCGAAATCGAGTGATCGAAAAATTCGCGAAGACGTCCACCATAATGGTCATACCATCGCAGACGAGTCCAGAGCAAAAAAGCACTCCGCTGTCAAAGAGGTGTCCAAACAGAAAGCATTCAAAGTATCGCACAGTAAGTCAAATGAGAACCACGAGTTCGTGCCACGGCCGCCTAAACCAGAGAAGGTTAAAATGCCTGCTCCGCCTAGCCCCGTGGAGCCAAAAGTGGCGACGTCCAAGCCAAGGCCCGAGAAAGTGGAAAGAGCACCACCGCCGCCTGCTCCCATAGTCGAGGTATCCGAAATGCACGTCGAGAAATTGCCAACGGAGCCGAATAAATCGAAATTGAATATTTTCAAGCGGTTCACAAAGCCAAAAGAGGAACGAGTCGACTCGCCGCCGGCGCATCCTAAAAACAATCACTGCGACAAAAACGCACAAATCAACGAGTGCATCGAGGCAGTCGTCAAACGCAGTCGTGAAAAAGGCGAGCCAAATGCGCACGTATCTCGCGCAGTCGTTGAGCCGCAGCCACCTCTACCGAGCAGCGCCGAGGAGCCGACCCACGAATTTCATCTTCCCCCATCCGCTGGCGCATCTGGGAAGCATTTAAAACGCAAGAAGAAGCCGAAAGTACACGATGCCAGACCCAACAATAAGCGCCCGAAGCTGAACCATGAAACGTTGCCACCACGGGCATCGCCCCCGCCCCAACCCTGCGCCGTTGAAAAAGCTCCCAAGTCGGTCACGGAGCCAGAACCGCCGCCGTATTCGTTTTTCACGCAGTTGCAGAACACTCCGGGTCTGATGCCGCCTTCGCTCTCCTCAAATTTGCTGATACCGCGGTTTACGCCATTCATGAACTTCTCGAAAATTGGCGATCCAAACGGACCGCACCCGGAGATGCCTAATTTGCCGTTACCGCCGCCCACTCTGATGCAGCCGCCGTCTGCCGAATCGAACCACAAAATGGCGCCGCCCGCCTCTGTACCTTCGACGTTGAAGAAGGGTGTGCCGGATGAGAAGAAAATGGAGAACGAAGTAGCCCCCGTTTTGTCGGACAAGAAGCTGAAGAAAAAACTGAAAAAGGATAAGAAGGAGAAGGAGAAGAAGAAACGCGAGAAGAAGGAAAGGCTGAAGAAAGAGCGGCTGGAGAAGAAGGACCTGAAAAAGTTGAAGTTGAAAAAAGAGAAACTGAAGAAGAAACGAAAGTTGGCTGCGGCGGCTGTCGAACAGAAGCAGCGTCAACCTGTCGAGGATACGTCTGTGCCAAAGATCAAGCTGAAGCTGAACAGCGGCAGCTCACCGCAATTGTCGCCCAGCGCCGGCGCTGGCACTGGCACTAGCGGCGGCACGCAGTCGCCAAAAATCGTGATTAAGCCGGTGCTAAAGCCGGCCGAGGAGACGCTGAATGCGGCCGCCAGCGGCGGAGGTGCGGACGCGCAGCCGGCGCACCGGCGCGACGAACGCGAGTCGTCTCCGGAGCTGGCAAAAATTGTGTACATGGCGAAGCCGCCAAAGCAGAAAGGCTCCTCGTCAAAAAGTTCGTCGGCCAATGTGTCGGTGGCCTCGACTAGTGCCGCCGCCCAGCACCTCAACAATCCCCTCAAACCGGAGCCAACAATCGCACCCATAACGCTGCTGAAGAGCGGCAACGAGAAGAATGTCAAGATCAAGAGCAAGCAGCCGAAGGAGAAGAGCAAGAGTAAGAAAAACAAAGTGGCAGCCGCCGCCGCTGCTTCCGCTGCGCCCGCCAAACCAAAGCCGACCGGATTCTATTACGACGCGGATGGCAAACAGGTGTGGGTGTGCCCGGCGTGCGGCGGCCAGGACGACGGCACTCCAATGATCGGATGCGACGGCGGTTGCGACGCCTGGTACCACTGGGAATGCGTTGGCATCAAATCGCCTCCAAATGCCGCTGACTGGTATTGTAAGTCGTGCGTGAGTTCGTGAAGACCAATTACGAGTACAAATATCTGTCTGTCCGTAGGTCCGTAGTTACGTACCCCAAGACCATTACGAAGCCCTGGCTAGCAAATTTCTAACTATTTGTAAATAAAATCTTGATACACTGGTCGAGTACTTTTTAAAAATGAAGACAAAAATTATTGTAAAGGATCGTATTTTCCTGACTTGAAAAATGTTGAAAATTATTTTACCTGCTTCGCTTTGTAAGATTATCGAGGTAACTGAGTACTCAAAAACTTGCAAAATAAGTGGAAAAAATCCACTCGCATTTCCTTCTTATTTGTCGGAAAAACGCTCGGATGCGTAACATTAGAAATACTCGTAATACGAAACAGTGGGCAACTCGTCGGTTTTCGTAGCTAATTTTGGTTGGTAGTACACCTAACCTAAGATGCGTACACGTGAGCTTCGTATAGTACCCTTTGGGCTTCCTTTAGTATTTGCTTTGCGCACTGTTTCCGGCTTCATAAGGTCTGTAAGTAGTTAAGTAAGTATGTAGTTGTACAAAAGAATTTCCTCTCTGTTTCACTTTTCTTTCTCTATCGTTATAATCGTCTGTTGTAAATACCAAATTGTGGTTTTGTCCCGCGTTCATTTTTTAAATCATGTTGAAAATTATGTTATAGTAAGGTCACAATTGACAAGTCTACTACTATTTACCACGATGTGATATAATATAACAATGTGCGTGTGTTTTGTACAAATCAAATTTTAAACGTCCCTTCATTTAATATAATATCGTATTATCGATCGATATTATGTCTTTGTTAAATGAAGAAAAATACATAGTTATATTAAAGAAAACAAGTTTTTACGACTGGCGCTTAGTAATAATTGTATTTTATATTCGTTATTAATTCCATTTTGTTTTTGTGATTATCGATAAAAAAACAAGTTGTTAAAGCTAGAATTTTTTAATTTTTATTTATTTTAAATATTCGAATGTATTTTTGTCGGCTTGATTTTTATATTAATGCGACAATATGTTCCGATGGATTTTAAAATTTTATTTTTTAACACGTACATCAGCGCCGTGAGTTAACTTTTTAAGAGGGTTGCTTCGGTAGTTTATTCATTTCTCGAAGTTCAGCTTTTACCAGACAGTTTTTTTTTTTTAATTTCAGATTAAACTAAGGTTAAGAATTTGTTATACTTATGGCTAATTTTTTTGTAAATAAATTCGTTTTTTCTCACCTTCTTTTTTTTTTTTTGGAATTGTACTTGACTCGAAATACCGAATGGCGGAGCATAGAAGTTTATTCTTACTTTTTCTCTCGCATAAAGTTTGTCACAAGTGGACTACACCGTCTATAAAAAGTTAAATTTGAGGTTTTTGGTGCTAACAGTCCTCTACAAACGTATTAAAGTGAAGCAACTCGTGAGAGGAATGGATCTTCCAATCTTATTTCTTGTGAAAACCTGCGTATTTTTGACCTACATTTTCAAACATTCGCTAAATATTGAAAACTTGGTCGAGAAACGATTTTAAAAAATGAAAAATTGTCAACAGTTGAGGAATCATTCCAGTCGTAAAAAGACCCCACAAGAAGCCACTTTTCAGTTTTTTAGAAATTTTCTGGTTACTCGATGCTAGAGTTGGATTGGATGAGGTTGGTTTTTTATGATCAAGTTTCTGTCTTTGTCTCCTCTATTTTCATTTCTCCTGCTAATCCTTTCCTTCGCTGTGTAATATTTGAACTTACTCGGAATTTACCAACAAAATACGCTTTCAGTTGAAAAGAGATAGAATGAGGAAGTTACGAGTAGGACAAATGTCTTCCCTGATTCCGTATTGAACAGTTATCAGTGGACCACCACTTGTATACCTTTTAAGTGAAACTAACCTACCTCGCTGAATAAATACATTGCCATCTCAATTCCTTTACAAGCAATTATAGGTAACTAGTTAGTTCGAAATTAAATAATGGTAGATTTAAAGAAAGAAAAATCTAATTAAGTACATAATAATGTTTTCGATTTTTTAAATTCTCGATCGTAATATTATTTCGTCTCATTTGTGTATTGCGAGTAGTATCCTAGTTGTATTTACGGCACTTGATAGACATATATGTTTGAAAAAAAGATTATTCGTCTTTTAGCGGGTGTTCCTTATAAGAACGCGTCTGTTTATAAAAATAGGGTCGATAACTTAATTTTTTGTGAGTGTGTGGAGGTGTAATAGTTTTTCGTTTAACGTGTTTTTATCACGTTTGGCATGCATTTTGCATTTTTAAAAATTTTTATTTCCATTACCGAGGCAAATCTCTAAATCGGACTTTCAATAAAATGCCGAAGACAGCTTTCTTGAAATTAAATCAGAAAATTTGAGGTGAATTAAAGTAAGAATAAAAGAAAAAGTGATATTGTATCGTGTTTTAGTCGGAATAATTATGCTATTAACTTACAAGGGAAGAGTATTATGTTCAAAATATCAGATTGAAGATTTCCAAAATTTTGATCATTCAACAGCTGATTAATCGCGACTGATGTAATTATCGAGAAAGAGTTTGAACATTTTTCTACAAAGCCAGCTCGCTATTTCATTTCTGTGCCTAAAAACACTCGTTCGAGTATTCGGTTGCATTTTTTCCGAGACTGATTTCTTGGAGATGAAACATTTTTGAAAAGATGGTCTCGATTATAGTGCGAAATAGAATTTCGTCAAAGGGTAATTTTAGGTACAATACAAACTACGAACCTCGAGTCCTCGACGATTATTCACAACAGTAGATACAATAAGGGATAATGATAGTTGCTGTCTTGATATTTTTACATTTCTTACTTTTTTTCTATTTATAAGGTGGAACGAAGGGGGCAAACTGCTAATCATAATTATAATGTTTCAAGTACCAGTTCATGATCCATTCTGTCATCACACGTTGTAACTTTTGTTCACCACAGATATTCAAATTTTTTCAAGTGCTTGTTATTAGATTTTTTTGCAATTACCAGTTTTTCTTACTCGACATTTTTATTTTCGTCGCTGTGTTTCTACTTCGCAAGTACCTATGCGCAATATTACTTATAGCCTCTTTAGAAAATCATTGTTTGCTACTTTTTTCTTATTGAAAATGAGATTCTTGTACGTCACATGTCAAAGAATATGATTTATTGTACTCCACAAATACCGAATAATGCACCATGAGGACTATATTTTTTACTAGAGAGTTATATAGTTATAAAAAGATTTAATCCCATTTATTTTATCTGCTGATAACTTTCTTCAAAAGAACATAATCACTATCTGCAACTTTATACCAGTGGCGGATTAAGGGTGCTGGCGCCCTGAGGCACCAAAATTTTTGGCACCCCTGTGTCAGCCTTATTAGGACGAGAGTGGGAGGTCCTTGAATTTTTTTCCTTTCCCCAATATAAAAAAAATTTAGTTTCGACGCAAAAAATACAGAAAATCCTCTTTTTTTTGTTTTTTCAATTGCTGAAAATTTGGTGCCCCTAAAAATTTGGCGCCCGAAGCACGTGCCTCATGTGCCTAGTGAGTAATACGGCACTGCTTTTTACGCGCGTATTTATTTAAAAATCAACGGTAGAAAGCCTAATATAGCTATAAGCTCACTCTTTTAAAAGAGTATACCTACCTACTACCTATATATACCTATTCCACGAAGACATGGAAAAATGCTGTTCGCAATTTACCCATATTATCGTACCGGTCGGTATTATTATTACTTTATACTGGAAGGGTATCATATATCGTTATAAATTTATAACCATTTTCAGTCACAATCACACTGTGACTAGCACGAAAAACATTGAGAATCTGGTTTTTCAGACTTACGAGCGCAAAGGCAGCCTAAGCAGTGCCTTATCTGCTTGAATGGCTCGTTGGTGGAAGAAACTTTTTAAATAAACTATTTCGATCAGATTCGTAAAAATTATTGTGTTTTTCAAAAGCATTATAAAAATTGTTTCAAGTTGTGTTGATTTTTACCAAAATTAAATGAGAGACTATGATTCGAGTCAAGTGCAAAGAGAAAATTTTTTCACCGTGTGGAGGAAGAAGCAAAAAATTGTCAGCTTATCTAAAAGGTCATAAGCCAAATTGCTACAAATAAGGAGCTATATAATAATTATAGTAATGATCCCGAAGTTTTTTGTCGAGGAAAGTTGCCAGTTGCCACTTGAACGAAAACTATCTTTTTGAAAGTACTTACACCTACCTCAATTTATACCTTCTATATGATGTGCATAATCTTTTTTTTTTTCATTTTGGCGGTCGATTCAGAAATTCTGAAACATGACGATTTCAGAAAAGATGTTTTTGTCGGTAGTAAAATTTGGCGAGAATAAAAGTACAAACTACGAAACAATTGATAAATGGCATAATGAAACACGAGATGTGATGGTGTATTTTTTGCAAATTTTCGACTCTGAGTATATTCGAGTGTCAGGAAGTTGTAGACTAGCTACTACTTAACGCATATTAAAATATGTACCTATAGGTATAACATTAAAAAATAAGACTCGGTTTTGTTTTTTTCAACTGTCAACCTATTATAGCTACTCAACCGCAGTTTATGAAATCGCGCCTGTATTAACCCGGTTAAAGTAAATATTTTTTAATTACATATTTAAGTAAATACAATATAATTTGACGAGTAAGAGAAAATACTTCCGCTCGTATCGATACGAAAATCACTTCGAATCTCGTGATATAATTTAGGAATTGGAAAAATTTTCCTCGGCAACACAATAGCTATAATGATATGGGTACCTATAGTTAGTTGTCTTAGAGGCATTATGCTAATATTTAACACACCCATTTGTAAAAATAAATTACGCAACTGAATTTTTCATTGGTACGATTAAAGCCATTTGTACATTTTCTTTTTGAAAGATTGGCACATCTGATTCGTTCAGCGTGAATAAATTTTACAATGAAACATGACAATCCTTCATAATTCAAGTGTTTGACATCTTCGAGTGCTGTTGTTCGTTATGTAGAATTGCTGTTATTATCACGTTGTATTTCTAATTGCCTCTCCAAGAATGAAAATAAATCAAATTCTACGAGCTGCTTATTCGCACAATATTTCGTAGGATAGGTACCTACAGGAATAAGTGTGGTACATCCGATAAGGCAAGCGGCTCCTTGATTCAAAAACAACTTCTATCTTTGGAAAAATGATAGGGATTTTCTTCTTTTTTTTTTGGAAGCGTAAAAGGTGCCGAAAATACGAGTAATACGTTTTTCTCAGTGCACTGGCGGGTTAAAAATGCAACTTTAATTATCGGAGGGGGAAGGGGGATTTATTGTAATTTATATTAAGATACGGAAGCGATTATCCACGAACGTAGATAATGAAAAATAGGATCGTACAGAAGTGCCTTTTTAAGAACAGGGTCTACGTATGTGTATATGGTATAAAGTCAATATTTCAAACCCTATTATGATACGAGTATATAGGTACCACGTATTTCCAGAAAGTTGGTTTCTACGCGTATAAGTTTGATATATTTTAAGAAATTTCAGCTAGCCAAAGCTAAGTACCGAATAATTTATTAAAAATCACGTAGACGTAAATAATATTTTTTGCCTTTGGTGTAGTGATGGACAGCTGAAAGCCTTTCCTTAAGAATCGACGCAACATCGTTTTCTCCAAGTTTTCATTGAAAAAAAGTCAAATCCGAAATTTCATTCTTCTACAAATTATCACCTTAAAATTTTTATGTAAGGCTGAAAGCATTTCTTAATTACAATAATTTGTTGTTGTTAAGGCCAAAGTTTTGTAAGTTTCTAGGTCCTCTCATTGTCAAGATGATTATTAATTCGTTGGAATTGCTAGAAAGTTCATTTTTATAGCTCTTGAATCTTTTTTTTGAACTCGTACATTCGGTTCAGGTGTTTAAAAGTCAAGAGCGATTGTGACGTACCTATTTAATAGAATGGAGAAACCCCTGTAGGTGTATAAATGAAAAGTGGATAATCGGTAAAAACTAATTTTTATGAATTTTTACAATTTGTCGACAATTTCTCCAACACCTTTTAGGTATTCTAAACGCCATAGTTATATGTGATCAAAATTCTCCCCTTCCGTTCCCGCTTCTATTGTTTTTATTTTTCGAATTTACTTCAGGAAGCTATAGAATTGCCTGTATAATGTATTTCCGATCTGTTTAACAACGAATAGCCCAGTTACATGCGCATACCCGGATCAGGATTGGGTTAATACCTAATTGAAACCGATAATTTAAAAAAAAAAACTTCCACGTATTTCCTGAAAAGTCGAAAAGTAATTCAACTTCCGAATTGTATTGGCGTGAAGAAAAATGTAGGTATAGTATTAAGGTACCTCTACCTGCTCTTAAATTTGTGACCTTGGATTATTTCGATAAAAGTGCGGATGATTTCTACATACCTACTCGTATTATTACAAGGCATTATGAAGAGAAAATATTACCAAATTTGATACGTGAAGTATACTTTATATACAGGTATCGACAGAAATAAATATACGATCGACGTTTATTAGCGACGAATACGAAAATCAGTTGCCTATTTGCGCTCACGACACTTACATTGTCTTCGCGATAAGCCCATCCGAATTTGAAAAAATGCGAGTGCCTACGCTCACCTGATTTTGAAAAAGGCCAAGAATAAAGTTTCGAAGATACATAATTATAATATTGGAAAGCATCTAACTCGGTTATGTCGTATAAATGAGCACCGGTTACTGCTAAAAGATCGCTCAAAGCTTCGAGCATTTATAGGTACACTCGTATACTTTTTTTGAAATACCGTATACATGTATATATCTTAGACATCTTATGTAGGTATCGATATTCGAGTAGCTGTAGGAAAATTTTCGAGACTAAATTTTTCTAAACCATAAAAGGGTAAGCTGCTATTGTCTTTAGGAGATGAAAGTCGATATAGATATGTATCTTTAATGTACAGCCTATCGCACAAATGCATTATCGCATCAAATCTGGCATGAGACTTTTACCGGTCTAAGAATTTTTTTTCAGCCTGCGTGCGTTATAAAAAACATATTCAAAAATTTTACGCGATAAGAAGCTGTTCGACGAAAGAGAGCCAATTAGATTAAAATTTCAACCGATCACCTTGTCATAAATCAGCGTAAGACTTGTAAGTGTTACTTTTGACAGATTTTCTAGAGCATTCCTCGAGTATCCGATCTGTATGTACGCGAGCGTTTCAAATTCAGAAAATTAAATAATGTCGATTGATAATGGATAAAACTCATCGTATATCTAGTTATCGAGGGGTTGAAATTGTTTTTTGACCACATCAAAAGTAAAAACACGTGTCATTAGCATACCTACATTTCAAGTGGACCAGTTTTTTTATTTGTTTTTTCATAATTGAATCGTTATCAAATACTCGAGTCTTTGAGATTCAAGGAGTAAATAACAATAATGGCGTATAAATGGGATTAAATGCGAATTTATTTGGCATTAATCGGTGCAGCATTATCAAGTTGAGCTGAAAATCAAACGTTTCTCAGCGAGAGAAGCGTATAAATTAAAAACTGAGCCGTTACCGCGGTAATCTTCGATTTTATTATTTTTAACGAATTTTTTTGGGGGTTTGATTTTCGTTGAATTTCGATTTGTGAAAAATAACCGCGAAAAAAATGCATTTCCGTGCGATATTGTGTTTAATCTTGGGATTTAATTTTTCGCATTTGTCTTGGGCCAGAAGTAGAAAATTGGACTGGTGGCAACAAGAAGTCATCTACCAAATCTATCCGAGATCATTCAAAGACAGCAATGCTGACGGTGTTGGCGACCTGAAAGGTAACTTTTTCACCCATATTTAGGTATATACTTACACATATAAACCTACTTGCTGTCCCTGAAAAAAGAATTTTAATTTCCATTATCTCGATTTTATCCGAAACGATAGATTTACATTTTTAAAGACCTTTTGTAAATCAAGCGCATAGGATACCGCGTACCTACGCTAGCCGTCATTTGCTAATTTTTTGCATTTATATACTTACGAACCGTACACGCTATGCAAGAATAGACGATATAAGTCCGTTTATTTCGAAAATTGAGTTCTTCGGAGGTTTACTTGTACATCTACATACGTCGAACTCTTATCAATAGTAAAAAATATCGCATCCTAAAATGCAAAAGGCGGCAATCTTCTCCGATAAAATATACACTTGAGCGTTGAGATTGCTACTCGAGAAAAGGATAATAATTTATATATGTGTATAGGTACCTATTATAATAGTGTTTTATTGCTACTCTATAAAATTTGAAAATGTGGACTTATTCGCTTCTCGCACAGCACTGCGTCCAATCGTTTCAATAATTTACTTCAACCTATACTCTACGAGAAATTTGGTTTACTTGTTGCAATATTTAATTACTTTATATACTCTCTCCCGGATAATAAAAAGTTTTTAAAAATTGCCTAAGCTGTTTCGGGCATTTAATTAAATGTGCAAATTTAGCATTTACCAGACATTTGCTGAGATTTATTAAAAGGCCGATTCGAGGATTTGCCAACTATAGTTTCACTGACTGAATATACATTCAAAGTATTATCGAATAAGAAAAATACTCGCGATTTTTGGAAATAACAAATAGCGGAGCTTAGGTATATAAACGGTAAATGAATTTGTCATTTTTTTGGTTTTTCGATGCCCAATATTCGATGACTGCGGGGTTACTGAGTGTAGGTACGTCCCTATGCCGCAGTTGTTGGAAAATTTGCTGGGCAGCTAAAGGACTAGAGTGCAATTTTCTTTTTCTTCGGCGGCCGTATGAAAAATGTGACCGCTGATTATTTTTCAACAGGAATTTACACTAAACTTCCTTACCTGAAAAGCTTGGGTATCGGTGTGATTTGGTTGTCGCCAATACTGAAATCGCCGATGGTGGATTTCGGTTACGACGTGTCTAATTTTCGTGAAATTGACCCTACCTTCGGCGCCATGGATGATTTTGATAATCTGGTTCGAAGAGCCAGAAAGTTAGGTAAAGCATCCTTACAAAATTACTGACATTAGGTACAGCGATTCGCCAGAACTTTTTTAAATACCGATTCATTTTCAACTTTCAGGTTTACGCGTAATGATGGATTATGTTCCTAATCACACCAGCGATCAACACGAGTGGTTCCAAAAGTCGATTAAGAGAATCGCTCCTTACACAGATTACTACGTGTGGAAAGATGCGAAATATGTGAATGGAGTTCGCCATCCTCCAAATAATTGGGTAATTCGCTAATTGACGTTTACGGTTCTGCTTTAATAGTAAACAAAATTCAATTCAAACTATAAATTCAGAAGGGAGTAATACAGTAATTTTGCCCACTTGAGAAATAATAAGCTAAACGAGCCTCGAGATCCTGCAACTGCAAAAATGCGGCGATTCGTAGAGATCGTATTATTCTTTTAGACTACGCACGTATGTACGAGTATACGCAGGGTTAGTAGTTGAAGCACGCAACATGGGAAAAGTACATTATGTCGCGTCCTTAAACTGCGTAAGCCATGTTATAGCCATAAAAGAGCGACCAATTGGAAGCAACAAAATTAAAATCATACTCAAAAAAAAAGAATTCGGGCAAAAAGAGAGATTTAATGGCTAATTAACAGAACAATTATGATAATAATCACAAAAAATTTTCAAAATAGCCACCTTCTGCCAAGACACAATATTTTGTTTTAACCCTTCAAATCTGCTTTTCAAATATGGAAACGCTTCGAACCACTTTTTAAACATTTAATAAATCGCTCTCGACTATTACGTCATTCTGCGCGTACACAATCCCCTCTCACCCGCCTCTTCCAATCTCTCTATTTGCCTGAATTCTTGTTTTGAATTATGTTCCTTCCTCGGTCCTTCTTTTATAGCTATAACATGGCTTAGTAGTTTAAGGACGCAACATAATGTATTTTTCCTATGTTGCGTGCTTCAACTACTAACCCTGTATACATACCTAGATGTTAGCAAGATTTTAGTTTTTTGGAATAACCACGTAAAAAAATAGCCAACTTCTTTTCAAATGTGGATTTCAACTGATTTTTTTTTTTTTTAGTTTTAATAAGCCTACATCATCGGGATCTCTAAAAGTTTTAATTTATTTTACATACGTTTTTCACGTACCTCTGTACTAAGTTGGCCTAATTTATACAGATTTTTTTTCTCTCTGGGCGAAAAGTTGGTTGAAGGGAAAAAAAGTTGAGAATTGCTAAGGGAAAAATGTAAATAAAAAATGGCCATATGCTAAAAACTCTTTAAATCGATTAAGGAGAAAAATTAGAAATACGCTTAAGGTCGGTCAAGAGGTGCCTTAAGGAGTAAATTTGTTAAGGTACCTTTGATGAAAGGAAGCCTTAAGGTAATTTAGTACTAACACGGGCCTCGCATCGTAATTCTCAACTCTATACCTTATTCATTATAGATACTTAATCCATTTTCACATAAATCGAAGAGTGGAGGTACGCAACTTTTGTACGTTCGTTTGTACATTGGCACGTCTATACGTCATGTTCGATATCATCATTCTAAAGGGGAATTTTTCGAATTACAGCTTTCAGACTTTGGCAAAAGTGCTTGGGAATGGAACGATGAGCGGAAGCAGTACTATCTTCATCAGTTCAGTATCCAACAGCCAGACTTGGATTTCAGAAATCCGGTAGTATTCGAAGAAATGAAGGTAATTGTGCTTTAAAGTTAAACTTGGCTTCAATGGGCCTACAATTATACCTACTCTCGGATCATAAGCCAATATATGTAGTACCTACCCGATGGGCAAAAAATGAGAAAATGATCCGGAAAGTGAGAATTTTATCCGTTGTCAGTCCGTTTTTATTTTCGATCATCGGATCTGAAAATTTGCAGTTATTTTTGTCATCTAGATTAATTTTCCAAATCCGTTAGTAAAACGGATTTCCTGATTATAATCAGTGATAATTTTTGGGCAATTTTTCTAAATCCGCTTGTAAAACGGTTTCACGGATTATAACCCGGGCCTACAAATATGATAAAACAGCCTTCACGGAAAATAATCCGGACTCATTTCCGGCAAGACTGATTACAATCCGTTCGAAATCCGTTTTAGAAGCCGGAAAACAGGAAAATTCCGGGTTATAATCCAGAAACGGATTATAACCCGGAATAAAACGGATCCGTTTTCACAATATTTTGCCCATAGGGTACTCGTGTTCTGTTCTTAATAGATTTAGATTACACATATGATGTACTTTTTTTTAGAACAACATCATATTTTGGTTGGATAAGGGCATCGATGGTTTACGTATTGATTCGGCTAATTTTCTTATCGAAGACGATCGTTTCCTCGATGAACCTAAATCGAATATTCCAAACGTTTTACCCGAACAACAGAATTACTTGGTACACATTTACAGCAGAGATCAGCGCCAGAGTGTGTCAGTTATACAAAATTGGAGACCAGTTTTTGATAGATACAGTAAACGAGGGTCTACGAGGTATGCATAAAATCGGTATATTTATGTATTATAAATTTACCATAGTAGCAGCTTTAGTTGGGGCGCACCCAGAAATTTGGTCGCAAGGGGGGCTAAATGTTAAATTTATTACCAAAACACACAATTCCCACAAAAAATTTTGCTTTTCGTCTTTATCCACTCTCGAATTTGATGATATTCAAATTTTTCAGCTCCCGAGGATTTTTACCATAAATGGTATTTCATTTTATAAGCTAGTTCTATATCGATTTTTCACAAATTCCGGTATGTTATTCCAAATGTACACTTCATACCCCATTAAAACATATTTGTTCGAATTTATTGATGCGCCATTCTCATTCAAAAGGGACCATAAAACTATACAGCTCCTTTCAAAAACGTACTTGAGAACTATAAGCCAAATACTACATATTTGTAAAAAGCCCGTACGAACTGAACTACTCTGCAAGTTTTCGATTTTTTGCCTTATATTCCATAGGTACTAAATGTAAGTAATTATTTCGAAAGTTAGCCATTATTGGCTCCTTGACTTAGATCGACTTTCTCAATAAGAAATTTGTATCCAGTGTAATCGTATACACTATATTATATGTGTATGCATCTGACACAGTGAAATACATTCGGCATTAAGTAGCTGTACCTACGAGTATATTTATAGATTTTTCGTTAAAAATCAAGCACTTGCCAAAATTATTATTCCCAATTTTCTTCGAGTAACTTATAGGTACCTATGTTTTATTTTCTTTTTCCATTTAGACTTATGATTACCGAAGCCTACACGAACTTGAAGAACATAACGGCGTATTATGGAACAAATAGTTCACTAGGAGCCCATCTGCCCTTCAATTTTTTGATGATAACTGATGTTGGTAAAGAATCAAATGCACACGATCTGAAAAATACGATTGAAAGTTGGTATGAAAATATGCCCGAATTTGGATGGGCCAATTGGGTGGTACGTTATTATCTATAATACGTATATCGACGTGATAATTAATTAATTTTAAAATAAGTATACAGCATAGCCGTACCTATTTCATTAAAACTAATATTTTGACAAAAATCTCTGAGGTATAGTTGTAGGTTTTAGAACGTCTCATGGAAAACAATAAATAACTAAATCGTTTAATCTAAAAACAAAATTTACGTTTCCCAATTTCTTTATACGGTATTCGTTTCATCGGTCCTAGAAAATTAAACATTAATGTTGAAAAGTCGGCAGAGGAAGCAGACCTAGTCTAGCTAGTTTTTATTTTGCAGCATTTTCCTTTATTGAATTACTTTTTTTTCTCTTCAATTTCTCGTATATCTACGATGGATGTGAGACAGTGTAGTAGTGCATATCACATAAACAAGCAGCGCAGGTAACTCGAAAATAAAAACCATAAGTACCTACCCAAAATAAAGAGAACGCGCGTGTTGACTTATTTTCAAAACCTAGACTGTAAATATAACTCGAAATTTAAAATGTGCACCCGGATCACTCGGGTTTAATGGTCCAGAATTCTAAATTTAATTTCAATCTGATTGCTAAAGAATATTCGGTAGCCGGTGAAAGATTAATAGTTGAGTTATACCTACATAAAATTGAATAGTAACTTGGTAGTTCTACCAGTACGCGATTATTCGACCTTAATTATATACTGTTTAGAAAATTTGCTAGCCTGCACAGTGTTGGTAGAATATGAGGTACAAAGTATAGCTATACACCTTAAATGAATGGCATACACGTACAGGCTTATCGCGCATAACGTGTGTATTTTTTTACTTTTCAGATAGGAAATCACGATAATCCTAGACCAGCTACCAGATATGGTCACTTTTTAGTCGATGGTTTGCATATGTTACAAATGTTACTTCCCGGCACACCTATCGTTTATAATGGAGATGAAGTTGGAATGGAAGACACGTACATTCGATGGGATCAAACTAAAGATCCGCGAGCACTCAATGCAGGCCCTTTACGATACCTGGAGACTACAAGAGATGCATGTCGAACGCCTTTCCAGTGGGACGATACTGAAAATGCAGGTCAGTTTTTCGAATCAACGAAATTGAAAATTTTCATCAATTTCACGTGACGTCTTATATTACATGGAAAAAATAATAATAAAAAAGTATTGGATTACTTATATTGAAAAAACTCGGTCTGCTCTACAAATTTATCTAATTCTATTCAGGTTTCACAAAAAGTCTTCATACATGGTTGCCGGTTAATCCAGGCTATTGGAAAGTGAACGTTAAAATGGAACTGAAGAAGCAAGATCGTATTACTCATCTAGAAATTTTTAGAGATCTGGTTCAATTACGAAAAAACATCGTTTTTCAACGGGGAGATCTGTACCTTTACGTTTTATCTGACTGGGTTCTAGCTTTAACGAGGTAAATAACTGCGTACAATACCTCCTCCTCCGACATTATTACAAACAATTCTCACAGCTATAGTTTCAAATTATAGCCAACAATTTGGAAAGTTTGAAAACTTTGAAATGATGTCCAAGTGGGAAATAAAGGAAAATGTAGGTCAAAATAAAAATAAAAAAAGGGGGAGAAAAAAAGAAAAAAGAATGATACTAACGAACAACAGTATTTGAAAAAATGATCGAAGTATACTTAAATATTACTACAATAAAATCTAGAACGACTAGAACAGTGAAATAGAGAAGTAATCCGTGATACTCGGACATAGGTGCCGAAATTTTCCTCTTTTTTTTTTTAAATAAATTCAAAAAATTTAATTAATCATCTTTTTTTCTCCTCTTTGCAAAGAGAGTAACGGATATTTATTATTAATTTTTAATGTAGATCCTTCAGCGATCATGCAACATATGCAGTCGTGATTAATTTGGGTAGCGAAATCACTATATCGAACCTGTTCAAAGTTAGACCAACCCTTCCACGAAAAATGTCAGTGGTCATTCCTAGCGTCAATTCTAATTTTGTCAAAGGGTTAGTGCATATTGTTTTTATTTCGTAAAACCTGGCATAAATATTTCGAATTAGTTCCTGGCTAATCGTTGAAAAATTTTTTACCCCTACTGCAGAGATATTATTCAAACAGATGCGATTACTCTCAGGCCAAAAGCTTCTGTTGTTTTAACCACAAGTGAAGAAGAATGGGAAATAAAATCTGAAGCAAAAGTTGAAGAAAGTATTGAAGCTGAAGACGAAGATGAAGAGGAAGAGGTAAAAAACGACCAAAATTCTATTCCGAAATCGGCCTCTGAATAAATGTATTGTTCCGCAAGTGCTTTACGCCTAACCTACGAGTAGAAAAGGATTTCTCAGATATAATAATTTCTTTTTTATCAAAGAAACTTATTTTATATTAATTTTTTAACATTTTTTTTTAACTCGTCTTTTTTTTTAAGTATAAGGTAATGTGATTTGTTACTCCACATTATAAAATTTCATCAGTATTTCGAATAAATTTTTTGTCATCCATAGCACCTGTTAATTATATAATCTTAATAACGGTAGTAACTTATATTTTCCGTTACTGATGGCAAATGATCTGCTTATTACTATGAAAATATCCAAAATTAAAAAAAAAAAAAAACCAAGAGACCCGATTTTGAAATAAGTATTACGAACCGACATTATGATTTTGAGAACGTAGAGACTTGATACAAAATCATTTTTAAGATATGTAGGTACTCCAATATTTTGAAGATCGGTATTTCAAGTATCGGACTGAATATACGCGTTAAGAAGATAGCACAGTACCTTGTTAAATAAGAACCATTACCTATTCTCTTTCCAGAGTCTAGTAGTAAACTGCCATCCGTATTTCGTAATCTTCGAATAAATTTAGTACAGCGAATTCAATTCGCGTTTAATTTACTAGAGCGCTGAAGTTTCACGAAGAAATTCATAATGCGATGTCAGATGCAATATCTGTTTTGATTTTTCGTATAATTAGGTATACGAGTAAGACGAAATTCGAGAAAAATAAAACTCACGTACCTCAATCAGATGTCAATTAATAACCGACTTTTTCGAGTACCTACCTAACAACTAATTCTCTATACCAAATACTTTGAAAAACAACGACACTGATTAATTTAACGCAATATAATACAGACTTAAAATTTATACAAAATACGTCGCTCAAAAAGTTGAAAAGGGAAAAAAAACATGGATTTTCAAAAGTGAATCGGTCAACTGGTAGTCACAACTCGAGAGATGTAACGTTGACAAATACGATTAGCTCGTCGTATATCCTCTAAATAGACTTGAACAGAACGAACCACAATTCTGTAAGCCATTACGAAAATACGAGTAAGAAAAGAGAAATAAAAGTAAACCGAATGATCGTAATCACCGGAACTCTAAAAGTAATTAAATGATATAGTAAATTTATAATTAAACATAAGAGGAAACAATTTCCAACGATCACAAAATCAGTCGACCAACACCATCCATTCAAGAAAAAAAAACTGTTAGCAGACGACCTCGTTGGCGCGAATAAATCGATATTTTGAAAGGGGTAAAACATTTGAAAATAATTATTGATTATCAAACCATTTACTCGCGAGTGCTTAATTTATATGTACTTCTATCCTGATTCTGTAGCGAGATGGAGGGGAAATGTTATCTGCTCACACCCGCAAATATTGCGTATTTTTTCAAACTTTTGTTCCGACTTTGAGCAAGATTTCAACCTCAAAAACTCTCGCACACCGCATTCATGCACAAATCTTACGACATTTTTCCAACTGCTCCGCTACAAATTGACGTATAAATAAATATGGCTTCGATATTTCCGAAAATAGATTTTCTTCTCACACTGACTAAGATGATGAAAATTACCAACGGTAGCACGGTCATACGCCGAATATACTACTTCCTAGATCTTCGAAATCGTAATTGTCCAGTTTCACTTCTTCGATTTCGAATTCGGTACCCGGTTCCAATTTGACGCCATCCACTTCTCGGTCAAAAGAACTCTCTGTTTTGATGGTTGTTCGCGGTTTATTAATAACGGAAAGCCTGAGATGTTTGGAGAGCATATTTGCCCGCGTGATTGTTCTTTCACAACTCGAACACGAGTAAGAACGCGAGCTGAGGCCTTTTTTCATCTCAGTAAACAAGTCGGTAATGAATACGTCCTAAATCAAAACAAAAATTATTTAAACGTGTAACGTAGATTCAGCACCATCGATAAAATTAAACATGTCGAGAAAAGTTCCATTGTTTTCGTTATTTTGGCGCGGTATTAAAGAGAGTTCTCACACGTTGATATTCAATTAGATCGTGGATGTTTCAATTTTTCTACACTTCAGTTGACTTAAAATTTTCAAAAAACTTTTGAAAATAAATTCGTCTCCACCAAAAATCAATTCCCTTATCATGCTTACAATTAGTTCAACGAATGGACATTTTTTAACGGACTATCTTTTACTTTTTCAAGGGGAAAATAAACATTTTATGGGTCTACTGGGTAATTTTTATTTTAGGACAAATTTAGCTAACGGATGGTAACAGAAATTCCGTTTGGAATAATTTTAAAATTTGCCATTACTCGGTACAAATGGTATTTTTCAGCGTTACGTGATTTACGAACTACGTGACCCAAAAATCAGAATTATACAGGGCGGCATTTCTGACAACACACTGCCAAATTTCAAACAAAGTAAAATAATAAAATAAAAGTTTGTTACGTAACGTATAAGCTTTTTTTTCCCCTTTAAATGAAACGCTGCAGTGGTACCTATCATATTCATTCTTCACGAATATTTAAGACATGGAAATTCACGCGCTTAATGACGAGCTTAGCGTAAGACTTTTTTACCCTAAAAAATAAACGTGCAAACAAAATAACAGTAGGTAAACGTTTTGCTCACTTGAATAAGCACTTCATCCTTTTGATGGTATTTACTGGCGTGTTCGGTGAGCGACAGAAAACTAACATTGCACTGAGGACAATAAAACGTCTCATTTTCACCAGCTTCGCCTTTGACGACATCATTTTTTGATTTCTTATTCTTCACACTAGCGCCATTGACCACTTCTTCTTGTTTTCGTTTGGTAGCAGGTGTATCTAGAATGAAAAACAATGATACGCATAAATCAACGCAAGAAAAATAAATATACCGAATAAGAAAATACAAGGTGACGCGAATATGAAGGCCAATCGAATTCGAATGGATTTCAAATCAAGGGCACCTTTAACATAATGAAAAAAACCTAATTGGATCAAATAAGGATTGCACAAGTCGCTTTCTAACTGGGGGTAATGATTTTAAGGCCTACTACCAAGTTAAACGCTCCAATAATTCATTAACCATTGCCAGTAATTTCGACTCCAAGTATACACAGATAGATGAACTCTACGGAAACAGACAACCCAAACGCACTGTCAGTCATTTGAATTTCACCGATGAAATCATAAGCTATTTGACCACAGTTCAATAGACTGATATAAGGAATATGCCTAACCAATTCAACCAAATAACTTAAAATGGTCACAAAGGAGATGCTTTATGCTGTTATCGTGAGTCCAAAGCCGGTACATTGCTTACTTGTTGCAAAAAGCGAACCCGATTTCGAATAGGTTTAATAACATTCTACGGACATCATACCAACTGTTACTATGACGTCATTCAAAAACAGTGCGTCGCATCATATTCTTGAATTAACAAAGAAACGATGCACGCAATTTTTCATTTCAAGGTAAAAAATCAATTTCTGGACAAAAAAGCTATAATTTCGGATGGGAAGTAGATTTTTTTGTATTAAGACACATTTGTCTTTCTTAAGGGTTTACACGAACGAACAACATTATATTACTCTCGTTTACTTCTACTTGATGCAAAAATTTTCATTTTAATTTTCTACTTAAACAACCATTACAAGTAATAATAAATTGGCAGTATTTCAACTTACCAGAATGAAAACTTGGCGGGGGAGCTGAAGGTTTTGAGCCTTCACTGTCTTCATCATCGTCCTGTAAGAGAAATTGATGAAATTATCAAATAATAATAGAAAATCAAACCTAAATTTTACATCATGAAGGAAACTGATACCTGTAAGATGACTTCTTGACCATTGTGGAACTGCTGAATGTGTTTATATACATCTGGTATCTTTATATCACAAACGGTGCAAAAATAGCCTTCTACATCGTCGTCGTCATTATCTAGAAAAATAATAATAATAACGAACTGCGTTAATTTTCGTGAAGACAGGATGCAATAAAGTTCACATTATTCAGCGGAACTCGTACGCTTTTAAATTATTCTCATAATTTCCCGCAATTATAGCTAACAAAAAGCAAACAAAATTTTACAAAAACTTGTCATTAGTTTTAAGCGTTTTTCGGGTGGATAACTCAATTTGAAGAAAACCGAACAAAGTTTTAAAAAGAAATAGTTAGACCTAACATTACATCAATGCGTCTTTCAGTAAGACTTGGTTCGAGACTAAATTTTCTCGTCTTATGGTTCTGATTATTCCAATGAAACACAAGAATTCATTTTGAACGAACTCGTTAAAATATCATTACTACCATGATAAACCAAGCTTTAGTTAGCTACTTTTCCAAATTTATCCAACAATACTCTACTTTCGGTGAATTTCTCAAACATGAGAAACATCAACTACGATCACTAGTTTAGTACATCGAGGAAACGTATTACTAGTCTATTTTTCGGGCTAATTTCTTTCAAGTTGAAAAGGGTACAGGCTATCAATTATATGAGTTTGGTTAGTTCTCGAAACGAATGAGAAATTTACTGTGGCACATTTAGTCACACCAGGATCAATCAATGTCTAGTTAAGAGTTGAGTAAAAAATTAACTGAAAAGGTAGTCTCGAGCCTTCACTGAGCATTAAAAATTCAGCCAAATGAAAATCTAGCGTAAAAATTCCGACGCTAACTGCCTTCCGATAATTACAAAAATAAACGTAGTATAATATAAGCTACATAACAGACTACTCACCACTCAACTGAGAATTAGTATCGAGATCATTGTCGGCAGAATCGGATAGTGGTAAACCCTGTAAATTGAACAGACAATTAGAACTGTAAATTTCACCTCATCATTTACCGAGTATCAAGCCGGTGCACACCTTCGATGTCGTATCACTAGATGCTGAACAAACATCCAAATGTTTGATCAGATTCGAAACATTTTTGCACGAAACCAAACAGAAAGGGCAGTTTAGCGAAGTTGTAGCTTTTTGAAGATGTTCTTTGAGATCATCTCGATTAGAGAAACCCGTGTTACAACACAACGGGCACGTAATATTCTTCATCATAATGCTTCAGGCTGCGAATGTCATGTAACTGTAACACCAAAGGCGATTTAAATTATGTAAGGTATCATGTGCGCAGATCAGAATCTAATTTACAAGAATAGTTTCCGATCAGACAAAAATAAAGAAATAGGTTGGCTTCGAAAATGGTTACCTACATTTTACACAACCAAATAACTGAAGGCGCCTAAGTAAATGCGAAACAAAATCGCGAAGGGAGAATGATAATGACAAAAGTCGAGCATGATAATGGATTATTCGGGAAAAAACTCACCAACAATTAAGAACATCAAACGAACATAATCCAGGAAGACTATTACATTCGTTGAACTCTTCTTAATTTACCTTTAGGCTCAAAAATGTCGATCGAATATGACAAGATGGCTTTAGGCAAACCTCGAGCGAAGCATCCAAGCAAGCAGACAGCCATACACGACGACAACGACAACGACAACCCGACAACGCATAAAATAAAAGCACATAAATGAAATGATGAATGATGAATGATGATGCGAAACCAAAGAGGTGTAAAATCCGCGACTATCGCATACTTATTATCGATCAAAATAATTTGAAAATCGAAATATTTTAATCTTAGATAATATAGCATGGATAGCCAGCGCGCTATCCTGGCCTTATAGAACGACCCTGTCAACATCGCTAATGTAGGAAAAATATTATGCTGGATTGCATGCGCAAAACAAGAAAATCGAAACAGCGTAGTTCTGCGCGAAGCGAGTGCGTTGTCCACCGTTCGTAAATCGTATCAACCAACGCCAACCGACTACTTCTGCGCATGCCTCCCAGCATAATATTTTTCCTACATTAGCCGTGTTGACAGGCCGAAATCTCGTACGCTGGCTATCCATGCTAGATTATCTAAGATTTTAATACTACATACGTCATTACATATGATTACGATCCATATTCCATAACATGCAGCGTCAATCTCAATCCGACCGCGCAAAATATATATATATATATATATGCGTGTATCGTTTTACTATCAATATACTGCAGTAGGTCGATGATCTAACTATCGATATCTTTGATTTTGTCTTCAAGACTGTCAACTGTGGTCTGTGGCCTGCCTGTGCTGTCGAGTAGTCAAGGGTCAAGATTGGATTGTAGTGCGATGCATGGTGCGATGAAATGACAATTACTAATCAATTCGTTATTATTTTATTAATTTCGTCGATTGAAATAATTTTCAAAGTGCAAAATCATTTTTGAATCAAACACTTCCTTGTTCGTAAATTAATTGTGTATTTTGATTTTTTTCGAAAGTAAGTGAGCGTTGAAATCTTTTGTACCTCTTATCATATTACCACACAGAAACTCGGTGACCGGATCCCTACTGTTTCTGTCATTTTATTTGAAATTGAGTGATAGTGTTCGTTAGATAGCCGTTTTCTAATTCGTATCGCATTGCTGAAACGTGAGAAATACTCATCCTCCTTGTTCTTATTAGGTAAATGAATTTCTATATAAAATGGAAGGTGAAGCGAAAAATTTGAAAATCAAAACAGGCACGTTGAAACGATTGACAAAGGAAAAAGTGATGTACGAACAAGAAGTCGTTACCCTGCAAGAAAAGCTGAAAATGTACAAAGACGAAGGCCGTGACGAATATTTCATTAAAAAACAAACTGAAGTACTGAAGGAAGCTAGTATGATGGTACCGGACACCCTCAGAAGATTGCAGAAAGCATACCAAGATTTGAAAATGAATGTTGAAGGAGCTACTAACGTGCCACAAGATAGCGAAATTTATGGAAACGCTTCTGCAGCATTGACGAATGCAGAACCTCATCTCGTTGAATAAGTTTCTTTCGTGACATTTTTATTCATAGTTTTTTAATACACGTTTTCCACTAATTTTCATACTTTTTTGTGATCTTGCGTTTACCGAGTTTTTGAAAAAGAAATTGCAAAACATATTTATAATATTTATTTTCATAAGTATCGCTATTAATCTTAACGTATTTATTTTGCAGTTCGCTCGTTATTATTCCAAATTATTTTCGTGAGAACATATTTTTTTGTTTGTAAATTCATCTTTGTGCATTCCTTATATTCCAACATACTTTAATGTAAAAGGTCAGACTGAAGTTATCTACATTCTTTAATCTTATTCAAATTCCATTGTGATGATAAATTGTTTCTCGTAATTGTCGGATGAAATTTATTTTTTTTTAAATCGATCTTCGTTGCCCTCAATAACCGTATTGTTACTTTACTTTATTCATCGTCCATGAACGATCATGTCTGATACGTGGGAGAACATTCAGGCTGTGAAAACGAAAAGAAATAGTATCAGAGAGAAATTACAAAAACGGAAAAATGAGAGGCAAAATTTGCTCAATAAATCAAACTCGATGCAGCCAGGTACGTTTCTCTTTCAGTTCTTACTCTTCTCTTAAAATCTTTAAAATGTTATACCATGTACGCACTTGTTACAGGCGAAAATGGAACGACGTCGGACAGTGGAAATACCGCCTCCAAATCGGAATGCGAATTGGAAAAATTGGTCTTGAAAGAAATATCGTCCTCAATCACAACCTTGCCTATTACGTCCAAACAAATTTTGCAGAATATTACGAAAACACCAGCGTATTCCAACATACAGCATTCTACTGTTCGTGGTTTTCTACACAAATTTGTCTTACTGAAATTAATCGAGTAAATAGCCTCAATTACTTTTTCCTCTAATAGTTTGGTCGATAAAAAATTAAAAAACTAACCCTACTTCTCTGAATCGTAGAACTAATGAAAGCTTGAAAGATGGAGATTCTGTCGTAGAAATCAATTTTATCGACCATAATAAAATAAATGCGACGATTATTTCCTTATCGAGTGATTTGAAAAGTGAATCCGATTCATCTATCCAAGAAATTATCCCCGAAAATGGTGTAAAACGAAAAAGTAGGTGTAAAGAATTGGCTATTTTGTACTGTTTGAAGAAAATGTTTTTCAAGTTTTATATTTTCACAGGTGGTGTCATGGAAAATAATTCTGCAGTTAACATTAGTAGTTTTGTGAAAAACGAAATCACATTTTCGAAGAAACTTAAAGAAACCAAAAATGAACCTGTTAATGAAATTATGGTAAAGTTTCGTTACGTTATAATGTCCTCGTATTTTATTTTTTATTATAATTATTGGAAAAACCTGGTGCGTCAACTAATAATGAACTTCTCAAGTAAGAAACTGATCTTATGAGCTCCATTAGAAGAAAAACATGTTTTATCTACAACTTGAGGGAAAAAATCGAACAGCTCTCAGAAAATCTTGAGGATATAATTTATTCTAATTATTTGTTTTTAGTGTTTTCATCTCATCTTAAAAGACTGCGACCATTGCCGAGTAGATACCAATTATTTTCACCAACATTTTTCCAACAAAAAGATTCTCTATCAATAATAATTGATTGTACAATATTAGTAGACGAAACTATTAAATCTTTCAAACATGGAAAACGACTTAAACATACAATATTCCATTTTTCACAAAACTGCGACAGCTTTAAAAGATATTAAAACGCCTAAATTTATTCTTCATAAAATAAATTCTGATAGAGAAGCTGTAATTTTGAAGTCTAAAATTCATAATGATGTTCTTGTAATAGGTATTATAAGTTTTCAAAAGATCGTTTACCAAAGGTGCATTCAAAAATTTATCTTGTCATCTTTTTACGGTTTAGAATTTTAAGCTCTCTGCAGAATTTCATGCTGTAAGTTTCGATGGTTTTAAAATTCAATTATATTTTACTTTTCCGTCCTAATGGTCATTACAGCACCCGAGTTTAATTAGTCTGTATCTTTATGGTTTAAGAAAAAAAGTTGAAATTCAACAATAATTTCTTTTTCTAGTCGTTGATTAGTACACCGTCAATTCGAGAAAAACAGGTCAAAAAAATTGGCGAAGAAATATTGGACCTTTTGAGTAAACCTACTACCAAACAACGTTCATTAACGGAGAGATTTCGATCTCAAGGAGGTGAGAAACACATTATTTACCATACATTATACACTAATTATTTTTCAAACATTCTTTGTTTCTTAAATCTAAAAAATCCCGCTGACTAGCCCGAAATTATCTGAGGATGAGAATAATTTCAGCTCCATATGATACGAAACAGCGATCAGCTTGTATATTTTCTTTTCAAGTCTTTAATTATTTTAATATTTCGTATCGATATATTCTTTGCATCATTAACCTCGTTTCATTATTTTCTCCAGGCACACAAGTCATGGAATTCTGTTCCCACCGGACACGATCTGAATGCACTCTCGAGGGCAATGAAAATTGTAAAAAATTACATTTTAAAAAAATAATCGAGCCCCATACTGAAGAAAGTTTGGGTGACTGCTCCTACTTGAATACTTGCTTTCATATGGACACTTGCAAGTTGGTTTTTCAATTTTCTTATATCTTTAACTATAGAGCAAAAACTCTTCAATCAAATTATTTGCCCTTATTGTTGTATTGTAGATACGTTCACTATGAAGTCGATAAACTCTATTCTGATGAATTTAAAAATTCGAGGATTCAAAATTGCGATCTCAACTCGAAAAAGAAAATCATGGGTCAAGAAAATACTATTTTGCATCCTCCTCAATGGATTCAGTGTGATCTTAGATATTTTGATACATCAATTCTAGGTAATTCTCATTGTTCAACACTTTGTATGCTCGCTATTTCATTGCTATAGCCTTACTCAAGATTTACCTTGAAAAACAAAGGTTTTAGAATAAAAAACTATTGTGCTCGTGTTTGTAAGGTTTTGTTTGAGGAAATTTTTGAAAAATGATCGTCGCTTCCGCATAATTTAATCTTCTTATTTTTCGTCCACCTGGAAAATTATTTTCATTAAAAATTTACGATCAATCTGTATCAAATAAGTTCTTTTGGTTTTCAGATTTCATTTTTCAACATATTGAAAATTTCCCAGTGTAAATAAGACGCGGTAATTTTTTTATTTTTTAGGAAAATTCGCCGTCGTTATGGCTGATCCTCCGTGGGATATTCACATGGAATTACCGTATGGCACGCTTTCTGACGATGAAATGCGACAATTAGGTGTTCCCAATTTACAAGACGATGGTTTATTATTCTTATGGGTTACCGGAAGGTACGTTGTTGAGAATTTTTCTAAGAGGTTTGGAATCTCTGTAGGTCAGTAATTTTATTTTTACCGTACAGAGCTATGGAATTGGGTCGTGAGTGCATGGCTTTGTGGGGTTACGAATACATTGATGAGCTAGTGTGGGTGAAAACCAATCAGCTTCAACGCATCATTAGAACGGGTCGCACTGGTCATTGGCTGAACCATGGAAAAGAACACTGCTTGGTTGGTTATTACAATTTCTCATCTTATAATTTCCTAAAAATAATTATAAACTGGCCTCGTAAAATTAAAAATGAGGATGCGTCAGAAATTTCGAAGCAAGTTTTTAGAAACGTGCTGAAAAGTGCTATGTTGATGGATACCTATTTTTCTTAGCAAATAATTCAAATACAGGTACATCTTTATTCGATTGTACAATATTTATTGTACCCACTGATCACTGCCTAAGTAACTTCATAATGAAAATTTAAAATCGATGTTGAATATTACTATTCATGCCATAGCTTAGTATTACGGTTGAACACCTTCTGCTCAATTGTTTTCCATTTTGTATTAGTAAAATGTTTCTTGACAATCGGTTAAACCCATTTTTATTAATTTTAAAATTTGGTATTATTTCTTTCTGAATCGGCTGTATCAAGAAGTGTATTTTTCCTTCACCGTTTGTTAACAGACATACGTATATTTGCAATTTCAAGTTTGTTCAAAAAGTTATGCCAGTTCCTTCCTGTTAATCTCGATATTATTACCCCCAGCTCAACAACTTCCAGTGAGACACTCCATATAATAAATTTATCTAGCCTACGAGGGAGTAACAGCGTTGGTCAAAAACTACGTTTTGTAAAATAGATTTTTTAAGGTTGTAGAAATAGTTCTTTTTGTATCGTTTTCGTTACGTTGAGCTGATCTTAGAATTTTTTAAGCGTTGAAATTTTAAAAATATCTTTGTTAGACCAAAAGCTATTTAGGTTCGATTTTTTTAAACCCTGATATTCGACTTAATATACTGTTGTTTTCTGGCATCTTAGAAATGATGACTGATCAAAAAACAAGTGCACGAATGACGAATCGCTCGTTTCATACCGTACTTACATTAAATGTGCATTTTCAGGTCGGCATGAAGGGTAATCCTAAAAATTTAAATCGTGGCCTCGACTGTGATGTAATCGTCTCTGAAGTTAGAGATACTAGTCACAAACCGGATGAAATTTATGGAATAATTGAACGTTTATCTCCGGGTACTAGAAAAATAGAATTGTTTGGCCGAGCTCATAATGTGCAACCAAATTGGTACGTACTCGTACTCGTATTTGTATTCATACTATAGTTAATCCTGAAAATTATTTTTGGTAAAATGTACTAACGGTTATTTTTTTAGGATCACATTAGGTAACCAAGTGGATGGAATTAGATTAGTCGATCCTGACATAATAACCATGTATAAAAAACGATACCCGAATGGATATTCATTGGCGAATAACAAAAGTTGAAATTTTTGTCCTTTTTTTTGGGGGGGGGGGTGCATGCGAACCGCGATCCTGCGGCAATCTTCATCTGCACAAACCTATTACTAAAAGAAAATGCCACGAGTATAGTTGTAAGCTATTTATGATTTTTTTCTTTTTTATTGATCTAAAAGTAATATTTATTGTTTTATGTTAATTATATTAATCAATTAACTTTTGTTTTCGTGCGTCCTTATTTTTCTCGTTTACATTGGCTTATTGTTTCCTTAAATCGAGTATAAATTTTTCCTTCTTCATTTCTGAAATCGTGTTAATGCTCGATAAATTATGAGACGTAATTGTTAAATTCGGTATGCTCAACAGGAAGCCCGAACTCCTCAACTCAACAATTCTCATATCTTAATGGAGATACTTCTGATATTTTCATTAGAATGAGGAATTTTTCCTACTGTTTCTGACGAGTTTTTAACCGAAAGTCGTTATTTTTGGATATGCTGCACATAAATGCTGAACTTACGGGTCTATAAAATTATATTTTTGATTTCTGACCCGATATTACGCTGAAAAATGAATACAACAGATCTAAATTTAACCCTTCCAGTGACTGGAATTTTCAATCTTTGTCTACGTTTAAATCAATGTTGAGGACGTATCTGATTTTTAAATTAGCTTCACGTTTTATACTTCGTCGAAGGGCCGAGCAAAACTTGCGTATGATCAACTGCGCAATACACACTTCTTGTTGAAAAAATATTTGTGTGCACTTGTGCATGTTGGATTGTTGGTACTGGGCAGGGGTAGAGACGTAGAGTGGAAGCAGTTATCTTTCCAGTTTCCGTTTGGCTCAACTAGTGAAATGTGAATCACCGATTATCAATAGAGTGATGACACACATACATAGGAAGAGGGTAGGACTTTTAGTTAGCCAAACCAATTTACTATATAAAAGGCTCGACGAAGACGAAGGGTTGTTTCAACTTTCATTTTCATTTGCGTCTCACTTCACTTCACTTTCGTTTGACAGATTTTCCAGTATCTCAATAATATTCGATAATGTAATAATATCGTAAGTCGTGTAATTATCGTAATAAAATATACCGAAATGTTTTATTCGAAGCCCGAGAGTAATTGATGAACATGTTGTAGAGTCTACAGGTAAGGAATATCTAATTTACAGTTACTAAAGTCCATTATAAAAGAAACTATACGATACTTATCTAATGTTATTTATTAGTTCATGCAGTTTAATTAGGTGTATCAGACTACTATCCAATTCTAATCTACTCTTTTCATGTTTAAAGGTGCTGTTATCTAATTTAGCGGACTGAATTGCCTTGAACGGTTCAACATCACTGATTAGATATAGATGAACTAATCTCGGCACTGGTATTTGGTGAGTTGTACCAAAATTAGGGTTATAATTACTGCACTGATGCTTTTCCTCGAGGGTACGGTGAAACATTTTAGTACATTTTCCATACATTTTCTTCGCTTTTGTAAATTCACCGCCATTCTGTCATATGTAACCCGGCTTGAAATACTCACAAAAGCAGTAAAATATCTCAATAACTGCATATTACTCAGGAATTCTTCTCGTCTCGCTGAATCCATACCTCACTTTTTCATATTTTTTGGCCTCGAATGCACTCTCGCTTATTGTCCTTTCGGTAATCTTATCAAAATTAAAGTTGTGGGATTTGACCAACTCTAGGCTCCCTTACGTTTGTGATGTAAACGGTTTCAAATTGAAAAAATGGCCAATTACGGAACAATTTCTGATTCAGAACCCTCAGCGCGACCGCGAACACGAAATCCATTCAATGAAAATGTTTTGGACGTAAGAAATACATTAACGTTCAACTTTTGTCTCCTTGGAAATGTGTTTATTGAACTCTCGATTATGGGGATGATTTCGCTTGAAATAACTAATTAGTTCGTTGAAATTTTATAGGAAACTATGGCCGAATCATCGAATTCGAATGAATTCGACGGAATGCGACAACATGGTCTCACCGTTCTCACAGCGGCCGTATTTGTGGCTGGTGAAATGGCTGGAAGTGGAATCTTGGCTTTGCCGAAAGCCATTCTCGAAGCGGGTAATACTCGTTTTGATTGTTATGAGAGAGCTCTGTCTTAGTTCAATATTAAATTTCAATACATCTTTGACAGGATGGATCGGCTTTATTTTGTTGATTTTATTTTGCCTGAATGCCGCGTATAGCGGCTCAAGATTGGGCGATTGCTGGTCCATGGTTGAAGAGCGGTACCCTGAATATAGAACATCTACGAGGAATCCATATCCGACTATCGCTTCAGTTAGTCTCGGAGCATGGGGCGGGTAAGTTTTGATTAATGTTTGGGAGCTAACTATGCACATTGACGAAACTGTCCAAGAGTTTCAAACTATATATTCAGTCTGAGTTTCGGTACCTCTCTGTATTCACATCAGAGTTGGAGGGACGAAGAACCTTACGTAGGTAGTTAGGGGCTAAAATTTGTTACTTAATATTCTTGAGAAAGTTAGTCTTACGGGGAAGTTAGATAAATGGACTTGGAAAGTTAATGTGTTCGTATGTGCAATAATGTAACAATTAATTCGCCCATCTAACCGTAATTTATTTTTAACATACATATTCATAAGCTTTTTCATTACTTTCCTCATTCCTTTTGTTACTGCGCATAATTGTAAAAAAAGCCTGTTGATTGAATTTTTGGTTCGAAAATATCCGTGTAAGAAATGAAAGAAGTAGGCTGCTTAGTGCTTACAAACAGCCATTCGAGTAATTCGGTTGTTTTTGTCAAAAATGATTTTCGAGAGGAATAAGGCTCAGTTGTGTATATACGAATCATTTATTGTTTGTTATACGAGTATTTGTGATATGGTTGATGAACCATTAGGACTGGGGGGCCGTTTCCACCATAGCATCGAGGAACGTCCTCGAATAATATAATTGCCAAATTACTTTTGACAAAAAATTTATGAAAGCGATTAATTTTCAAATCTCGAAGATAGTTTTGCTAATTTTTTGTGTCGTTTTTATTCATTTACTTGAAATTTTTTTTTTTTTTGCTTGTTTTCACTGTGCTGAAGTTGCTCCTTTCTTTAATCGTGTTTCTTATATATTGGAACGGTTTCTTTTAGTTACTTGGTTTCCGTCTGCGTTCAGCTTACTCTTTTCGGCGTGGGAACGGTGTACTTGTTACTTGCATCTAGTATTATTCAGCAGTTGCTTGGTGCTAGGACATGGATAGCTACCAACAATGATGGTTGCTCGCCCATGTTTCCAATTTTTGCGGCTGTAATTTGCATTCCAATGTGGTTGGGCACGCCGAAAGATTTCTGGTATCGGAGAAATTTAATTGAACTAAAATAATTTTCTTCAGCTTCTCAAAATTCGCTATAATCTGCTTCACGAAAGTTTATTGTTGGGCAACCAGTAATACCGACAATTCTCGAACGCGGTAATGATGCTGGGGAAGAGTGAAGCCGTCGTGCTTTCAAAAATTCGGATTAACTCTCGTGGAACGGACTACAGAGGATATAACTGACGTCTAATCCAGCTTCCTTTTGCTTAACACAGGTTGGTCGGTTTTGGTGCGCTTTCAGCAACTGTCCTGTCTTGCATTTGCATATTCATCCAGATCGTCGACGATGGTCTGAGTAAAGGCTTATCGCCGCCTTCTCACGAATTAACTTCTTTTAAAGAATTTTTTCTCGCTTTTGGTGTTATACTGTTTGTTTACGGCGGCGCTTCAACTTTTCCCACCATTCAAAACGATATGGTAGACAGAAATAAGTTCTACAAAAGTGTTCGAATCGCATTTACTGGTACGATATTCAATTATAAACTCGTTCAAAACGGTTGTTTTTGCTGGCTGATTTTTTTGTTTCCTTTTTAATTTCGATTTTCCATTTTCAGTCATCTTGATCCTGTATCTCCCAATTGCGCTGTCTGCGTACTTTATTTATGGAGTAAAATTGACGGATAACGTTATTGAAGTATTAAGTCCGTCCGTGTTTACCGAATTAGCAAAAGTATTTATGGCCGCACACTTGATTTTAGCATTTCTAATTATCATTAACCCAGTGTCGCAAGATTTGGAGGAAATATTCAACGTTCCTGCTAGTAAGTTGCCGCTCGGTCTCTCGAATTTCATTAAAATTAAGAACATAATTTCAGGAAACACGATTATTGCAGTGCTCACTTTTTGAAATGTATGGAATATTCTCTTTCCTGCTTTTTCCAGAAATAACAATCCGCTATTTAAATGTTGAAAAACTTAATTTTAGACTCGGCAATATTTTCTTCTTTTTTTTTCGGGATTATGTTGCGGAACACTTGGGCCAAGTGCTAGCCTCAAGATCTATACACCTACATTTCCTAAGAGAAAACAAAAATGAATAGCGCAAGTTTTTCTTTCCATCATTATTTTTTCATGCATGAAACAAATTATGGTTTTTACTCTGTACGTCTACTTTTCAATTACTCGTGTATATAATTCCTTATAGCTCGAGATTTATTCACTTGAATCGCAGTCTTGTCTGTCGCACTGATCTCAGTGATCTGGTACCTGAAAGAGCATAAAACAGTAGTAGTTATTCTTCCCACCTGTGACCTCAACAAATGAGTTGGAAGTCTTATACGGATTAAGTTCATAGAGCAAATCTAAAATTTGTAATATGTGCTGTGGAAGCTACAAAAACTAGTTCGGGCTTGGGACAATTATTTCACACGAATAGGCCATACCTATTCCATCTTTGTGTATGCTTTTTTATATAAATTTTCTGTTCTGTTCCGTATTTTTTTTACCTCGTGTGAAAGATACTTGATATTGTTCTGATCTGTTTCAGAATTTTGTATGAAGAGGTGCATTCTTCGCACATTTATCATATGTCTTATGGTAATCATCGGTGAAACGATACCAAAGTTTAGTCATATTTTGGCTCTAGTCGGTGGATCCACTGTGACCATGGCGACCTTTATTTTGCCCCCTTACCTGTATATGAGAATTAGTTACTTGAATGAGAAGTGAGTATTTCTATAATTTGAAACTTATATCGTTTGTTTCAATTCATTTTTCATGTCAAATTGTTTCAGACATGTTCCTCTGTATGAGAAAATCTACATGTGGGAACTAATTTTGGTTGGCATCGTTGGTGGGATAGCTTCGTCGTACAGTGCTATCCAAGTTATTATCACCGATCCACTATCAAAACCGTGTTATTGGCCTAATCCTTGAATTACATACTTTATAATCGTAATTCTTAACCAGATCTCATTACTTTGCAGTTTTATTTTATCAACTCGATTTTACGAACAATATTTGGATTTGGTACCTAATTTTTTATTTTTTACTAGCGCATACGTTTTGAACGTTGTTCCAAGCTTAGCACTTTAAAATTTCGTTAATTTTCAAGATGTAAGTATCTATGGAATGTTTTATATTTGTAATTTGGTACGAGTACCTACAGTATCCATTTTTATTTTTGTATTACTTTCATCAATAGTGTTTTTGCGCTTGTGTCTGTGTTATTATAACCATAATCAATACTTACTCTTGGGATTATTTTATTTTGCTAATTTTAATCGATACAAATTGTATTTCAGTCATTTTAAAATTGTATGTTTGTATACTTGATTAATCGTTACAATAAATTTATTACAATATACTAATCTGTATTAAAAAATCTAATTGATAAGCCTCAACTTCGAAGAAGATTTTTTGAGAAACATTAAAATATAATAAGAACTTGAAAGACAAAACTAAAAATTTTTTACTCATTTTAAAATTCATTCTGCCAAGTATTTTAAGAGAAAAAAAGTTGAGAGGACTGAGTTATTTTCATGTTTGATCCAAACGATAAATTCCTTCAGCATCCTCAACCTTCAAGGTTTATTTTATGTTTTCAAAACAGTAATATTGACCATCATTGTACAGAACAAGGACTCTGAATCTTCAAGAATGCTTTACTTATCGAGCTCAAGCATTTGAGAATTATATGGGGTAAATAAAAGCGCACAAGAATATTAGCCAGAGCCCCAGAGGAGCAATGGTCAGATACAATGTCTTCCTTGGAGTAACTGAATGGAGCTAATCAAGTTTTTTCCTTCTACGCATTTGTAACCGCATTGCAAAGAGCATTTAAATAAGGAAACATTGATGAATTTTACGTTCTGGACACGATTAATACTATTCTATTAAATTATCTCGCTATCATTTGGGTATTTCTGCCTTCTTGAGGTCAAAATACAGACATATCAATATTATTAAAACTCGGTCTTTTCTTTCATGACTCATATGATGACTGTAAGAGTGAGAGGGAAGGTCGGGAAGTCCTTTTTTTCTTTATCATCGAATTCCTGAATCCTATTCCTATCACAGCTACAGAGCTACACTACACTACACAGCTATTTTATTTTATCACTTCTCGGTCTCAGTTCTCATACGGATGATTCATTGTTAATTTAATTTCAATCAATTGCTGTTTTCCAGTTTAAAAAAAATAATATGGCAAGTTTCTCTTCGTCTAAATTCGTTATCTCTTGATTTGTGAATGTTATTTAATCTCAAAAAAGATAGTTTTCAAAACATGTGGAAATTAATAAACATCCAGTCTCAGGACTATTTAATTAATTTTGAATTTGGAGCTGAACAAGCTTCCTTGAAAGTATTATTTTCAAATTTCGATAATCTATGGATCTCCGAATTTGATGAGAAACAGTTGCTTCAGACTTTCAACGTGAGTTCTATAATTTACTGAACTGATTTTCATACTCGTTTATTCTAATATTTGCTTTACTACTGTCACAGAAATTTAATCCACTGATAGAACTGGACAATGCTACATTAATGAAAGAAATAGAAAACGTATTCATGGGCCAACGAAATGACGTTTCTTGGGATATTCAGACTTTCGAAACTGCGTTAAAATTGAAGCTTAAATCCAGACTGGCGGGTGTACCTTTCAGATTTGAAATCGAATTCAATGTAACCAGTAACAGACTCGTAGGTTGATTATATTTTTTCAGTTCTTAAATGATGGTGCCATGAGAAATGTGTTATAATATCGTTTTTCAGCTATTCCAGTCTATAGTATTACCTCTGCTGATATTAGTAAAAGGAATGCAAAAGCAAAATGAGTATTTGTGCGACGTATTAAGAAAAAAAGACATGGAAATCACCGAGTACAAATTGGATGGCGCTGTTTTGTCTCGCAGTATGTTCTTTTTTATTGATCTAAATTATTTTTAATCGACTCATCCGCGTTATTTATCAACAACTAATTTTTCATGGTTTTGTGATCCAGAAACTGTCGAGACACCTCAATTTGATAATTCAATTTTAAGCCGTATTTTAAATGAAAATCTGGAAACACTTTCCTTTAAGCAAATTGATAGTCTGTTGGATGAAAATTTAACACAGAATTTGGATAAAATAAGTCGACTTAGGTACGGTATGCTGAAAATGCTAATTATAACATCTTCGTCTCGATATTTAAACAAATTTTTCGATGAAATTTTAGCAAAGAAAAGACAAATGAAACGGATAACGCTCCTACAGAAAATGATGTATCAGATCTCTCTGTAAGTGTGACTTGCATTTCTCTCATTTTTCACACATCTAAAAACGCCCTAATGTTGTACAGGTTCATTTATTTTCTTCACAGGAGCCTCCCAAGAAAAAACTGATTGAATCTGATACGAAAACCACAATTAAAATGGAACGTTTAAGTAACCCGATGTCGCAGAAACCAACAATCAAGAAAATAACGAGAGTTAAGAAGCGTCTTCAAAATTTATAACTTTCGTTAGTTTCTATCGATAAAACTCGTCTATGTTATATAATTTTTGCTGTACATTAATACATAGATTTTTTCTATTCTTCAAGTGAATGGCTGTGTTGAAAATGATCGATATAAAATGTTTTTAGAAATAAAATATCATTTACTTTAAAACCGCTTCTATTCTACAAAACGTGGAAATTCCTTCGGTGATCGTATAAATTTTGCTAGTCCTATACTGTTGACTAGTTAATATTCTTATTCTGAATGGATTTCTCAGTATAGATAAGTATTTTTTTTGAACGGTTGAATTAATGATTCAGTTGAAAGTTCAACTTGAACATGTGAAATAAAAATCTCAGCGCAGATACGAGTAATTTACAAAAAGATTAAACGAGCATTATACATATTACTCAGGATGGAATGATAAAAGAATAGTCGGGTAAAAACAAAAAATAATTTACTGTCACAAAATTGCAACGTCAATAATTCTATCATGGTAGGTAGAGGTACGAAAGATATCGTCGGTCTGAGTCCAATGCTTGCAAAATCCCAAATAAATTATCATCCAATTTTTTGCGCTCGAATAATTTTTTATGGGTACCTGCTAATTTTAAATCAACCAGAACAAGAATAAAATGGGGGATACTGTTTTTGAGATTGGCAGATTCTAGACTTACGCTAACAAGTTCATCAATTTCAACAATATAAGAAGAAGAAAAATCAACATCACTTCAACAAAGCAGCCCGTGAATGAAACCATTCACAAAACTGGATTAAGGGTTTTTTGCAAAAATAAAAATTTATACTCTTTAAAAAGACAATAAATTATTGAAAGAATTACTTAATTTCTACACGAAGACGATTAGCTTTATAGTGAAACCCTCACACTTGAAGAAGTAGTCATTTCTGTTTGAATGAGAAAAAAAAAGAAAAAGATTGTCACTGTAGAAAAGTAAAAAGTTACAATTCAGAAACACGTTATTCCACAAAAGCCGAAAACTTGAACAATAATAAATATTGAACAGTACGTACAAACAAAATATAAAAACTCTAAGTAGGTATAACTAATTATGGTAACACGTAAAGAAAAAAAAAGAATTTCACGACCAGTCGACTACAAAATAAAATCACAGATTTCTCAGCTCCATAACCCATGTAATATCTTCTTGGTCCATTCGTAACAAAGGAACATTGCTCCTGACGCAGGAATTGTTCTAATGAGCGTGGGCTTCAGTCCACTATACAGGAATGTAATACCTTCACTACGAGTAATTTCAATCATCGATTTCAACAGACTGACATTGATTTTACTTGTTGAAGCCTGAACTCTTGATTTGACTAGGTCAATGGGATATATGACAGTCCACAGAGCCACACCACCCAAAGCGCCACTAACTAGGGTAGCCAAAGGGCCGCATTCACTTTTTGTCTTCCCCTCTGGTGTCAGTAGAGAACGGCTACCCTCGTAGGCGCCGAAGAATACAAAATATCCGGGCATTTCACGAGCAATGGTCGACTGAATGCCTTGGAACAAACCAAGAGGTCCGTTTTTCTTGACAATGTCTCGAATTAGTTCGAAAGCGCTGATTTGTACCGGCGAACCAGACGTCAAGGCAACCTCTCGCGCGCACTGAAGCTTTACTTTAATTAGTTCCGTCGGGCAGAGAGTAAATGCTGAGAAAAACGAACCGAGACAACCGGCCGAAGCATTCGATAAAGTGCTCAATTGCTGAACATCCTCGGTCCCAGTCAAAGTGGCAATGAACTTCTGGCAAACACCATAGCTCAGAAATAAAACGGAATTCTCAGCCACATTCGCTGAAATAGCAGGAACCGTACCGGCATAGAGACCGCGAAAAAATCCTTCAGTTTTGAACGTTCTGATGGTACAGTCTATCATACCGTTATACATGGTTGGGAAGGTCTGCATTTTCACTTTGACAGTATCGAGTGGTTGACCAACAACCACTACGGAAACTCCACCAGCTGATCCGGCAATAAAGTCGATCAAACTATCCTTCAAATGAGGACGCGAATGTGGTACACTCTGATCCATCGTAAGACTGAAAATCACGCATCAAATAAAGACTGAATGTCAGACAAGTAAGAAATTTTTCGCTTTAAAACAAACATTACTTCCCACAAAGCACACGATAAATGAATTATATAAAAAATTTGAAAACTTTTTCAAGTGCTCGAGTGAGATTCAAGCTTATCAGCTTAATAATTGTCTAACCATTAAATCAGAGCATTAAGTTACTCCTAAAATACACTATTACAGAAACAGAAGCTTATCGCGTGATACAACCGAAGTGCAAATAACGTTACAGTTAATTAACCATCAATAGATTCAACAGATGATCGACTAAATCGAAATTTTTTGTCCAATGAGCGGAGCACTTTACTACTTCACATAGTTTATAAAATCAGTTTTTAAAACCACATGACGAAGAGTTGCTGATAGAAGAGTTCAATTTGAATTGGCTTTTAGCATATGAAAGACTCGAGTCGTTATGCCACGACATCGAATAAAATATTAAAAAAAGAAATACTCAACGATACCAAAACAGGCCTTTCCAAATTCAGCATAACTGATTGTGAATATGATTTTTTTATAAACAATTACCATTATTCCGTGAACAGGGTAATGAATTTTTCTCATAATAATAATACAATGACTAATACCGTCTAAATTTAACTGACTGAAATGTAAAAATTGTTGAACTTACCTATAATGAAAATTGAGAAGATGTAAAATAGTATCTAATCTTGAGATTCTGCCGACAGTGAAAGCAAAGTATGTTCAAATTAAGGCGCAGACATCGAGTTGAAAATCTAATAGAAGCCTATCATCGACAATCTTGATGGAAACTGCAAAATAAAACAAGCTGATTAATGCAGAAATGATTAAGTGTAATAATAGCTAATACTCGAGCTCATACTTCAGAATCTTGTCGATTGGACTAAAAAATTACCAAAATCATAAGAGCTAGAAACATAGAATTTTTCGAAATATTTGGGAAAAGATACTTTCAATGATAGGGTTTGAAGCCACACAATAAAAATAAACACCATCGATGATTATTCTACTTACTAAATAAAATTAATTTAAGAAACTTGAAAGAATTACATATTTCAAAGGTGGAAAAATCAGGAAAAGTATGAATTTGGAATGGATAGAATCTAATCTAGATTTGCGCGATTTGCCGATTTGCCCCGGTTCTGAATGAACAATTATGATAAAAATGAATTTCATTTTGATAAGGGCCAAGCGGATTTTCGTACCCTCTGCAGCCCTGCCACTACTGCCACACAGTGGCGTACAAGCGTACAATAAAGATGATCTGCGTCAGTGTTGTCAGTTGCCTGTTGAAAATTTCTAAAAACCTTATCAACAGAATTATTTCCTTTGAAAATATTATTTTTGAGGTTTTTTCATTTCTTTTCATTGTTAATTTTTCGTAGGACTTTTTCGTATTAAATGGAAAAAATGGCTGAAATAGCCAGAATTTTCAAATGAAAATTGAAAAACTTTTTAATTTTAATTTTTGCACGAGTAAATATTTTTTATTTTCACTACCGAGAGTTTTCAATTCGGAGTTGGACATTCTGAAATCATCTCAAAACCTTTTGGAATTTGAAAAGAAGGTTCACAAATTCTTCTTTTTTACTTATTATGTTGACTTGAAAATATTTAAAAATTATCGCATTTTGAGATGATTTTCTTTGGAAGTTGGAATTGGAGAAAATTCCCTTCCAAAAAGTAACCAGAGAGGGCCGCGTAGGCCAGGATAATCCAAAAAGTTGGCTAACCCACCCATGGGCCATGGCCCACCCAAAAAATTTCAGGAATCAACACTCCCTCTGGCCGTACTTGCATACCCTACAAAATCTTGAAATCTCAAAATGACATTTTTCAAGTGGCCCATCCAAAAAATGTACGGCCCAATTTTTTCTGGTTGCTTTACTGTCCCTTTCGATCTCCCTTGCAGACTTTCGACAAAAAAGCGAAACCGATTGTAGCTTTCAAGTTAAACAGAAGTTTTTTTTTTAAGAGAAAATTTTGAATGCGGAAATTTTTTTTCAACCCTCGAACACACGAGTCAATGAACTATGACAATTTAGGGGATAGGGGCCAGTTTTAAGAATTTTGTAAAAATAAGTGTAAAGCATCGTTCATAATGTAATTTTCTTTTGCTTTTGATTTTGCTTATATTTGAACTTAATTTAAACCAATAATACGAAAAAACTACAAAAGTTTACTTTTGATTATTTTTCATGCATCTTGCTTTGGCCGGTACTATCGACTACATTACTACTGTTACCATAATTTAGTGAGTTTCGTTGCTAAACGCTATTGAAAATGTGCACTTTTCGTAAAAATCCGAACAATCATTTTCAGTTTTCAAAAAAAATAAAATAAAACAAAAACACAAAAAATTTGAAAAAATGAAAAACGGTACGAAAGAATTTTGAAAAAAGTGCACATTTCGTAAAATTAGATAAAATAATAATTAATTATTTTACTAACTACTACATGAAAGCGAAGACATTGGTGCTTTTAAAATTAATTGAGTTTCCCGCCAAAGATTGTTCAACACGGTCATGTTTGAGTAACCCCCTCCTAAATTATTAAAGGGAAACGTTACCTCCCTCCCCGCCGTCAAAATTATGTCAATTTCGTCGCTGCGTGTAACTCTCACGCCGATTTCGAATACAAATTTTCGATTTTGTTTATGAATTGTGTTTATTGTTAAATTTATGTATTTAATTCGTTAGATTTCCTTTTCTAAGCGTTTGCAATAATTAGTGAATTTTCAAGCATGGAAAAACGAATCGATCTAGAGAAAAGAGGGAAAGATCCCAAAATGGTATGTACCATCTCGTATTAGTCGTAATTCTTCTGGTTGCATTATCGTTATTCGTATAATTTCGCGATTAATCCGTCATCCCAGTTGGTAATTCGCGAAATTTCATCAGTCATCAATTTCGTGATTCTCTTCATTGTGGTTACTCAGATTTTATGGTGCGTCAGGGTCCATGATATAATTTCCTCAATGTTGACCGTCATCTGAAATAATGTCGTTTCTCATTGAAATCGTTATTCAAATCAAAGTACTTCGCTACACCCGTTTTCCCACACTGCTAGTGATCGGTTTTGATTCTAATGCACTTAATTCGTTATATTTCGAGTAGTATCACTGATCAAGATTGCCGAAAGCAGCACGTTACTTTTGTATTGATTATAAACAAATCACCTGTCATCGCATTGGCGCAACATCCGCAGATATAGAAGTCGATTCATTCGTTCGATTCGACTTCTATTTCGTTAATTGGTGTATCCTTTTCGCGAGTTTACTTAATCAACCAGTTCTGTCGACCTTTGTCAAATTTTGATTTACTTCGATCACTTTCTTATAATCTGATTATAGAATAATACTACGACAAACAGTAATGGAGTATCCTCGAATTAGGTGCCATTTTTTTCCGTAACAGTAATTTCCATTGAGCTGTTACAATGTGTCATTGTTTCATATCGGCGAGTTATTGTGGTCCTTGTTTATAATTTTCGTTTATTTTACGTTTTTTTTAATTATATAAACAATGGCGCGTGTCGTGAGGTTAACATTTTTCAAGGGAGGTGAACTTCAAGCGACAAACGTAATAATACAGTGTTGCATGTACGTAGTGTGGTGGAGGAAATTTTATTATGTGGCTGCACTGATAGCACCGATAATCGTTGAATAACTTCAGTATCGATTAGCATATCGATAAGAGAAGCGTCGGTGTTTTTGACAAATAATTTTGATTTTAATGTACTAACTTTTTTCCCCCGGGAGTTTAAGATTTAATAGCGTAGGATTTTTTGTAGTGCATTAGTTAATGAGACCGGTTTATTTCATTTTGACACTCGTGGAAGAGGCAATACTGCCATCAAAAATATTTCGAATTTTTTATGAAATCAACGTGAGATAAACTTGCTTGTCAAAACTTGTCTTGAACAAAGCAGTTATTAGCGACTCCAGAACCCAAAAATAATCCGGGTTATTGAAAATCACATTTCCTACCTGACAATTATGTTCGAGAACTTGGAAGCACACTTTTTTTAAACAAAACGAAAATTTGGTTGGATATAAATTATATCCACTGAGAATATATGACTGAATAGGATCACTCAGCTCAGGTAAATGGGAAATATTTTTTGCTGAAGATGATATTGCTCCCAGTATTACTCATCGTTTGAGTAACTATGACAGTTAGTTCCTCATCCCGGGGCTACTAAAATGATGGTATCAAAATTTTTATCCGTTTAAGAGGAATTATTGTAGAATTTTTTTTTAAATTTCTGAAATTCATGTAAAGACAAAAAACAAATGTATGATCGGGATCCGAGGGTGTTCCGTTTCAGCTTCATTCTTCAATTGCTCCTTTCAGTATAACATGAGAAACGAAGGAGAAATTTGCGGATTTTGTTGTTCTGGTGCATATTTACTGGAAGGTTCGATTATTTTGATTGTTCATCTTCATTATCACTTTACTTATTCACGTTTAAATCTTGTTCTTACCGCAGATCACCGATTTGAATTTGGATAATTGCCGCAGTCCCAACATTACCGGTCTTACTGAGGAATTCACAAATTTGGAAAACTTGAGTTTGATGAATGTTGGCCTTACCAGTCTCAAAGGATTCCCAAAATTACCTAACCTTAAAAAGGTTCGTATATTACTTTATTGACTATCATCTTTCAGTTTTCATTTGAGTGTATAACTTTTTTTTGTTTTTGCTTTGCAGCTAGAATTAAGTCAAAACAGAATTTCCAATGGTTTACATGTTCTTTTATCCTGTCCTAAATTGACCGAACTTAATTTAAGCGGTAATAAAATAAAAGATTTAACTCCTCTGGAACCACTGGTACGAATTTCGGTTTATATTTTTTTCCTTTTAATTTTAAACCTTGTGCGTTGTATTTCATTAATTTGTAGTTATCTATTTTGATTTAAAATTTGTAGAAAGATTTGAAGAGTTTAAAAAAGTTAGATCTCTCCAACAATGAAACCATAATGATCGATAATTACCGAGATGAGGTATTCCGACTCATTCCTCAATTAAAATACTTAGATGGGTGAGTACAGCTTTTCATTTCCTCGGGTATTCATTTGATTGAAATGATGTCGTTGAGGTGTGACTTTACACAGTTTTCCAGCGATTTTCCAAGAATCCTACTGGTAGAATTCTTTTTACGAAAGAAGTTGGACTTGGGAGTGTGATAGTTTTACATTTCAGAACCTCGGGATTCCAAAAATACTCATTTCGCAAATTCGTAAATGTGTATTAAATAAACAAGTTATTTGTTTGAGGACAAATCCGTCGCCAGTATTTTCTCAACGATTACGGACGTAATACTGAACGAATCGGAACAAAATTTGGGACTAATGTTGATTATTTTGTATAGAAGATGAGCCCTTGAAAATTTATACTTAATCGGTTCAGCACTTTTAGAGTTATCATTGTTTTTGTGTTATAAAATTATAAATCAAGCCACTAATACAGCATTTTTTTCACGCATACATTCACCCTCCAACTTTTTTTTCAATTTTAATACACTTTCCCTCTCAAATACTTCACTCACTTGCACATACACACTTCATTGAAAAATTAATTGCAGCTGATTGACAGGACTAATTTTGATTTGATTTTATAAATTATTGAATAGATTAAGAATAGTTTTAATTCTTTTTTTTTTTAAATTAAAAAAGTAAAATCTATTATACAATCCTTTGAAAGGATTTTGAATTTTCAACATTTTTCTTTAGAAGCATCATACATGCACCCAATAGAAAACTTGCTATCTAGCTTTGAAGATATATGAAACTTCCCTTGGTTGAAGAGAGAGGCGGTAGTTTAACTTTATTAACGGACCGAGATTATAGAAATGCATAAGTATTACTACACTGCGCAAACGAGAATTTAACTCTGCGTTCCCGACGTTTTCCAAAAGCGTGTAATTATTTTCAAAATTATTCTAATTATTATTATTTTTAAAATTTTTTTCATGCGAAATATCTACAGCTTTGATGTTCATAATGAAGCATCCTCTGACAGCGAGGCTGATGATGAAGAAATGAACGGTAACGGTGATGAAGCTAGTGTTGATGGCGATGATGGTAAAACTTTCTTCTTTCATATTTTATCGGCAACATTTACGTTTGAATCTATGTAGAAAGCTAGTAAATTTTGATGATATAAATAAGATTAATAAGTACGGCTCCAATTCGCCAACCTGCTCAATAAATATTCATAACACACTAAAGCTAAAAAACATCCGCTTTGGTGCTGTTGGCTTAGGTAGTCTTCTATCAAATACCTATCATTTTCAACTGGTTAGTTCAACTTTTGGCGAGGATTTGCATCTTAAAATGATTTATCGGAGTCTATTCTTGTCAAATTGGTGAAAATACGGGTTTTCATTTTTTTTTTTTTTTTTTTTTTTTTTTTCCCAAGACCATAGATATTGAGGTCGGTGAAATGCAAAGTGACAGCTTTGTTGATAGGATGAAAAACGAATTTGATACATATTGTGAAACTAATGAAATTGGTCGTCATTCAAGCCCTTACAAACGCTACTTACTTGATAATCATCCGAGCAACAAAGTTTTTCCAGGTTGAAGGATTAAAAATTTCTTTTTTCAAGAAAAAGTTTTCAAAGATAGAAGAGATTAAATTCTATTTGCATTGAATCTCTAACAACATACTCATTGGGTCGATTTTGAGAACTAACATTGTACAACCTTACAACTCTTGATAAAACTGTTATAAAATTTTTTATGACGGAAAATGAACTCAAATTTTATTATTTTAAAGTATTCTTGAACTATCTTAAAATAATGGCTGAAGCTTCATTTTAGTTCAATTTCCCATTCAATCTTTGAATAAAGAACATCTATTGTATCGCGCTTGTAAGTACTAGTAAGCTAAAAGCCAAATTTCGATCAGCCCAAATCTATCCTGTTAGACCTTTCTCTTTTATTTTATATCGTATGCAGTCACATGGTTGAACCTTATTCGAATGTTATAAACTTAATGAAAATTATCTTCGTAAAGTTGATACATACATCAGTTTTGAAAAATACCGATTCAAACGTGTAAGTCACATCAGAATTAATTATTCCTCTACTTTTTATGAATGTGGTATCATTTTCAGTAATAGTCCCGTTATCGTAGATTATTTATTTTAATCGCAAACTGCTCTTCATTATATAATTATTTTATTTTATACTTGAAGTGGATGATGAAGATGAAGACGCTGATGAAGATGGCGGCGATGATGACGATGAAGGTGAAGATGAAGAGGCTGAAGAAGAAGACGAAGATGACATTGGTCTCGAAACTGTGTACAAAGATAATTTAGATGTAAGTTACTTTCTTCAACTTTTCTGGATTTTCATTTACTTTCGTTCTGAATTATTAAATGGATCATCGTTAAGATTCCTACACATTTAGGTTAAATTAACCTTTAGCAGAGCTTATTTGAATTTTCATTTGTAGTCGGTTGATGACCTAGTTGAATGCTTCTCTCTGTTTGGAAGTTGCGATTTGGTGTCTTTATTTCGTTTTAAGTAACTTGAGCACTCGCTTCATTTTTTAGTTTCGGAATCACTGCTATAAAACATAATATTGTACTTGAAATACCTATTTGATCAATGTCTTGGAAGTCGCCAGTAATGTGTTATAATTTTTTTATAATTTGAAGAGAAAGTTGAATTTTTTAAATTAAGTGAAAATGTGCATGGGTACTAATGGTGAATGATCAAACATCCGAGGCTGTCGGTAAAAGCCTTTAGTTGTATTCCCTTTGATTCATCTCATGTCAGATTGTTTACTTTTAAAATAATTGTTTTCGTTTTTTCTGTCTTTACAGGAAGAAAGTGAAGGAGATGATTATGACGGGGAAGGTGAGGGTGAAGATGAAGAAGACGGTCTCGAGGAAGAAGAAAGTGAAAATGACGCAGAAGACGAAAAAGAAGGTAATTAATTAGTCTCGGTTAAATTTTAAAAAATTATTGTCATCGTTCTTTGTTTTCACTACGGAGGTACATTTGGAAATTTTAAATCGATGGGCAGAACCTGAAAAGTTGACCAAAATACAAATTGCATTAATGAGCTAGCTCTGATGCGCGCCCGGATTTTATTTATTTTTCAATTTTCTTATATTTTTTCATTATTTTATAGTTACCTATGTATTTCTAATTGAGTACCAGGAAGATGTTGATACACTGAAGATGTAACAGTGATTAACTGAAACTTGAATCAATTTTTTTAATTTAATTTTTGAATCCTCTATTATTTGGTTTATTCGTATGTATGACCTTATCGAATAATTTCGTTTAATTTCAGAAAGCGTTGTTCGCGGTAAGAAAAGAAAACACGAAGATGAAGATGCAGGAGAGTAATATTGCAGTTTTTTTTATAGATTTTATGTTAAAAATTTTACTATCTAAGTATTTAAATATAATTTTAAAAAAATTTTATGTTATTAAATTTATATCAGGATTAGATATTCAGACAATCGCGGTGTCACTGTTTCTCCCTCGGTTATGATATAATAATTGCGTTTTCATCGTTTCATTGAAATTCACATTTCCGTAATTAGTATAAATGATTTTTGGCTCTTAATATCTCTTAAAATGCAAATATCTTGACTGAAATTGTCGAGCACCTTGAATACTCCCAAGAATTTTATTTGAATTTAACCGAATATCTGGCCATTACATCGTACAATATTATATTTTATCAAAAAAAAAAATTGTTGATTTGAAATTTCACATTTTTTGTTACGAAATGTTTTTAAGTGTACATTTGTTTATTTTGTTTCTTTACTTCATTTAATTTTTTAAATAAATGTTCCTGACTGAACTGCAACTTTTTGATGTGATGTAAGGAATCAAGTGTCTAGTGGTTCAGAACCATTCCAACTTTGTTCTGACTTCATTGATAGCTCATATTCTCGTGCTGTAATTGTAAATATCATTTTGGTCCATTCCAAAATCATAGTTTCTAGAAAAAAAAGAAGTAATTTTTTAGGTTGTTGTTACGGGGATGAAATTCAGAAATTCTCAAGAATCGATCCCGTGTACCTACACGTAAACTAGGAAACTAAATATTTTCACGAAATCACGATTTTGAGGCTTGATAATCTACACGGAGTCATTCTTTTTTCGAGCCACAAATACGTTCATTTTAGCGCGAGTCATCTGCAAAATATGGTTCGCAATGAAATTTTTTTTAATGAAGAAAAATCAGAAACGTTCGTGATACCGGCCCTTACTACTCACGTCAAAAAATACAAACAGTTTGTAATATTGGCCCTTGGAAATGAGTCCAGCCTCAAAATCGTGATTTCGTGAAAAATATTCATTTTCGTAGTCTACGTGAACCTACGGGATTCATTTTCGAATTTTTCTAAATGTAGTCCCCGAGTACCATAACCCTAGGTAACCATAAATTTATTAAAGGAAACAGAACTTTTTAATATTAGACTGAAAAAAACAAAAATAATCAAGATTATTAAAACCCAAAATAAAACACCTATTTCTTCTTAATTCTAATCTTACAATAAATATAATAATAATAAATAAATTACTAAATGGATTTACATAAACAACTAAAATACCTACACGTGCTTCATTTTCAAATAATTTTGAATTTACTCCCCATGTACATACACGTGCTCGATTTTTGAGAATTTGCCAATTTAGTTAACGTGTCCCCCCATGTACTCCATTTTCAAATATTTTTGAATTTAGTTCATGTACCTCCCCACGTGTTCCCTTTTCAAATATTTTTGAATTTAGTTCACGTACCCCCCCACGTGTTCCCTTTTTAAATATTTTCGAATTTAGTTCACGTACCCCCCCACGTGTTCCCTTTTCAAATATTGAATTTAGTAACACGTACCCCCCCACGTATTCCCTTTAAATTCAGCAACACGTACCCCCCCACATATTCCCTTTTCAAATATCGAATTTTGTAACACGTACCCCCCCACATATTCCCATTAAATTCAGTAACACGTACCCCCCCACGTATTCCCTTTTCAAATATCGAATTTCGTAACACGTACCCCCCCACATATTCCCTTCAAATTCAGCAACACGTACCCCCCCACGAATTCCCTTTTCAAATATTGAATTTCGTAACACGTACCCTCCCACGTATTCCTTTAAATTCAGTAACACGTACCCCCCCACGTATTCCCATTTCAAATATTGAATTTAGTAACACGTACCCCCCCACGTATTCCCTTTAAATTCAGCAACACGTACCCCCCCACGTATTCCCTTTTCAAATATCGAATTTTGTAACACGTACCCCCCCACATATTCCCATTAAATTCAGTAACACGTACCCCCCCACGTATTCCCTTTTCAAATATCGAATTTCGTAACACGTACCCCCCCACATATTCCCTTCAAATTCAGCAACACGTACCCCCCCACGAATTCCCTTTTCAAATATTGAATTTCGTAACACGTACCCCCCCACGTATTCCTTTAAATTCAGTAACACGTACCCCCCCACGTATTCCCATTTCAAATATTGAATTTAGTAACACGTACCCCCCCACGTATTCCCTTTAAATTCAGCAACACGTACCCCCCCACGTATTCCCTTTTCAAATATCGAATTTAGTAACACGTACCCCCCCACGTATTCCCTTCAAATTCAGCAACACGTACCCCCCCACGAATTCCCTTTTCAAATATTGAATTTCGTAACACGTACCCCCCCACGTATTCCTTTAAATTCAGTAACACGTACCCCCCCACGTATTCCCATTTCAAATATTGAATTTAGTAACACGTACCCCCCCACGTATTTCCTTTAAATTCAGCAACACGTACCCCCCCACGTATTCCCTTTTCAAATATCGAATTTAGTAACACGTACCCCCCCACGTATTCCCTTCAAATTCAGTAACACGTACCCCCCCACGTATTCCCATTTCAAATATTGAATTTAGTAACACGTACCCCCCCACGTATTCCCTTTAAATTCAGCAACACGTACCCCCCCACGTATTCCCTTTAAATTCAGCAACACGTACCCCCCCACGTATTCCCTTTTCAAATATTGAATTTAGTAACACGTACCCCCCCACGTATTCCCTTTAAATTCAGCAACACGTACCCCCCACGTATTCCCTTTTCAAATATCGAATTTCGTAACACGTACCCCCCCACATATTCCCTTCAAATTCAGCAACACGTACCCCCCCACGAATTCCCTTTTCAAATATTGAATTTCGTAACACGTACCCCCCCACGTATTCCTTTAAATTCAGTAACACGTACCCCCCCACGTATTCCCATTTCAAATATTGAATTTAGTAACACGTACCCCCCCACGTATTCCTTTAAATTCAGTAACACGTACCCCCCCACGTATTCCCATTTCAAATATTGAATTTAGTAACACGTACCCCCCCACGTATTTCCTTTAAATTCAGCAACACGTACCCCCCCACGTATTCCCTTTTCAAATATTGAATTTAGTAACACGTACCCCCCCACGTATTCCCTTTAAATTCAGCAACACGTACCCCCCCACGTATTCCCTTTTCAAATATCGAATTTTGTAACACGTACCCCCCCACATATTCCCTTTAAATTCAGTAACACGTACCCCCCCACGTATTTCCTTTAAATTCAGCAACACGTACCCCCCCACGTATTCCCTTTTCAAATATTGAATTTAGTAACACGTACCCCCCCACGTATTCCCTTTAAATTCAGCAACACGTACCCCCCCACGTATTCCCTTTTCAAATATCGAATTTTGTAACACGTACCCCCCCACATATTCCCTTTAAATTCAGTAACACGTACCCCCCCACGTATTCCCTTTAAATTCAGTAACACGTACCCCCCCACGTATTCCCTTTTCAAATATCTAATTTCGTAACACGTACCCCCCCACGTATTCCTTTAAATTCAGTAACACGTACCCCCCCACGTATTCCCTTTTCAAATATCGAATTTCGTAACACGTACCCCCCCACATATTCCCTTTAAATTCAGTAACACGTAAAATTACGAAATTCAGAAAGTTTTTAAATTTTTGCAGCCGCCAAGATTTTTTTCAAAGCCAAACATCTCGAAATCGGCTCATTTTTCAGCAAATATAAGCATAATTAGGACCACCCATCATCTCGTGTGAGGTGATGATCTTTCATAAGGAACCTATCATCCAAATTTCAGCCCGATCCGTGTAGTCGGAAATTTCAGCATTATTCTGTATTTTTAGCAGGTTTTCATCGCGATGAAACGTTTTCTCAGTTACTAATGATACCTCAAGCGATTTACACCGAATCTTCAGAATATTATTCAAGATAATATTATGATAAATTGATAGTGTAAATAAATAAAGACCCAAGTGCATTAAAATCAGTCTTAAAGTTGAAAGTTTATTGAAGCTTAAATTTTACATTGAATTAATCAATAAGAAAAAACTAATTACTCACAAACAAACCGCAAAATTAAAGCTGAAAGATCGAATACATATTATTTACATCGATTAAATATGACATTATTACGACAATATAAATACTATAAATTACTCGTATATTTTTGAATGTCAACCCTGCACTAGAGTAACTTTTCAATTTAAATTTTAAGTAATACGACCGAAAAGTTTATCATTTTCAGTATTAGATCCAAGCATAAATAATTTTTTTTCACAGACTAAACCTCGCATTAATTTAATTGAGATGAATTATGTTTTCTTCAAATGAATCAAACGTTGATGTGAAAAGAATGAAAGTAGGCAAAATTTAAATTTATATTACCATGGTAGATGTTAAACTTTGAATTATTCTGATATTTTTTTGAAATTATTAGTGGACAAAATCGATCAAAAAAATTACATTATCCCTTTCATATACACGCGCAGAATACCCGATGAATAGAAAATACAATCGAGAATACAATTACTTGTACTTACAGCTCAAAAAAATCGGAAACACTATGAAAGTCGTAGCAATGATATGGAAACGGATTCATTAAAAATGTACCATTATCTCCCTCCATTTCATCTGTAAAACAAAACAATAAATAAGTTTATTGATTATACACGTATTCCAGAAAATAAAACGTGATGTGATGAAGGGCAGAGCCCAACTTTCTGCTTCAAGGTGATGTTAACATATTCATCAGATACAATAATTCTTACATCAAGAAAGAGGACTATATTTTTAACCATTCAGAAAAGTTTGTCCTATCAACATATTGTAATTTTTCTGGAATAGTATCACTTATTTTCATTTAAATCCTGAAAATACGTACCGATAAGGCCTACGGAGGAAGGAAATATTTCGTCCAGGTCCCGGTGAAATATGCTCTTCACTCTTCTGTGATCAACTTCAGAATACAAACTCAATGTCCACGAATTGAATGGAGATTTCCTGCGAAGCAGACCGATTTTATTTTAAAAAAAAACAAAGCAAAACCAAAAAAAGGAAATAAAAAAACATCAACGTAGAAATACATAAGTTTTAAAGCAGCTAGCAAATAATAAATGAATGAAAATAATTTAGAAGGTATGCCTCCACCAGAAGCCCAAATTTCACAACACAGCCATACTAAGGGTAATATGTGTACATATACTTACAATCTACGTACATTGAGATACTTCTGACGAAAGTAACTCCAAGAAGGAGGTTCCATAATCATGAGAAAAAAAATTTGACTAACGTTTTGTGAAGAGCTATTCAAAACTTGGTCAAAATGTTATTAAACGATGCCTAAAGAGATGCCATTTGACGAAAATGTAAAATTCTACTTCACATTTTTCTAACGCCTGACAAAGTAAGATGTGTTACTCTGTATTATATAGCACTTACTAGTAATCATTTCAAATATCAATACAATATCAAATGGCACCCGTACAGAAATTCTCTGATATTGTATCACATCTCTAAAGCTAAAATTGTGCGAAACAGTTACTGAGGAGTAGCCAAGCTAGTACATGTTTCCTTCAAGATTAAAATAATTAGTTTACAAAAAAATTTCTAAGCAATATTTCTTCCTATAAAGCACTGGAACGGTTTTACACAACCTCTATTCAAATAAAATTTCATTTTAAATTTTATAACTCGAGCCTTCCATTTTCCGAAAACGTCGAGCAAATAAATGTTGGACCTATGCCCTCAAATAACAATATATTATTAAAACGTAGCTACGTACCTCGTTAATAAATCATTAATATCGCGAGTGTTTACAGGCGCTGTAAGTGACTGAGAATTAATCGTTCTAGGGTCCACCACTTTCTGAATGGGCGAATGCTGGCTTAAAAAATAGTTCAAGGTGAGTGTTGTCAGAGGCATAATGCAACTTTTAAATTTTACAGAGCTTTCCGTCAACAACATCAATTGTAGTGCAATATGAACGCGTAAAAACCATATTATCCATTCGGAGCAACTGTCCAACCAGTTGGCAGAATTTATATCTGGAAACCTATAGTTTTTGGGAAAAAACGAAAAATTGATAGTAGAATAATTAAAAAATCGAGAAAAAAAGTTTTTTCTCGAAAATTGATCACCTTTACGGAATTATTTGAATCATACATAAGTGCTAGATAGCCAACAGACGAGATTTTGGGGTGACAACTGACAACACGGATGGCTAAGGCGTCTCAGGCGCAGTCGGAGAAACGCATGCGCAAGAAGTAGTTGGTTGACACGGTTGGTAACGACATTGACAGTATTGCCGACCAGTACTTGCTTTGGTAAAATACGAGTAATAGGTATTCGAGTATTTTGATAAATTTTGTTGTTTTGCTATACGATTTCTCAATTACACCTGACAGTGAGACGCCTTATGTTGGCGATGTTGACAACATTGGTCTATAAAAAGTGTAGCTCGTTGGCTATCCAGCACTATAATATTTAACCGGAGTCCGGTAATACACGCTTCATTCGTTCAGTATTTTCAACCAAAAAAAAATTAGTTTTGAAAAGTAAACGAAAATAAATTCTTTGAAAATAATTAGAAATATTTTACAGATAAGTAGTAGTCAGAGACCCTAGACACGTTAAAAATAAGCTTCTTGAGGTTTTTAAATCTATCTAATTTTGGACACTACCCTCTCTTTTGATATCATATTAAAAAATTTTTTTCAAGTCACGCCTGAATCGATGTCACAATTTTCAAAGTTTTCAAATTAACCCCTAATCAAGACCTCAGACATTTTCGGCGTTTAAAATAGGTATATCAAACGAAATATCACGAGTGACAAATAAAAATATGTAATCATAAGTATAAAATAAAGCTCACTTTGGTAACAGAGGAATGCAAAGTTGTTCAGATGTGGCGATTTTCGCTAGCAAGAAAATGCTGATATATTCTTTCTTCAATTTTTCGATTCCTATTTCGATTAATAGCTTCAGTGGATCCAACATCATTTCAAAATGTGATGCGTTATTTTTGCAATGGCGCAAAGCGTGAGCTAATTGACTGATATTTGTTGACTTCATCTGTGCGAATGAGAAGGAAAAAGACTATTATTTTTGGGACGATGACGAATAAAAAGATATCGACAATTTTTCAGTTTATAGTTAAATATCTCGTTCAAACTAGGAAAATTTCATACGTAATCGTAGGCATCGAAAAATAATCCAGATAAAAAAAATTCAAATGTTAAAAAAGAAACCGACGAATAGCCGAGGAAAATGAAAGTTTGAAGAAAAAAAGAATTTGATACAAAACATTTCAGGTCTGGAACATGCTGATGTTAATCTAGAGAATGCGGTTAAAAATTATCACCGCAAACCCTCGAACTTTGCCACAGGAAGCTTAGATACTTCTCAAAGATAAATAATATATTAAAGCGAAAACTCGAAAAATAAGAGGGAAATCCATCCAAAAGCTAGGTGAAAATTTGCTCTCCACCAAATTTCGAATAAATTTTTTTTAAATCAGTAGGTATAATAAAAGTGCTCTACAACAAAAACTGCTATTTTGATATTTTGACAATACTTTAAACGATATTAAAAATGAAAACTTGGGACATTGGAGATACGTGCATTGACTAAAAAATTATTCAACAGAAATACATAATGGAGGAGGCTTACGTAAGGCTTGCAAATTCCATTTCGTACTTGCTGAAATATGGTATCAAAGCTGACGCTGACTTGTTCATAAGAATTACATTCTGCACATTTCAAACAAAATTCACATTTTGTGACAAGGAGTGGCACATAGAAGATGTTCAAAAGCAAAAATGCAATAACAAAGCTCTTCGTCACAGAAACTACATAAATAAAAGACTCACCAATCAACAACGTCCACAGCTGATCAGAAAATTCATGTTCTTTTTTTCCTATGGTAATATTACGAATGGTTTCTTCCAAAGATTTTGTTTCATTTTCTGATTCTCTCATAAAGGTCGTCGCTGACTTGTTCGGTTCTCTTAGCAGCTGCATTAATCGGTCAGAAACACTTTTTGAATCTGTGTCAATCATCTGTGGACACAATAACATTTAGCTTGTTTTGAAAAATAATAACTTAATAAACAATTAAAAATTAAATTAGCAATGCGAATTTAACAGGCTCGTAAAGCCTATACAAGCAAACAGCATTGCCCTAACTGGTTTAACATTTGTCCTAAGAAAATTTTCTCATCTTTTTTGCACAAAATTTCATAATAATATTCTGAAATACGACTACTTACCACAATTTAATACTTCTCTGTTTTCCTACTCTACCAAATATTATTTTTATTCTGCTTTAAAAAAAGTGTTTTAAAAATGAGACTTTTGATTCTTGTTCTTCAATTGACCAAATGTAAAATAATAACTATGTCCTTCAAATAAAATAATTTTACATTTGAAATTTATAAGAGATCAAGTAAACCGGTCATTTAAAAAAAAAAACATTCGTTCCACTTTTTTGAGGTACCTATTATGATATCTCTTACGAGGATTTTGTTGACTATAATTCCTGGTGGCCAAAATATTATTGTCATAATGCTGTGTCGGAGGAGAGTAAACACATAGACTGAAATAGACAAATTTCGCCATTCAAAAATACCACCAATTTCTTACAACTGCAGAAAATAAAGGGCAGATAATAGTCGAGGAGTATATTAATGGCGAATGGCAGGCAACTTTCAAGTTGGGACAATTTGAAAATATCCCCTTGAAATGCCAAAAACTAACTTGATTTAATAGATAAAATTTAATTTATACTCTTTTGCTATGATTTTACGTCTTTTTTCAGATCAGTGGCCAGATAATTTTATAATTTTATGGAAAAAAGAACTCATTCCAATTTTTTCGTCCCTCGCCTTGGTGGTCAGATGGTCTAAAGTAAAATTTTTTTCAAGGGAGGTCATTAAGCATTCTGCAGATTACCAATATTTTCATTTTTAAGGTTCTAAGTGGATTTGGTGCAAAATAGGAATGTTTTTTTTATTTACTGAAAATCAGAATGAGTGGAATGCGTATTTGTTTGAGACGATCGGTTCAAATATTGTCTCAGATTAATAAACTACTCGTATATTGAGCAGTTTTCTCACGATGATCTTACCTCAAAATGGTGAATATTAGGGAAAGTAATGCACTGACGAGAATAAAATCCTTGAGTACTTCGTTCAGATTCCCATCTCTTAATTATTTCTACATAATCGTATAACAGAGTTAAGTGGGACCAAAGCGTCGCAATTTCGCTCGTTTCATGTCCTACGTGACCATTTATGGTCTGAAATGTGAAATATGACGCATGATTAATTGAATTACACTCTAAAACAACAAACAGTTTCATACTTACAATGCGAGCAGTAGCTTCGTTCAGAGGCACATTAAAAGAAGGAGTTCTCCATGATAAATTCAATTCTAGATAACCCGTAGATTCTTGCAGCACTGTTGCATGATTATCACTACCAGATTCGATAATATATTTACAACATACTTCGGAGGAAGTCTGAAAAAGAAAGGAATAGCATTATGAACAATTTCACCCGAAAAAGTTGAAACTATAACAAAATGAAAGGTAAAAAAACTTACATGCATCGGATTTATGTGAGCTAGATTGTGATGTTTTGATATCATATACTTCACATTTGTTACTTGTTTTCCTTCAGCGATGGAATCTCGTAAATTAATCCAACTACGAGTGCACCAACCATCATTTTTTATCGTACTCAACAAGATTATTTTATCTTTATCCTCTCCATTGGTGAGAATACACAAAGGCACAGATGACTTCATATTCAAATTAGCGAAAGACAATATTTGCCTATTGAGATACGATATATTACTAAAACATGAAATTCATCATTTTTCGAAAATATTAGCGTATTAAATGTGACCTGGCTTTGTTCAGATTTAGAGGATTGTGTTTGTCTTCTTCTTTGTGTTTCACAAAACAGATACCTGAAGGTTCATCATCATCGCTGCTGAATGGGCACTCAAGAGGATTACCAGTTAATTCTAATTCTAAACATATAAAAATAACGAAATAATTTCATCCATTTTCAAGTACGGACCTGAGTAGAGAGAAAAAACTGTACCGTCAGAATCGGAATCAGAGCTGCTTTTTGTGTTGTTTATCACACCGGATGTTTCTCCAACTTCTTTCTGTAAATGAAAATCAGGGTTAGTACCACGATCGGAGCTAGCCATAAGTAACGTGAGTAAAATATAATCAACACGTCATACTAATTTATAGATGAATAAAATTTCTTTTTCCTCGTGAAAAGGTAATAAATATTTAGGAGGTGAAATGCCGGATACAATAATTGAATCATCATCGATAACTTTTTTGATTAGGGCTATGTTTTCCTCGACAGCCATTTATGATTTAGTTTGACCAACTTGTCAAGAAACAGACGAACTTGGCCGAAAATAGGCACTAATAAATTAAACAAGAATGTAAATGATTAGAATGATACACGATAAAGGAGAAACATTAAAACATATCACGCGAATATTTCAAATTTCGAATCTGAATGAAGCATCGAAGCTTTCAAAAATTCACAAACTAAAGGATACTTACAGAAATGAAAAAATCTAAATTCAACATCACAATTTTCTTGACAAAATTGGAAATAAAAAATAACGCGGGCACATAGTTATCTACTCATCTACGACTACGATAGTCGAACTGGTTACTGGACTGAAAACTATATTCAAGAAACTCACACCGCAACCTGTCAGTTACATTTTGAACGGAGTATAACATTAAACTGAACGTCGACGTTACGTCTGACCTGACAACGCAAAGTGCGACGTTGCCAAATGTCTCGGAACGTGTCAGCACCAAGATTGGTATAGTCCGTTCACGGTAAGAATAGACATAATTTCCCCGGCGCAAAAAAGTGCCTCCATAGTAACGAAGCTCATATTCTTATCACTATCTAAACTGATTGGTTCTACGTATTCGAATTTCATAACGCAAAACAAGCGCAAAACGTTTTCAGTGTGACTATTCTCCCCTTACCTTTCCCCTTGGCATACCGAATCGTCCATACATAAAATTGTTGCGGGTTGCCGATGTCTATTCTTATCGTGAACGGACTATAGCACTGCAACCAGTTCAGTGACTGCAACAGGCGCTTGAGCAATGAGCAGGCCGCGTACTATATAGCGCAGGTCGTGGAAAGAGGTTTCTCTAGGTTCCTCCACCACCACCACGACAGGACCGTTCGGTTCTTTTCATCAAAATATCGACAAATTCGATTTGAATTTATGCAATGAACGGAAAGCAAATACGTCCTGTAATTTGTATTCAGACAAAAAAATTAATTTTGCTATTTCATGTTTGGATTGACTAGCTATTTATTTTAATATCTGGCTTCCAGTACGATTTATTAAATTATGCAATTGGGCAAGGGCTCAATGAACTCGCACACGGCCAAAAACCCGCGAGGATTTTTTTCTTTTAATATAAAAAAGCTATCAGCATGAACTGTATGGTTCGTTTCAACAAGGAAAAAGTTTAGTGTTCCGTATTTGTTCAAATAAGAATAATAAGGATTTACTTTAAAATACTTATTAAACAAACTTCTGGGCCACTCAATTTCGGTCTTCACGATATTTTCTATAGAAATTAATGCGTAAATACCAACAATATAATACATGTAAATAATAGAGGTATTACTACTGTAACTCTCATAAACTCTGAACTTTACACTAAATGGTTGAAATTTTTTGTAAAATAATTAAAAGTATCTACAGTTTTATTCATAATTACTTACATTATGAGAAGAGAAAAGACAAAAATACACCATTTAACGATAATGCTAAAACACGATGAAGTAATATATAAGCTAAAAAAGAAATTAAAAACAAAAAAATTACAAAGGGAAAAAAACCTGAACGGTGAACGGAGTAGGTGGTAACAAAACTGATGTTAAATCACTCGTTCTTCGACACCACTTTTCCTACAATCTCTTGAACAGCTGGAAAACAATACAACATAACATACAATACATCAACGAGATAATTAAAAAATAATAATAATAATAAACTCTGGTTTCACTTAATTACTGTTACATTTTTTTAATGTGTTAACTTCTTCTGATATTCAGTTAAAAATATATAACCAAAAAATTCAATAATAAAAACCGGGCATTAAAATTGCTCATGGGGTTGACTTTTTCGATTCTCTCCATTGATTTCAAAGGTTTTAAATTTCTAAATGTACCTTCGGGTTCCGTTTCCCGTACCAAAAATAAGGATGTCACCGGTAACACATCAAGAAATACATATCAAAAATACTGATAAGATAGAACATAAGAAACAAGAGCCAAAAAGTCAATTAATGAATTCGTGATTAATTTGAATTTCCGCTTTAATCATCCAATTTAGCCATGATTGAATCATAATTTAATCATGTCCAGCTCTGACAAATACCACGAATTTTCTCGCTAACATAAGATCTATTTGCTTGCAGCTATCTCATCCATAAGAATAATCCACGTCTCGTTCATTCTCACTCTTATAGTAAATTCGCAACCGTGGCCAAGGTCAAACTCTCGGACATTTGATTTATTTTTCAATTTAATCTGATTTTTTAGTATTATATTAATTGATCAAAACAAAAAGTCACATAAACAAGTTGAAAAATGATAAATTGCTTTGTTTTTCGCCTGTATTGAAGGACGATAATATTTTTTTAGAACTACGAGTACATGCCTTCATTCATCTTGAATACGTCCCTTAGATTTAACCCTTCGATAATACAGTAACCAGTGTTTGTAATATTAGCCATACGCCCATTAGACATAACTTCGGACTTGACGTTTTGCATTACGCTAACTCATTCAACTGTTATGCGAAGTTCCTTTTCTTTTTTTTTCAATGTTATTATTCTTTATCAATATACTGTTTTCCGCAACGATCGGTTTCAAAATTACCGAAATAACTACAAAATGAGGAAGATGTCGAGGTCAACACATCAAAGAATACAAAAAAATAACATTCATTCATTCATTCATTCATTCATTCATTCATTCATAAATTCTCAGTAATATTACTAAAAACACATTTTTTACCTTTAGCTGTTCCTTTAGCCCATGATTCATCAATATCACCTTTGACATCGAAGAAAAGTGGCCGAATAATTTTTTTGTAAATCGTTGCGGCTCCATCAAGGACAGGCATAAAGCACCAGGCGAAGAAAACAGACTGAAATACAATAGTAGGTGATAACGCAACAGAAATGATCAAATCGACTAGGCCACCATTAGTTTGTTAATACAGTTTCGAATAAAAGCATTACTCACTTTAATAAGAAAATAGAGAGGAATGTATCGCAAAATAAACTCAAACGGATACTCGCAAATGGCAAAAAATGCGAACACCACCCAGTATGTCAGCCATTTCGTGTCATCCCCGGGGTCAGGTGATTCGATGGCAGAAATAGATTTATACGCCGGGTATATGAAACCGATGATATTACTTAAAAATTGAACGCCATAACCGACGACTAGATAAAACGCCAAGAATGCTAAAAAACCTACAAAGAAAAATAAAAATACAAGACAATAGATAGGTACGAGGCGGGCATAACATTCCGAGTCTCATGTAATCCTACCTGAAAGTATGTACACTCGTTTAACGCCAACTTTATTTTCGATAAAACCGAAAGCTTTTCCAACAAGTCTACTATCATCATTAATAGAATTCAAAACTACAGCTTTTACATCGGCGTAAATGGAGCTAGAGCTGTTGGCAGCAGGCTTGGCCGGAGTAGTCATGATTTGAAAATTAAATGTAAAACACGATTTTAACACGCAAAAAAAGACGCTTTGGGCGAGCAAATTGACTGGTATTCAAACTTCAAAGTCGAACAATATTTTGAATTTAAAATAACAAAATAAATTCAATTGGTAACGTAATAAGCGGAGCGGTTGGCGGCGAAGAGGACACAGAGAACGCAGCATTCATTCAACTAGCACTAGCGGTAAGAAACTAAAAAGAGATAACGATAGAGAAGGAAAAAAGGGGGAAGACGTGAAGAACAGGTTTTCAACCTTGATGAGTGGAGTTCTCGAGTCTCGCCGCTCGCGCAGTCGCGCATACAGTACCTCGTTCGCCGCGTCGATTTAAAAACGAATAAATAAAAAACGTAAAAAAATGTAAAGCCTAAAGGGATCTTGATTTTTCCATTTTGGAGGCGAATTTTTTTCGATTTTTTCAGCTCACAATCAGTCAGAATTTATAAAATGTTATTTCAAAAATTAGAATAAGGAACTCGACGGGATGACAGTACACCGAACTACCTCTGACCTGACAACATTTCGATGCGTTTTACATCTTCGTGACATTGAAATACCCTTGAAAATAATTATATCGAATAATTCCAGCATAGGTAAAACGCTTCTATAAGCTCTGAAATTTTATTTTTCAGTATTACGACTCGATTTCATAATGATGACCTGTAGTGATATGAATTCCACTAAAAGAAACTAAAGATGTCAAGTGTCAGTACATGAAAAAAATTTAAAGGTTGTAAAAAAATAGTTTCACGAGTAAAAATAGTTTATTGACATAATACTCAATAGTAAAAAAGAGAATCTACCTACATCACTATTATTGTTCATTGTTTCAACAGTGATTTGGCGCAGTATCACAGTTCCTAAATTAAAACATTTTATTTACGATGCAATTAACAAAAATGACGAGAAAAAAATTAATAAGTAGGTAAAATATAATTCTTTTTTCCCATTAAGAAAAAGTATGAGGAAGATTTTTAAACACGAACGTGAGTTAGTATGAACTTGTCGAAGAAAATACATAATTATAGGTACGTTATTCGACGAAATTATAAAGCAAAAAAATAAAACGATATAAAGTCGATAATTTCAACCACAATACTGGTTTGTAAAGTATGATGACTTAACACGAATAAATATTTCGAGTAAAATATCAATTAATATTAAATTTGTTTGAAATAGGTAAGCAATATTTAAGGTACATTAAATATGAGGTTAAATGATCGAATAAAAATTATATCGCTAGCCATATGTACTCCTCAAATGATCAAGCTCAATAATCTACGAAGTCAATGAACGGTCGGATGAGAAAATTTTAAGGATAACAAAATTTATATTTCCTATGCCCCGCATAAGCTAATTTACTTTAAATCCAAAATTAATAACGTGTTGCGATCATTACATTAAATTTTACAATTAACAGGAGAAAAAATTCAAATTTATAAAACTCTCACACACAGAATGCTTAAAACGGAATATTAGTTTAAAAACAAAACGAAACAAAACAGAAAACGTTGTAGCCGAAATCAATAATTAAAATCAAACGTCTTAGGCACTGAAAGATACACACGAAATATTACAGGTACCGCATGGAATCATCTAATTAGATGGAATAAAACTATTTTGATATGATGTATACAGATGGAGTGCATTTCACAATTTCAAAAAATATTAAAACACGTTTTAATTAAGCCCCGAAATTCGAGTAATTGGTATAAAAAAAATTTTTAAAAATTAACGTAAGAATCAAACAAACATCAAAAGACTAAAATTAGGTTAATTTTAACCACGTCATATGCAAACCAATTCGATAAAAAAGGAATAATGAAAGCTATAACTTACTTCATACCTATTTACACGGGGAAAAAATTTCGACATGACTAAGAATTGAATAGGACTCGGAGAAAATGCATTCGACGACTTTCAATTCATTCACCCTGCATAAATGAATTATGAAAATTAAATAAAGAAAAATAGTAGTAAACGAAAAAATACGAGTATACTCGTACATGCGACCAGCGCATTTAATAAAACATAATAATAATTATTTTCCCGTCTTTTTGTGAGATCTGAACACCAAATTGATCGATGAAATGGCACCGACGGAAACGCGAAAGAACGAAGGAATCAAATAAAAACAAAATAAAAATCAAGGTATTAGGTAACAGCGATATTCGTAGAATTCGTTTCACACCGAATATGGTTTTGAGGGGATATACATAGTTAAAACTTAATGACTTTTTGCCGATTCCTTCGTAGCCTCTTTAGCAGCAATAATAAGCGGCGTCAAACTGGTCAATGGTCGGGATATCTTTAAAAACGGATGCTATAAAATCAAAACGAAAATATAAATCGCACAAGCTCGAGTTTCATAAAAGGCCCGAAAAACAGGACAAACGATTTACCTGCAGAAGCTCTGAAGCAGAAGCTCGATCGTCGACATCAACAACAAGGCACTTATCGAGGAAATCTTGAAACATTTGGGACAATCTTTCTTTTTCTTTGATTTCTGGTTTTCCATTGGTGGCGATCAAATATAAAGCCTGTGTGACCGAAAATTCGAATAATAAAATCTCGGCATTGAATTTAGGATAATTTTAGTTCAAACTTGAAATATATCATCTACGGTAGACGAAACGAAGTAAATACAAAGATTTGGCTTCCAAAGTAACCTTACGCCCAATTAACACGTACTACGTACATAGAAAATAGTGAATATATCTCTATTACAGCGTCTGAAATAGGTATTTGTGGTTCTCAAAGAGTCGAGTCCCGACCCTAGATTACTATGGAAAAGACTTGAACTAAATCACTCACTCGTAAAGGATTTTCGTTCAAATAAGGCGGCTCTCCTTCGATCATTTCAATGGCCATAATGCCCAGCGACCAAATATCGACTTTGGGCCCGTAATGTTTACGCGTTACAACTTCTGGTGCCATCCAGTAGGGAGTTCCAACCATCGTCGTTCGTTTCGACTGTTCTGGAGAAATCTGAGCGCAAAATCCGAAATCGGCTGGAAGACGAGTACGATCACATTGAAAATTACAGCAACTTTTAACGGAATTCAATCGGCATTGATTTTGTTATAAAGTAGCCTTACTTAATTTCACGCTACCGTCTAAACCGAGTAGAATATTGTCAGACTTGATATCCCTGTGAATAACGTGATTCGAGTGCAAGAATTGCAGAGCTTGTAGAACTTCTCTGCAGACAGATGCGATTTGTCCTTCGTCCATACAAGTTTCTGTAACAACGTCAGTCAAAGAACCTCCAGGAAGATATTCCATTACCACCTGAAAAATGAAAATATCAACAGGATATTTGACTCTCATAGAACTAAAAAAAATTTAAAAAATAAAAATTAATAACTACTTAGTTATTTCGATTTTGCTTCTGATAATTTATTATCATGACGATGAAACAATAGCGCAAAACGAACACGAATGAAATTCGCTAATTCATCGTTCATATTTTACAAATACCAACTTTTTAACAAACGACAGTCTTCAGAATAGATGTGGAAAAATAACATCAGAACCTAATAAAAGTTAACAAGTATCGAAATGTGAAACACTAAACACGGCACGAGGATTCACTGTGATTATACGGATGAACATTGTTGCACAAAATCTAAAATTTAAGACCTTAAATATTTTCAAGAGACAACGAAAATATTCGATCAAAATTCAAAAATGAGATCACTTTATTTAAAAGTTGGTGAAAAATAAGCAACAGTCACTCGAGGCTATCGAGTGTACGATGAAGTCGGAAACAGATGATTATTACGCTCATAAAACATTCGACTTGAACGAGATTCAGAACGATTAAGACATAATTATTATTTATTATAATTTTTAAAACGCTGGCAGGCAAACAATTCATTAGAAACACAATTTTTAACACTCGTCCAAACTGAAAGTGTTACTGAATTTTGAGGTCTATTTTGGCGATACCTAATAAGTAATAAGTAATTTTTCTGCACCAACATTGGACGACTCAACTGTAACTTCTAACGAATGTTTTGTAGATGAAAAATTACGGTAGGTAGAACTAAAATACGAAAAGTCGCAACAAAAAACCAATCAAATATTGTGGTACTACCCATAGAACATGTTTTCAAGTTTTTCAATTTCAATATAAAAATATTGTCAAAATAATAATAGACAAAATGTATTCATGTTTTCCATCTTACCCATAGTTCATCGCCGACTAGATAACTGTCAAGATAATTCACAACGTTAGGATGCTTATTCTCTCTCATGACCAAAATTTCGTTTATTATAAGTTCTTTTTTTGGCTGTTGCGATAAATTCATTTGTTTGATTGCAACTTCAATACCAGTTGATGTTTCTATGGCAGTATACACGGTACCCGAAGCTCTGTAAAATAATGCAAATTAATACAATTCATAATGACTGATAGACAAATAATCATATTTTTCATTTTCACAGCTCCAGAAAAACGCAAATTCGTGATCCCCTTCCCAATGACACTCGGCGAAACAAAATGTTTTCGGTGATATAAAATTATAAACACAACCTTCGATATAAACTAATAAGACAAAGAAAAAAGCGATAGGACTCAAGCTGTTCTGACAGATCAACAGATCATAAGCTTCGATATGAGGTACAGTACAGAATTTTTCATTCGGCCGTTCACCCGCGAAAAAGAGAGAATATTTTAATTACATAATAACATAGATGTCGAATCATTTTATCGGCTTACCCTTGGCCAATTTTCTCCATTTTTGTGTACTTTCTATTCGGATCACCTATGCTAACTATTGTGCGTAATCTTTCTAGAATTTCTTCATCAGACATTTTCTTACGTCTTTGAGCGGTACCATTGGCAGGAGTTGTCGTGGAAGAATTAACGGATGTCGATGTAACAGTTGAGGACACAGGTGATAAGACAGGAACAGTGGCGTTTTTATTTTTATCTAAAACTGGCGAAAATGGTACTGTTCCATTAGCAGTTTTTGTTACGGTTTCCGGGACTTCCACCTCAATTGGTTTCGTATACTAAAGAAAAATAGGAAGAAGAAGAATACTCTTAATTGATTAAATGTTGTAGAACCAGAAAATGACCCAATGAGACGAAGTTACTCACAATTGACTTTGTGCGTTCGGGTCTCGTCGCAACAGGCGGTGGTAACGGTTCTTCTTCAGAAGGCATACCTGTAGTACCTTCGGTATCCGTAGGTGTTGCTGAAGATAGTGTGCTACTGGAGGGTTGACTAAAACCAGAATTTTGACTTTGCGACGATCCACTCTCTCCATGTCGCGTATTTGATCTGGACACTTCAGTACCAGCTAAATGATTTTCAACGGAACGTTAATAAAAAAAAACAAAAAACAAAAAACAAATCGAAAGACATACTGACAAATGAATATAGTCAAAGTAGAAAAACCAAACAAAAACACTACTCACCAACCATCTTAGTCGTTGTCATATACTTGGAACCTTTAATTTCTTTACTAGAATTATCGAACCAATTTAGCACATCCAATACTGCTTGCGGATTCTTCTTCTGCTCTTGTTTGCTGATATTGGAGCTCATTAAAAGTCGAGCCCATGCTTCCGGCATCCCCTTGAATTTTTAATTCGTTAGTTATGAGTTACAATACATTTTTTAAAGATAATTAGATAATCTTATTTTACTAGAATTATTTCGTGTGTACGATGAGAGTTGGCGCAAGCAAAACTACTGAGCATTATTCTAGTTCTCAAGAGCTGAAGCAGAACATAGGTGTTCAAAATCAACTCGGTAATAAATAATTCGCGAATGTAAGACTTGGAGTGACAAGAAACACATTTCAAGCTATTTGTGAAATAGAGTCTATGAAGGATCAAATAAGACCTTAGTGGAATCAAAAGGAAATAATATTTCCATAAAACAATTAGTTTGATAAGTAACTGAAAGTAAAAATTTTGAAAAAGACAGCTTTGAAGTTTCGTCATTTTCAGTTTTGTACTATAAAAAGCGGGACCATATGCTCGATCCTCTGATTAATTGTTTCGTTTGTTTAAAATGTAAAACTGAGTCCAAAGGAATATTTTAATTACTGTTGGAAAATTTCCTACTGCTGTTACTCAACGTCAAGTATGGAAATTATTCTTGTTTCTGAAGATAATGTATGTTGCTATTGATCGGTTCCATTACTCATGGTAATTGACTTATTTAATAGATTAGCCGAGTCCCCAAGTCTCGTTGAGACACATTAATCGCGTAGACTCCAGATTCCAACGTTCATCGTTTAAATATTTTAGATAAAAAGAGCAAAAAAAAAACAACAATGTCAATGACCCCAATCATCGAGTTTGGCACTTGAATTGAATTGATTTGAGAAACTCAAAACCTAATCCAACAATAAGACTTACTCCAATTACAAAGGCTGTGGAGACTCGTTTTATATACGCCTTATCCAGAAGCAATATAGACACTAAACTTCTTTTGGTTAATCACGTTACTATTTTTTAGAGCCTAATGAGTAATTGAGATGGGATGATGTCTCTTAACGGTAAAATATGAAAATTTAATGACTCGTTTAAGAAGCTTAGCATAAATACTTACTTTTAAAGGCAGCTTGAAACAAATTATTACACGAAAATTATTAAATACAATCGAGGATTCTATTTGCTACTGAGGATTCTATTTGCTACTGATATATCATTATTTTCAACGTTCACTTTCGCATATTATTAATAACAGCAGAAATTCACGCACCTACAATAAACCCTAATTCACGAGATTTTTCAATTTTCGTCAATTTCCTAGCACTACTGGCGAATGGCCGATCATGAAGATGATACTCATCAAATTTTGGAGTGATAAAAAAAAATATACGCACGAAAAAATGTCGAGCTTAGTGCTAAATACTTACTGTAAACTCTCCGGTAAGCGCATCGAAACCGACGTGTACTGTATGCTCAAAATTGGTTGGATATGATATGTTCGGTTTGTCATTGTCTACTTTGATGCCCTTTATTTTAATGGGTTTATTCTTTGAGCTTTTTTTCTTCTTTTCATCTGAATCAGGTTCTTTTGGAAGGGGTCTCATGTCAACCGGAATATTCGGAGAAGAATCTCCTCTCGCCAAACGAAAACTGTAAAAGTTTGAATCAAGACATAGTAACGGTTCGAACCTCTTCCAGGTTAAGAAATATCAAGGAGTATCCGACATACCTATTACTGGTTAGCCGGACTGGCGGGGCTGGAGGTTTTTCTTCGTCGTCCGACATTTTGCGGAAAACTGCAAACTATCAGATCTTGAACATAAAAACAAAGAAATTATTCACGTAATATTAAGATTAAAGAGAGCAACGCAAGGATAAATTCTGCTTGAAAATATTATGGCAGTAAGAAAACGAATAGGAAAACAACGTTGAAGGTAATAGAAGAAGACCAAATTGAGGAATGCATAATACCATTCTGAAACAGTTCATTAGTAGAGCCAAGGCGATAATTTATGAACATAATATCTGAGAACTGTTGACATTAATTATTTCTATTCATATGAAACTATGAATACACAGCGCGACCGGAAATTCTGTATCATCACAAGAATTCTAAAAATAAAACCAATTGATGCTTCGAAATACGAATACATCATTGTAGAGTTCAAGTTCAATACAATTTATAATTATTAAAACTTATAATGAAAATCTTACCAAATTCAGTTGAAAAGGATTAAATCCAGGAATTTTTGTGGGTAACCGAAGAGACAACGGCACTGAGCACGGAGGACATCTTCAACTAATTTTCCGAAGATCATTCATACCCACAGCATTACAGCCTATTCTATTAAGAGTGCTTCAAGAAGAGTTACGTCACTGAAAGTGAATTCTTGTAGGTACTGCAAATTCTACAAAAGTTTGATCCTCAGTCTAGAGGCAGGAATAGACCAACACGAATATTAAATTAAAGATTATAAATTATGATTATCCTATTAATCTATCGGAATTCTACAGTAGTAGTACCATTTTAAAATTTCGAGTTTCGACTGATTCTGATCTGTGACTGTGAAGTTATATACGTTATCAAATCATTATCGATGAAATCGAAAAAGAAGACTCGGAGGCACGGAGCTGCTGCCCTGCTGGAAGTGGAACCAAAATAGAAAACATTCAATAGCTGTCGCTTGAAGCGCTAATGTTGATGTTTAAATTTTCATGATTGTCCTAGCTGTCGATTCGCGTTTTTCGACTTCGAGTTCTGATTTCTAGAGACAGCGAGAGACGTAAAAATTTGTATATGTATCTGCATTACCATTTATGGACCGCCTGGACTTATAATAATTTAATTTAAAAAACAGGAACTGCAATTTATTTTTGAACGGAGTACTAAAGACCAAAATGAACTTCGGTTCTGGGATCTAACGGACATAGTTACAACTTCAAATTACAACAGAAAATTTCACACAATAGAATTCTGTTAACTTACAATTTATAGGGTTATGAAGACGATCTGTTGAATGAGTAACCAGTATGTAATACCTGGCCAAATATTTTCCTGAAGAATCTGATTAGATAAAATATAAACATCAAACAAACTTCGCAATTTATTTGCAACACTATTCATTGTAAGTTGTAATGTAACTAAGACGAGCCGTAACTTGTAAGTCAGTTATTTTTGTTTCTGTAGCGGTCACAACACATGCAACGCATTCTAATCTAGTGACAGACGAATTGCCACTGCATTAAAATAAAAAAGTTGAAGAGTTGCCTTTAATCATAGTTTGCTGTAATGCAATATGCCATAAACTGCAAAAGCACGAATAAAAGAACTCCATTTAGCAACAGGTTTGTAAGTTTTAAGAATTTCTGATTTCGTTTGAAAGATAGTCTCACGAGTCCACTCTTTCATTAGGTTAGTCGATTAAATGCTCAAAATATTATTCCCGAGAATCAAAAGAAAAGCATGAATTAACAAGGAAAAAAAAGAGAAATTGCGAGGAAGAATTGATGTTTAGTAATCCGGAAACACAAACCATAGGGATAAATAAAATGTAGCCTTCAAAATTGCTGAATGAAATAAATCTATCACAGATTCACAAAACTAATAACAAGTTTTAGCACCAAAACCAAGTTATAAGTACAATTTAATCAGTTCATCGCTAACTGCTGACGGCGTTAATATTCCAAGATCAGTGAATAAAAGAGTAATGAAAGAGGGAGGAGTGTAGTCGACAAGTGGATGTACCTTCGACAGATCTTTTCGTAACTGGCTTGACGTGTACTGAAATGTGACAGTAAAACTTGGTAAATCAACAGCAAAATAAAAGTAACGAACAATTATCTAATTTCAATTTGAAAAATACCTTAAATTCATTAGGCAAGTCTCGCTGATTAAGAGGGTATAGACGAGTGAATTTGAAACTTTCCGTCAAAACATAAAAAGGTTTCTTCATTTCTTTTGCGCAAATAGCCATCGTAAAACTACCAATCTGAAACCACGAGAGTCAGTCAAATTAAATCAAGGATTGAAATAATTACTATGAAATAGCGGAAAAATCTAATATTCATGTTGATTTCACAGAGGACAGCGAACTTCCTGACAAGAAAAACTATGGAGAGACACAGAGACATTTGATAAATCTTACAACTTATCGCTCAAAATAGAAACTGAAAATAGTAACTTACTTTGTTGATAATTCCGCCACTTTCGACGACTCCTTCGGCTCCAACCATAACCATATCAACTTGTTCCATTATATAACCGACAGCAGAATCTAGAATGACGGTACAAGGTACACCGCATTTCTCCAGAGCACGAGCCATTTCTTTCCTGCATAAATTATCATCAGAATATAACAATAAATTCAAACCAAAGAAAAATCGTAAATTTAATTTAATAAATTAATAAGTTCAACCCAGAATTATCGAGAGATGAATTAGTTACAAAAACTTGGAAGTGCTTATGTGATTGTGTAGCATGTTCCATTGCTTTCAGCACTACACGAGACTTGGAGTGAACTAGTATTTTCTGGAAATATTTACTCCATCAAAATTAAATATGCGAATAAAATGGGTAATAATGAGTGTGTAGTTCGCGAGAAGTTATCTTACAGAACCATCAGTGATAAACGTTGACGCTAATTTAGCAATCTTGCCTCTAGCATTGGTCAGTTTCTTCATGAAAACTTTTCCTCTATGCAGCATGATATTTTTGCATTCTTCGCAAGACTAAAAAAATTGAAACATTATTAGAAAAAAACTCCATAACGAATATCATATTCTCAACAATCTGAGAATTTTCAGGCTACTCTTCAAGAAATTAGTCGCTTAATTTCTTACAGATGGCCGAAAATTAACTAATATTTCATCAAAAATATATTCGATAGGATCGTATGAGAAGAAAATATGACTTTTGCGGGAATGAAATTAATACCTTGACATCGAGTTTGGCGAAAGTGATGAAACGTAGAAACAGTTCACAACCAGAAGCTATAGCAGTCACAGGAACGTTAGTATTCCTCATGATGTCAATAGTCGTCTGAAAATTCGAATCCAACTCCTGAATAGTTTCAGCTAACATAAACAAAATGTATATTAAGTGAAGTTTTCGCCGATTAATTGGAATATAGTCAAATGAAGAATTATTCTTACATTTGTCATTTTCTAAAACAAATAATAACGTCTTAATGGCTGCTATGCCAGCTGATAGATCTTTCTCCTCTTGCAATATGCGACAGAAGTATTCTTCGATATCTAAAATTCATAATAAAAAAAAACAGTAAGAGGATCTTATAGATGCATGGAAGGTATTAAATGAAGTTACGACTAACCTGTTCTGTTCATGTTGAATTATCTGCTCAATAAAAGTAACCGAAGAGTTTTCACAGACTCCGTATGTTATGTTTCTTTCGTCAAAATTGGAACTTCAGATACGTCTTTAATAAATTAGATTATTACAATATCATGAATGCTACAGGGCTACTGTAAATTAAAAATTCAAATTTAAAATTATACATTTTATCCGTGATAAATTAATTATAAAATATATTGTCGAATGATTGATTGATTGCATAAGAAAAAAAACTATGTAAAATAGCGTAGAACACAAGCGAATAGTGATATAAAACTAAAAAAGACAAAACATGTCAAAGAACATGTCACCAACGAGCGACCGACGTCCGACGTCGTCCACGATTTATAAATTTTGGTGTATAGTCCATTTCAAATTCAAATGAGAAAGGATAAACACGTGACTGAATTGTCGAATGAAAGTTCGTTATTTGAATAACTAACCAATAGTAATTGAGTAATTAGTCCCATGTTTATTCTTTCTTATTTGAATTGAGACTGTGATTATAATAGGAATAATAAAAGCGCTAAAATCGTTCAATGGTCAAGATAATGGACTGAAAACTGAAGTGGAAGATCTGTGGCGAGTGAAGCTGGTAAACTGCTGAGTACAATACATCCTACAAATACTACGAGAACCATTACCATTTTACTGAATGTGGAAAAGCGACGCCATTTGCCAATGCCGTGATACATTTTGAGGAATTTGTACTCGAAAGGCAAAACGTTGGTCTCGCGCTTGTCGTTTGCTTCAATGGAATAAAATATACGAACGATTTCTCGATTTTTTTCCTACAGATACGCCGAATATAGTCGTTAGTCGATTAATCAATACCAACACGAAAATGAACAAACTGATTAACAGATGAGCCAACAAACAAATCAGATGAATTATATTTTACGCTAATTAGATAAATAAATAATATTGATTACAACATAAAACTAAAAAAAAGAACACAAATAAGAATTAATAAAAATCACATCGATATTACGAATCAATGATGAAAATATCACAAATAGGAACGATGAAGAGATCATTAATATAAGCCCATTCTTTTTAATTTCTCTTTTTGATGCTGATCGTGATTGCAGATGTAATGACGAAAGTGTCGTAGTTCGACGAAGACTTTCAAAATAGTAAGATTCAAAAATCTATCAAATAATTCTGTAATAATAGAAAAACAAATCAAGCACACATACACTCAAGTAACACAAGAAAAAGCAATAATAGTGGAACTGTAAGTGCAAGCTTTTCTCGCACTCGTCGAAAAAAGAGAGAAAACGAGTAAGTGAGAAAAAACAAAGAAAAAGAAAAAATCGAGAAGAGACAGAATAAAAGAAAGAAAGCGAAAACGAAGTAACAATTACAGACCAAATCATTACTAAGAAGTACAGTATTTAAATAGGTACATAACAATTAGTTGCTGGAGGAGATTACTTCTCAGTAAAAGAACGATTCATGTACAACTTTCTATACGGTGAGAAAGTGTATGGCGGGTTCTTAAAGCTTGGAAGCTCGCACCTACTAATCAAAATCCGTTTCGCCATGAATGCACCAAAACCAGTTTATTCAATGGGTTAAAGGGTTATGGGGGTGAATCTCTACCGCCTCCTTCTTCCATCAATTTACACCAATGGTGCGAACAAAATAAAGACTCGTAAAATTCGGAGCCTCATGAAATGAAAAGCTATAAGGTATCTAAAGATTGACTACTTTTGCAGCACGACTAATTTCCACAAATAAGCTAAATCTAATATGTTTTCCATCAGAAACCTATTGGAAAAAATAAAAAAATAAAAAAATAAAAGAATAAATTGATTCAACGGTTAAACTTACTCTTGCATAACGTTTGCCCGTAAAAACTAAACAAAATACAAGAACATTCTTCAAGTTGTACCCCGGCGAAGACGATTCACTACAACTCGAAAATAGTGAACTGAAATGATACAAGAACATGTTACTCGTAGAGCCGAGACCGAATGAATCGAAAATACGATAAAAATAAAGGGTTTCTTTTGGAAACGACTATAGTCTAATTTTACTAGTTTTTGAAGAACAATACTACGAAATACATTTTTGATGATGAAGGACCAAGTCCTTGAACGGTTCCAGAATAATGTCCGAAGCTTCGTTTCAATATAATTCGACCATATTCGCAATAATTGGTTGAATTGTTTTCAAAAATGATAGAAAGAAAATTTGGGACTACGGTCGTTTAATAACCTAACTTTTCTACTTACTCAAGACGTTTTTGGTCGCATATGAGCGTATTGTTTAGGCACCACAAATCCCAATTTTCTACTTGCCAAGGCTCTATTAGGTACGCTACTTTTGTTTGGACTTTTCTTCGTGATAGTTTTTCGTTTTCTGAATATGAACAAAAGCAACTTTCATGAACTGAGAAACTCCTTTGTTCGATTCGAACGAAAAATGAAAACTTACGTAGGAGATCTTTTCTTTCTCCGAACTCGACGTTTAGTAGTTCTCTTATACGCTGTTTTCCTCCGTTGGGTTCCGCCTTCCGAAGTTGAACAAGAACTTTGAAAATACGGACTGGCTGTGTCTTCATCTTCCCATAACAGACGATCCGCATCGTCACATTCCTCTTCCACTTGTTCATCACTACGTAATTCTTGAAAAAGATGAATAAATAATATACATAGCTTATTTGTGAAAACAAATGAAAATACATGCAAACATTTTGCGTCATCGTTGCCCAGTCTGGACGAGCAAGTTACATTTTTATACTTCACACCTACAATATCTCAAAATAAAACGCAGGAAAAAGATTTCACCGACTGGGTGCGCTTTCATTTTATATTTATGCGTTATTGTTCACGCCAGTTCAACAGTGATTAATCTACACATCGCTTACTTTTTTTTTCTTCGGCAAATCTACACGTTACGTCGAGCATGAATTTACCAAATTTGCGGAAAATAGCCTCAGATACGCCGTCGATATTGAGCATTTGTTCGGCATTTGTTGGAAGCATTTCTGACATGGCTTTCAAACACTAAAACACAAGCAAACGGATGCATAAGAGACAGCGATTGAAAATAAATTTACAAAAATTCTAGCCCAGCAAGCCCAGGTTTTCGAATGGAACTACTGCAGGGGTCTTATGAACCGTTAGATTAGGTATGCGAATATTGGACAAAAAAAGAATTTCTATCGGAAACGTGCCGGCAAGTTCCGAAGAAACATTCACATTCTGACCCTTCGAAAACATTTTTTTACAAAACCCAACCAACATACGAGTACATGTATTGGCTTGAAACTTGAATGGCACACACGTCGCTCGAAGTATTCGAGGCAATGTTGATTTTAGATTTTTGGTCCACTTTTTTTCCCTCTTTAGAGCATCAAATAATTAATAATAAGGTACGATCCTCTATATATAAAGCTGGCAGAATTCTGCTCCAAGTACGCCACAACTAGCGGCAAGGGTTGATATAAAAATTAGAAGACTTACGTCTAAGGAAACGATGGAAGCGGCTTTAATGCCAAATTCAGTGGCGAGCGAGTCGCGAACCATCACTAATTCTTGGTAACATTCTTCCTGTATCGCTTCCAATTCGACATTTCTACTTTTCTTCAACTTTACGTCGAGTGCTTTTTTACGCGAGGCGCCAACATTCGCTTTAACTGCCGAACTCGTCATCATTGGGAACTCGATCTATTTAAAAGAGAAATAAATGTTGAGAAAAAATCTTGTCGTCAGTTAACACGAGTCACGCATTTCCTTGTTGTACCTTGGCGTTTCCAGAGAACAGGTCGTTGGCTTTTGGTCCCAGTTTAACGTACGCGTTCACAATATCTTCTCTCATGGCTGTCATCTTTTCCACAAGATAGCCCTCCAATATCAACTGATGGAGCAGTCTATCAACGTCTACACGAGACCATTTACTACCACGTCCGTGTATTGGATGATTGAGGTGAGCTGCAACAGAAAAATAAGAGCGAGCAAGGCAACGGCGAGAAATTAAAAGGAAAAAAAAAAACAATAACGAAGAATAAAAAAAATCGTTACCTTCTTTTATTTTAGACGATTTACTGCCGTAAAAAACATCCACCATGTAGGTCGACGTGAAATTCTTACCCCAAGATACAGAAGACGCGTCTCCGCAGCTTTCTTGTATAAAACGTAAAAGCGCTTTGCAATCTTCAGTAACGTCGTGTTTCTTATACACACCCTACGAAATGAAATTATTCGTAAGGAAAGGCGCGAGAATGAACAGATCCTGTCAGCGGATAAATTCGAGGCGACAGTCGTAGCAAGAAGTAAAACTTAATCTTTTCATTTTTCAAATAATTTTCCTGCAAACTCGTTTATAACGTTTCAAAATTCAGATAACAAGTAATAAGAAACCGCGAGGCAGCGGCGGGCACTTACAAAATTCTACTAAGAATCATGCAGAAGCTTCACTTCTGAGAGCCGAGTCATAAGATGGAAAAAGAATCTCTCATTCAAAATGCAGCTAACAGAACGAGTTTTTAGTATAATGATAAAAAGGCGCAGCAAATTCGCAAAAATATTCCGAGTCGGACAAGCGATGAATGCAATGAGCGATAAATAAACACTACGCGTACCAATTGAGAACAATTATCACAAGTACTTGCTCCGCCTGCGACGCAAATATCACGTTTGAAGTACTCGCCGAAGTAATTGAGCTGAAGAGAACGACGACATTCGATTTTATTCTCGCAGAATCTAACCATACGCCACAGATTACATTTATGAACTTCTTTCGTTTCCGCAGTGCCTTCGCCAACTGAAAACCACGATAAATGTATTTCATCGTAAGAGTGGGCATAAGAAAAATATATGTAAAAGGTCCACTGCGACTGAAACAGGTAAAACACCCCCTTATCGAGACTGAGGTAAATTTTTAACTAAGTCGAATTCTTAAGATTTAGTCAACCAATACGTTGAACAACTCGTAGATACCAAATTGGGCGTATTAATGAAAAATATAACGATGAAAACAGATTTTCCATTTTTTTTACGCTTTGAAAACACTGTTGTAGCATTTCATCAGCTAGGAAAATAAAATTTTTCGGGTCAATTTTTTTTCCTTCTAAAACTTTCAAATAGTTTTTACAGTCCTTCGAAGAATTTTTACAAGCCCGCAGAGATTTTACAAGGCTGCAAAAAATTTACAGAGCTCTACAGGGTCGCAAAATCATTTTTGGAGATGCACAAGGTTGGTTAGAATTTGATAATATTTACAAACTCCTAATTCGCCAACATTTTCTTGAATTTAAAATGAAAGTAAGGAACGTAACAATGGCAGGGTGAGTTTGCAAGATTTATACACGATTGGCATCTTACTGTTTCCCCATTCAAGAATAAATTACAAAAGTACTTGTTATTAGTCGCACATACATTTTACACATTTTTCAACTCAGAAATAAATTCCTCCACGGCCGAGTTTTCTATTCAGTCAATTGTTTCATCGAGCTCCAAAAAAAAAAACCGCCTCGTTTTACCCCGTTATGCGTCACTTCAGCCCTCTTTGAATAGACGAACAAATGTATTAAAGAAGAGATCTTATACCAAAGACTTCAGTTTACCCTACATCGGTAGATGAGCCAAAAAAACTTTTTACTCGTAATTTACGTTACTACTTACAGTCGATGAGCTTCAAAATTCGATGGCAATCGTTGAAACTATAGTAAAGAATACACCACGATAGTTTCCCGTCTCTACCAGCACGTCCGGATTCTTGGTAATATCCCTCGATAGATTTTGGTATTGAATAATGAATGACAAAACGAACGTCTGGTTTGTCAATACCCATTCCGAAAGCTATTGTCGCGCACACCACCTGGTTAATTAATCGATGAAATAAAGAAAGTATAATTTAGAAGGGAAAAAAATGAATTTTCTCGAGAGCAGAAATAATTAAAATTATATAAATCAAAAGAAAATTGAACTCACGTGAACTTTATTACTGATCCACTGCGACTGAACAGTATTCCTATTTTTATCTGCAAGTCCAGCGTGGTAACTCAACGCTTTTATATTATGCAAATTCAATTGTTCGGCACAAAAATCGCATTCTTTGCGCGACAAACAATACACAATACCCGCCATACGATTGAATTTGCGTTTTATCAAATCGATTATTTCGAGAAGGGACGCTTTCGGCCCTTTTTTTGCGACGATTTCGTATTTTAAATTCGGACGGTTGAAGCTGGAAATAAACCTGAAAATACGAATAGGATCCAAGCGTAAAAAGTGCTTCACTATATTCTGATGGTAATCGCGATTAAATTCAAATACACATCTGCACCAGAATTTAAAACAAATATACTCGTAAGAATAAAAATCAATCGAGGAACAGGATAGATTGAGGGCCTTCCTCGAAGAAAGGCGTGTTATGTATGATGAGGAAAAGGTGTTCAAAGTTTCAGCTATTTAACTAGCGATTAAAATGAAAATTAAACAGCTAGAAATAAGAGAGGCACCAATGCCGTGAAAACAGTCACTTAATTTATTAATAATGTAAACAAGCATCCGAGCTCTAATTATCAGTAAAATTTATGATATCATCGCAACATTTTTTCTTAACAGCAATCGGTCATCACATAATGAAAAACAGGAGCGAAGCATGCAGGTCACTGCATTTACTTTATATTTGTATATGCGATAACGGAGACTCAAAGCCCCTCGGGAAAGGCATGTTCAAGACGAAAGGGTAAACAATTAATTGACGATAATTGTAGATTACACGATTTGTGCGGAAAGTAATCGCGATTATTTTTCAAACTGATCGTAACCGTGTATACTATTTTAATTTATTACGAACGGAAACCGCTTTATTTTCGAGTTGGAAAACCGCAAATTATCAACATAAACGAATTAATCAACGGCAAAAAGAAATATACAGGTGCGGAAAACACAAAATCCCGCTTCTGATAATAATTTGCGGTTTTCCAACTCGAAAATAGGGCGGTATGGTGGTATTTTCCGTTCGTAATAAATTAAAATTTATTACCATCGGATTTTTCACTTTACGCCCAATGAAAAAGCCCAATAATAATGATTTTTGCTACAGTTCTTGAATTTCAAACTTTCGAAACTCGAAAAACTTTATCCGACAGACTATCATTTTTCACTGATGATAGAAGACAGATTGAAGGCATCAAATTGCGTGACATTTAGAAAAAAGGTCTTGAAATTCACTCGGCCCTTAAATAATATTGTTTCGCGATTTGGTACTCACCATTTGGGTGATTTAATATTTAGCTGATGAAGAATATCGTTACGAACACGCGGAGTCGCCGTAGCCGTTAAAGCCATAATCGGTACGTTTGGGTAATTTTCTCGCAAGCTGCTCAGTCTCTTGTAATCGGGTCTGTAAAAAAGTTAAAAGATAAAAATCAAGTAGTTTAGCTATTTGAAACATTAAATACTACTATGAAACGAACCTAAAATCATGCCCCCATTGCGACACACAGTGCGCTTCATCGATTACAAATTTGGCCAGGAGTTGACGCTGATATAAATTCGTAAATGCAGACCTCAACTGAGAACTACTGGCAATTTTTTCCGGCGTAACGTATAACAGTTTCAACGCTGCCGAAAAAAGGAGATTGATTTTCAAAGTTGGGGAATAAACGACACGAATGTAACCGATTACATAAATATTCACTTACGAGGTTCCTTCTTACTTAAATCCCCGTAGATAGTATTCATTTCGGAATTGGTCGTTTCGCTCAGGAGATGGGCAGCAGGAATCTACGACATGCGAAGAAATGTTAAATAACGATGGACAAAAATCCGTTCGCATTCGCATTCGCATTCGCAAACCACACGCAATGGGAAAAAGGCGGAACGACTGAGAAGATCGATTATAAGGTGTGATACATTCACACCGCACCAGCAAAGTAGGTTCTCACATGCACACCTCTACATCATATTGCTCTACTCACTCGTCATCCACACGTTCAGTCGTTGATATTTCAAGTAATTCAGTCTGCGCTGGTTCGTTGGGAATCGATCACATCCCATCGAAAATCGGAGCAATTATTCTTAAATGAGTAACTGAGTTAGCAACTTACATCCAAGGCTTTCAATTTTTCCGTCTGATCAACAATGAGCGATTTTAGCGGCGATATGACAATGGTAACACCGCGAGTCAAAATCGCTGGAAGCTGATAGCACAAGGATTTTCCACCTCCAGTCGGCATCAGAATAAAACAGTCGAACCCGAGCATCGCAGCGTTTATCGCTTCCAACTGATTCGGTCGGAATTTATGTAACCCGAAACGTGTTCTGAATACCTAAAATCGAAAGAAAACGTCGTCAACTAAGAATTACGTTACGATATCCACCAAGTTGAGCGAGAGAAAAAGTATAATTACTAATTAGTAATGACGTAAAACAATTCAACATACTTATACGAATTAAATGCGTTTTCTAATGAGGCCAGACGAAAATGACGAACAGAAACAAAATAAAAATGAGGACACAAAATGCTTTTAATACTTTTTTGCAGACACACAATCACAAAATATAATACGAGTAGTCTAGACCGGGAGCTTTTTGCGTCTTTTTTTCGATTTTCAACGATTTCATTTTTTGTCGATTGCCACAGTATGGTTATTGGCTCAACAAACGAAACGAATGAGGTATCCACTGATTAAAAATGAAGAACTCGCTTCAGTATTACTACACTGACATTTACTCGGCATATATTTACCTGATTCAACTCGTTGGAATGACGATAATCAGAGCGGCTGAATTCTCCACTGACTCCATCATTGGGGAAATCACCAGAAAACTTCCCATACACAGAACCAACGACATTTTTTTGAGTGCAAGGTTCCTTCGAACTCGCTGCCACACTATCACGGTCCTTGGCACTTGGTTCCAACGTAGATTCTTCGTCGGAATCAGATTCGTACATCAGTTTTTTTTTCTTCGTTCCAATTTCAGCGTCTAAAACACGACAAATTCATAATTCTACATTACTGACGGAATGAAATTAGAAAACGAGGACAAATGAAAAAATTAGAGAACAGATAGGTAATTTTAGAAAAATTTTTCACCCGGGTTTTCATAATTCATGTTATTTCAATTGGACAACATGAATTATCTTAAAATTCGTACTTGGATTTCTAAATTAATTTGCCTTAAATTAGCAAAACAAGAATCTCAATATTTTTGTATCATCAACCATTTTATTAAAACTTAATAGCAGGACTTTTTCTCTCCGGTATTTTATACGCTCACAGTTAAATCTCTTACATAAAAGTAACCGGTTAAAGAACCCTTAGGTGAGGAAAAGACTGGGATAGTTCCAGAGGAGTGGGCAAAAGCTGGCCGCACTTTCACATTTCTAAAAGTACCGCGAATGTCCACTTTTCTTGGTTAAGGAAGATGACTCTCGAGTCCAAGTGTCATTCTGTTATCTGCGCAGTCGGTCTTACATAATAATTTCTTTTAAAAAACATCGGGAGAACTTGCGAATGAATATTTGCATTTGCCAACATTCCGTTATCGAGTGAAAGTATGCCATCCCCCTATTTGGTCGAAAAGAAATTATCATAGCGAAAATCTTACAATTCCACGAAGTACCACTGCTCCTCGCAACGTTCGTTGTCGACGACGCCGTCGAGGATGATACGGCTTTTACAAATAAGTCGTCATCGACGCTTTCGAATTCGCGTATAACCTCCGAATCGATAAAATCAGCTATGGCACTCTCGTCGAACTCGGAAAAAGGCGCTTTTGCCTCGTCATGACAAGCAACGCGTGACAGGGTCGTATTCGCATCCGCGTCATCGTCTTCGAGACCGTAACTAAATTTTTTTAGTTTGAATTTAGAACTAGCGGAGCTGGCCGGAGACAACCGACTAGCAATGGACGTCGCATAATTCACGTCACTGGCGGAAGTACACGGGCCAGGTTCGAAACTGGTACTCGGCGATCGTTTACGCTTTTCCGTCTTATGATTCCAATTGGCGTACAGCTTATTTGTTTCTTGCGTAGAAGGTAAAGATTCGACGTCTTCACGATCCAAAAAGGAGCCGACAGCTCTCGTTCCGTTGGAAGGAGCCAACAAGTCTTCGTCGTTATCCGATAGTAAGGTATCTTCTTCTTGAAGGCGCCCAAATGATGTTTTCGTAGAACTGACGGACTCGATGGTAGCTTTGGGAGCAACTCGTTTTTCTGGACTCATGTGCTTTTTCACGCTTTGGACGATTTTTGATAGCGTCTTCATTTGACGATTAACTCGCGAGAACTCCTCGCTTTCGCCCGGATTATGTTCGGCAAACGCTTCCATACTGCGACGCTCGAATTCGACCAACTTTTCGTGCAGGCGTTTGCGAAAAGCTCGCAACTTGATGAGATCTGTTGGATCACCTACATAGGTCAATTGCTCGGCAACGAATTCTGGTATCGAGGTAAACCACTCGAAAACCGTGTCGTTGATTTCTTTTTCGTAATTTCGCAACAGCGTCAAATTTGCCTCGAGATCGTACAGTGAGTTCTAAAATAAACGACATAATATTAGCTCGTTTTATTTCAGGCATAATTCTTTCCCGAGTCAAATCACATAAAATTCGTTTTTGAAACACGAAAAAACGCATATTCAGCTAACAGCTTCATTGAAATGTTTCTATTAAGGTATCGAATTGACCTAGTAGCAACGAGAAACGTTTGTAAACGTCATAATAAATAGACGACGTACATCTCATTTGATCGGCTAAAATCGATTGTTCTACAAATAAGATAACCGCGAAAGAGAGGACGAGAAATAAATGATAAAATGAACAAAGAAAACCATGACTTACATTTCGGGCAACGTTCCCAAAACACTTCGCTTGGGCCTCGTTCAACCACTTCTTTACTGAAGGAAGACATTCGGTATCTGCAACTTCATTATCAATTATTAACGAATTTTTCAAGTCAGATAAAAGCTAAAGATTTTGATGAAAATTAACCAACCGGTAACGTCGCCATTCGGGAGACAGTTATCGACTTTTACTTGGCAGTTCGAAAATTTCGGATCAACAGGACGCGTTGAGTTCGTTTTTTCATGGTCATACCGATGCGTGAAATCGATACCAGTAGAAGATGTATTGGTTACAGAAACGGAAAAAGTAGATAATGATGATACCGATGTGGAGGAAATTGTGGACAACGGAGTCACCGTCTTGGACGAAACAAAGGCCAATGGGGCCACCGATTCAGAGACTACCTTCACCGGAGCCACCGAATCTAAGAATAAAAGTTTGGAAGAGACCGGCGTTTTCGGTTTAAATTTTTTCGAACTATTTCTGACGGTACTAATTACTGGGCTGATTTCAAATAAAGGAGGCGAAATACGTTTTTCGGGTGTCGCGTCAATTTTAATTTTTGCATCCAAATCCTTTTCGAAGTCATCATCGTCTTCGACGATAGAACTAGCAGCAAAATCGAGCTCCAGCTCATTTTTCTTGGTCGTGTCTTTACTGCCCTCGGGTGACAGAAATCCATTGACCGAATTTGAATCGACACTTTTACCAGTCGATTTTAATTCACGTCCATCATGCGACCAATCGTCATAATCGAAATCGATGTCGATATCCGCGTTATTATTCGATCGAATCGTTTTTTTCATAAATCTATGGTCCGCCTCACAGGTATCCACATAATCAAAAGAACAAGTAAACGAATCATCCTGAAAGATTAAAAAAGTGATAAAATCGAAGCTTATCGTTCAGCTATTGAAGAAATTAAATTACATTGGGATAGGGGGGTCTAAATGCACTGAGCTTACTCATTGGTCACAGAAAACCCCAAACACTTGAAACTTTCTTCTACAAGTTCATTTATACTCTATTAACTTGAGAATGGAAAAAGTTTCTGACCATAAGCACATTTGAAAACAATTCTTTCATCGAAACGCACAGCCTACGTACAGCCTTCTCTGTTGCTTTATCTTGCTCCTATTTATGAATTTGTAGGTTTTTATCATCAAAATGATGATTTATTTTGTTATTTTTGAGTTGAACGGAGTATAGGGTTTTTTATAAATCTTTAATATGAAAATTAAAAGAAAAGGCAGGCCTTCAAAATTTATGGGGTACATTAAAGAGGTAACATATTCAAATTTGGCGGCAATCGATCAATAAATCAAGACGGAATATGTTTTATAAATGAACAGTACAATGCAAGAAGCGAATAGTCTTTTTTTTTTCAGGAAATTGAGTTATCCTAGGGTTTACTCGTATATATGAAGCTCAACTTGCAGTAAAACTATTATGTCCCAAAATGCAACCATCGCTGGAAAAAAAAAAACTTCAAAGTCCAAGTGCTATGCAACTCATGCAAGTAAGGCATTAAGACGTTTCTTTTTCTCTCATGTAAAATTTTGAAAAAGTAGACTCATCTCCTTCTTGCACAGCACTATTCAATTATACTATTTGTAGGAAGAAATCTTCAACAAAACGTGATTCTGGGAAACGAGTAACGGAATTACAGACTTCTTGTTTGCACAGAACCATTTTCTCATCGTAACTGTCTTTCCTCGAGCTAAAATAAATATGCACGCAATTAACATACCGCGTTTTCAGAATTGTTGATCCGGTTTCTTTGAACTGAATACGATTTTATTTCAACGTCGTCGAAGAAATCATCAAAGTCGGTATTTTCGGCGCTTTTCGACGTGTCTACGGAAACAAAGAAAAACGACGAATTAACCAAAAGAAATGCCTAGCAAAACACAACGTTAGGAAGGAATCTCTTTAATCGCTGTGCCATACAAATGAACGCAACGTCCATCTGACAACCGACAAACTCGTGATAAATTGGCAAGAAGTGAAAATTTAACCATGTTAGGAGATTCGTTTGATGTTTCGAACGACATACTGAAAAAATTATCGGCCCTCAAATTGCAGACGGCTGCATTTCCGCCAAAAGTGAACGACGGCAACGATGAAGACATGGCAACGGAAACGGTTCCTTTTCGCAGAACGTTTTCTAGCGAGCCGAACTGTCGTCAGCGACCGAACAACAGAACGTTCGACTCGTCGTTTTCTTCGACGTCGACCCGATCGAGCCTATCGTCATCCTTGAATAGCGCATACGAAGACCACGATTTTACGCGGGTCAAATCGACTATAACGAGTGATCTACGCTACAAGATTGCCAGAAACGAGCCTGTCAAGTCGCATTATTACAGGGAGCATATTAAGACATTCGGCAAACCACCGTTCGTGCTAGGGACAAGAGGAACTTGCTCGTCCGATAGCACCACTGGTTCGTCCATTAAATCTAGCGTATCGTCTTCTCGAATCGTATAGACTACAATCTCTTGTAGAAAGCAGCCGTTACATATTTAACGTACAATCGTTCAATGATTCGATACGAACCTTTGGATACCTTGATGGTAGCGGAAGTTGATAGCGTGCTAACGGCACCCTTTTCGGTGAAACTCGTGTTTGAAGATTTTTCAACGACTCTGTCGAGAAGAAAATCGTGATTAGCGATACCAAAAGGCAGAGGCAGACTTAAAAAGTAACAATGCTACACCTTCCCAAGCTACAATCAGCTCCACCCCCCCTTTCGAAAAAAATAAAAGTTTGATTCGTTTTTTTTTCTTTCTTTCATTTTAACAATTATCACTCTATTGGAAGTGACGGCCGTACTCGCAATAGCAAAAACAGGAGTTTTTGCTGATTGACTTTTCTCAACAATTTGAAATGTCTAGATCCCTTTGCTCGGCATACAATGAAAGAAAAAAAAAATTCGACTCGGAAAAACTCACCCCAAGTACCTGAAATATCTTACTCGGTGACATTCACAAGTCTTTGGCTACGAGCCTGCTCTCCCGACTCTGTTTATTATAATTCAAAAGTATTATATCTTTCTAGAACATACTGTAAAACTTCTGCATGAATACTGATATTCTAAAGCGTTATTTCAGACATATATTCCGTATAATTCACTTTTCACCCATTATTTTCGAAAACATGATGAGATATTTTTTTCGAATATTATGACTCTTCTATCTTTGGACTTTGGTAGAATAATTAATTTCGATTGAAAGGTGCGCACTGATTTCCAAAATCGGTGACGAAGACGAGTCGAAGAAGTAAATAAAATCGAATAAAAATTAATTACCGGCGAGCAATTTGGTCAACAATTACAGGCGCTCTCGATTCTTCTAGCTTGTCACAGGAAACTGATGATGGCGTTTCTTCATTTCGGCTGGTCGTTTCGTTTCCTTTCTTGATGAAGCCGTCGAGGTTCGATTGATTCGCTGGATTTTTCACGCCGAATGTCGGTCGCTTGAATTTGAACTTACTGGCCATATTATTGAGCATTTCACGTTGAACCTAAGGATGTAATTTTGTAAACCATTAACGTTGTCGTCTCATCGAATTCAAGATATTAAATTACGACTTATCAATAATTATATGAAAAAAAAAAAATTGAAATAATTATCAAAAATGAAATTGTGGTATGCTTTGTCTCAAATTAACGTGCTCGAGGCAAAGAGGTTAAAGACCACATTGAAAACAAGTTGCGTTCGTTAATCCCTTCAGGTTTTCCTATCACCTTGCAATGGTTAACGGTAAATAAAGACATCAACCCACGGCAAATAAAACCAATTTGCAAGAACAATACATCGAATAGTAATAAGGCTAAAGGTATATTACGCACCAAATTGAGTTCTGGAACATTACATTACAAAATATGATGTTTTCATTGTCAATGCACGTTCGGTTCGATTATCTGCTACGTACAGCTTTCATCAACTCGTTTTTCCAACGGTATGCACATTAATCTTGTTCAGCAGAAAATCGCACCAGCTAATAAAATGAGGAAACGCTTGGAAGTCGTAGACTATCATACAAAATCGTTTTAGGGATTGTATCCTCATGAGAAATCAGGAGACCTGGGAATGAAGTATACCGCGATGAATATTAAAGTAATTGCCCGAAGTATTTACGATAAAAATTAGACTGACTTTCGTCAGATGGAATAAACCGCTGCAATATAATACAAACGTACTCAATTATCATACGAGAGGTATTCTAGTTAAGAGTACGATATTTTAATTTAGACTTCCTCGCAACCTCTCATAATGTTTTGATTAAGACGATATGGACGAGCAATGTATTCGTTGATCATTCATCTATGATTGGCTGCATGCGCTGAAAAAGGCTCGTACCAGACACAGTCAGTCGATCGACGCGACTCGAAGGAATATTTCTACTATCCCAAAATACCATTCAACCTCTAACAGTTGAGATATGGAGAAAAATCCCTGAACATAACTGAGAAACGGCAGGTATATAAAACACTTGGATACAGTAAATACTCCTTCATGTATTAGGATACTGATTGATACGTTCTTTTAAAGTCAAATTCAACTTACCGCTCAAATGCTTGTTTTTGCTGCCACAAAAAACTTGTAGATTGTGATTCCAAGAAGGAATTATTTTAAAATAATTTTATACAGAACATGATGCAGTAGAGTGATCGATTATTAAAATAATTGAGTAATAAAATTCATTGGAATGTCAATTTGATTCACATTTCACCAAGTGAAAAGTAGTAAATTTAAAACTTTAAGTATAACTGATTTAAAATCAAGCTGATTTGCAATTGCAAATCTTATCAAAAACCAGTGTTGCCACTTGTCAGATGAAAATTGCAACAATCCTTGAAAAATGGAAAAATATGTGACTAGGAAAGCGAGAACGATCATTCGGGTGAAAATTAATAAAATAAAATTTTATATGACGTGCACGTGATGCGACCACGATCAGTGTTTACTGCTTACTGCTTACCTTCATTGTTAACCAGTCAACACTGGACAACCGCGTTTTCAATTTTTTTTTTTTTTCACCCGAATGATCGTTTTCGCTTTCGCAGTCACATGTGCTCAAAAAATTTCGTGTTACGATTCCGGTAAAAATAAATAAAATTAAGAAAAAATTATAATGTTGATGTATTGAAAATTTGTTTTTGCTCCAAGTCTCGAATGACTTCAGAAATTGCCAAACCTTTAATTCGAGACCATTTTGTCTCTAAAAAATTGTAACTTACGCAAATTACATTTTTGTTGTACATTCCGAAGTTGAGCATTATTTTCATTTTGTTCTGTTTAGTTTAGTTAATTAGTACTCGTAATTTATATTTTGACGGCATGTGAATTATGTCAAGGGGAATTCATCTTAGCCTTCCCGTGCTTCGTGAAGGTCACATATATATTTATTTGTTTCATGGGTTATAACGGGGTTAAATTCGGAACTTTAAAGTCAACGGAGAAAATCGAAAAAGTTGACCAGAATACAAATCCCGCTAATAATCCAAGTAACCCAGTTGCCCGTTCGGTCTTATCTTTTTAGCAGGTTTTTACTTGAAAAACTGCCATTTTTTTTTTATTATTTAATTTTCGTTCTTTCAGTTGTTTTTAATATTAAATATCACGAAGATGTAAATAAATGCATTAAAGACGTAACCGTCTCTCGAGTTTATTTCGCCAGAGACCGAACTTTGCACTTCATTTCCCAATAAGACCTTTTGTTTCTAATTTGAACTTAGATGGACTGAAGGAAATCTCAAAAATCTTTTTACGTATTTCAAATTCTTCCGAACTGCCTGCGACAATGTCGCAGACAACTAATCTTACAGTAGTACATAAATATTGCATCCCAATTAACAAGAGGCAGCTTACCAACTAAATCAGGTATCTAGGCATCAAATATAGGATAATTTTATTTATTTATTTATTTATTTATTTATCAGGTACCTAATAACTACGAGGTATAATATCTTTGTTTATTTCACGAAGATATTGATACATGTAGGTATATTTAAATGTCGATGGCGCAGGGCAAAAAAGTCGTATCTCAATTTTATTAAATTTTTCAGGAGAGCCAAAAGAAAGTTAACATTCACTAAGGTGTTATATGCGATCGGGTAATGTATTTTTTAATTTTATTTTTGCAGTTGAAAGTTGGTGGTATATTTTTAATATCGGATGATAGAGCTTGAAATTTCCTTTCCAATAAAACCAAAATGTCAAAGTAGTGGGAACAGAGATACGACTTTTTTGCATCGAGCCATCGATATAAAAGTGAAGGACTGAAGCTCGAATTTTCCCACCTAGTTTCAGTACCTTTTTATTTTGAATAATTGTTCGTCAAAATGTATTCGCTGTTTTTTAAAAACCTTCTTAAGGGTGAAGTAGTTATTTTCCGAATGGTGTGTAAAACCGCGTATAATATCCGAGTTTTCTAGTACTAACGTTGCGCTTACTCTCACAATAGAATAGGTGCTGGAATTGAATACCATTCGGAACTCGAATTTAAATTAATTTACTAAAAAAGATAAGCTCCAAGTGATTTCATTTGTATGCGTGAGAACTTGTGAAAATTTTCCAACATTTGGAATGCGAACAAATATAATTTTCGCATAATCCGAGTGTTGCATGAAGCGAACACAAAATGGCTCTGGCTCAAGTTAGCTTTCCCGATCTACGGATGCATTATATTCTTCACAATAAATACTCCAGTTGCACCTCGTTGACCTTTCGAGACTGTCACTGATCATTAGTAACAATAATTAAGAGCAGACTGTATCCGAAGCACATTTCGCATCGAACAAGATTTAATTTTTTGTTTTGATTTTGCGGTTAAAACAAAACACACGCACACACGTACACACTCGAAGAAATATTATAAAGCGTTGAAAGCTAAGATGAGTATGCGAAAGGAGCAGAAAAAAAAAAGAAAAAAATTACTAGCAATACGTCGTAAAATGAATTATGAAAAGCCATCGGGTAACTCGGATCGTTATACATATGTACTTCGTTTCTCGAAGCACCCCCCGAAAAAATGAACCCAGATACGAATTTCATGTACGAGCATTACATATTTTTAGTTATTGATTTACAACTATCTTGTAATCGGAATTTTTTGTCCTTCTTGCTGCGCCAGTATGATGGAAGAAGGGAAGTTATACATTGTGGTTCGAGCCAATATTATTCCAGTCGGGTTACTTCTGAAGAGATGTAGCGCGCATACCACTGGTCGTAACCGCAACTCCAGTAACAACGGAATTCTTCGACCAGTTCTGTTTTTAATATCTGAAAATTGAATCTATCGAAACCAGTTAAGTTTAAAACGAAAAACCTGATTGTAAAATCCGATTTTGACCGAACCATCGACGAACGTATACGAAGCGACTATTCAGCACGTGCTTTTACTTGGGAGGCCTCATATTTACAGACAGATAGTGCTACTATCTTGTACCTATTATTCATTACAACACCTGTTAACCAAAGCCCTCTGACGTTCGATGCCTGTGTGGTCCCAATATTTATCTCCTCTGTTTATTTTCCCATTGATTTTTTCTCTTTCGCTTCTTTTTTTTCGCTTCTTTTTTTCCCCCTTTTTTTTCCATTTTTCCTTTTTATTTTTTTCTTTCTTTCTTTTTTTCTTTCTTTCTTTCTTTCTTCCTTTTTCTCATTTTTTTTACTTTTCCCTTTTTGCCTATATTTTCTGAATATTTTTTGCCCCTACGATAACTGCTCCTTACCCACGCCCTACAATAAACGACGATTTTTCTAAACAATTATTATTTCTTACCCAGTCGGGACTTTACGATCGAATGAAGCCTTTCTCGTGCTCGTATTCACTTCTCATCTTTTTTCTCATCGTCGTTGACGTTTTGCGACGACTTTTCGACAGCCGAAAAAGAATGCCAGATCGGATTTTAGAATTTCAGACGATACAAGTGGGAAATCGCACCACAAGGGGAACTAGGGGGCTGATTCTGAAGTTTCTTATACCAATTAGAGATCAGAGCTGTTGTAGAAGCCTATTACCCCTCAAACTTCATAAAATTACCCGCCCCCCTCCTTCACAAGTAAATAAAAAATTAAATAAATAAATAAATAAATAAATAAATGTGTAAATAAAATTGTTGAGAGTGAAGAAATCGTTTCAATAATAAATTACTACGCGCACCAAAATGAAAGCGACACCAACTGTCTCAATTAGAGTTATCTTTTCACCAGCCGAGTAAAATTCCCCGAATCTCTCCCCGATACGAGTATCTACTCCCTCTGCGTAGCCTACGATACCAAACCAAACGATTTTCAACTCGACCGAATAGTAATTTTTTTCTTTTACTTCCATTACCTTTTTCCCCAGCCAATTTATTCTCGATGACATAAATTTCAAGCTTTCTTTTTTTCATTCTCATTTCAAAAAATACCTATTCATTACCTACTCTTTTTTTCTTCTTTTTTTTTGTCACTCATCCGTTCTTAATTTCTTGTCTTTACTTTGGAGCAATTGATGCTAATTTGTGATAAGGAAAATTACACCTGTAATTTTTCCAATTTGTCAATTTACCAAAAGCGACTAATAGGAAACAAATTTTTCTACGATGTTGGTCGTCTAGGCGGGGGGTGGGGGGGGGGCGGCGGCGGCGGCGAATAAAAGCGTGAACTTAGGGAGGGTGATGGTGGGAGGGGGAGGGGGAGGAGGAGGAGGTCACATCGACATCAACATCACTGAAACGTGTTCTCACGTTGGGCTACAAAATTCACCGATCTTATATTATGTATAGCTATATTGGCCTGGATGTAATATTACTATGCTTACTCGTATATACTCTCGTACCTCGTACCTATACGTACTCGTATAGGTACAATAAAATACGATACCTACGCTGAGATAGCGCGTATGCTTCTCATTTTCTCAATCGCCATTCTTCCACCATACTACTAGTTTTACAAGTCGATTAATAATTTAACGTTATGGCTCTCTCTTTTTTCTTCTTCGTTTTCATATCGGCCTCTCTTACCAACGCGTAATATACGGATATGTGAGACTGAGAGTGTCTCACCACTCGCTGCATCGAGCCATCGAGGAATAATTCTTTCTTTAGTTTCTTTAGTCTGCGGCCAAACGCCAAGTATAACGCAAGCTGAAAATGCGGTTCGCTCTCTCGTGTTTGGAGTTTCTTGCACTTGCGACTCCGGTATGCGAAGAAGAAAAAGAAACTACCCACCACTACCAAAGAACAAGGTAACTGAAGACCCGTAAAAGCAAAAAATTAAAAATTCTAACTAGGCAGGCAAAAACCCGGTCAGGGAGAGAAGCGCAGACATCTCATCCACCCTCCGCATAATCGAAGATACTAAGTTTACTAATTTATTTACAAGTCATCCGCATGGGTTACAATGCATTCGCAGATGTACGGTATTCCATTAGACGTTACACACACATTATAGAAGCTCTTATACTCGGATGGAGGAGGATCAATGAAAAATTATACCTACAGTAGCTGCCTACATCGGCAATCGGTTACAATTTTATTTTCAATTTCAGCATAACGTTGGAAGTTTATAATTATAATGGACGGCTGATTTGTGAGCATGAATTTTGCAGACCCTACCAACAACGGGCATATTAGAACTAGGTACTCGGATTATCGAGGAAATTATTTTGATTTTCATCGTTTACAGCTTTATCGAGTTCTTTTATGTGTGACACAACATTCAATCGAAGAGAAATTATGTAAGCATTGAGAGTGCAGATCGAATAATGCGATACGAGTATACACCATAAGGGCCAAGGGGAACGCGAGCCTCAAATTATATATTCACACGTTAAAATTAGTTAACAAGTAACAAATTTGCTGTGAAAATTAGTTTGAAATAAATTCCGAGGCTACGGCCTTTTAAAAAACGTTCTACCCCGATCGTTAACACACATCGACTAAAAATTAAAATACGAGTACGAGTACGATGATAATGCAAAATCGTCCAAAATCCTTAAATACTCGTATCTACCCAACAGTCAAAAATTTTTTGCTCATCCTACAACTACACAAACCAAACTATAGGTCAACCAATTCCATCAAAGGCCTAGGAAAAACATGTAATCATATGTACTCGTAATATGGTTACAAGAAAAAAAGAAGAAAAAACTTGGAAAATCGAGATTGCGCCAATATATCGAATATCGGTACGTGGGTGAATATTTTCGCATATTCCATTTTTTTAAACGCGTATTCGCGCATATTTTGGTTCGCAGACACACGCACGATAATTCCATGTTATTTTACACAAATTTCTTTAAATTTATTGTTGTACTCGAGCAGGTATACAATTTGCAAATGAACGATTCTCCGTTCGCATGCCAATATACATTCACTTTTTTTTTCTTTTTTTTTTTTACTATTGGTTACCGATTGTGTCACCTAGTCGGGTGTTCTCACTTGTTGGTAGGTTACGGTGAATAAATCTTATTAGGATAAGTAGACAGAAAACTGATACAGCCGACTGATAAAAAAAGATGCATTCTGTTCGTAAGAACGGTGACTTGTAAGTTGTAATTGGATCTTTCGAAATGGGGGAAAAAATGTGATAAAAAATGATAGAGCAAAGGTTCTCATGTAATTACTCGTACGTATAGGCCAATGTATATACGAGTATGAAGAGTAAACCGTAAAAGGCTCGAATCAACGCGTGCGTATTTTTTTGAACGATTTTTATAAAATATTGCGGAGGAAGGCGGATTCGCTAAGCTACCAATTTTGCACCATCTCAAAAACATCCGTTTATTGCAAGTAGGGATCCTACCTATACGTTATTACATTTACAACTGACCAACTTTTCCTTCGTCGAGATTGAAATTCGCCATTTCTAATTTTATCTATTTTTCAACATCGTCGGATTTATCTGATCAACCACGGACTAAATCAATTTGTAGACTAAAATCACCGTTGACATTCAACGTGAACTAAGGTAAAGTAGTCGAACCAGTATTTTAGTTTAGGTAGTTTTTAGTCCACATTGTGTTTAGGGTACCTACTTTGTTTTGACTGAACAAACCGGAAATTAATGTGAAATTTTCTATATTATAGGAACTAGCAATAAGAACATATTGCTCATTTGATACAACAACGTCACAACTCAAAAATCGTCATTTTTGAGTTGAAACAAGGAGAGATATGCACTTCAAAGTACCTTTCTACTGGTAGAGTATCATTTCTGGCTCTATTATTTCTTGGCTACCAGAGAGCAGTTGTGTCGTTTTTGTTGAATTCAATTTTGATCTTGGTTTTAGCAGCAATACTGTATTATCTTGAGTTGTTCATTGTTCATTTTGGAGAATAGACTTGTGTTTGCTTTTCAAGACAGTCACATTTGGTATTATGACATTATTATCACAAAAGTTAGTAACATTAATTCAAATTTCTTTTATGCAAGAAGGTATTATTTTTACTTGTGACGTTATTGCATTCTTAAAGCAATGAGATATGTGTATCAAGTATAAATATGTCATTATTGCATTAAAACTCAAGTTCTTATGGAGTCATATCTTGTTTACAACGTTATTGTCACAAAACCTATCCTCTCATTATTCAATAATGATTTGACACTTTAGGTAGATTATTAGTAGGACTAATAATTACCTAATTAGGTATATTCCAGTATAAAATATCCTTTTAGACATTGGTATAGCTGCGTCTGAACAGCCATAGTTATCTGGTACTTTCTGTACACAGATAAGTACCCAGGTGTCAACTGTGGTCTGTGAGAGACAAGTACAGAAAAGTTGTTACTTTGGCGTTTTTGATATGTGTACGATAGACGCACTGCGTCTATCTACGAGTATGTGAAACCGGTTTGGTTTACGATCATAAGCAGCATCCTGCCTTGTGGCGGACACTGACAATATGTACTCGTACATATTACACCTGTATTTAGTCAACTGACGTCTTAGTTCATATTGTCCCCACAGTAGCCCCCCCCAGTGAACCAATTAGGTTTCTCCTGAGTGGCTATTGACTCTGGTAGTCTTTGAACATTCTTTTGGAAAATTACATTTTCAACTGTATAAGTCTATACAGTTTACTCATGACTCGACTTCAATTTTTGGAAGGAGATTTTATAATTTTGACTTGGTCTTTTGACTCAAATTTTATACACTCGTTTTTAAAGAGGTTTTATTTGTTTTTATTTTTATTTTATTTGTCACTTACTCTTTTGAGAAGTTTGACTTTTAATTTTGACTTCTCCTCTATTGAGGGGCAAAATTTTATTTTTCATCAAAGTTTAATTTTTGTAACTTTGAGAATTTATTCATTTGACATCGAAGTTTAAGATTTATAACTTCGAGTAATGATTTTGTTTTTATGTTGTGATTTTATGAAGTATACAGAGTACTTACATAAATTCACTTTGACTTAGTGAAGTGTTCATTTTATTATTTACCATCATGAACTATTCTGGACTTAGAAAATTTTACTGAGAATTTTACTTCATCAGTAAGTTCAATAATGGGTTCATTTTCATGAACTTTTCAAAAATATTTTTTTGTGTCTATAAGACTTTTCTGATTTTTATTTTTTATTTGCCTCTTTTTTAGTTTGACTTCTAGTTTGTACTCGATCTTTCCTTTTAACTTGGATGCCATACTTTTTGAGTATGGGGGTCGAGACTTCACTAGGGGTCGATTTGTCTGTGGACGTAGAGGTTGAAGGAACTTGAACCGTTTCTGTAGCTCTTTGCTCCAATCGTTCTCTCTTTCTAGATGAACGGAGATTGTAACTCTCTCGGTTCTTATCTTTAGTTGATTCGTGCACACTCTTTCTTGATGGTCGTACATTATGACTCACTCTAGATGGTGGCTCATGCCTTTCAAACGTTCTGACGTCATCATTGTTGTCAAACGAGATGTTTCGTCTTATTCTAACCGGTTCATCGTCTCTGTCTGGCAGAAGATGTAAGATTGGTTGCATACTTTGTGCGTTCGAAGGCAGATCAACGTCTTGACTTACTGATTTTTCTGGGCTTTGTGAAATGTTGACAGGTATGGTAATTTTAGAGGGAAAGTTTATACTAATATTTTCTTTCACCATAAAAGCGGGTTTGCATCTGTCCCAACTTACTATTCGTTCATTTTCGAATATTTTTATTTTGACTGTTTTTTCAAATCTTTCTAAAACTTTATATGGACCACTATATGGCTTTTGGAAGCCAGTTCGAGGGGTGTCTATCTGTACATAGACAAATTCTGCAGTTTTTAAATGTTTCGACACGAATACAGGTGGCGTACCATGGTGAGCAGGTTGCGCAACAAATTTGTTGGCTATTTTCCTAATATTGAAAATAATTTCATCTGCTGTATAGTCTTCAACTTTGTTAAAGAAATCACCTGGTAATCTTAGTTCCTCGCCAAGTGCTAACTGAGCAGCACTGTAGCCTGAGTCTGTCTGCACTGAGGACCTCAATCCCAACAAAATTGTTGGAAGTGCGTCAACCCAATTTGTAACATCTGCAGCCATGATGGAAGCTTTGAGAGCTCTGTGCCACCTTTCTACTTTTCCATTGCTCTGCGGATGGTAGGCGGTGGTGGTGTTCTTTTTTGCACCAATAAATTTCGCTAATTGCGAAAACAGTCTACTCTCAAATTGTCTCCCCTGATCTGTGGTAATATTTTCTGGGACACCAAAACGAGCTACCCAAGTATGGTATAAAATTCTAGTAACACTTTCTGCACTAATATCATCCATAGGGACGGCTTCAGGCCATCTTGTAGCTCTGTCAATCATTGTCATCAAATATTTCTTTCCATGTGACATGGGCAAAGGGCCTACTATGTCTACATGTACATGTTTAAAACGTTGTGTGGGTTTAAAGTTGCCAATAGGAGTTTTGGTGCGTTTTCCAATTTTGGAAAGTTGGCAACCATGGCATGCTTTTGCCCAGTTAAATACTTCACTTTTAATTTTTGGCCACACAAACCTACTAGTCATTAATTTGACAGTGTTTTTAGGGCCTGGATGAGAAAGGTCATGTACACTTTTCATGGCCATTATTCTAAATTCTTTAGGAATAAATGGTCTTGTGTGTTGAGTGCTAACATCACAACAAAGCAGTACATCACTATCTGGAATTTTTCTCATCTCAAATTTTAATGAAGTTTGTTTATTTTGCAGCAGGCTTTGCAGTTCTTCACATTTTAACTGCGCCTGTGCTATTTCCTCATAAGGTAGTATTGGTTTTACACTAATCTGATCAATTCGACTGAGGGCGTCTGCAGACTCATTGTCTTCGCCTTTAATGTATCGAATGTCAGTAGTAAACTGGCCAATATAATCCAGCTGCCTTATTTGCCTCGGTGAAGCATGGTCACTGCCTTGCTTGAATGCATATGTGATAGGACGGTGGTCAGTATACACAGAGAATACCCTTCCTTCAAGCATATGTTTGAAATACCGAATTCCAGCAAATATAGCTAGTAACTCCCGATCATAAGTGCTATACTTAGTCTCAGCAGTACTTAATCTCCTTGAGAAAAATCCCAAGGGTTGACGGCTCTCTCCACTAATCTGATACAGTGTCGCTCCAATAGCGAAGTCTGAAGCATCAGTGGCTAGAATTACATTTAAATTTTCATCAGGGTGAGCTATCATTGCTGCATTAGCTAGTTTTGCTTTTGTTTCTTCAAAAGCTTTTAACTGCTCTTCATTGAATGATATAGGGGTTTTGTCTTTCTTTTTACTCCCTTTAGTCATATCATAAAGCACTGCCATGGTGTCTGCAGCTTGGGGTATACATCTACGATAAAAATTCGTCATACCCAAAAATCTTCTAAGTCCATGCATGTCCTTAGGAGGTGGGTAGTCCAAGATGGCTTGCACTTTTTTACTTTTAGGTGAAATGCCACCTTGGCTTATGTTATATCCCAAAAAATCTATATTATCCTTGCCAAATTCGCTTTTAGCAACATTGATTGTAAGTCCAGCTTCATCTAATTTTGCTAAAAGTTGGCGAAGGTGATGTTTATGCTGTTCTTTATTTTCAGAAAATATACAAATGTCATCTATGTAGGCATATACAAAATCTAGTCCTCTTAAAAGGCTGTCTATAAAACGTTGGAAGGTTTGTGCTGAAGTCTTAAGTCCATTTGGCATTTTCATTGATTCAAAGAGCCCAAATGGAGTAATAACAGCTGTCTTTTTTATATCTTCCTCGTTCATCGGAATTTGCCAATATGCTCTATTCAAATCCACTTTAGAAAATATGGTGCTACCTTTCATGGTTTGGTTAAAGTCCATGATGTTTGGTACTGGGTAGCTATCACTTTTGCAAATTGCATTTAGTGCTCTAAAATCACCTGTTATTCTCCATGTGTTATCACTTTTCATAACCATGTGAATAGGTGATGACCATTCGCTTTTGCTGGGCCTCATTTCGCCATCTGCTATCATTTTATAAATAGCTAATTTGGCTGCCTGTAGTTTTTCAGGTGTTAGCCTTCTAGCTCTAGCTTTAACTGGTCTACAATTTGATGGTGTCTCTAAAACATGAGTAACTTCTGTTTTGTATTTAGACTTCTTTTCTGTAGTGGAAATTTCTATACCAGGAAATTCTCTAATTATTTTAATCCATTCATTTTCTTCTTTAATGGTCTTAACTTCTGGTAGAGGAGTCATTTTGACAAAACCTGTGACTTTGATTCCAGTCTCATTATCTATTAGACATTTTCTTTTTAAATCAGGACTAAGATCGAAATGCTCTAAGAAATCAGCTCCTAAAATTGCTGTATCAACATCTGTGACTTGCATAACCCATCTTAAGCTTCTTCTGATTCCAATATTAAATTCAACTAATTTCTCTCCGAAAACTCTTATCGGTGTACCATTTGCTGCATATAGGTGCCTCACTGGTTCTTTGGAGAACTCTGAGTTTTTAGCAGGAATTAGTGATACATCGGAGCCTGTATCAATCAAAAACCAAATTTGTGAGTCATGGTCTTTGATGAACAGTCGTCGAGAGTACTTACATGCGAGGTCATTAGCCGCCATTATGGCCCCGCACTTTAGTTTGACTGATTCTTATTTTGTGGTTTTGGGGCAAGTGGTTTGCCACTGTCTACACAAGGTGCTGTACAGTGAAATGCATTGTCTCCATATAAAATATGAAATTTGCATTTACCTTGATTTTCCGGTTTTGAGTAGTCTATTTTCTGATAGGGTGAGGTTGCTCTGCGGCTTCTGCCTGCTGACCTACTCCTATTTCGACTATTTTGACCTCTGTTTCCGCCATCATTTTGGTTTTGAAAATTTCCAAAATTATTTTGGGCGCCAGGGTTCGGAAAATTGCCCATTCCCAACGAAAACCGCTCAAATTGTTTCTTGAGATTTCCAACGGTGCTCTTTAAATCGTTGATCTCTTTTTTTAATGTTTGTATTTCATTTTGAGGCGGAGTGTACTGAGTGCTTTCCTTTTTTGTGAAGGATACAGCAGCTACTCTTTTTTTCGGACTTGTAATGTCCTTTTCGAAATTGAAAATTTTCTCAGCTTTATCAGCGAGCTTTTTCAAATCGTCCATGGATTTCACTTCAGTGTCACTCTCCAGTGAGATAATCAGTCTGGATAACTCTTTTGGCAAAGCATGCCTGAAAAGATCAGCTATGATTAAAGGCGTTAGCTCTGTACCTGCCTTTTCAATCATGCGCTCCATGAGCCTTTTAGGGCCCTGTTCGTCTAACTCTAGTTTTGTGAGCAATTCCCTTATATTCTGCTCCTTAGTTCGACCATATACAGCTCTTAGCTGTGTGGAGAACCATTCGAAAGTATCATTCGCAGCTGTGGGTTCACAGATATCTGGAATTCTTTCTACTATTTCGATAGGTATGTCAGTGCGGATTTTCTTGAAAAGGTCTTCTTCCTTTACTCCGCAAGCCTTTAATTTGGCTTTTACTACTTTCAACCATACCTCTATTTTCTCAGGAGTGAATGTGGGTAGAGTTATATTCATCTTTTCCAGCACTAAATTGTCTTCTTCTGTGACAATTAAACTAGGCTCTGCACTTGTTGGAGTTATTCCAGGTGAATGCACCAGAGAAGTGTTGTTTAGAAAACTGAGAGACAAATTCTGTCTTAGAATTTGCGGATTTCCAGTATTTTCTATTTGAGTGTTACCACTTTCGTTTACTGTTTCGTTGAGACTTATAAGATCAGTATTATCCAATTCTAAATCTGAGTCGTCTGGAAGTACACTCTTTGATGTACTAGACATTCAAAATTTAAAATTGCTTGCTGCAATTTATTTCGAAATTTATGCTCTGTAAAATTTTCAGGTATGGACTTCTGAAATTTTCTGAATGTTTATTCAGTTTTACAGAGTTTTTACTTTGCAAAATTTTCAGGTATTTTTCATCTGAAGTTATTCTGAATTATTTATTCAGTTTTGCAAATTTTATTTTGCACTCGAATCTCGAGTAAATTGAGCTTAGAATTTAAAATTCTGTTTGGAAGTATATTTCAACTCCTTTTGCATTAGGTGGATCTTCTCCGAAGAGGCTTGCACCTTAGTAGGAAAATTTTACAAGTAAAATATTTCACTACTCTTCCGTTCAGTGTTTCCACTGGGGCTATAGGGGCTCGTATAGTCTACCCAACTTAATCTGACTCCAAGTTTATTTCACGTCGGAAAGGTTACCACTTTAGGTAGATTATTAGTAGGACTAATAATTACCTAATTAGGTATATTCCAGTATAAAATATCCTTTTAGACATTGGTATAGCTGCGTCTGAACAGCCATAGTTATCTGGTACTTTCTGTACACAGATAAGTACCCAGGTGTCAACTGTGGTCTGTGAGAGACAAGTACAGAAAAGTTGTTACTTTGGCGTTTTTGATATGTGTACGATAGACGCACTGCGTCTATCTACGAGTATGTGAAACCGGTTTGGTTTACGATCATAAGCAGCATCCTGCCTTGTGGCGGACACTGACAATATGTACTCGTACATATTACACCTGTATTTAGTCAACTGACGTCTTAGTTCATATTGTCCCCACAGACACAAAATGAAATGTGACATTCTTGTCACAAAATTTGTTTTCAAAGCAGGAAAAGGGTATGAATTATCTCGACATGTGTCACTCTTTGTCACTATATTCTACACTCTCTTTTCAGATAATACCAAACTTGAACAAGTATAAATCCATAGCCAATTTACAACTTTTTCAAACACAGTAATAGAAAAGATGAACTTAGTGTCTTCTTATTGGCTAAAGCATTCTTAAATTATCTCAGGTGAATATCTGAAGCTCCATTGTAGTACAACTGATCAATGTTTATCATAAATTTTATTATTTCATTTCCAATTGAGTGCTTTTCTACAAGAAGGGCATATCTCTAAAAAGTCTGTTTTGCAAAAAAGTGCATTTGAAGATTCACTTTCCAAAGTATAAGTATATCGAGTGAAAAAATCTAAATTTTCAGAAAGAATAAAAACCATTTGCCATATTGGAGGATTTAAGGTTGACAGTTTATGTTTTGGCATTACTCTAAGCAAGACTTGAGTAATGAAGGTGCAAAATTACAAAAATTGGTTGCTACATTCCTTTTCTAAAGGAATTGCTAATGAGTCGTACCCGTATAAGGTGGGAGTAAATTTAGATGAAAATAAATTCACCTCCAAGCGCGATATGTCTCAGCTATAAGAACCGTCCAAATTTATTGAAAAACCGATTAATCTTCTTTTCTTTTCCACTGAACTTGCTTTATGTTTTTTCCTCAGAAAGCAAAAGTAGTCGTCGCTGCTGGAAGGCTAAGCGAAGTAGCGTCGATGAAACGCCGTTTTACAAAATATTGTAAAAGCGAGTGGGGAAGGGGGGGTGAGGAAAGAAGGTCGAAGAAAATAAACAAACTCGCGCCATAATAGGTATAAGAATAATGAAATAAAATAAAGTCGACTTAACATCGATTTCATTTCTAATGCGATAATTACACGCAGGGTGACAACCTGCGAGTCGTATCAGAGTTGGATTTTAAATGTGAAAATTTTTCACAAATTTAAAACGGTATCTATCCGGACGCATAGTCTACCGATGGTAGTTTAAAAGAAAAGAATGATGCGAGCAGGACGCGAACCTTTCTTTTCATACTTCCACTCGTCGGAACGCGAGTGAAATTAAAATAAAATATTGGTGTCAACTTATGTCAGTTCTGCCAATCTCACAAATCACAATAACGCGGCATCATCCGGCTACGAAAATTGAAATTATTTTTTCCAAACTGAGCTCGACACTTTTCTAAAGAGGCCGTGGCCTCCGATGGCCATCTGTGCGTCTCTTTCAACACTTTTTTGGGTTGTTTGATCGATACAAAATCATAATAATTATACGAGTAGGGACATAATTTTTTCTCAGAACTGCGTCAAGTTCAAGAGGCGGTCCGCTTTGAGACCTCATAACTAGCGAATGAATTAGCGATACGCAATTTGTGCGAACGCGCCTCCATTATTCGAGTCCTGCTGAGACTAATGCCAAAATATGAACTGTCAGCGTCCGCCTAAAATCCTGCAACGTGTCGAATGTTTTTTGTTCCTCCAGAAAATTTATATTTTTTTACTCGACGCACTTTGGAAAGTGAATCTTTATTAGACCTGGTGTTACTCGTATATTGGCAATCACTGACCTTTCGCACTTGAATTCAACAAAATTCGTTACCCAACAATCCGTATTTATGTACCTACTTTCCCAAAACTGGTCACCATTCGTCGCCTTTTAAGAATCACGGATCACCCAAAGAACATGGAAATATTTTCCGCAAAAATTAATTGCTACGATAGTTATAGGGTAGGTAACTTACATTATTTCGTTTGACTTTATTTTTCCCCCGACAAATCTGCAGGTGGGCTAATCTCCAAAGTAGACATACCCCACACACCTTGGAAAACCAATGCCGAAGAAATAAAAAATAATATGTGAAAATTTTTTTCGAAGCCGTAAATTTGGTCGAGTTGATAAAAACGACTTTGTTACGGTAAACGGGACAAAAAAAATTTATTTATTAACGGCGACGATGACAGGCTCAACAACTTCTTTTTAATTATGTGTGCTAGGCTAGATTTTAGAAACGATAGACGGGTCGGGTCGGGTCGTTCGTGCAATTTTCTCTTTCAGTAAACGAAAAATTCCAATTTATACGCTAAATGGCGATACTGGATGTCGAATTTGTCTTCCTTATAGATTACTTTTTGAAAAACTCCAAGTAGGTATAATTTATTTTTCGAATTTAAAATTTTATTCGCAAATCGAATGCTGTTAATAGCGTGACACGCGAATGTTGAATAGCTATCCTAAAAGTCAGTCATCAGCTTTTAATTCCTTTTGGAACTCGCACTTTAACCACGTTTAAGGAAAATAGTCGACGAAATTAACAAGTTGTCTAGTAACTAGCAAAATTTTACTCGTTTAAAATCAAATCCGAATTATATTTCACGACACCATCGTAGAAAGCTGGAAAGTTGACTATCACGCACCTCTATTTGATTGAAATTAATATCGAGTAAAAAAAACTTTTTATGGAAAAATGTTTATAAATTCTATTTGAAGTCTAAGATTCTATATTTTTTGCCGGCGCACTCCAGTTTTTCAAACAACGTCTATTTACCGCTTTCAAATCAAGTTCAATAAAAATAAAAACATTTAAAAAGAATTTTCAATCCAACAGAACACAAGCTATAATATTATCTACTAAAGTAGGCCTAATTGATCAAGTTGAACATGAATAACATTCGATAGTTGCGGAAATAGAAAATTAATTTCATTTTCGAAATTTCGACTGCGAATAATTCCTCAACTTTCCAGCTATGCTATGATTATTTTCTACTTTATTTGCACCGGATATCTTTGATCTGAGAATTTTCCAATAAAATATCATCTCGACTTGAAATACCCATGCATAGAAGGTTCGAGAAATAAACTGGCTCGATTCAGAAGGGAAAAGCGAAGGAAATAGAAAGGAAAAGAAGGCAAAAGAAAGGAAAAATGAAGGAGAAAAGAAACGATAAAAGCGAAGAAAAAGAAAGAAACGAAAAGAAAAGAAAGGAAAGGAAACGATTGAAAAACAAAATATACCGAATACGGTCTCACCGATTTACAATATGGGTATTATGCGACCGGGTTGACAATACGAGTAAAAAATGGACGTACCTACGATATTGTCCTTCATCATAAAAAATTTCCAATTTGAATAAAATGGCTGATAAACCTCAAAACCAGTTCCAATTACCTGCCCCACATCTGCTGACGTCACCAAGCTCGACGTCGCTCTCAACTGGCGCTTCCAGAGACAAAATACGAGTACGAGCGGACAAATCATAACTTTACCAAAGGCAAGCGAAACACATTATAAATCTTTCTTTAAAGAAATTGATACAATTTTACTGTCCAGCTCTCAAACAACTTGAAAATGAGCTGCTCGCAATTTCATATCTTACACTTTTCCCAAAATGAAGTGGGTACCGAACCGACGTGACGGATACCAGAGGAAAGGGTATATACTGTACTGTACTGTACATGTACTGTACTGTACTGTACATCTAATCTTACAAGTAGGTACATACGTGTACTCGTAATACACAGGTATACCTAGTTTGAAAAATAGTGATAAACGGCGACACAAATAAGAAAAAATCGACGTTCCAAGTCGCGAAATGATAGGACAAGAATAATAAATGTACGGGTGATTTATAATAACGATACACATAGACTCGATCTCGTTTATTCCTTGTTCCGATCTACTCTCGTACTCGCACTCGTATGTACGAATAGCTTGCCCACATATTCTCACAGCAAATCTTTACGGTCTGTCCTCTGTCCTTTCTTTCGTCGATTGATTATGTCATCGAAAAAATGAAAATTGCCTTTTTAAGAATACGCACGCATCTCGGGGTATTCTGTTTTGATTTCCGAACACGCGGACGCGGGGAAAAAATAGTAGATGCAGGACTTTGAGTGGTGGACAGGGAAAGGACGGAGAGAAGCGAAGAATAAGCGACGTGAAAATAAAATAATATTTATAATAATATACGAAGTAGGAATAAAAGGGAGTTTGCAAACAGTCAACCACAACATCGATACCAAACAGATACCAGGCAGGGGAGAGGATGACCACACGGCGAGGCATTCGCCTTTTGTCGGCGTGTTAGCTATTTTAGCCAAGTCGGAATAAAAATGAAGAAGAAGAAGAAGAAGAAGAAGAAGAAAAAAAAGAAAAGAAAGGGCATCTGACGAGCGCAGTCAATTTTCAAAAGCATTCGTGGACAAGCAGCGGGCAGGGGAACGAAACTAATCCTCCTTTTTTTTTCACCCCTACTGGGCAGTTTAAGTTTAATTTATTTATTTTATGATACATTTACTTACAATAGAAAAATTTTCATTCTACAAAAGGTGAATTTATGAATGTGTGTCGGTGTAGTGGCTATACGCAGTACACAATGTTCACAGGCAGAAATACAACTTGACAGAATATACGAGTAGTTGGCGTTATCCGACGTCCGACGTCCGACGTCCGACGTCCGACGTCCGACGTCCGACCATAAACGGCCAGTCGGCAGTCGCGCAGTTTAGAGTTTAGGTGGCCAGAGCCACAGCATCCAGAAGCGTTCGCAGCTTCTTCTTCACCTCACCTATACTACGAGTACCGAGTAGGTACATCATACAGGGTGTTCGCTTCGCTTCGCTCGAGTCGACAATAATAAATAATAATAATTATTGTCATATTTTCGAAATGATCGGCAACGTTATAATAATCGTTTGTAAATGCCATTCATTCGATAACACTGAAAATGAGAAAATCACATCCACGAGACAAAAAATACAAATAATTGGGACTTTTAGCGGGCTACCATAGCTGCTTTTTTTTCTTCTTTTTTTTTTTTTTTTTGTGACCATCATAATGCTTCTACCTGTGTTCACGTTATCTGTCTCATTAATATGATATGTTAGAGCGGTAATTAAACCGATCAGTTTAATCGTTCCACGTACAAAGTAGGTGTAATTTATGTTCACAACTACAATACTGCATTTCCAATGGCTGTAAAATACCTCCACGAAAGACCAAAACATTGAGAGACATTTACGCCTATATCGTCATTTTGAAAAAATAAAGTTACTTTCAATATCTAATACAGATAATTATGTTCTGCCGAGTATATCTTAAATTATATCCTCTAATAAGTTAATCAACTTGAATCACAAAGAAAAAGCTCGAAGAATTTATCATACTGTATAGATATAGTTTCAAAAAAACATACGGCTTCTGGCTAAAAAACCGGGTTTTTACGAATATAATTGTCCCGTTATCGATGCGATAGTTTGTCTTACAGGGTATTTCACACTGAATTCCTTACATAGGTTATAGGTATCGATTCGGCACTTTCGAATTCCTCGGAGCTAAGCCCCGGAACTTATTGACTCGAAACTCGTAAACCACATTAACGACGAGTTGCGAATGAACTATCAACAGTCAACATAAATTGCAGCCTTACCGTTAGAGAAATCAGCTAGTTATTCGATATAAATTTCAGCTTGATTGTAGAAAAGCCGCTTCTTTCAAAAGCGCTCCGAAACGCTAAAAACGAAAAACAAGAAACTATAAGAACTCGATAAAACAAACGAACCTTTAAAATAGGTATGACGTAACAGGGTTCGGGAATTGAAGAGCCGGATCCCAAAATGGGCTTGATGCAAAAAAAAACAAAGACGAATTTTAAGACGATGCTGCGATCTGGTGGCTAAAGTGGTCCTTCATCGACAATCGCATAATATATTATATAACTTTTCAAAAACACAGTCCGCGCTTCCATACATATATATTTTCATCTTTGACCAATGGCAATTTTTCAGCCGTTTCCCAAGGGGCTAAGTGAATCGGAATTCAATATCATACAGTTGGCCTACACACGTGTACATGTCGCACACCCTCTACAAAACTGCTACAACTCGCAAAAACCGTTTTTTCAGGAGAGCTGTTTGAAATTTTGAATTTTAAAACTGTCAGTAATCAGTGAATTTTCAACGGATTTTGTTTGTTGAAACGTCAAAAGACTCGTATTGTGGTCTAGTTTCTGAATATGATGATATTTCTCCCTTCAGTGGTCAACAAATAGCCCCCATGCAAGTTGTATCCCTTTTGTCCAGCCAATAATGAAGAAAATGGTCGAGTTGTATCAGTTTTGTACAGTTATATCAGTTTTGTACATAATTTGAGTGTTGTTGTTTCATTAATGACGTGGTTGTAGAACTGCAAATTGTATCGGTTTAGTAGAGTAATGTTGAGTTGTATCAGTTTTGTCAAGTAATTTTATCAGTTTGTTTGAAAAAGTTGAGTTGTAGCAGTTTTGTCCATTGAATAGCCTCATATTTCTGAAATTGTAAACTGATACAACTGTCCTGGAGGGGTCTGGGGGTGGAATTTCGCCAAGGTGAATATGGGGGATCAAAGTAGGACCCTTATAGACCATTTTTTCACTACTAACTCAAAACTCGATTTTTGCGAGTTGTAGCAGTTTTGTAGAGGGTGTGCGATGTATTCCGCAGTACTCGTATACCTACCTATGCCAAAATGCGCTCAGTTCACATTCTATTTCAGAGTGAGCTACACATAATAAAGTGCACGAACCTAGATTCCAAAGTGAGCTAAAGCGCGTAAACTCTTTTTTTTTTATTTTTCCAAAGTCCACTTTTTCCCCCAAAACACGTGGGTTAAAAAATTTACTTCTGCAAAACTGTGAGGAACTGGAAGAATTGAGGGAAAAAAATGGCATTCGAATCAATTCTTTTCAAGACTCGCAGGTTGGGAGCCGAAAATTTTTTCAATTTTTTGAAAACTTTTATTTTTGCAGTTATGTTAGCGCACGTTTAGAACTGCGAGCTCTTCAATTAGTAATGAAAAGTCAGCGAAACAAACTAAATACGCCGCACCTATACATATGTATTTTTATTCGTCGCTGTGAGTATGAAAGATCCACAGTTGAATACTCGGTCTCTGCGGTAGCAGGAAGAACCATAAGAACCATAAACACTATAAGGAATAAAGCTACGCGACACCGAAAAAATATAAGTAGAGGCACGTATATGTGGCTCGGGTACGATGGTGACACAATTTAGGTTTGTCATCGATTCGGTACCACCCTGTAAGAATGTATAAATTTTCAAAAATATAGAAAAAGACAAGGCCACGATGGCGTTTCAACAATCGACTGAATTTAATAACGTTTAAAAAACATGGCCAATGACGTACGAGTATAAGGTATAAGGGTAAGCTGCAAGCATTCGAGAGACGATACACATACACATACACATACACATAGTCCGTAGTACATGGTACATAAACGGGTGGATAGGTACGTGTAGGTACGAATGAAATTCTTTTTCCAACCACGCCACCCCATATAATACTCGTGCTACTTGTATACTGCAGTACATACTCGCATGTGTATGTGTATTTCGTCAGAAAGTTATCTATGTTATACCTACCGCTAGACCGGACCGGCGCAGCGCGGAGCATAAGGTAACGTCATACAGGTATCCTAGCTATACGAGTATCTACTCATATTTCGTCGAAAAATTAGACACTATTCTGTATTTTCTATTTTCTATTTGTATACGCGGGTTGCAGGAAATAAAATACGCAGTTTCGCGCGCGGCTGATTAAAAAGGCGCTTACATCCTGCACATAGACGCTTTTTGTTGAGACACGTCTCGTCGTATAGGCTATACGCTCTCGTGGCTCTCCGATGCGCTCTCTCCTTCATGATGGATTCGTTTTGTTTTGATTGGCTTTTTTTTCCCATTTTTTTTTTTTTTTTTTTTTTCAATACTAGGACTCGTTTTTGAAATGAAGGGTATACTCGTAGTACGGCTATACGACATAGTACGTTTAGCCAGTCATTGATGTACATGTATTGACGCGAAGCGGCATTCGAAGGAGATATATATATTTATCGATAATATGTTTTGCGGTCAGATTTTCTTTTCTTTTCGTTTCATTTGTTTTTGTTGTTGGAAAAGCATTAAATCTAGGTCCACCGCACAGTGCATAGATCCGAAATAGCATTTGGCGTTTGGGCTTCGGGCTTTGGCACGCTACGATTCTTACGGCAGATTTGATTATAGCGAGTATAAACAGTCGTATTTGAATTCGGCTAAATACGTTTTCTTTCTACAGTCTACTCTACACGCAGCGAGTTGCAAGTTAAGAAGTAAACGTGATCGGATCGGATTTGTAGCAAGAAACGACGACCGACGTGTTTTATTAAATAACGATCGAATAGCTATACCGAGCATGGCGCCCACGTAGAAGATGGATTCAGCCCTCAACCCGAAGCTCCTCCAACTGCGTTCATCTTTAAAGCGCGAGTCCAACTACGTAACTATAATACGAATACATATATGTGTACTCGTATGCCGTAGGCTTTATACGCCACTTAGCCGCATGAAATGGAAATTATAGACAATTTTCATCGGACTTAATCGACATCTACGAACGGCCGCAATTTAAGTCTCGAAAATACGGCTAAATGCGCTCTTGCGGGACACTTTTTCAAACGCGGTCGGCCGCAACTCGAGTCTCAAAATTGATTAATTTTACTTAAAAAGTGGTTTATCAACATCTTCGCAGCTTTGAAACGCTATAACTAAACTAATATTCGGGGCAGGAAGATCGGATTTGGCAGCAAATGTCTAATTTCATAAGGTGGACTACGCCCAACTAATTATATTCATCTAACCGATGAACTATATATAGACGTCGCGTCGCTTTCATTTACGTAGGTAGGTAGCGGTCACGTGTACGCTGAAAAAAATTAATAGTAATTTTTACCATTTTTTATAGGAAAACGAAGACAATTCGAAATTTATCGTAGGTAGATATTTTTAGTAGGTACTTTCTATCATCCCAGTTGATATACGAATCAATTTTAAATGGTAGGTACATTTCGCTATTTTTGGGGTAATTTATACTACGAATCTCGAATTGCCACGTTTTCTCATTGTGGGGACAATATGAACTAAGACGTCAGTTGACTAAATACAGGTGTAATATGTACGAGTACATATTGTCAGTGTCCGCCACAAGGCAGGATGCTGCTTATGATCGTAAACCAAACCGGTTTCACATACTCGTAGATAGACGCAGTGCGTCTATCGTACACATATCAAAAACGCCAAAGTAACAACTTTTCTGTACTTGTCTCTCACAGACCACAGTTGACACCTGGGTACTTATCTGTGTACAGAAAGTACCAGATAACTATGGCTGTTCAGACGCAGCTATACCAATGTCTAAAAGGATATTTTATACTGGAATATACCTAATTAGGTAATTATTAGTCCTACTAATAATCTACCTAAAGTGGTAACCTTTCCGACGTGAAATAAACTTGGAGTCAGATTAAGTTGGGTAGACTATACGAGCCCCTATAGCCCCAGTGGAAACACTGAACGGAAGAGTAGTGAAATATTTTACTTGTAAAATTTTCCTACTAAGGTGCAAGCCTCTTCGGAGAAGATCCACCTAATGCAAAAGGAGTTGAAATATACTTCCAAACAGAATTTTAAATTCTAAGCTCAATTTACTCGAGATTCGAGTGCAAAATAAAATTTGCAAAACTGAATAAATAATTCAGAATAACTTCAGATGAAAAATACCTGAAAATTTTGCAAAGTAAAAACTCTGTAAAACTGAATAAACATTCAGAAAATTTCAGAAGTCCATACCTGAAAATTTTACAGAGCATAAATTTCGAAATAAATTGCAGCAAGCAATTTTAAATTTTGAATGTCTAGTACATCAAAGAGTGTACTTCCAGACGACTCAGATTTAGAATTGGATAATACTGATCTTATAAGTCTCAACGAAACAGTAAACGAAAGTGGTAACACTCAAATAGAAAATACTGGAAATCCGCAAATTCTAAGACAGAATTTGTCTCTCAGTTTTCTAAACAACACTTCTCTGGTGCATTCACCTGGAATAACTCCAACAAGTGCAGAGCCTAGTTTAATTGTCACAGAAGAAGACAATTTAGTGCTGGAAAAGATGAATATAACTCTACCCACATTCACTCCTGAGAAAATAGAGGTATGGTTGAAAGTAGTAAAAGCCAAATTAAAGGCTTGCGGAGTAAAGGAAGAAGACCTTTTCAAGAAAATCCGCACTGACATACCTATCGAAATAGTAGAAAGAATTCCAGATATCTGTGAACCCACAGCTGCGAATGATACTTTCGAATGGTTCTCCACACAGCTAAGAGCTGTATATGGTCGAACTAAGGAGCAGAATATAAGGGAATTGCTCACAAAACTAGAGTTAGACGAACAGGGCCCTAAAAGGCTCATGGAGCGCATGATTGAAAAGGCAGGTACAGAGCTAACGCCTTTAATCATTGCTGACCTTTTCAGGCATGCTCTGCCAAAAGATTTATCCAGGCTGATCATTTCACTGGAGAGTGATAATGAAGTGAAAACCATTGACGATTTGAAAAAGCTCGCTGATAAAGCTGAGAAAATTTTCAATTTCGAAAAGGACATTACAAGTCCGAAAAAGAGAGTAGCTGCTGTATCCTTTACAAAAAGAGAAAGCACTCCTTCTACCTCAAATAATTCGTTTGCAAATGACCCTCAAACTTTAAGAAAAGAGATCAACGACCTTAAGAGCACCGTTGGTAATCTCAAAAAGCAAATTGAGAGGCTCTCGTTGGGAAATAACGGTTTTCCAAATTCTGGTGCCCAAAATAATTTTGGAAATTATAACCAAAATGAAGGCAGAAACAGAGATAGTCGAAATAGGAGTAGGTCAGCTGGCCGAAGCCGTAGAGCACCTTCTCCCCACCAGAAAATCGATTACTCAAAACCAGAAAATCAGGGAAAGTGTAAGTACCATGTCTTATATGGAGACAGTGCTTATCACTGTGTTTTACCCTGCTTAGACAGTGGTAAACCACTTGCCCCCAAACCGCAAAATAAGAATCAGTCAAACTAAAGTGCGGGGCCATAATGGCGGCTAATGACCTCGCATGTAAGTACTCTCGACGACTGTTCATCAAAGACCATGATTCTCAAATTTGGTTTTTGATTGATACAGGCTCCGATGTATCACTAATTCCTGCTAAAAACTCAGAGTTCTCCAAAGAACCAGTGAGGCACCTATATGCAGCAAATGGTACACCGATAAGAGTTTTCGGAGAGAAATTAGTTGAATTTAATATTGGAATCAGAAGAAGCTTAAGATGGGTTATGCAAGTCACAGATGTTGAAACAGCAATTTTAGGAGCTGATTTCTTAGAGCATTTCGATCTTAGTCCTGATTTAAAAAGAAAATGTCTAATAGATAATGAGACTGGAATCAAAGTCACAGGTTTTGTCAAAATGACTCCTCTACCAGAAGTTAAGACCATTAAAGAAGAAAATGAATGGATTAAAATAATTAGAGAATTTCCTGGTATAGAAATTTCCACTACAGAAAAAAAGTCTAAACACAAAACAGAAGTTACTCATGTTATAGAAACACCACCAAATTGTAGACCAGTAAAAGCTAGAGCTAGAAGGCTAACACCTGAAAAACTACAGGCAGCCAAATTAGCTATTTACAAAATGATAGCAGATGGCGAAATGAGGCCCAGTAAAAGCGAATGGTCATCACCTATTCACATGGTCATGAAAAGTGACAACACATGGAGAATAACAGGTGATTTTAGAGCACTAAATGCAATTTCTAAAAGTGATAGCTACCCAGTACCAAACATTATGGACTTTAACCAGACCATGAAAGGTAGCACCATATTTTCTAAAGTGGATTTGAATAGAGCATATTGGCAAATTCCAATGAACGAGGAAGACATAAAAAAGACAGCAGTCATTACTCCATTTGGGCTCTTTGAATCAATGAAAATGCCAAATGGACTTAAGACTTCAGCACAAACCTTCCAACGTTTTATAGACAGCCTTTTAAGAGGACTAGATTTCGTATATGCCTACATAGATGACATCTGCATATTTTCAGAAAATAAAGAACAGCATAAACATCACCTTCGCCAACTTTTAGCAAAATTAGATGAAGCTGGACTTACAATCAATGTTGCTAAAAGCGAATTTGGCAAGGACGAAGTAGATTTTTTGGGATATAACATAAGCCAAGGTGGAATAGCACCAAAAAGTAAAAAAGTGCAAGCCATCCTGGACTACCCACCTCCTAAGGACATGCATGGACTTAGAAGATTTTTGGGTATGACGAATTTTTATCGTAGATGTATACCCCAAGCTGCAGACACCATGGCAGTGCTTTATGATATGACTAAAGGGAGTAAAAAGAAAGACAAAACCCCTATATCATTCAATGAAGAGCAGTTAAAAGCTTTTGAAGAAACAAAAGCAAAACTAGCTAATGCAGCAATGATAGCTCACCCTGATGAAAATTTAAATGTAATTCTAGCCACTGATGCTTCAGACTTCGCTATTGGAGCGACACTGTATCAGATTAGTGGAGAGAGCCGTCAACCCTTGGGATTTTTCTCAAGGAGATTAAGTACTGCTGAGACTAAGTATAGCACTTATGATCGGGAGTTACTAGCTATATTTGCTGGAATTCGGTATTTCAAACATATGCTTGAAGGAAGGGTATTCTCTGTGTATACTGACCACCGTCCTATCACATATGCATTCAAGCAAGGCAGTGACCATGCTTCACCGAGGCAAATAAGGCAGCTGGATTATATTGGCCAGTTTACTACTGACATTCGATACATTAAAGGCGAAGACAATGAGTCTGCAGACGCCCTCAGTCGAATTGATCAGATTAGTGTAAAACCAATACTACCTTATGAGGAAATAGCACAGGCGCAGTTAAAATGTGAAGAACTGCAAAGCCTGCTGCAAAATAAACAAACTTCATTAAAATTTGAGATGAGAAAAATTCCAGATAGTGATGTACTGCTTTGTTGTGATGTTAGCACTCAACACACAAGACCATTTATTCCTAAAGAATTTAGAATAATGGCCATGAAAAGTGTACATGACCTTTCTCATCCAGGCCCTAAAAACACTGTCAAATTAATGACTAGTAGGTTTGTGTGGCCAAAAATTAAAAGTGAAGTATTTAACTGGGCAAAAGCATGCCATGGTTGCCAACTTTCCAAAATTGGAAAACGCACCAAAACTCCTATTGGCAACTTTAAACCCACACAACGTTTTAAACATGTACATGTAGACATAGTAGGCCCTTTGCCCATGTCACATGGAAAGAAATATTTGATGACAATGATTGACAGAGCTACAAGATGGCCTGAAGCCGTCCCTATGGATGATATTAGTGCAGAAAGTGTTACTAGAATTTTATACCATACTTGGGTAGCTCGTTTTGGTGTCCCAGAAAATATTACCACAGATCAGGGGAGACAATTTGAGAGTAGACTGTTTTCGCAATTAGCGAAATTTATTGGTGCAAAAAAGAACACCACCACCGCCTACCATCCGCAGAGCAATGGAAAAGTAGAAAGGTGGCACAGAGCTCTCAAAGCTTCCATCATGGCTGCAGATGTTACAAATTGGGTTGACGCACTTCCAACAATTTTGTTGGGATTGAGGTCCTCAGTGCAGACAGACTCAGGCTACAGTGCTGCTCAGTTAGCACTTGGCGAGGAACTAAGATTACCAGGTGATTTCTTTAACAAAGTTGAAGACTATACAGCAGATGAAATTATTTTCAATATTAGGAAAATAGCCAACAAATTTGTTGCGCAACCTGCTCACCATGGTACGCCACCTGTATTCGTGTCGAAACATTTAAAAACTGCAGAATTTGTCTATGTACAGATAGACACCCCTCGAACTGGCTTCCAAAAGCCATATAGTGGTCCATATAAAGTTTTAGAAAGATTTGAAAAAACAGTCAAAATAAAAATATTCGAAAATGAACGAATAGTAAGTTGGGACAGATGCAAACCCGCTTTTATGGTGAAAGAAAATATTAGTATAAACTTTCCCTCTAAAATTACCATACCTGTCAACATTTCACAAAGCCCAGAAAAATCAGTAAGTCAAGACGTTGATCTGCCTTCGAACGCACAAAGTATGCAACCAATCTTACATCTTCTGCCAGACAGAGATGACGAACCGGTTAGAATAAGACGAAACATCTCGTTTGACAACAATGATGACGTCAGAACGTTCGAAAGGCATGAGCCACCATCTAAGGTGAGTCAGAATGTACGACCATCAAGAAAGAGTGTGCATGAATCAACTAAAGATAAGAACCGAGAGAGTTACAATCTCCGTTCGACTAGACAAAGAGAAAACCTTGAACAGACAAGTACAGTCCGAACCAAAACAATGCCATGTGCTTCGAAAAATAAAGAACTCGAAAAAGAAAAACGAAATATTGCAGCCCCAAAAAGAGCTACAAAAACGGTTCAAGTTCCCTCGACCTCTACGTCCACAGACGAATCGACCCCTAGTGAAGTCTCGACCCCCATACCCAAAAAGTATGGCATCCAAGTGAAAAGGAAAGATCGAGTACAAACTAGAAGTCAGACAAGAAAAGAGGCTAAATAGAGAACAAATTCGATGCAAAAACCAGTAAACAAAAATTACTGTTACGATTAAATTAATCTCATTACCTGTCAAGTGAAGAAGATTTACTTCTCACAGATAGACGGATGCACAAAGTAAACTAAAACTACCAGCTGTTCACTGAAAAATCAGGCAGTTAGGTGTCTTTGCTTTATGATTGATTTATATTGTGAAAATGGCTAACTCGTCTACTGTAATGTCTGTCGCTGAGGAATTCGAAAAGCTAGAAGTAGAAGTGGAATCTATCCTATCAACTGAACCAAAAGGGGAAGTTTCGGGGGTAGAAACCATGGACACCTCTACTTTAGATCCGCCTCCAGTCGAAACTGCTCCTACTGATGTATCTAAAAGTGATCCTAAAAAATCCATTCTGATCCCTCCTCGAAAGGATGATCCGAATAGAGTATTTAAGCGGAATAAAGTTGTAATAAACAACCCTCCGCCTCCTCAACCTCCCACTTCCTTTGAAGACAGAAGAGCTCAAAGAAGAAGTGCTTTGCACAACTTCTACAGGAGGAGAAGATTCTCACAAGACCTTCGGATGTTCCGAGGTCTTGGTGAAACATTCTTCCACCTCCTGGAACAGAGCAATGCTCCACCTCCTTCGAGAAGTTGGAAGAATCGTGGTCGAGGTCAGAGAGGAAGACATACTTGAAATGTCTAGACTTTAATTAGTCAAGTTAAAAAATAGAAAAAGCCAAAAAAAATATAAAAAGCAAAAGTCTTACAGACACCAAAAAAATAAATATTTTTGTAAGTTCGTGAAAACGAACCCATCATTGAACTTACTGATGAAGTAAAATTCTCAGTAAAAATTCTAAGTTCAGAATAGTTCATGATGGTAAATAATAAAATGAACACTTCACTAAGTCAAAGTGAATTTATGTAAGTACTCTGTATACTTCATAAAATCACAACATAAAAACAAAATCATTACTCGAAGTTATAAATCTTAAACTTCGATGTCAAATGAATAAATTCTCAAAGTTACAAAAATTAAACTTTGATGAAAAATAAAATTTTGCCCCTCAATAGAGGAGAAGTCAAAATTAAAAGTCAAACTTCTCAAAAGAGTAAGTGACGAATAAAATAAAAATAAAAACAAATAAAACCTCTTTAAAAACGAGTGTATAAAATTTGAGTCAAAAGACCAAGTCAAAATTATAAAATCTCCTTCCAAAAATTGAAGTCGAGTCATGAGTAAACTGTATAGGCTTATACAGTTGAAAATGTAATTTTCCAAAAGAATGTTCAAAGACTACCAGAGTCAATAGCCACTCAGGAGAAACCTAATTGGTTCACTGGGGGGGGCTACTGTGGGGACAATATGAACTAAGACGTCAGTTGACTAAATACAGGTGTAATATGTACGAGTACATATTGTCAGTGTCCGCCACAAGGCAGGATGCTGCTTATGATCGTAAACCAAACCGGTTTCACATACTCGTAGATAGACGCAGTGCGTCTATCGTACACATATCAAAAACGCCAAAGTAACAACTTTTCTGTACTTGTCTCTCACAGACCACAGTTGACACCTGGGTACTTATCTGTGTACAGAAAGTACCAGATAACTATGGCTGTTCAGACGCAGCTATACCAATGTCTAAAAGGATATTTTATACTGGAATATACCTAATTAGGTAATTATTAGTCCTACTAATAATCTACCTAAACTCATAAAAATAGTAAAAACCAGACCTACTACCGAAATTTTTTTTCAGCGTAGATTTAAAAAAATTGTTCGATTTTCAAAGGCGATGGAATTCTAAGAACAGAACATCGTATTCTAATGCGATTAACTGCAGCCTGCTTATGTCTCGTAACTCCTTCACCAGGATTCACTCCGTAAATCAGAACGGACAATGGTAGCCACGTTTAGTTGACATTATTAAGGCTAGAAAAGCCAGGTTTTACTCGATTACTCGAAGGACCAGGTGGCGTCATAATTGACTCGACAATAAAAGAAGCTCCAACGACCGGAGAATATCATTTACGACGTGACCTGGTCCTGCTCCTTTCCAAGTTCAAATGGCGTCGTACACGACACCGCACCGGGTCTTTCTAGCGTTGATACACTTTTCAAACTGATAAACAGCTGTCGCATGAAAATTCTTGAGAGACCCGGCGAGGGTGCAGCTTTAGTGCACTGTCGGCGTCAGCGTCGGCGTCAGCGGTGTTTGTGCGAATTTCAGAGCATCGCGAGGATGGCATTGAACACACGGACGACTTTTTTTTAGCCGTACGTGCGAATGGAAGGTGATAATTTATTCGATCCGATCGTTGGGCACTGTTCGATTCAAAGGAGAAGGACTCGTGTACTAGGACACTATAGGCGAAATGCTGGTAACCAGCGTTCATAAAAGCCTATACGCATTACGCGGTGCGGTGCGGTGCGGTGCGGTGGCGCAGCAATTTTTCAATTTTCGCCCCGCTCTCGTCGCGCTCGTGTTCGACATTTCAACGTACGCAAATCGCTCGATACTCGCGTAAATCGTATCGAGCTTTAATTCGATTCGAAAGGGCGGTGGGGTGGTGGGTGGTGAGTGCCGAGTACGGACTGGGGACGCAGTGGCAAGCCGCGTCTTCTTCAAAGACGACGAAAGGCGAAATAAATTTGACGCGCGAACGTCGAATACATTAAAAATACATGGGTTAACTTTTCAGTCTTTGTTACATCAAAGAACGTTAATATCGGGAGCGTATAACACGAACGAAGATGCTGGCTTTGCGGGCGCGCAGAGCAGGCGGCGGCGGAATGGGCATCCGGCATCGAAGAGCAGCCGCAGCCGCAGCCGCTGCCGCAGCGCAGCAACGCGGCGCAGCGCACGCCTGGCCTGGAAAATTTCACTCCGCCTACATGCCTGGAGCTAGACACGTCTTCGAGTGCACCAACACCACCAACACCAACACCATAACCATCACCATCACCAAACACCATTCCAACTTCTACGTCTACGTCTACGTCTACGTCTACGTTCACGTCCACGTCCACGTCCACGTCCACGTTTACGTCTACGTCTACGTGTTGCGAATTTACCTACAAAACGGGCCAACAGCAACGGTGGCGTGCGTACGCAAATTTTCAAAATGGTTACAAAATTTTTCGTCTAAAATGGAACCGAACCATTCGTGTGTCGAAAATTTTCGAGCAAATTCTTCGGAAAAACGCGAAGAGTTGAAAAAAAAAGAAGAAGAAAAAGAAGAAAAAGAAGAAAAAAATTAAAATTAAAACCGTCGCATCGCCAGATTGGAAAGATTACACGTGTACATTTTTTTCAACACGGGCTACGGATTCCAAAATCTACGCGTACTACCTAATTGGCGCGTAGGCTACTTGCTACGTTCTTGAAATATTCGATCGAACGTGACAAATTGAATTTACGACGCGACGAGAAAATAAAAATACATATACGTGTTTCGTATATTTAGGTATATGTGTACACATACGAGTATGCACATACTCGTATTATGCGCATGTACCTATCTCGTTATTTTTGTATAAAATACTCGTACACATAGCGTCGAGTATAATAAATACTCGTATTACGAGTATGTGTACTCGTCTACTCGTACCAGCGATTATAGCCTAATTATTATGGCCGCTTCTTGCGGGTCTTCGCAGAACGCCTGCACCGCTGTCCGCTTACCTACGAGTAAACGTGCAATTTCCAACTTTCAGTTTAGCGTCACGTCACGTCACATCGCGTCACTTCGTTTTCCTTTTCCCACATTCGTTACGAAATTTGACAAATCGTATGCGAGTAGGTAATTACTAATTGGCGTATACCTTCGGCTGAAAGGAATCCAAATTCACTTTTCTCAATTTCAACACCCCGTATAGGCCTACTTACTACCCATTTATTATTTAATGGCGAATCCAATACCTAGTCTAAAAAGCATAAATAGTATCTCTCTATACAATTATATATATGTCTCAAAAATTGGACCAATAATAGACATTGTTTCTAAATGCAAAAAATACCCAAGCTCAGCGAGCTCCGCGATAGTGGAGAAAAGTAAGTTTCCTTCGAAGCCGGCGATTAAAATATAGGTCTTCTTCTCTTCTTCTACATATTATTATATATACGAGTAATAAAATCCAATGTCCGGATGTCTGTCATCCCATACTCGAAATTCGTAAATAAATTATTTTTCATTTCTCCATTACTCAGTTTCTACGTAACTTACAAAGCTGAATTTGGTCTCATTAGAAAGAGGAAAATCTCAAAAATATGACGATGTATAAACCTTTTCGATTAGGGATTTATTTTCACCGCTGATTCTGAAAACATTTTTCTATTCTATACTTCCTCAAGACATTTCAGAACGGAGTAATTTTCATTCGATCGATTAGGTACACCTTTAGCCAGCCCCCTTTTTTTTTTCTCAGAAAATCGAAATTCACCTTTAGCTAGCCCCTTTTTTCCCGAAAATTGAAATTCCCTTTAGTCAGCCCCTTTTTTCCGCGAACTTTGAGCGAAACTGAAGCAGGATTGAGCAAAAGAGCGGAATCAGAGCGAAATTCGAGCGAAGAAAATTAAGCGGAATTTTAACGGAATTGTGGGGCATTTGAGCGAAACTGAGCGAAATTGGAGCGGAAAAGAGGCGTAGCCCCCTAGGGCCACGCTAGTCTTTTATAAGATAAAAAATGAATAAGGGTGATTCTCCCAATAAGTCAAAAATTGACTATTTTTTTTTGAAAATTTTGAACTTGTATTTTTTAATATTTTCCATGTGGAAATAGTAGTGGGTGTGTCCCTGAATACGTACCCAACATTGGTTGAGCTTGATTCTCACCACAGGGGGCAGGGGGGATACTTCGGGCACACTACGATGGAATTCCATAAAAGTGACTTGAAATATTATACACATTGCTTTGATTAAATGAATGTCTTCTTTGACCATTTTTCAAATATTTTTGGCGTTTTTTATAGACTAATTAAATTTTAGCAAGAAATTTTTACTAAAAATTGTTTTGTTGAAAAAATTTTTTCTGGTGGGTGGGGGTAAAATTTTTTGTGGTGGAGGGGTATTGCCTCACTAAACCTCCTCCTAGTTCCATCACTAACTGACAAGTTGACAAAAATATGCATATTTTTCACAGTCGTGTCACATTTTCCACTGTGGTGTTTATAATAATAGGATTTGACACTACCATGGAAAAAAAATCTTCTTCACACCATGGACAATTGACAAAGTATTTTAATTTTGAGAAACCCAACGTAACTAATATGAACAAATCCAGTCAATCATTATAGAAATTGCCAACATAAAAAAAAAAACACAGAGAGCTGAAAATCGAATATTCATTTTCAGCTTCATAAGAGTTAATAAAATCTTTTCAGAAGTACTTAATTCGCGCTGATTCCAACAATTTGGAGCTACAGATTCCAATAAATATTCCACTGCGTCACAAATTTTCATGAACTTTGAAATTGAACCAATACCAGTACAAGATAGCATTCTGGTATCAGTTTGAATGATATCTATGAAGCGAATTCCATAATCAAATTTATTCATTATTGTGTTAACTTGAACTGATGCATCTGATACAGAATGTTGTTCATTCCGTAAAAATGCTAAAAGCCATGTACAGTGCTCCGTTCATGGTTGTCATAACAGGTAAATGAGATGCTATTGTAAATAATTTGTTGAAGATATGATTATTTATATTCATTTTTGAACGAATTGATGAATTTTGTTCTTCATTTGTTTCTTAGATCAGAAGTTGGCCTTTATAAATTACCCAGTGTAGATCGCAAAGTAGATATCCAACGCTGTCTACGAACATTATCATCTACACTGGGTAATTTAAAGGCCAACTTCTGATCTAAGAAACGAATGAAGAACAAAGTTTCTCAATTCGTTCAAAAATGAATATAAATAATCATATATTCAACAAATTATTTACGATAGCATATCTCATTTAAGTACCTGTTATGACAACCACAAACGGAGCACTGTACATGGCTTTTAGCATTTTTCTTGAGGATGGTGCGCATTAGTTATGCTCCATTTTTAAGGTGGTACATTAAATGTAAAATAAAATGTTCAAACTAGAAATACTCAAATTCCACCTAAATTAGCCCTTTTTATGGTTGATTAACTACTTATCCGCATTCATTCAGTTAAAAATGATAATACAAGATCCTATAATAAGAACTTGCCATATTAATCCTGTAGAGCGCGTATTTTGCTGGCCAATTGCCAATTCAACAAACCACTTTCGATATAAATCGATTTCAAAGACATCGATTAAATTCTCATTCATTCCTTCACTATTTCTTCCCAAATATTGATATTTCAGTAACTATCGCTATTTTTCAATGTTGATAGTGATGGGTGAAAAGTGGGTGTTACAAAATAATTGCGTATGATTGGCTTGAATTCATGCGTGCAATTTGATTGGCCGCAGGTGCCACCGCACATTTTCAAAACCGATAGTAGTATGTGTACCACATTAAAAATGTTTATTGGACTTATCAGATTTTGGCTCTCTGCAGTATCAGCATCTTAGATAATATAGCATGGATAGCCAGCGCCCTATCCTTGCCTTATAGAACGATCCTGTCAACACCGCTAATGTATCTAAAAATATTATGCTGGATCGTATGCGCAGAACAAGAAAATCGAACAAGCGTAGCCCTGCGTTGTCCACCCTTTGTAAATCGTATCAACCAACGCCAACCGACTACTTCTGCGCAGGCGATCCAGCATAATATTTTTAGATATGTACATTAGCGATGTTGACAGGCTGAAATTTCGTACGCTGGCTATCCATGCTAGATTATCTAAGATCAGCATCCACTACCATGGAACATTAAGCTTTTATAAGACACATTTTTGATGAAAATTTATTAATTGCTTCTCAATATTCTGAAAAAAGTTTTTTTTTTTGCTTGATTACTTTCATATGTATCAAAATAAACCACTTAGATTATATTTCATCATTGTAAATATTTCAGTGCCATTATTCCAGGATGACTTAAATTTTCTCCACTACGATGGAAAAAAACTGATTACAAGACTTTAACTCTCCCCATATTAATGTTCATGCATCCTAAATTTTAACCAATACCATTAATTTATTTGGACAAGGTATCTCTCCCTAGGAATCATTTTGTTCAATTTGAAAAAAAATTACTATACCATCAAAAATGTGAATAATGATTGAAAACCAAAGTGATTACATCCACTACCATGGACATTTTACCCTATTTGAGTGCTCTCCTTAATTTTGGTGAGGTGGGGGAAAAAAAAGAAATTATTGTATATTTTAAAGGAGATCGCATTAGCTATCTAGCAAAAAAAAAAAATATAGTTAGAAAAGGTTTATTTATGGAGCACAAACAGTGATTTTAGCAATTTTCGTGTTATTGAGAGAATCACCCATAAAAGATCGTAATTCCGAACCTTATACGTAAACCACGTTTCACGAAAACCAATTAACAGATACCTATATCGACTTAAAACTCGAACGTTACGTACGTGTATATGTTTTAGAAACTTGTATATTTCAGCTCAAATCTGCGCAGTACTTTCCTTATCAATAGCCATTCGAGCTGAAAAATCAATCAAAATTCCAAGAGTTTTCGTTATACACGCTGAGAGAAAAGGTTAGTTTTACGCGTGGTAGCCTATACATATATAATACTGCGCGATAATGATCTTAGTTCGTTTTATAATATTTTCGATGATTTTTCTCGCGATATTTTTCTTGTTTTCAGCAACATTTCAAAAATCATTAATATCGCGACTGCGGAGACAAAACCATAGATACTACGGTCGTTGGGCCCGTAATTCGAAATTAGACTAGTTCTTATGCGAAAGTATTCGCAACGTGATTTTCTTAAACTAAACTAGCCTAGCTGGTATATATACATCTACTTTCGCTTCGGGAAAATCTCGAGTCTATCGTGGGATCGAAAGAAAAAATATACGAATGCTAGTCGTAAAATTTTTTGCGCTTTCATTATACGATTTTTGTATTCATACGCGAGTATGGAGGAAATATATGTATAGGTGCATATACTCGTAGGTACAAGTAGAAAAAAGGAATAAAGGAGAGAAAAGAGGAAGACGGCGCAGCGCAGCGCAGCGCGTACCTATGGTTAAAAGTTGATTGTTGATGCTAAAACGTCGGTGTTTAAGATCCACCTGATAGACAGCACAAGGCCATGCTAAAAGCGATCACTTAAAACGCCGTCAGGTTCGCGCATTAAAAAATGAAATATTACGGTAGTTTATAGATGGCAGGGTAAAAAGGAAAAAAAACGCACGGAATGGATATTGGATATCGCTTTACAAAATGAACCATTTACAATGTTCCATAAAACAATTAACGAACTAAAAGTTATCTATTGAAATATGGACGAAGCAGTGACCTCTAGAAGAAAAAATAAATCGTATTTCTATTATTACATTCGAGTAGGTATGTATATATGGCTTGAAGGGTGAAGATGGTGGTTCGGGGGGTTAGTTGGGTTGGCGGCTTATAGGGAAAACCTAATTTATGTTTTATCTATTACTCATTTAAATCATCGTGCTATGGTCAGGCCTTCAGCTGAGTCCCAAGTTTAGCGAGTCTTTGCCTGTCGTTTTCTATTCTAGCCTCTTCCTGGTATTACTTATACGAGCTTATACTCGTAATTAGTGGAGAATTTTCACGACTATTCTCATTCGAAGACTACCATGGAAAACAAATCAAGTTTTCATTTCGAATAAAGGTATAGGTAAACGTTTTTTTTTACAATTAATTAAAATCCGATAACCGGGTAAACCGTCTGTTCTTCCTTAATTTCAACATTTTACTTGGTAACCATTTTTGACACACGAGTCAGCCTCCCAAAAATTGAGACCCTCGTCTAAATAATACGTACAATTTATTATACTCCTAACACGTACCTATTCTAGTCTAGGTACTTCACATATTGCACGAGTTCGTACTTATATTGCCCCAACTGAAAAATATTCTAGTAAATTCTCTTCATTTTTAAACACTCTCGAGGTAGGTATACTAAAAGTTTCCTCACAAAATGCAGTCCCCAAAAATTCATTTGGTAATAATGATGTTTACGAAAGCTATGAAACTATATATTCGATTCAAAATTAATACATATAAAGTTTTGGAATCGTTGTGTCATATATTCACCGCTGAAAAACATTCGAGTCATGAATTCGTCCTAACCACGACTACGTTCAAATGAAATTGATTTTCATTCCTCAACGCCCCCGCAAAATATTGTATATGCATTCGAAAACCTTGAAAATTTGGTTTTCCTGACGCCATTATTTGAGATTTGACCTTTATACTGCGTTAATTTTGTAATTCAACTTAAGCTGATGCAATAATTCAATTGTTAACAAAAATTTCGTACTTGGATAAAGAAAAAAGAAGAAAAAAAAAAAGCAAATAAGTTAGAGAAACAGTTTACTCGGCAATTATTAAGCAAAAAATTATTGCAGGTTCTCCAATTCTCGGTTGGTTTTTGTTTTTAACATAGGTAAACCTAGATTTGACAGGGCGAGAATTATCGCGAATTTTACCTCCCGTAGAGAAGGTGCCATTTTATTCAACATTTTTGTAACTACATATGATCGAGCTTTGCAAGAAGATGTTTTTTCCATCCTCGTTTTGCGAAAACATTCAAAAGTTATTTCAGAAAAATGTATAATATTTTTTTTTTAGTTCCTGCTTCAACACGCTAAATTGAGAAATTATTTGCTTCCCCTCACCAGGTCGTAGTTATTCAAATTATCTCGGATAAATTTAAATTAGAACGAGTAACTAGTGGCTCTTCAAAACATAAACCAGATAGTCTGCATGCTTAGAGGTGAATGAGTAATGATATTTTGTGTTGTAAATTTTTCAACTTCTACTCCCAGTTGTGGGTACCAACATTAAAACTCGAAATAGTTCGTTTTTTGTTCAACCATTTAGCGAGGAGAAAGTTGAAGATTTATTACATTTCAGTCGATGATCACGATTTTTTGGTTTGTTTTTCTCACTATTCACAGATTTTTCGTAAAATTATGAAAAAATATACAAAGGTAGCTCGATAGGGAAATATAGCAGATAGTAAAAAGGATTTATTAAAGAGTTTTCTCGGATGTTTTTCTCTCCAAAAAAATTCGATGAATAATTAAGTCGTTGACGAAAAAGTATAGCATTAAAAAAAAATCAAAACGACGTGAAATATTTCACAAAAACCGAGACATAGCCCATTGGTGGCTTTTATGACAATGTAGAGTAGCAACACCGATGAGATCTTAGAATAAAATACGAGTCGAATAAAAGCTTATTAAATTATAACAAGAGTGAAAAAATTCACAGAAATAAAACTGCCTCGGTGAAAAAAATGTTTCCGTTGATCAAAAATCGATCGTGGTTCGATTATTCAATCGTGCGAGATTAATCAAAGAAATGATTTTGAAACTATATGCAGTGCAAATCTTCCGGCATATTTTTCGCTAAATTTGCGTCATAATTTACGCAAATGAATATCATTTTCAGCACATATACTCGTACAGTACGGTCTTAAAATTTTGATTTATCGACATACGCCTTTATTTTTGGTCCAGCAACGTAGTTAGTCTACGCCATGAAAAAAAATCATGACCGAGGCGGTATTATACATAAAATATAATAGTACATTACACGATTGGTGCGGAAAGTAAGCGATTACTTTTCAAACTGATCGTGACCGTGTAGGCTATGCTATTTTAATTAATTACAAACGGAAACTGCCCTATTTTCGAGTTGGAAAACCGCAAATTATCAACATAAACGAATTAATCAACGGCAAACACAAATATACAGGTGCGGAAAACGAAAAATCCCACCGCGGAAAACGAAAAATCCCGCTTCTGATAATTTGCGGTTTTCCAACCCGAAAATAGGGTGGTAGGGTGGTATGGTGGTATTTTCCGTACGTAATAAATTAAAATTACGTACGGAAAATACCACCATACCGCCCTATTTTCGGGTTGGAAAACCGCAAATTATCAGAAGCGGGATTTTTCGTTTTCCGCACCTGTATATTTGTGTTTGCCGTTGATTAATTCGTTTATGTTGATAATTTGCGGTTTTCCAACTCGAAAATAGGGCGGTTTCCGTTTGTAATTAATTAAAATAGTATACGCGATTAGTTTGAAAAGTAATCGCTTACTTTCCGCACCAATCGTGTAATCTACTATAAATTTCAAAATTCGGAGTGGTTTGTAATACGATATGTAACTTTTGTGAGAAAGATTATGCCCAAGGAATTGGTATCAAAGAGCACAGCTACGAGTATTACCTAAATACCATGCAGACCTCTAGATTTGAATTACTAAATTACGAAAAAACAAAAACTGCGAATTACCCATGTATTTTACATGGGAACTGATCCCACCAGATGAAACGTATAGCGTGACGTCATTTTCGGATTGCTCTATAGGTGCGTACACATTTAGGTAGGTAAGTGGGTATACGTATGCAATCGTTACACGGAAAGAGCGTAAAATCTAGATTACATATCATTCGTGAAATAATTCACAGTTTTCCAATATTTTGTAAGTGCCAGAAACAACAAATTGTCGGCATCCCCATTTCAAAAAACAGAACGCGTTTAGGTGAAAATTCTTTTACCCATTTCCGTTATGGACTACAAATATGAAAATAATTCGATTTTTATTATGGCATTTTACGTTTGATATTTATCGTACCTACATTTTTCTGCTTTCCAAATGAGATCGTATTTCACTCAGATGATAACAAATTTTCGGTGTATTTCAAATCGCGTTTAAAATTTATTTCAAAACATGAATCACGTAAACTGAGCGGGTAATTTCATTTAATTTAATTTATTTACTTCTTTCTTTCTTTCTTTCTTTCTTTCTTTCTTTCTTTGGTAATAAAAATACAACAAAGTCCTATAAGTATCGTATGTCCACAGTTTTTTATTTTAAAATTTGTGTCAAGCTAAATGACGCAGAGATTCACCTTCATTAGAGCTGGCGCATCAAGCTCTTGCGCGAATAGCGAAAAACAAATTATGGCGTTTGATCGTAATCATTATAAACTTGATTCATTTTTCGATCAAGATAAAATAATTATAATACTCGTATTTTAGAAACTGCAACTAAATGGCAGCGTAATAATTTCAAACGTATTAATAGTAGATTACACGATTGGTGCGGAAAGTAAGCGATTACTTTTCAAACTAATCGTGCAGTATACTATTTTCATTTATTACGAACGGAAACCGCCCTATTTTCGAGTTGGAAAACCGCAAATTATCAACATAAACGAATTAATCAACGGCAAACACAAATATACAGGTGCGGAAAACAAAAAATCCCGCTTCTGATAATTTGCGGTTTTCCAACTCGAAAACAGGGTGGTATGGTGGTATTTTCCGTTCGTAATAAATTTAAAAAATAAAATAAAAGGCAATTGACGACGACGTCGAATTGCTCCTACTGCTGATCCGATCCTCCCCTCGTATAGCTCAAGACCCTGCTTCGAATTGTCTTAAAATTTTTCAATTTTTTTATTTAGTATACAGATGAGATTATACTCGTACGAAGATTGGAAAATATTTTTGGGTTCTGCTCCGTGTCGTAGTTGAATAAAAGTATTTAAAAAAAGTTGTAATCCCAAAATAGTCCCATATACAATTCATAAATAATAATGTAGGTATTATTATTGTCTACTTTATATTGCTGTTATCAGTTGGAAATAAAAACCGAAACGTTTTACAGGCTCTATCTTACATCAGGCTCCAGCTCTTTCAAATTGAAGATCTAAATTTATTTCGATGAAAATTGACTAAATGCGTTTTGAAAAATTTTACGCCTCATATGTAACATATCAATAATGTACCTACGTACGTCAAATGGCGAAAAAAAAAAAACATGCAAGTTATATAAGTGCTTTGTGGACAAAAAAAAAAAAAAAGGTTGCGCATAATTTATAGTGATGAGGAAAAATACTGGTACTACTTTCAACGCAAATAAATGTAACTTTTTTCCCTTTTCGATGCTTTGAAATGCTTCATAAAAGAACTTAAAGACCATAATTTTCAGTCGAACATAAATACGAAATTCTATATTAGACTAAAACACGGACGCGAATATAAAAAATTGAAGGCGAAAATTGCATAAAAATTTATCTATTTCCCAAGTTACAGAATTGCTCAAAGTGAATTTTGTTGCAAATAAATTGGGTACTTTTTCAAGCTATATATATTGGGAGTAGGGAATAGGGACTTGTTTTTCCTGATGGGGCTTGCGGCGGTGTTCGTGTCTTTCATTAAATTAATCCGCTAAATACTGCTCATAAACAAAAATTGGAAATTTGTGTCGTCAAAAGGTGGCTTTTTTTATCTGACTAGACAACAGGAACGTTTGCATGACCATGAGGCGAAAAGGCAAAAGAAGGTAAACAACCAGCATGATTCACTCCACGAGTCCACGGAGGTGCTCGTATTTAAATAATACGTTTTTGTAAAGCTAGTAAAAAAGTTTTCTATTTCGCCTAAATTTGGATAGCGGGTGTATGAATAGATTGAAGAAGGTGCGTGTATGTATGTATGTATGTGTGTGTGTGTGTGTGTGTGTGTGTGAGCGAGAAAGAGAAACAAGAGTGGGACACCAATATAAAATGATTTTCTCACCACCGCGACCAATTGCCTCTCACAGCCAGAACCACAAAATAAAATGTGAGAAGATAGCAATAAGAGAGGTAAGACTAGATAGATGAAAAAAGAAAACATAAAAAAAAAAGTAGAAAGGGATTTTTGTGTACGCTGGTTCGATGGTATGGCTAAAGAAGTTAACAGTGTTTCCAAAGCCCAATACCATCATCACATGGTTTTCTTGCAGGCGAACTTATTAGCTCGCGCTTTAACTGGTTTCGATCGTAATTTTTTTACACTACATTCGTCGGGTCGATTGTTGAATTTTTACTTCACACGTTCGTCCAAGTGCTTTCTCATTATTCGTTAAAGGTTGTACATATAAGTAGTTTTTCCCCTTCTCGAATGGTGTCTGTTCGGTTTTTAGTGTCGAAGTTGGTTCATTTCAAAATGATTTCCAAATGGAAACTTTCATCTCAAGTGAGTACACAAATTCTGAGCCCAAAATAAGGGCTTTTCGATTTTGTTTTCTTTCTTTTTTTTTTCCCCTTTCTTTAATATCAATTATTGAAACCATTTTTTACCCGAGGAATAGTGAAGGTATGTTCGTTCGTACCTACGTACGAGAAATATGTGTAGCCAAAGGTAATCCGTGAAAAATTCTAAAACTAAGTCGGTACAAATTTTACTACAAGGCGCAGCAAATCTCATGATTTTTTTAAAATGAAAATATGTTCACTGTGAATGATGGCCTATCTGGTACTATGTATAATAGCCGCTTGAATTACAAACATCGAGGGGGCTTGATTGTCTACTAATCTAAAGAAAATTTCAATAAATGTGAGATATGATCTATGAAGAAGTATACTTCAAGTCGGAAAACGATAAATTTTTAAGAAGTGGCAAAAAACAAATTGTCAGGTCAAAATAATTCGTAACAAAATCGTGTACCTATTCGTAATTTTTTTCTTTCTATATTAAGCTATATATTCCTTTGGCGACATTTCCATGCAGGCTTCAATTTCTTCGTGATGGAGAGAAGACATGAAAATAAAAATCTTATTTTCGTCCTACCCCATGATTTATTAAGCTATGGGAATGGGATTGTTTTGTTTCATCTTCCAAACTTCATCGCGTAGACTTATTGGTTTTTTATTTTTCGTCAATCCTCATAAAATTGTCGTCCATGATTAACATCGAAAAATAAAATTTAGTCATGATACCAAGAGGAAAAATGGTGCAGTTTCGAAAATGATTCCAGAGTTTCTTATAAGATTTTACTAGGTATGATTGAATTTTTTTCTTCTCCAATATCCACTCACAGCAAACAAATTGATGATAAAACAATGTAGTCAGAAATTTACATTTCCATAATATTTAATTTCAGAACTAATGAAATTGCTTCGGGTAAAAGACCTTATTATAATTCACATTTGGATTTTGCATTTGTCAGCTATAAAGTCCGAAGCAAAATATTGACACTTGCAAATAATAAGTCATTTAAGTGGTCTCAAGAAAGATTTAACGGTAAACTTCTCTCTCACTATGGTAACTTTGCACCAAAGATATCGTTATTTTAAATTGAAAAGGTGGTATGTTAAACAAAGTAATTTTAAAGAAAAACTAATTAAAAAGTTCGTTATCCTACATAAGATTGTTACAGTTCACTCTTCTTTCTCGTGCTAATAGCCAACATTAAATTATAAACATTCAAAAGTATAACAAGCAAAAACATCATTTTTGAACCCTTTGGAAATACCATTTTTTCCGCTTTAAAGTAACGATATGCTCTTTCAAAAGCTGTAATTAAAAAAATTCAAAAAAACATTATAGAGTGAGAAAAACACTATCAACATCGAGAAACTAAATATTATCTGCAAATACGTGGAAACTAACTTTTTCAAATAGCTCTCCTGAAAAATTTGTAATTTATTTTGATGCGTTGGTTTTTTCTTTTCGTGACAACCCGAATTTTGCAGAATAGAATACATTTCAAGCTTTTGCGAAACCAAGTCCGTAGTCCATAGTCCATTCAAAATCAAATTCACAACATACAATTAATATGACTGCATACATAAATGAGAACATTTTTTTTTCTATTCTACTGTTAAGCAACATTATTGTAGCTTCGACAAAGTGGAACGTATATCCTGGATATTCTGGAAGGATGAAACAACGACAACTAATTAATTTTGCTATAGAAATTTCATTTTAGAAACTGAAATTTTTATAAAGAATGAAAAATTACAACCAACTTTAAAATACGTATTCGTTTAAATTCGTACTTATAAAAAACTGGAATGTTCACCAGCTAAGGAATTTTCCTAGATTTCCAATAAAAAAGGGAAGAAACAAATAAAACAACTTTTTCAGTATTTCTTGACCTTCGTATCAAATTTCCGTTCGGTATAGTTTCATGTACAACAGCACCCTGGAGGCATTAAATTACCATATTTTGGCGCTAGTTAAAAATCCAATATGAGTTGTTTTAACCCCACCAAATACATAATTCTATTTCGACTTGTAATAGTCTACTCATCCCACATAGGCATCCCATAACTGTAGGTACGAATGTCGAAAAGACGCGTTGAAACATATCAAATATTATTATGACAAATTGCGACAAGGTGTAGGTGTGAACCTCTTATTATCACACTTTTTGTACTCGGAACTCGTGTTCTCGTGTAAAACAATTTCTCAAAATCGATTAACACCTTTTTTATTTTTTCTTCTTACTTCGGATTTTCAACCCCCATCTCCTCCCCCCTCCCCACAGTCGCGCTTTATTCTAGTTCGGCTCGCTTCTTCGTCTTCATTTCTTGCCGCGTAAAGTAATGCGCCACACAAAAAAAAAAAAATAAATAAAAAAACAAACTGATTTTATAATAATTTATGCGTAAGAGTTAAGAACTTGTATTTTGGTTTTCAATTAGGACTTTTTTTAAAGCAGATTTTTCTTTCCAAATTCATACACACGCACACACGCACACCTTTTTGAAAAAATTGGTTTTCAATTTATTAACGGTACCTTGAAAGTGTCGATGAACACGAAATTACATTTTCTAATTCACATTATAGGGACCAATATTTTCATGGATTAGGAACCTCAACTTCGATGTTTCGTAAATTACAGGCTAATTTGTTAATTACCAGCGAATTGCGAAAGACCTAATACCTACGCTAATGATATTACTCGTAAATTGGGCATTTCTTTTTTACCTGTCAATAATATGCAACAGAATTTCGCAAGAGTCGACGGTAATTCATTAGAATGCACACCGAGTACAAAACTTCACTGTACTCCAATGAGTAGGTAGATTAACAAACTGTAGGAATTGAAACATCTTTCGCGGGGAAGTAAAATGAAGCAGATTCGAGGCATGTGTAAGTAGGAAAATAGAAAAACTGAAGAGGGCGGGTTCAAAAAATAAATTAAGATAAGAAATAAATGAATGTATAGTATACAGACGAACACGTGGCTTGGAAATAAAATAAGGGGTACCGAATATGTTGAAAATATATACGAGTAACATTAACAATTAGATTATTTGGATTTCATTTTTATTTTCAAGCATTACACGAAAAGAAATAATCCAAAAGTCAAGCGAGAAAGAAGTAGCCTACAGGAGATGAAGATGGTTGAAAGCACGAAAATGATATCTAATATAATAGATTTTGGCAAAATAATATTATACGAGTATAGGTACCTACTCGTATCTCATAACAACGCGATAACATCTACGTGTATGAATTTTTGTTTCAAATATTTACATCTCACAATCCAATTCGCAGATAAGTAAAACTATAAGTACTGCGTTATTTTTTCGTTTCATCCGATTTACGATTCAAATATATAATCCAGTCTAAAAACCTATAATAAGTATACAATTTAAAAAAAATCTAAAATGCTTCGTCACTCATGACGAGTGTTTTAATAAATGAAAAATCGCGAGAAACGAAGCTATATATTATATCAATCGGGCATTGCTCACAATTTTTTAAAATTTTTTTTCCTTCTCGAATTTCAAGTCAAAATTTTCTCATTTTTCAATTTTTTTGTTCTTCTCACTGAAAAGCCTATACACTATATCGATGGACTGTGTTTGTGTACGTATTACTATACCAATACACAACTCGAAGTCTCAAATACCCATATTATGTTATATGTTCGCCAAGGCGAAGGGTAACGAGTAATCGATACAACTAGGTTTTGCAATGCCATAAGGTTATAAAAATCGACAAATCGACTCGTATACAAGAGGTGAAATAACTCATTTCAACCGTTGTCTCGTCTGATATATATAATTCATTTACCTCGGACAACGCGACGCAAACAAAATTACAAGGCTTCAGCCGAAACCTAAAAAATAATCCGACGACTTTAAATTGGAGGAAAAAAAAAAGAAAGATTCATTCGAGGGTGGATTGTAACAACTTTTCCTCGAGATACGTCCAACTCCAAACTAAAAACAAGTCAAAACATGAAAATTTCCCCCTAATTTGACAGCAACGAGTTCAAGTACCTTAACACATTCGTGAATAAATTCTGGCGTGTGGCTACAGATTTGCATTAAATTAAAAAAAAAAAAAAAAAGGCGGGGAAATGTTGAATAAAAATAATAGGCTAATCGATCCTTTTTAAAGAGAATCGCAACTGAAAAGGAGCAGAGGAATAAACGTAGCACCAGAAGTCATTTATTTAACGTGTTCTTGGTTGTATTGATAAAACGTAAATTGAAATTGAAACTGAACAACGACAGGAATGATGAGGTCACGTGTCACAATTCGACGCCTCTATTAACAAATAAAAACGGCTAATGTTGGGGTATTATTTCCATCAACTGCTTCGATTGGTTTTTGGGTTGTTAATTGCTGTCTACTTTGAAGAGTGCTCAAAGTCCATTGAAATAGGTACCTATTATAAGTAGACGTGCAGGTAAATTGTGCACCCATTTCCAAGATTAGAAGTAAAATGAAATCAAGAAGCCGGCTCAGAGACCTCAAAATTGTTTCAGTGTGACAGAGCAATTGGGTTAAAGAAGTTCGCATATGGACAATGCGAAAAGTGTTTTCCACGGCACCCGTTATAAATAAATGGAAGAAACTCGATTACGCCCCATTTTTCTCTATCCAGCGGTCAAATAAATTTTCATGAAAATAGAATAAACCAATCTATCGGTCCAACAAAGAATTGCACAAAACTCATGCGTAGTCAAAATACATTTCAACGCCAGTTTTGCTCATTGCAAAACTTCGAATGCGTTTTTCTCGGACGTAAAAAATGTTGGAAATCGCCGCCTTGCTTTTCACTACTCAAATATGAATGAAAAATATAAAACCGATGCATACTATAACGCCACTTTCAGTCCATTTACCTTTTGTTTTATTTTTATATCATTTCAGTGACTCAAACAGCCGGCACACAAATGGTCAATCATTAATTTGGAGACATCGTTGGGTTTTGAATTTGACGCGAGTGTTTTTAATTCATACGCTGACCGCTCGGTTAGCGCAGCGCTACCTGCTAAATCGTTTTCGTTTTGTTCCCCCCCTCCCCCTCCATTTTCTTCTTCCATTTTTCTCCGGTCTCTTCTTTCGACTCATATCGCGCCACAAATAAAAGCTTATTCCGAAAACGTTAGTTTTCCCGATAATTTATTCATTAGTGCACTTTACGAATAAAATAAAAATTTCGAGTGTCACGAGTCGAATGTTTTTTTGTTCCATGATTTGTTTTGTTTTGTTCTTTTATCAAATCGTATACGGATATACCTATCTTTTTCATACCTCAACCAAAAAGTAATTTACTAGCCCTCTACCTACGGTACAAAAATTCGATATCGGAATTTTTTTTTTTTAATAAAATAAAATCGAAAAAAAAAGTTAAAGGTTTAATACAAATACGAAAAATCGGCGGGTATGCGGAAAATTCGGTGTCAAATCCATTGTGATGAATCGAACGAAAAGTGAATCGAGCTTTAATTCGTATAAAATCTCATTACAATTGTTAATTATTGTATTCGCGATCGAAATGGTGACGTGTTGCGGACCGGGACGCAGCGGCGGACGTCAACGAATCCAAAAAAAGTTGAAACCTTTAGTCTTCAAGCAGCACGTGCCAAATGTACCAGAAAAAACTCTGACAGCCAGCGGACCAAAAGAAGGTCGAATTGGCCGATCGGATCCACGATTCCGAGATTTGGTGCCCAACTACAACCCCGATATCATATTCAAGGACGAAGAAGGAACGGGCGAGGATCGACTAATGACTCAGGTATGTGACGCCTTAATCATAATTTCTCACTCGTATCGATAGACTATAGGGACTCTTTATGTACGAGATTACCAGGGCAAATAGGCACATTTCATCCGCAAATACGAGACGAGTATGTAGTACTCGAAAGTCTTTTACTGCTGGCGGATGAGGATGACCTTAAACCATTCACCTAGAACAGTTGATATTTACTTCGGAGGAATAAGACTTGCTTTAAAATGATTTGCACGCTATCTACGAATGGCTCGAATGATATTAATTCGTCCCTTTATTTGATAGAAGAAGCACACTTAGTACAGGAACGACTTTAATCGTAGCATTCGGAATAAATTACGAACCGTTAATTTAACGTAGTATAACCTACAGCTAGGCCCTTAAATCGTTTTCTGGACAGCAAACAATCGCAAGTCCCGGCTTCGTTTTGAAAGCTATAAGCTTCATTTTCTAATTACTTGCATAAGCTGTTCTCTATATAAGCTCACCAAACTCGAGACTATTATATATATACGCGAAAGAAGAATTCCTCAATCATAATTTTCTCTTTTGAAAGAATCACGAATGCAACGAAAGACAAGGACGGGTAAAGGGAACCTGAAAGTATACCTAATCTCATTATCGCATTCTTCGACAAAAAGTACCGCCTTATGTACCTACCTACCCATTATTCGTATTTCATGTTAGCTGTATTCGTGGATCATGCAGCATCTCAGCCTCACAGCCTTTTTTCTCAATTACACTACACTACACTACACTACACTACCAATGTTTAAACGAAACTACCGTCAACGATCTTTACTTTATGAAGCTAAACATAAACATGTCAATACACGTAGTCTACAGCAACAGGTACGCGTATGCACCGATGCTTGCTCGCACACATAAAGTATTTTCACAAATATACCGATTGTACATTACTATGCAAATGAAAATGTGAAAAAAAAGAAGAAGAAAAGCTAGAAGATATACAATCGATAAATCATAGCGGTTAGATAAGACATTGTTTTGACCATGACCTAGGAATTACGGTAGGATGATGAAGCATAAAATACTTTCTACACTACAATTTATCTTTACCTACGATGATATGGAAAAAATATACATGAGTATGTGCGAACGTTTTTCGCTCAAGTTTTCTTTTCGTCTGTACGGTCCAAAAGGGAAGTAAAGGTACCCATGTTTAGGTGGGTGTATACGAGTGCCCACTGCCCACCGGTGAAATGTGATAAAAATTCTTCAAACAGTGCAAAATGTCGACATTCGTTACTAACTCGTTTGTCACAAATGCAATCATGAAATCTGTTTGAGAAGGATGATATTCCGATCATCGTAGAATTATTTGGGTAACTGCTAGAATCGTGAAAAAATCAAGAATAGTGCCTAGTACATAGAGAAGCAAACGTTCAACTAATGTAGTAGCTAACAATAATTATGGAACTAATCTGTAAACTGAGAAAAATTATAGTAGTAAATTTTATCGAATAGGTATTGCAAATACGAGTATAGCGGAAAACAGGGGCAATGCAAAATTTGTAAAAACAGTCAAATACATACGTTATCTAAGACAGTGAAATGTACGACAAATATTAGAATACGAGTATTTATAATAACCTAGTAAAATTCCAAGAAATTGGGCGCAGGAAAAGAATATTCGGAAAAAATTCGGGGAAACTGGTGCGTCGGAAAAAGGCTCATTTGGGAAAATGGATAAGGAAAGCGGGTGCGAAGGGAAACTCGAACATCGGAAGAATCGAGGACAATTTATTAACGTATCGACTATAGCTATCATCGGTGGTTGTTCATTTTATTGTTCATACCCGATATACCTATTTGTTAGCTCACATCTATCTCAAATCGACTGTAGGCTACGTCACTTGAAAGTATATAAAATCTTTACTACAGCAGCGTAAAGACAGCTCCGAGTATGGCGCTGTTTAGTGACCATTTTCTTTTACCAAATCTCCATTTTGTGTCTCGTGCAGAGAGTATCCAGCCAGCCACTGGAATTTTACCATAAATTTCATCGCGTTTCGATATACAATAAATAAATAAATAAATAATTTTTATCTCGACTATCGATCGTCGAAATAAATAAATAAAAATAAAAAAATGGAAAAAACGATCGACAGAAAAGAAAGGAACAAACATTGGAGGGTGGCGAGGGGCGGGCAGGGGGGACGTGGAAAAAGACGCTCCTCGACACGATCACATGTAAATAATCACCCGGAATATTGCATATCCATAATATTATCGTACCCGAAACAAACAACGATTGTTACTTTAAACTTGAAATCTTTCTTCTAACCAACCGTTTATATATATACGAGTACGTACACTACTTTTCGAACCAAATGAAAAATTAATTCGCCATGAAAAACGTATCATTACATGTTTCAACATTCGAAAGATACTGATACTTGCTGTTGTCTAGTTACATACATTGCCCACACATGATTTAGTACCGTAGTGCCGCCATTGTTTGTAAAGTACGTCCACCGTATAATACGAGTAATATTACAATTTACAATACTCGTAATTATTATGGAAGCAACCGACGCGATGCGCATGTACCTACTGCGCTGATATAGTGCTTAGTGCTTACGTACCACGAGCACTACATTAAACACTTTACACATTCTATGGTAATTTTTCATGTCCCACAGAGAGCTTCTTGTAACAGTGTCTCGCAATTATAAATATTATCTTCCGCCCTTGTTCCTACTTCCTTCAATTTTCCTTCTTTAAAAATGGTTCCAAGCTTCTCGACGCGACATGCGACGCTTTTTTCTGCGCCTTTTGTCCCCATTTCATAAATATTGATGAAGAAAAATTATAAAACGAATCGAGCGAACAGTTTGAAGTGCTGAAACAGTGAAACACATGATCACCGAGATCCATCTATGTATTTCGCAAATTTAATAGCTCAACGCAAAAACCAACCAATTGTAATTTTCAAAATGTACGGAAAAACACAAAAAACTGCGCGACTTTGGATAAACAGGACGTAGGAAGCTGAAAATTGGATGACAGGATGTCCATTTGGTGTGAAACACTCTTCTAAAAAATAATGAAAATTTTATTCGCATTTGAACGGAATAAGAAGCTTTCGAACATTGAAAATTTGGCTGCTTGTTGCCTCGAGTTTACATTTCCATTAAAGATGCCAATTCCTTGTACTAAACTTTTAGTTAAAATTTTTTCAAAATACCTATTTGGAGTGATTTCCTTTTGCACAAAATTTAATTGATTCAATATATGTACACCTACATAACGATATAATTTTTAAAAAAATTTATTTAAAATTTAAAATCACATTTTCGCTGCACTTGGCTTATTGGCTAGTTGTTTCCTTAACATGCTTGAACTTGGCTGATTTTTTCAATAAAATGCAAATAAAAAAGATTTAAAAGCTTAGGAATTACTTTTTTTTTTTTGCACAAGGATATAAGTGTTTTCATATTCGGAACAATAGATCCACAAAAAATTTGATTAAAAAAATATATCAGTTGGCTGGTTGTGGCGTTGGGCTATTCAATTGTCCATTATAATTATAATCTAATCTATAATGGACAAACGTCGAGGCAAAGCTTGTCAAAAATAAGGTACTTGATAGCTATACGATATCCTTTTCATTTCCTCGTAGAAGCCAAGTTAGAGTTGAAGCCCCTTTTTCCAAATTAATTTTCACGTAAAAAGCGAATTGTCCTCCGATTGATACGCTACTCACCAAAATCTAGTAGACAAGCATGAATTTTTGTCAGGACTTCGGGTATTTACTTCAATCAATTTCTAGTTTCTATTTCATCGATTTAAAAAATAATTTACAAATTTAGATAATGAAAAGAAATTACGAGTAATTGCCTATATGCCTACAATGATATAATCTTGACTTTTGTTAAACACTCTACAGCTATAATACGAATAAGAATGATGGAAGATAATTTTCCACAGCTAATGATATAACCGTCAAATATTTACGAAAGTACAGTTTTTAAAGGTTTCCGACCTTCATTAATATTACATGCCTACCTTAACTGTTTTATAGAACGAGCAAAATACTCTTCATTCAGAATTTTATCCCTGGAATAATTTCATTCAATTCGAAAAAGCTCGTTAAACCTTCAAAATAATTGATGACTTAATTTCTGCCTCTAACATGTTTAAAATTTATGACTTACTATCGGAAAATGGATAAATTCTTTTATACCAAGGTACCCTAGGTCTATTCTAAATTCTCTTCTCGGAATAAAAATCACCTTCGAAGAATTTCCGAAATAAAGTTTTTTATAACCCAATCAATCTGTCGAGACAATTTTTCATGTTCCACAGCTTTTCGAAAACTTACTTCAAACCAAGCAGGTAGCCAGATCTAGAGGCTGAGCCTCGCATTTGACCAAATTGATTACCCTTTAGGTAGAAAAAAAAAAAATACGAAAAAGGGAAGAAGAACGGGAGGGAGAAAAATGGAGCAGCCACCGATGAACCATGACTAAACTCCCTTCCATTTTCCTTGAAAAATATCCCGGCTTTACGGGCCTCCTTCGAGCCGATAAACATTTTATCTTTTAAAAATAATAATAATAATAATAATAATAGATACCGATTAAAGGTACCTAAATACTCATATAGGTGTAGCGCTCATATTCTTCAAATCCAAAATGCAAATATATTCCCGAATGCGGAACGAGTTTGATTTTTTTTTTATTAGCTATGGCAAGATTATTGATAATGCAAACATACTCGTACTTGATCATCGAATTTCGTTGTACTCAGTCACCCTAATCACAATCGGTTAACGGATATTAAGAACACTTTTTTATTAATTCAATATAAATATACTCAGACACACAGTATACTCGTAAGTACTTATCTATCATCCACAAGTCAATGTATAATATAACGTGCGAGTCTGTCAGTAGTGTCAGTCAGATAAACTTTGTTGGTACCGAGTGTTTGAAAATCATTTCATTCGTTGATTTTATGCGTGCATAAGTAGGTAAACAGGCTTCCACCTTAAAAGGCTCATTCTTGCTAAAAAATAATTTCTTTTTCTTTCATGCACGTATAACATTATTATTATACGAATGTTCAACCAAAATAAGACTATATAGTTAATCGACATACGAAAAAAAAAAAAAAACTGTATTATTTCAGCTTCGTCTGGTGTTGTATCTATTCAACATATCCTAACTCGTATATTCGAGCTGGAAATGCTGGAATACTACGAGTATATGTATTGCATCCGTATTTTAAAAGAATAATTTTCAATATTATACGCAACAATCCAAGAAGGAATGATGAAGTGGAGGGGGGAAAAAGGCCAACAATTTCGTAATAATACTTTCCAGAAATTTAAAATTCGATGGCTTCTTTCGTTGAAATGTTGCCCATATATATATATATATATATATATATATTTTTTTTTTTACCTTCGTTCTTTTCTCGGTTGACTAATAAATGCTATCTGATTACAATATTAAACATGTTTTTCATTTTTTTTTTTTTATAACACCACTGAAACTCACTACATGTCTGAAGAGGAGTCGATTTAAAACAGTAGAAAACGTAGAGGACCTGCTTGTGTTTTTTGCTCCCTAAAAATGTTATACTACGTCATAACATTATACACACAAGCAACCAACACCTACCAATTATGTTGGCATCTATTATAAGTGTTTGAGTGAATGAAAATTCAATCGGAGCGTATAACTAAGGAATTCCTACTTTTTTATGCCTCGCTTTTCTTTTCAAATCGAAGCGATATCTAGAAATAGAATACGGCGAACTCATTTATTTTATTTTTTAAATATTTTTTCATTTCGACCTAAGATTGGATTAACAAAATATCGTTATAATATATCGTCGAATATAATGAAAAATTACCGAAATTGATAAATTGAGAAGGTAATTAACGACATTCGGCTGCGAAAATACTTTCTGTATTCGTTTTTGGGCCTTTATCGACTTCATTTCCCGCGTCGATAAATAATTATAAATCTCGCTCGAGCCTTCGCATCCCTCAAGAGGAAACCAAGCCATCCTATAGTCTCAGCTCGCAAGTTTTTCGAGAATACAAAACAGCCCTCCTCCATCCATAAGGTAACAATAAGCCACAAAATACCCATTTCTCATTTGAGTTACCTTATACATATAGTTTATTAAGTACGAGTATGTGTATATTCGTTACAGTATACGTAATATGTAATACAGAAATGCAACGCATTAGCAATGTACATATTTCACACCGCGGACCAGCAGGAAGTACCTACCTAATTTCCAAATCCCGCAATCGAATTTAATAATACGTTCGTAAGTTATTCGATTACGCAGAAGAAAAGAGCAAAGAACAGAGACAGAATGGAGAGAGAGATTAAAATGGAGGAATGATCATAAATGAAAGAAAAAGGAACTGGAATAATATATCAGAAACACTGCACAACTTACTCATCAATCATCGGCAGAAGATGTTGGAGGGGGGAAAAAATGATAAAAGTATACACGTACACGAGTATAGGTACGTCGGCTCTATGTATAATGTTTATACATCGAATATTACCTATATACGTATAGCCTAAAAGCTAAGAAGAGAAATAAGAAAAGATAATTGCATAGGCACTCCGTACTATAGCTGCCATACTAATGTGACGTCATACCTATCCTCTCTTTTCTCTACAAAAGAAAAATAAAAATACCGATCACGGTTTGGTATCTTGTTAAGAAAACGGTGTGAACCGCCTACCGAACCCGAAATTAAACAAGAAAGCCCAGCAACACAACACCATCCGCATAAGAAAAATACGACCGTATCTTTCATGACGTGGAATTGTTTTTCGGCCATACTGTTGAAATGATTCGGTTTCTTTTTTCTTCTCTTTTTCTATCATCATTATTATTACGAGTATTATTATTATTATTATTATTTTTCTCTCGTCTCGACTCCCCCATTTCCATTCACCACCAGCACCTATAATATACACGAGTATGGTTGATTTGTTAATGTAACCAAAAGGGAGGGACGTACAGGGAGTAGCTATGGGTAGCTTTCTTCGGTGAAATTGTCAACTATCTTTAGCTGATTTAATGAGCAACAATAACCACCATTCCATTTTGCTCGAACCATATTGATGTAATATTACCACTGAACTCTATTAATAACACTGGAACGCTTACGCTCCATAAGACCAATAGAAATTTACCCGACGGTATGGTGTAGAAAGAGACAAGAAATGGAAAAAAGAGTATACATCTTTGTTTAACGCATTACGTTAATAGGCGACTGATGAGTTTTTCTCATTAATTTTTTAATTATCTCAACTTCTACTCAACTTAAAAAGTTGAAACAGGTCTCATTTAAAAGAGGAAGATTTGGAGAATGTGTTGATATGGAAAACGTCCAAATTTGGCCATTTTAACGGATTTGTTTGGGGAAAAAAAATTTTAAATCTTCAATTGATCATACATTTTTTTTGTTTACTCTTCTTATTGAAAATATGCGCATATAATATGCGCTTAAAATTTAAGTATGCATATTTTTTCCTAAAATATGCATGATTTTTCAAAAAATATGCAAAAAATATGGAAATATCAATATTGGTATTGTTTTACTCAGCTAACTGAGCTAAAGCTAAATTTGACCTTCATACCAATTACCTAATTATTTAAGATACAATTTCTGAATGAACAAAACAAGAAAACAATTTTATTCAGTAGATAATTCTTAATTTTCTCCTGTGGGCTGTGCCTGGTGCCTCAATTTTTTTCAAATAATAAATGATTTTATACTGTGCAAAATATTAATTATTTTTGACAGATCAAATACATAGAGACTGAATAGAATTTAGGTGAATGGACAAATTCAAAAAAAAATTAATTGTTTTCACTGCTAGAAAGAGGAAGCATTATAAAATAATTTTTTTCAAAGTAATTTTCTTTTAAAAAAAGTTTATCTAGGCACTCCCTTCTGCCAAATACTGTTTCTAATCTACTGATACACAAAAAACTGCTCATCTCTAAGTCATTGTAAAAAAAAATTAATCATTAATTGAAGATTTAAAATTTATTTTCCCCAAAAAAATCCATTAAAATGGCCAAATTTTGACATTTTCCATACCAACACAATCTCCAAACCTTCCTCTTTCAAATGAGACTAGTTTCAACTTTTTAAGTTGAGTAGAAGTTGAGATAATTAAAAAATTAATGAAAAAAACTCATCAGTCGCCTATTAACGTAATGCGTTAAACAAGGATATCTACTCTTTTTCCCATTTCTTGTCTCTTTCTACACCATACCGTCGGGTGATAAGCGAGCGTAAGCGTTCTAGTGTTCTTAATACAGTTCAGTGAATATTACTTGTTGACGATGCTCGTATACATCAGAAAATAAATCATTCGAAACACTTTTCGACTGTTCCGAGTAACTCGTCACACCTAAAACTGCGGGTCATTATTGCCAAAATTTATAATATTGATTTCGCGATGACGTCTTATTCGAAATTTTGACCGCAATGTTGCACTTGAAGTACATGAAATTCGTCGTTTTCAATCGGTTATTTTTAAAATCAAAGATAATCGCGGAAAAACTTTATTTTAATCTACGAGTACATCGTTAAGAAATATACCGACTATACATGTAACACTACATACACATACGCGTACATGCAACACCACTTTCAAAGGGAAACGTGACATTTTTGTGAAAAATTCTGCGCTTTTGCCAAAAATATGAAGAAAAGAGCTCGTATTAATTATTAAATATACGAGTATACGTATTAGGCACCGGGCTAGTTTACTTCGTAGGTATATGCATTTATAGTATAGGCCTAGCTTATTGTTAAGACTTAAGAATGATAAAAAAGATACACAGCACATGCACTTCACAAATCAATTTCAACACAAAAACCACACAGCCACCTATCGATTATTATTCTTTCGAGACAGGTAAAATATAAACAGTCGCGAATAAGAAGACTGAAAGAAGGAAAATGCACGGGAAGAGGATGAAATGGAGAAAGGGGAGGTTAAAAGGGTTATATTTCTACGCGCTTGTTTTGCAAATAATAGCGACAGCACTCTGTCGGTGTTCCTTTTTCGCTCGTCCTTTTCAAATGCACACTTATGCGTATATGTCCGAGGATATACCGCAGAAAATTAAACCTTTTTGCTCATCTGCTACAAAGAATGAAGAATGTCAGCAGCGATCGAAAATTGGGGTGAAAAATTATGAAGGTTACAAAAGAACAAAAAGATGCGAGAAACATCACCGTGCAATATTTGGACATAGTATTCTATACCTCCTTCGAGGGCTGTTTAATTTTGCTGGAAATATCCGATTAAAAGAAGGATCGAGACCAACACACTTGACCGATAATCGTTTCCAACAAAAGTGAAAAGGCTATTGTGGTTTGAAATATTGCTAGTTTGCTAGTGAAGACAGAATGGAGTGAGAATACCAGTTTCAACATGCAAGCAATTTCCCCAAGTCAATTCGATATACGCAAGTTTTTACGAGGTGTCCATTTTACGAGTAACTTCTCGTATTTGGGCGACACCTCGACCCAAATCAGATAGGTTTGAGGACACTATGAGACCCGAATTAATTTAACTAAGCTTACACTGAAAACAATTTAGATAGTTCTACTATTGGTATGAGAAAACCGGGACAATTCAAAGGTTCAAGTTATTGCAGAAATTAACACACACGTAGTAAAATACGAGTATAGGCCTACTATCTAAGATGGTAAAAAGTACTACAAATACGAAGAAATATATATTTACGATAAATCTCGAATTGACCCTGTTTTCTAATAATATACCTAATTAGAAGTAAAAATTACGATTCATTTCTTTCAGTGTAGCCGCTATATCGCAGGCTTGATGACATTTGACAAGGCCTACACACACATATATATATATATATATATATATAGCCCTCGAGTACCTAATATATTTATAGGAGAGCTAGCGGTATACACGACAATTCGTCGACAGATAATGTACGTAACATAACGAGTTATTCGCCAATCTAGATTATAAGAATTCTTCCATATTCGTATGTATTTTTATTTCGCTTCAAAATAGAATAAAATACGCGGTCAAACGAAAATTGCATTCTATATATACGTATACGTAGTTGTTTTCTCTTCACATGCTTCAGTTTGAAAATGTGGTTCAACAACCCAAACTCGGTAAACCAATACCTGTACGGTATCTTGTTTTATCTACCTACCTATTTAAAATAATACTTGATCCTGAAAAATCAAAGGGTACAGTTACTGTATCCTCGAGAGATTTCAAACTGACATTTAATTTTTGACTTCACAACATCACAACAAAGTAGCGGTATCGATCCTGGAGGAAAATTTTGAAAAGAGCTGCACTACCTGTTGAAGCAGGGAACGCTGAATACTTATTCACTCGAGAAATCGATTTCAACACCGTTGACTGATTCGCGTTCGATAGTTTGTTAATAGAATAATTCTCAACTCGCAAGTATTCTTCGGCGAAAGGAAAATTTTTGTCATCGATAAAAAGACGAGGACCTACGACATTCGACTTTTACGAGGTTGTAGTCGCTAAAAGACAGGTATAGCAAGCTTTCGCGACAAATTCAAGCGGGCTAATAAGTGGCCGCAGCTCTAGTCCAGTCTCCAGTCAGATAGATGTTTCAGTTTCAGTTTCAGTTTCAGTTTCACATTGCAAAATACAACGCAGAAAAATTTTTTGCGCACACCTATCAGCGAATATCTCCAAAATCATCTCTAAAAAGTCCACGAAAATCTACCTGCCGCAATCCTTCAAGTATTTTTCAACATTTTTCCGTGATTTTCCGTCTCAAGAAATTTTCCTCAAGATTTTAGTGCTGTGTGTTACTTCTAATTCAATATGTTATCAATAGTATCACCGTTTCGATTTGAAATAGAAAAGTAGTGAAAATCGATATCTACATTGATTGTTCTCGCAAGAAAAATGGAAAAGAAAAAGAAAAACTCTATCGAATACGAAACCAAACCTCGTAGTTGCGAAAATATACTTATATACGAGTATACGTATATAGCCCGCAGCTGGTGACAGTGAAAATAAAAATGTCATCGCATTAATAAAACACTAATGGAACTTTAGAAAATGAACTGATTTTCAAGAAAATGACAATAAAACAAACTTTGGTTCTTATCTAAGAAGCGACGAAAGTTTATTCGAGTGTGATTTTTTTTCTTCAATGAGAATAAAATGTACACTTTGGCTCTACATATAATAAAAAGCAACGAAAAAACGTTCATTATACTTCCAATTCCTATATACTACAATAAACTAATCGATTGTTGGTGTCAAACTAGTGATATAACCGGTTCTCCTCAGTCTTTATAGTTCTTTATACCACAACGAAAAATAATATACGGTATTTTCCTCAACAAGGGGATAGTTTTGCTCCTTGTATTTCGTTTGATTTATCCAATTTATTCGATTTTTTTCTAACCACTTTTTCTTCGCTTTTTAAATTTCATTAGAGGTATTGTTTTTTGTGTGTGTCATGTTGTTACTCATTGGTTCACATTATTTTATCCTTAACATTCCTGTTATAAAATATAGTTTTTTAAACACATTATATTTCTCTCACGAAGTTTTTTGCAATTCTATTGGATACCGCCATTTCAAAACCATGTTTTTTAATGGTCGGCAAATTATACATCAACATACTTTTTCCGACATGATACCGTGTATGCGTTCCGTTCAACAATGGTATCATCATTTTATAACCGATTCTGGAATGTCATACCTCATAACATAATGATGGTTCCGGAATGCATACAAAACTGTTTATTAAGTTAGCTGCATATTTATTATTCCTTCTCTCTGCTTTGCCCTTAACTTTTCTGGAGGGCCAATAACGCCGCAAAAAAATCGATATTATGTACTCGCTATAGAATCGGATGAATTAATTTTTTCATTTATGGAAATTCAAGTTTTCCAGTATTCTTTAAATGTTTTTTTCTTAATCTACTTCCAAGTTCAGACAGACATCCATAGGTATACGTAGGTACACATGTTCGAGACGATTTTTTTTACATCCAAACTTATTCATATCAGGGAAAAAAAAAAAAAAATATCGAAGAAATAAATTAATAACAAAGACAAAAAATGGCTTCAGTGAAAAGTGAAAGAGCAAACAATAACTATAACTAACTGCGGTTGTTTTGGTCAACTTATTACTATCTAATTTATTATTAATGAAATAAATGAAAATTGACGATAATATTTCTTTTTTTCGAAACGTCTCTCAGGGTCTCAGCACTGGTAATAGTGACAATTAATAAAAAAAAATAAAAAAATAATAGTAATAATAATTAGCGATAAATTGAAAAGACGATATACCAATAGTAGATGAGGAGTTTCGTATAGGATTTTTTCAAAACAAGAAAATTTTATCCGCACTTTTATGCGTACCTATTTATGGGGGAATTGGTGTCAGTACGGTAGAGCGGAAAATTTGAATTTTTATTTTTAGAATAAGTTACCAATACAAAGATACAAATCATCTATGTTTACGGTAGCTAAATAATAAAAAGAAAGTAGAATGCAATAAATACCGTAGTTACCAATTTAGCAGTCTGAAAAATGACAAATATTTCAAATATTTTCCATCGAATACGGTATATTAATTAGAACAGAAGTAAGATGCAGAATGATGAACAGTTCTAGAATAGTTCTAGTAGCTTTGGCACTGATGGTAAGAAAATACATTGGCTTAGATGAGATTTGTGGAAAGATTAATTAACTATGATATTTTATGGCCCATTTATTCGGAATTATGGCAAATTAAAAGAATTTTTAGCGAGAAAACGTTGTTGGTTTTCGACGATGCGATGGTAAACTGGTTCAAACATCTTCGTACCGGCACGAAAAATATTTAAAGAAGTGCAAGAAGAAGCTACAACAGCCTAGAAAAATTGCCTTTGAAAAAAAATTAGTTTACAAATATTTCTACTCGATGGTTCAAAATCATCGCCCCCATCCGCTAAGCTTCGCCTCTCTGGAAAATTCTTTGTGGCATCTTTCAGCTAAAACTTAGAAACCTCGAATAGACTTGCCAATTTTTTTCATTTTTTTCCCTATTTTCAAGGCTAATTTTCCTGCGCTATAATGGAAAATAATGTTCGAAAATTATGAAAAAGTTGAGGAAAAAATTCGACGAATGCGACGTATACATATATAACAGAGAACGGTAAATTTAAGAATTTCAAAATAATAATCTACACACGTCATGTATCACCAGATTGGGTGCTTTTTAAATGCTTTTATTTGACTCGATCTGGGAGCAGAGATTATAGAGTGTGTATCGTAGGTATAACAAACTGGAATGCGCAGGAGAAAAAAGTTCGATTCTTAGACTTGAAAAAAACTAAACTGGCGCGGGGGTAAAAATAGAATGCATTAACCAAAAAAGTGTTTTGAATTATGCTACATATTTTCTTTGGTATAAGCAATCTCAAAATTATTTCCAAGCCAAAATACACATAGTATAATTCACAGGTGAGGAAAACAAGATACTTATACGAGTGAAACAATTCAGAATAGTCTCAATTTTCATTAGATTCGTTTAAGGTACCTATACTGGCTACTACTACTATAGTTATAGACATACAGAGAGTCCATAAAAGGTGCTACTCTCGCCTTACACTCACTTTTTCTAAATCGATTAAGAAAGTACAAAATGATATAGGTAGATATTATAAATATTCTACGACTTACAGCTTCTCTAATTTTCAAATTTACTCTAGAACTTTCTCATTCAATCAGCTCAGATACAGTGTCAGAAATAGACCGAAATTGAAGGCTCAGTAAACTTTACAGCTTAATAAGAATTTCTGTTGAGCGTCATAATGAAATTCTTAGTTTCTGTCTCCACTCCATACCACGTTTACGTCTGAAGTTCTGAACCACTGACCTATGTCTCCCGAATTCATCATCTCGTATTTATGACGTCAACTTCTGACTTTCTTCAGCCATCGTAACAATATTATCTTATAATTTTCAGATATACTTTGCATTCCTCGATTTTAAAAAGATCTCAGTACACATCTCTGAATTTGTCTAAATTGGAAAAAAAAAAACAGTGTAACAGTGTCACCGATTATTATCAACAATCTTGAATATTCGCCAATGGAGTAGAAAAGTGTGATTTTTTTTTCTAGTTACGCGTTTGATGAATGAAGGCTTTTTCAAAATCTACAACATAGATCTAAACGTGGGGAACGAGTACCTGTATGCGAGATATCTGGATGTAGCTATTCAAATTCACTGAAGTAGAAATTAGATTAAATATTTGTCAATTCATTAAGGCACGAGTTAATAAGAATGCGAAAAACTTGGCCACATTACACAGGTAGGTACGCAGTAATGTGTGTTTCTTTAGCACGCGGTATTTTGGCGTCTGCCATAGCAAATTAGTATATTACACTTATGCGGAGAGACTTTAAATTAACTAATTGCAACTCGTCAAATTTATGCAAATGATATGCGAACTCCGAAATAACTTCCTTCATTATTTTGAAGATGTCAAAAGGGCTCGCATTAAAACATAAAAAAAGGACCGATATTGTGATTTCTTCGCAGATATTTTTTTTCTCTCTTTTTCCTCTTTTTTTCAGCACAAATTTGAGACTGGCCCGCAATTTTCGAATGTAACCCAAAACGAAAAAATCAAAATCAAGAGTACAAAATTAGGATATTTTTCAATTAATTTGTCTCTTCTAATCGTTATACGCGTATACGAGTATTACAGGTGTGGGAACCATAAGTGTCCGAATGAGCCCCACTTTCTTCTATACTTCTAACTGATGGCACTAATAGCGTCCGAAAATAAACGCTAATAATCAGAAACCAGAGAAAGTTATAGGTACAAAAAAAAAATATTTTGATAGGAATGTGTTGGGGTTGGTCCAACGAGTGTATAGGGTAGGTCTACACATAGTTTCTTTTTCAATGAAATGATGACTGTTTTTCACGAGCATCAAGAAGGAAGACCTCATAAACCCTTGAACCCCTTTCGATCAGTCGGAGGTCGGACTGAGAATGATGAATGCTGTAACTATAAGCACCGAGTCTGTGCGAGTAAATGAATGGGCGAAAAAGTGAAATAGGTAAATAAAATAAAATAAAATAAAATAAAATAAAATAAAATAAAATAAAATAAAATAAAAAAACGAAAAAGGATGCCAGATGGTTGGAATATTATCATTTTAGCCAGACGAAGGTCATCATCGCGTTGATTAAAAATGTTGACACTGAAGTGCCATCATCGAATACCGATAAGGTATAGAAATTTCTAACCATGCGAAAGACCTATACTTTAATCGATACATTCATCCTGCTGAATAAATTGGGAGAACCGACCACCTCTAGAAGATAGTTTACACTATCGAAGCAACAAAGCGTAGATAATCAATTATCGAGTCCCGATTTTTTCCCTCCAAAAATGCGTGGGAATCCAAAAATGAACCCGTGTAGATTGAATAGAAAAAACTTTTATTTTTACTTCTTTTTTTTTGTACCAAAACCAGCTAATTGTTGGTCTCTTTCGTGACAATAGGAACCCTACCGGTAAGTAAATTCAATTCTACACCAAAATCTCACCTGTGATATGAGTCAAACATTCTTTCTTGCATATAGATACCTATATACCTTGACCACACGACCATTGGTCACGATTAATAAAGATTCGCTTTCGCCTTCGATGAACTATGCAGTTGGAAGTGACAGAAATCAAAGAGAGCAAAGTATGTAACTATAACAACCAAAATGATGGAATTGAAATAATGTAGGTAGCCTAGATCGTATACCTTTCCCCTGTTTTTTCCTCGTCGCACTACAGCGGAACGAACTTTTAATACTAATTCCTCGTGTCTCAAATTTTTTTCCTAAAAAAAGTGGAGGCATGATGCCATTTCCATATCATCGAGGGTACGCGTATAGTTGACAGAATTTGAAGCCCTTCAATTTGTTTAGCTTATTTTTTCTTCTTCTTAGAGTACAATTTGTCAAGTCCATTTTTCTTGCTATGATTTAAACCTATAGCATTTGAAAGAAAGAAGAAAAGGAGGAACAGGTACTTTTGAAAATTATTTCTTAAATAATATACGGATGAAATTATCGATCAACTTTTGTTTGGGAAGTATTTGACAATAGGAGTAGAAGCGAAAAATTGAGAGATCTTCTTCCAAAAGAATTTTGATCGCTGACACTTTTCTACCTTCTAACATTATTCTTGAAACTTTCCTAGCATCGATTGCTTGGAAAAAAATTTATAATTTCTTTTTGGTGATTCGCAACACATTTGCAATATTGCGAAAACCATTGGTCTATTAAAATCACTACCTATAAAATCTATATACGTATAAATTATTGCACGAAAAAACCAAACCGAGGCTTTGGAAAAAATATGTAGATAGTCTAGGCACTTTATACAGATGCACTATAGTTCGTGGAAACCATTTATCGATATTTTAATGCTCGAAGAACCATAAAAGAAATTTAATGTCCTCGTTTGCATTCAAATTGTAAATCTGCGACAATTTTTTCTCCCACTTGTAGCTAGACAAAGTATCGTCGATTAGGGTATAAATGATAAATTAAGGATGTACAAAAACAAGTTATTACTTTTATGGGTAAATTACGGTGAAAATTTTCTCATCTTTTTCAAGTCAATTTGGACAAAATTAAAATCGAGAGAAAAAAAAATACGGTATAACTGTATGAAAAATTCGAAGTCATAAAATGGTTTTCATTGCAACTAATGTCGCGTTTAGACAATCACACGACGAAAATTGCTACCAGAACACTTTTTTGCACAAACAATAAAATCAAACGGAGTCTTATCTCGGCCTTCCTTCAATTTTCAACTTGAATTTTCATTTGCTACCGAATATCGACCGCACTCAACTATAGTGTGTGCGCGTGTGAAAGCTACTAATTAGGTAAACCTAGATATATAACGTACTATAGGCTGTAAAATGATAATACAAAACAAACGTATGGAAAAAACCGATGCAGTATGCCTTTCTTTTGTAAACCTTCATTGCTGAAGAGAGGGACTGACGAGACGAGAGAATGTTTCGATCTTTTGTCTTTTGTAGTGGCAGAATTCATCGCAATAAAGAATGAGATGCCAGGATGGGGCGGCGATGTCACAAAAATTTACCTACTCGTAGCCCGTGATTATTTTCCGCAAAAAGACCTCTGTGTATGTACGTACGAGTATGTACTCGTATGTGTAGGTAGGTACGCGTTTAGTACTCGATCGTAGCTGTATAATTACACACGTAAACCAACAAAATCAGAAACAATTATCTCGCAATTATTTAACCGAATTTTTTTTTTCACATTTGAGCCACGTTTACATTAGAGCAAAATCTTCTTCGTCAAATACCGAGTTCATCACGCTTATTCCTTTTTTTATCTAACCGGGTTCCTTTCATCGAACAGTTTTGAAAATTTCCGTAACTCCATAAATATTGGGATACCAATTATATACGTGTATGGTGTTTTGGCTAAAGCCAATTACACATTGTATATCCTATAATCCTATACGGACTACACGTAAGTATATAAAATAAAAATATGGGTACATTTTGACGGGGAAAAGTTGCGACGAGTCAATTAATTTCCTCTGTTTGGGGCGTACACATAGGTACATTATATAGGTACATACTCGTATGTACGTAGGTACCATATAAAGTATAAACTCATTCGTCGCGAACACGCGTTCGCTCAAATTGTTTCGAATCATCATTGGCCATCTCTCGAGGATGGGGCATCCCACGCAAATGCCACAGACGCTGAATACGACTAATAAAATTTAAAATAGGTACTGTATCGCAGTTATACGCGATTTAACACGCCAATCATCAGCAGCGTAACTTTATAAAACTTTGTTAAGTCGTGGCGCAAGTATTTATCCACTTCCTACGTACTAAATTTCACACAGACTACACTTAGTCGCTTTTACTGCGCCACCAAGTAGACTTGCTACCTGATGTCAGATAAGATATTAATCAACTTCTTTTTTCTTTCAAACTGTCATAAAAATATCGATTTCTTTTTCCATTAAGAAAAAGGGCACGAAATTCCGGGAAATCATTTTAATGGGTGACTGATGACGTCATAAACATGGAACAAAATGATGCGGTAGGAATTCAATTTTTTTCCTTTAAATCATAATTTTTTATCTTTTGAATAATAGTTTGCATTTTACGACGCCTGCATTTAGAACTTATTTGTATGAGAATAAAAATCTTTCATTTTATCTGGTTTATATCCGAGTATTGTTCACCCTTAAGAAACACAAAGGAAGGGGATATGAAAAAAAAAAAATTCGAAATCGATAATTGTTTATATTAACGTACGTGCGTAATAAAAATATTGAGATACCTGCGTAGCGGAGCACAAAATGCTACCCACTAAAAAAAGTCGAAAAGGGAAAATGTAGCCAGAAATGGAAGACGATTATTTTCTTATTCCTTTTCAACAGATTCTGCGCGCACGATAAATTAACGCAGGAATCAGCGTATGTGTATTACAAATTGCATAACTAATCGCCCTAAAAAGAAATTCGTCGACAAAATAAATCGAGACTGTGGGGAGAGTAGAATATCATCGACTTTCAAGCTTTTACCGATAAAAAAAAGCATTTCGCGAGGTTTTTATAATTTTCGATTATTTAACTTATAGTTGATAGCTCCGTTGTTTCAAACCAAATTAGCCTTTCCTATGCTATTTATTACTCTCAGTGCAGGTACAAATCATCAACAATGATTGTTTTTTTCGATGATTAATTTCACGAAACAATCAACAATTATAGCTGTAAATAAGAAGAACGTACTGTAAATACATTATTTAGGATCGGCAGAAAAAATTTGGTGGTTGAAAATTAAAAAGTCGATACTTTTCAAATTTAGGGAGGTTAGCTAGGAAAGATGAGTCCCTCCGGAAACAATAATGTATACGTAGTATTTTCAACAAAATTATAAATATAGATATCCCAAAAACAAAAAGAAAACGCATGCCGTACGGAAATGCAGACGTAACAATAAGCACCTACATAAAATCTTTCAAAATATTATACGAATCGCATACAACTTCTTCATCCTCAAAACAAACATCACACAAAAAATGCCCGATGGTAAACCGGCATCAGCCTGGGCCAAAAAAACATAATAAAAAAACAAAAAGTAAATTTCACGCGTATCCTTCGCTATAAATTACGAGTACTTGTACATAATTAAATGTATAACAGGTTTGACCATATAACCACGTACCGATGAATATCCACTCCAACACAGCTTCAACCTTTTCCGCAAAATTAAGAAACTAAGCACAATTTCTTCGCTCTAACCACAGCCTTTAGCCACAATATAAACGATCACGAGGATTTCTTTCTCCCCTCCCCCCCCCTCGCACACACACAAAAAAAAGACAAAAGAACGTGGTACGATAAACTCGCATTATATAAAAATGAAATGCGGACTGTTTTTCATGTATTGCGTGCATCCGCAGCAGGATATTTGTGGTTTGAACGAAGAAGGGGAGCCTTTAAATATGTTATGCAAGAAACAATAAGGAGACAAACGATTCTGGACAAAACACCAGGAGCAACGGTGGATTTCATCTCATGAGGATTCCAGTTTCCAAGTGCATTTGGAAAACGGGAAATTGTCCCATTCTTCACTTCGCAGTGACCCAGTTGGTGTTTATTTTCTAAATTGTGTAAATTAGTTCCATTATACATAGCGAGGCGCTTCATTTTACAAGTTCCGTTTTCCCACACGCTTCATACGGATTTCTCTGCCTGACATTCATTCAAAAGCCTACGAATGGGTAAATTCTTTGAACGTAAACGAAGAAAGAAAAAAACTAATTTGCACTCTTTGAAAGAAAATTTCAAAATAAATAAAACCGCAAGAATTGCGGGCTAAGATAGGTAAAAAGCAGCCGCTCTAATGTTTACAAAGAGATCCCAAGATTATGACATAATGACGCCAGTGGGCTACCTTTTCTTTAAAAGGCTGAATAGAAGCATATAATTATAAGTTCTGGCAAGTCGATGCAGAAATGAACAAAAAGTGAAGTAGATAAATACATATAATAACGGAATGTCGGCGACAAACTTGCACAAACATTGCTTTTTTTTTTTTTGCAAAAGGCACACCTACGCCACATGATTGTTGCTAAACACGACCGTTAGACATCAACTCCAGTGAGAGAATTAAAAAAAACTTCATTAACAAATCAATGAATTTCCAAACAGATCCGACTTTCCTTCCCTTTAATTCTCTTTCATTAAATTCGATCGGAAAATCTATACATATTTGCACGACAATTAAATATACCTAACGGTTTAACAAAAAATAGTAACCCCCTCGTGAAATCTTGATAACTCGGAAATCCCTGACTCGAATAGTTTTCCATTTGATCATTGTTCACGAATGGAATCGAGACGCAGGATTTGAATTTAGAAATATTATTACGTAACATTGTTTCAGAAGAAAATGTAACGATCAGAAGCCTCATAAAAGAAACTATTTTAAATTTTTTGGTCGATTCTACAAATAAGGCCTGCGGGTCTTTCACGTCGTTTCATTAGAGTACAATATTTTATATACGTAGTTATCACCCAAGTCAAATAACGCCGCCATTTTTCGTCCAAAAAGTCCGAAACCAAAAAAAACGTCTACTGTTGAAACCATCGCGTCGTTGCTCATAACGTAGTCGTTTTCTCATTTTCGGGCTTTTTAGGACGGAGAATGGCGGCGTTACTTCACTCCCCCCCCCCCATAGCGTTTTAGTTTCATTGGAAAAATGAGCCAAAAAACCTATAAAGTACGAGTACTTGGAAATATCAGCAATAGGTACTCGTAACAACTTGCAGGCCAGAAAATTGATTGTTCTACCTCTACTTGTAAATGGTTTTCAAGAAAAGTTTGTACCCACTTGGATGAATATTCGGCTTCAATATTTTCTCGACAAATCGCAAATAAATTTCACCCAGTTAACCAGTTCTAAGCTACCCCAACTGAAGATTTTTAGTATTTTATTCGTTTCATAATTTCGAGGCATTCGTTCGATTCTACTAATTCTGCTACTGCAGGTTGTGTAGCCAACGATGTACGTGTATAAAGTACATTCTTTCTACACAGTCGGTGATTGGATAAAAATATTTTATTAAGAGAGAGAAAAAAGTAGTTTAGGCGTACAGCCGGCATGTATACATTAGCTTTTTTTTTAAATTTATTATAAATGCCATTCGCGTTTTATCGTCTGTGAACGCTTTTATGTCGCAGCCATTGATCTCTATGGAACAGGGCAGACTATTTATAGGCCTATAATGCTTTCTTGGTTGCGACTTCTTGTTTCTTGTTTTTCAATGAATGGGACACGTTTGGGGTTGCAGTTTCTTCGAAGCAAAGCAGATTATATGCGGCGATGCGACAGAGAAATGGTGCCTACAATATACACACGTTACAGTGTGATAAGAGCTGGATGCACAAAAAATCATACGCGCGCAGATACGAGTGGCTATTTGGAAGGAATTTACGATATTTTATAGGACCTAAATACACATATACTGTGCGCAACGAGCAGCCATTTTCTTCATTCCCGAATGCACCTGTTGATCCATCAAAATCGCCATTTCATAGCAATTAAACACGCTACGTGCGTCTGTTATGATACATTAAACGAATAGCCGAGTTTTTATTCCACTCCAGAAGGTGTTACCGCCATCAAACAAACTCATTAAATCGTAAGAACGTAAGCCCAAATCAATGATGGCCAAAGTTTTCAAAACATCAACACGAATGATGAATTATACGAGTACAAACAATTCATTTAGACATCGACGGAGGAGTTTTGTTGTCAAACGTCACAAATACATTTTTTCATTACTAAGGCCAATTGGCTGTGAGGTCCAGAGTTCAGCCCTTAGCGGAGGTTTAGGGCGCCTCCGCAGAGACGTGTTTTGGGACTCCTTTTTCATAAGTTAGTGCCCCATTCCTCCTCCCCGCACCCTCGCAGAAATTTTATACGAATCTCTAATTATCTGTTCGCTTTGTCCCAATTGTTTCCTCGCAATTACTGCGGTGCCTCCGTATAAGGCGGAGACTATGTAAGTCTATAGCACGCCTGAAGGCAAAAATCGGACATATCTACGGGCAATTTTCCTCGTATGTTAAACACGAATTTGTCGCGCTTATTTAAACCAATATTTGATTTTGTCAAATAAATTAATTTTACCTATACGTACGCCACATACTTATAAGATGGGGGAAATTGTACAGAGTGTTTCACGAGTAGCTTCATCGCGAGAACTAGAGAAAATCAGTCGAAAGAACTAAAATATATCGTAGACGATTATTTGAACATGAAAATCTGATTCCAGCGAAAAGGCACCTCGGGCTGAAGTTTTTTGTCATTATTTCGGCTAGTGTTTGTGTAGAATCGAGTATACACATAATATAGAACTCGGAAAAGTCAAAAACCAAAAATATTAAATTACAACCTCGAGATCCCTTTCCGCTTGGATCCCTGCATGTATCATTGGCAGTTGGCACGCACAGAAATACTACCGCACGATGTACGAGTATATAGCGGGTGGATGGGTGCGGTCATTTTTGAATCAAAAATAACGTTGGCCACGGGGAAAACCAATTTTACAATTTGCATATATGTAGCAATATGCTGCCAGCGTGTCAATTTTGTATAGCAATATGAGCAACAGAGGAACAGCTCATTTGGATCGGTTGTTGCAAGAAAATAATACAGAGTAGACCTACCTACTGAGAATAGTTAGTGAAACCGGTTTCCTAATGAACTTTTTGTCTCTCACACTCGCCTATGCGAATTAGTGACAAAAGGCTAGGTGCACAAATAGGGCTTAAGCCGGGGACTTGAACACAAACCGGGTTCAACTTGAAAAAATAAGAGGGCGTACGAAGCGAGTTCGACATTTAAGTAAGGTTTGAACTATAATAATGTTCGAGTGGAGTCGAGCACGGGGTGGAGGCTGGAGGGTTAAGAAGAGTTGAACTGAAAATGAGAGGAATGAACATGTGATTTACGACACGATGGGTGACTGTGAACCGTATATAACACGTCTAATAATGTCTATTACATGTAGAACAATAGTCGATGGGATAGTGAATTTGAGGTTTCGAACCGCAATTGAAAAAGAACAAATACACGGCATTCCAAAATCGAGTAAGCTACCCTTCTACTTATTAAGCAAATTTATTTACATTTTGCGCCGCTAGTACTGGTTCACTGTGACAAGACACTATACAATTATTGCAACCACGGATACAAATTATCAAAACGCGCGGTAGTTTGATGTTTCGTCGGCAGTTTTGTAAGTTTTACTTAACTATATACCTTCCCGTAATGTTTGTGCGTACTGCATAGTGCATAATAGTGCATAATAGTGCATATAGTGCATATAGTGTATACTCTGCTTCTCTGTAAAACAGAGTTTAAGACTTAAGTTTGGGTTCGTCGAGAGCAAGCATTAAGGAGTGATTGTACTCCGCTGACCTTAAGAAAGCACAAACATTTCGCAGTAAGGAGAAACTACGCGCATATTATACTACTTACGAGTATATAATAATAATTATGCTTTCACTCGGACGAATTGTGAAAAATATCGATACGAAGATATAGAGGGCGGGGGTGGGAAGGAATAAGACATCGATTTATCGATACAAGGCACATCGGGATCGTTTTATAATATAACATATATACGCATCACCAGCACTCAGCAGCAGCAGCAGCAGCAGCAGCAGCAGCGAACAGATACGAAGGAAGGAAATTTACTTTACTGGGTTCATCCATCCGGTTAGCCTCGTGCATCGTGGGAATTGACTCGAAGCTGCTGGAATGAGAGAGGCAGCCTCCGCGCCACAGTTAGCGATATACCTATCCTATGGCTATACATCTCCTCGCCTGGTTCCAGTTGTTTTCCTTTTCCCATCTTCTTTCCAATTCGAGCGAGGCCCATCGCTGCGGCCGTCGCCGCTAACGCCAGTTGCAGTACGGCCTATCTGATGTTTATATCGCCTATATCGCCTATATCGCCTATCGGTATCATACGAGTACGAGTATATGCACACGAAACACACACACTTTGCCCCATTCTATTCCACAGTTAAAAGAACATTATTATTTTATTTTTATGTGCGCGCCATTAGCCAATACATTTACTCGCACTATGCACATACACGCACTCCCCTCGCCGCGCCTTCTTCGCCTTGTCCGTATTTTTCTACCTTTTCTTTCACTTTTAACCTTTGCGCCCGCGTTCTCCGCCATACCTGCTTGTGCGCTTGTGAGTGTGTCTGCAAGTACACATCTATTCGAGATCTTCCAGACTGTACGTACACGTTCGCCTTTCATCTCGAGGCCACAAAACGTTGAAAATCGTTAATAAGTTGCGGCTGCTTTTCTAGACGCTGAACAGCCTTCTGTAGCACTTACACAGTCTTCCATATAAACACCGCGCACCGCGTACATTAGTTATACCTATAGGTTCGCGTCCGCGCTGAAAAACGTGGAAATCTAAAAGTAATTGGTTTCTTGTTTCGTCCAATAAAAAACCGTACTCTCTCCTCTCCTCTACTCTACTCTACTCTACTCTATACTCTACCTACTCGACTCTTACTAATCAGCGCAGCGCAGCGCAGCGTCGCTTTCGCATGCGCTCGCGTATGCTGCGACAGCGACTATAACACATATTCAGTCGAGCAAAAAGCTTCTTTTGAGCAGGTTTTCAACGGAAAACCTTCTACTCATTTCGGTTTGACTTTCACAAGTACGCGTGGAACCCACACACAGTTATTCGTTTCGTGGTCTCAGGATACAGAAAATACCAATCTCGCATATTATTGGCTTTTCTTTCTTTCTTTCTCTCTTTCTTTATGTAAGGGTAAATCGCAAAATTTCGACTTTGACAGCTAATTACAGTATAAAACTACCCGCTACACAACCGATCGAGCAGAGATTTTCACCCAGCATTAATTCGAGTCTTGAAAGTTTACCATTTAAATTTCAAGCCAATTTGTTAGTTGGTTTTGGAGTAAGGTTATTTTGAAGGTTGAAAAACGTGGATTTTTCTTTGGAACATGAGACGGCAAGAACTACGAGTACTAAAGCAATAGGGCTGAAATTTGAACCAGAGGTCAATCTTGATCAGATTGAAGCCTGATAGAAATTTCTTGACCATCGGTTCGACGGTTCGACGGTTCTCCGGATATTAGCGAAAATTTAGCCAAAACACGATGATTTTTGATGAATTTTTGAAGGAACTGCAGATTCTTTCGAAATTTAACGTACCTATTTTTCAGCTTCGATGGCAACTAAAAGGGAACCAATTGAGCTGGAATTGATATCGTGTGTAAATAAAAGCTACTAAAATGTACCATTCAAGTTTCAAGCCAATCTGTTGGTTGGTTTGGGACGTTTGGGTGAAAAGTAGTTTCGAAGGCGTTCGGAACGAGAATATTTCTTTGGAACTTGCGGGCTGCTGGTTTCCGATGGAAATTCATTTTTAATCTAATTTGAACAATACCTGTAGGTATTGAAATGGAAATTTCCTTTCGCCAAAGTAAGCACGGGAAAAAATTAGAAAGCATCCTCCAACATTGCGAATCGATTCATTCCACCAGCAAATCACAAATGTTACCTACTCCTAAATCAACTTTTATCTTGGACGGATTTCCATCGATTAGCAAAAAATAATTAATTTCTTATTTTCAAAAAGAAAGGAAGCCGATATTGTTTTTCGGGAAGTGGTGGTTTACAAGAATGTAGGTATATTTCATTATTCCGACAAAATATTTCAGTCCTCGTATACTGTTGACGATAAAAAGAATGAAACATCTGCGGTAATATTATACAGCTAGTGCGTGTCTCACGAGATAGATCGATATCAAACCAGTTTCAATACAATACTTTACAAGAAATAGAAACTGTCGTTTGCACGTTAATACAAAAAAAATGGTTAATGTATTATTATAAATTTAATTCTTCGTACGCATACATCGTCACACATAGTAAAACCTAATTTTTAAAATACTGCGTGGGAAGGACTTATTTTACGAAGCCTTTTTTTCAAATTCTCTAATTCTTCGGTTTCAAATAATAAAGGATCTTACCTATTCGAAAATTCTGAAATCGATTGTTGTCGAAAATAGTACCCTATGGGCAAAATATTTTGAAATCGGATCCGTTTTATTCTGGGTTATAATCCGTTTCTGGATTATAACCCGGAATTTTTCTGTTTTCCGGCTTCTAAAACGGATTTCGAACGGATTGTAATCAGTCTTGCCGGAAATGAGTCCGGATTATTTTCCGTGAAGGCTGTTTTATGATATTTGTTGGCCCGGGTTATAATCCGTGAAACCGTTTTACAAGCGGATTTAGAAAAATTGCCCAAAAATTATCACCGATTATAATCAGGAAATCCGTTTTACAAACGGATTTGGAAAATTAATCAAGATGACAAAAATAACTGCAAATTTTCAGATCCGATGATCGAAAATAAAAACGGACTGACAACGGATAAAATTCTCATTTTCCGGATCATTTTCTCATTTTTTGCCCATCGGGTATATAAATGGTAAAATTTAGACTTCGTGGGGAAAAAAGTTGAACTTGAACATGATCGCAGTAAACAGCTTGTAGAGTAATACATATACATACAAGTATTTGTTCTCCGAGGTATAAATACTAGTATCGTGAAAATGTTAATCCATTAAAAGCATGCATACGGCGAAAAACTTAATATTGAGTTTTGAAATAAATAAATAATCTTATACCGTATATAAAATGAACTCGAGGACTTTTTGCTTGATAACCACCAGAAAAACCTTTGGCTTTGAGGATAATATCGGTCTTTCTCATTAAGGTAACCACACAAAAACTAGCAAGAAAATGAAAACAACTTTTCGCGTGAAGGTTCATTTTCGCTTGGATCAGCATTTCGTGTCCCAATAATACCGTATATATACTCGTACATGTATTGTAGTAGGTACTTTCGACTGATTATTTCTAGTACTCGGTGAAACTACATACTTCTGAAACACCCCGTATTGATGAATATATTCCCAAACAATGCTGCGCGTATTTTTTTGAAGTGAAGCTTTTTTCTCTAGGGTATCATTATTCTACTCAGCCCAAATAATAGCTCAATCTGTGAAAGTTGTATCTTCAAAAAAAAAAAGTTTTTGGAAGAAGCCAATCGGTATGGATGTAGGATTTTTACTTTTTCATGGGAGCTGCTAATGATAGAAAATAAAAATGAGCAGCGTTCTTTGAAAGAGTGAGAAATATTTCTTTCAAAAATAATTGAATAAGTAAAATTGTGAAAGAGACGGAGGTAAGACCTTTATGGTACTTGCTATGTCATCGAAAACATTCCGACAACGAAGCGATGAAACTACTCATTTTGGAAATCACTGGAAGATTTCATGGGAAATACAGTATAAACGGGGGAATCTAAACACATTCACGAGTGGCTAAATAAATTTGCCAATATAATCTCTGATTTATCGTCACTGAAACTGCGTGATCGTGAGAATGGCCACAGCTCAATAAAACTTTATTTTCGAAACGTTAACGAGTGAAAGTTGCAAAATGCACGTAGGTACATACAAGTGGATAATACGAAGCAATCATTTTTTAAACCTAAAACATGATGACAGTTATTGCTCATTAGGCGCTAATTAATTCTATTTTATCCACTACGATCCATCACGAGGAGCGAGGGTGAAATGAAATGGTGTCTTCCTACGAGTACAATCTATCGACAAAAAAGTAAGGACTATTTTTTCAAGCTTGATAAGAGCTCGAGGAGAAAATACGTATTTTCGTTGCCTCCAAAGAGTTTGGAGGGTATACCTCCACTACAACGAAATTATTTAGCATAATTATGGGTCTCTAAATAGGTTGATATACACGAACAGCCACAAATAAAGTATAGTCAAGGGCTGGTATTACAAAAATCTATAACTACACACTACAACAGAACCTCATGCAACGAAACATTAAAAAAAAAAAAAGTCTTAGAAAGTGCAGTCGATGGTGCGTTCAAAGAAAAAAAATGCGTAAGCATTGGAGTCCCGAAGCCCCTGTAAGTTTATTTGTCAAATTATATTCAAAAAAGGCCAAGCAAGACTAACACTAAACAAAATTATTAAAAGCTATTATATTTCATAAAGTTTTCCAAAAATAAATTTCTTTCATGCTTCTGTGGCTTACGCCATCAGTGAATGACGCCAGTTTTTTTTTAAAAAAAAAAAGATCCGTTAAGTGATTCAAACAGACTGTACTGTATAGGTACATGAACAATTCAATTTCGAAACTGTATCCAAGTTATAACTTTTATTTGAACAATTCTAAACCTTCAACTACTAGTCGCAGAAAAAAATTTCACTTTTGGTTCTTGTCGGGCAAGTAAATTTTCCAGAGCTTTACACAAAAGACCTCTTATTTTCAATATTCACGCTAACGATGAATAGCCAAAAATTTTATTTTCCCGTCATAAAATCGTCATGGTTTTTCCTCCGCAGGTTAACCTACCCTACTTTTTTCTTTTCTATCAATGAAAAATGAAAAAAAAGAACTACGAGTAATATTTAGTACGGACGTTATCGAGAAAGTTATTTAATGTAAATGGCACTTATTAGTAGGCACGTAAATTATTTCAGCGGGCGCTCGTTTGCTAGAATGCGAGATAAAAATCTGGTCAAAGAAGATGACCGATGAAACCGCTATAAGTATAAAGGTAAAAAATTTTATAATGGTTGAAAATTGATGGATAGTATAGATAAAAAGAGGATGCATAGATATATTTAATTTGAGAGGGTGAAATCTCACACCTAATACACAATAAAGAAAGAAAAGAGGGAATAACTTTAGGGGAACAGGGAAAGACGGAGTAAAAAAAGAGGATCGTACGTGCCCAAAATTATTACCCAATGTCAGTATCTAGTTTGTTTCCCATTATTTTCTTTTCACTTTTATTTTTATTTTCCCAGAACACTTTTCAGCCTATCAACCAAAGGAAGTCCAACTTATTATTGCTTGTCTAATAATGAACCTTAAAAGACGCCTATTAGCTTATCGGTTTCTACTTTTTTCCTTCTTTTTTTGATGGGTATAGATAAAATACAAAGTACAAATAATACAGGCTGCTGTAGACGACTGGCGCCAGGGATATAAAAAAAAATGGGGCGACTTCAACGGTTGCATTTATATTTTATAGGATTAGAGGTGATGTAGACTAATCTGCATATTGAAATCCTTTATAATGTATACTATACTCGTGTATGTACTACATACGTACTACGAGTATAATCTTTTACTCAAATTACTAGCTCGACGATTGAGCCAGCACAGTGCCACTGCCATTGAATGTTGCGAATTCCCTTCTTCGTTTCATTACACATTTTTTAATAGCTTTTGGGGTGATTTCGGGCTCAAAACAGCATTATTTTACGCGCAATTGTATTCATGGACAAGGTAAAACTGACTTTGAAAAACTGTATCAAAATTAATTACCCCCCTATGGACAAAATATTTTGAAAACGGATCCGTTTTATTCCGGGTTATAATCCGTTTCTGGATTATAACCCGGAATTTTCCTGTTTTCCGGCTTCTAAAACGGATTTCGAACGGATTGTAATCAGTCTTGCCGGAAATGAGTTCGGATTATTGTCCGTGAAGGCTGTTTTTTGATATTTGTTGGCCCGGGTTATAATCCGTGAAACCGTTTTACAAACGGATTTAGAAAAATTGCCCAAAAATTATCACTGATTATAATCAGGAAATCCGTTTTACAAACGGATTTGGAAAATTAATCAAGATGACAAAAATAACTGCAAATTTTCAGATCCGATGATCGAAAATAAAAACGGACTGACAACGGATAAAATTCTCATTTTACGGATCATTTTCTCATTTTTTGCCCATCGGGCCGTTGGGTATTATATTTTAGAATACCTGCCAACGGGTGACAATTGCAAAAAAATGTATTCAGTTTCTAGAAATAAGAACTTGGTGAAGAAAGTGAATTACACGAGACGAGCTTTCAAAGAAAAACAAAAATTTCATTTTCAATACGTTTCCCAAAAACCTACTTTTAGAATTGCCCTCATTGAAGAGGTCAGATTTGGGAGTGCGATAGGTTTTCATTTCATGACCTTAGGATTCCAGAAATTTCTATATCGCAAATGTACTGTAATTAGAATAATAATAATAATAATTCAATAATTTATATTTTTTCATTTATTCATTCATAGACATATTCTCTTTTAGGTCGGTCGCAAAAAGAATAAATAAATCACATTAACGTTTTTGTTTCTACTTCAGAATTGTCTATTTGTCTCATGTCAGGGCAGGTCACAACTATACATATAGAGATAACAATGAAATTATTGTTATTTCTTACAATTCACTACCAAGTTTTTACACTAAAATAGAAACCTAATGTCATCTGTATCCATTAAGTCGATATGACTTTTACCCTAAACTGGTAGATGACTCTAATACACTTTTGAAATGGAAACAGACGATACAAAAATCATCCGTAAAGATGTAATAATCTTGTAACGATCAAATTATTCTCAATACCGAATAAAAATATCAAATTCCTTTACCTTTATATTACCTTTTTTTAAATGTATGCAAACAGGTGAACTGTAAAAACATAACGCGACAAACGTGTGTTTAAAATCAAAAATTTTTCGGGAAATGTAGGGGAAACAGACAAAAAAAAAAGTATAAAAAATCTACTACTTCTTTCATCGGCTTTAGATAAAAATCAAACTTGAATAAACTGACTCTAAGTAAATTTTCTAAATGTGTACCTATTTATGATTGGTTGTTCAATCCGGTTTACAGTCAGTCGCTTCCAATCATATTCTTAGAAAAATTCTTGGCATTTTATTATCGTCGACACCATATTATGCCTGTTGTATTATAGAAGCTTCAAGTTATTTTATTCACTTCTTTTTTACTCCTCATTCTCATAACTTCTAATGATATATCTGTGGGGACAATATGAACTAAGACGTCAGTTGACTAAATACAGGTGTAATATGTACGAGTACATATTGTCAGTGTCCGCCACAAGGCAGGATGCTGCTTATGATCGTAAACCAAACCGGTTTCACATACTCGTAGATAGACGCAGTGCGTCTATCGTACACATATCAAAAACGCCAAAGTAACAACTTTTCTGTACTTGTCTCTCACAGACCACAGTTGACACCTGGGTACTTATCTGTGTACAGAAAGTACCAGATAACTATGGCTGTTCAGACGCAGCTATACCAATGTCTAAAAGGATATTTTATACTGGAATATACCTAATTAGGTAATTATTAGTCCTACTAATAATCTACCTAAAGTGGTAACCTTTCCGACGTGAAATAAACTTGGAGTCAGATTAAGTTGGGTAGACTATACGAGCCCCTATAGCCCCAGTGGAAACACTGAACGGAAGAGTAGTGAAATATTTTACTTGTAAAATTTTCCTACTAAGGTGCAAGCCTCTTCGGAGAAGATCCACCTAATGCAAAAGGAGTTGAAATATACTTCCAAACAGAATTTTAAATTCTAAGCTCAATTTACTCGAGATTCGAGTGCAAAATAAAATTTGCAAAACTGAATAAATAATTCAGAATAACTTCAGATGAAAAATACCTGAAAATTTTGCAAAGTAAAAACTCTGTAAAACTGAATAAACATTCAGAAAATTTCAGAAGTCCATACCTGAAAATTTTACAGAGCATAAATTTCGAAATAAATTGCAGCAAGCAATTTTAAATTTTGAATGTCTAGTACATCAAAGAGTGTACTTCCAGACGACTCAGATTTAGAATTGGATAATACTGATCTTATAAGTCTCAACGAAACAGTAAACGAAAGTGGTAACACTCAAATAGAAAATACTGGAAATCCGCAAATTCTAAGACAGAATTTGTCTCTCAGTTTTCTAAACAACACTTCTCTGGTGCATTCACCTGGAATAACTCCAACAAGTGCAGAGCCTAGTTTAATTGTCACAGAAGAAGACAATTTAGTGCTGGAAAAGATGAATATAACTCTACCCACATTCACTCCTGAGAAAATAGAGGTATGGTTGAAAGTAGTAAAAGCCAAATTAAAGGCTTGCGGAGTAAAGGAAGAAGACCTTTTCAAGAAAATCCGCACTGACATACCTATCGAAATAGTAGAAAGAATTCCAGATATCTGTGAACCCACAGCTGCGAATGATACTTTCGAATGGTTCTCCACACAGCTAAGAGCTGTATATGGTCGAACTAAGGAGCAGAATATAAGGGAATTGCTCACAAAACTAGAGTTAGACGAACAGGGCCCTAAAAGGCTCATGGAGCGCATGATTGAAAAGGCAGGTACAGAGCTAACGCCTTTAATCATTGCTGACCTTTTCAGGCATGCTCTGCCAAAAGATTTATCCAGGCTGATCATTTCACTGGAGAGTGATAATGAAGTGAAAACCATTGACGATTTGAAAAAGCTCGCTGATAAAGCTGAGAAAATTTTCAATTTCGAAAAGGACATTACAAGTCCGAAAAAGAGAGTAGCTGCTGTATCCTTTACAAAAAGAGAAAGCACTCCTTCTACCTCAAATAATTCGTTTGCAAATGACCCTCAAACTTTAAGAAAAGAGATCAACGACCTTAAGAGCACCGTTGGTAATCTCAAAAAGCAAATTGAGAGGCTCTCGTTGGGAAATAACGGTTTTCCAAATTCTGGTGCCCAAAATAATTTTGGAAATTATAACCAAAATGAAGGCAGAAACAGAGATAGTCGAAATAGGAGTAGGTCAGCTGGCCGAAGCCGTAGAGCACCTTCTCCCCACCAGAAAATCGATTACTCAAAACCAGAAAATCAGGGAAAGTGTAAGTACCATGTCTTATATGGAGACAGTGCTTATCACTGTGTTTTACCCTGCTTAGACAGTGGTAAACCACTTGCCCCCAAACCGCAAAATAAGAATCAGTCAAACTAAAGTGCGGGGCCATAATGGCGGCTAATGACCTCGCATGTAAGTACTCTCGACGACTGTTCATCAAAGACCATGATTCTCAAATTTGGTTTTTGATTGATACAGGCTCCGATGTATCACTAATTCCTGCTAAAAACTCAGAGTTCTCCAAAGAACCAGTGAGGCACCTATATGCAGCAAATGGTACACCGATAAGAGTTTTCGGAGAGAAATTAGTTGAATTTAATATTGGAATCAGAAGAAGCTTAAGATGGGTTATGCAAGTCACAGATGTTGAAACAGCAATTTTAGGAGCTGATTTCTTAGAGCATTTCGATCTTAGTCCTGATTTAAAAAGAAAATGTCTAATAGATAATGAGACTGGAATCAAAGTCACAGGTTTTGTCAAAATGACTCCTCTACCAGAAGTTAAGACCATTAAAGAAGAAAATGAATGGATTAAAATAATTAGAGAATTTCCTGGTATAGAAATTTCCACTACAGAAAAAAAGTCTAAACACAAAACAGAAGTTACTCATGTTATAGAAACACCACCAAATTGTAGACCAGTAAAAGCTAGAGCTAGAAGGCTAACACCTGAAAAACTACAGGCAGCCAAATTAGCTATTTACAAAATGATAGCAGATGGCGAAATGAGGCCCAGTAAAAGCGAATGGTCATCACCTATTCACATGGTCATGAAAAGTGACAACACATGGAGAATAACAGGTGATTTTAGAGCACTAAATGCAATTTCTAAAAGTGATAGCTACCCAGTACCAAACATTATGGACTTTAACCAGACCATGAAAGGTAGCACCATATTTTCTAAAGTGGATTTGAATAGAGCATATTGGCAAATTCCAATGAACGAGGAAGACATAAAAAAGACAGCAGTCATTACTCCATTTGGGCTCTTTGAATCAATGAAAATGCCAAATGGACTTAAGACTTCAGCACAAACCTTCCAACGTTTTATAGACAGCCTTTTAAGAGGACTAGATTTCGTATATGCCTACATAGATGACATCTGCATATTTTCAGAAAATAAAGAACAGCATAAACATCACCTTCGCCAACTTTTAGCAAAATTAGATGAAGCTGGACTTACAATCAATGTTGCTAAAAGCGAATTTGGCAAGGACGAAGTAGATTTTTTGGGATATAACATAAGCCAAGGTGGAATAGCACCAAAAAGTAAAAAAGTGCAAGCCATCCTGGACTACCCACCTCCTAAGGACATGCATGGACTTAGAAGATTTTTGGGTATGACGAATTTTTATCGTAGATGTATACCCCAAGCTGCAAACACCATGGCAGTGCTTCATGATATGACAAAAGGGAGTAAAAAGAAAGACAAAACCCCTATATCATTCAATGAAGAGCAGTTAAAGGCTTTTGAAGAAACAAAAGCAAAACTAGCTAATGCAGCAATGATAGCTCACCCTGATGAAAATTTAAATGTAATTCTAGCCACTGATGCTTCAGACTTCGCTATTGGAGCGACACTGTATCAGATTAGTGGAGAGAGCCGTCAACCCTTGGGATTTTTCTCAAGGAGACTAAGTACTGCTGAGACTAAGTATAGCACTTATGATCGGGAGTTACTAGCCATATTTGCTGGAATTCGGTATTTCAAACATATGCTTGAAGGAAGGGTATTCTCTGTGTATACTGACCACCGTCCTATCACATATGCTTTTAAGCAAGGCAGTGACCATGCTTCACCGAGGCAAATAAGGCAGCTGGATTATATTGGCCAGTTTACTACTGACATTCGATACATTAAAGGCGAAGACAATGAGTCTGCAGATGCCCTTAGTCGAGTTGATCAGATTAGTGTAAAACCAATTTTACCTTATGAGGAAATAGCACAGGCTCAGTCAAAATGTAAAGAACTGAAAGACCTGCTGCAAAATAAACAAACTTCACTACGATTTGAGATGAGAAGCATTCCAGATAGTGATGTACTGCTTTGTTGTGATGTTAGCACTCAACACACAAGACCATTCATTCCTAAAGAATTTAGAATAATGGCCATGAAAAGTGTACATGACCTCTCTCATCCAGGCCCTAAAAACACTGTCAAATTAATGACTAGTAGGTTTGTATGGCCAAAAATCAAAAGCGAAGTATTTAACTGGGCAAAAGCATGCCATGGTTGCCAACTTTCCAAAATTGGAAAACGCACCAAAACTCCTATTGGCAACTTTAAACCCACACAACGTTTTAAACATGTACATGTAGACATTGTAGGCCCTTTGCCCATGTCACATGGAAAGAAATATTTGATGACAATGATTGACAGAGCTACAAGATGGCCTGAAGCCGTCCCTATGGATGATATTAGTGCAGAAAGTGTTACTAGAATTTTATACCATACTTGGGTAGCTCGTTTTGGTGTCCCAGAAAATATTACCACCGATCAGGGGAGACAATTTGAGAGTAGACTGTTTTCGCAATTAGCGAAATTTATTGGTGCAAAAAAGAACACCACCACCGCCTACCATCCGCAGAGCAATGGAAAAGTAGAAAGGTGGCACAGAGCTCTCAAAGCTTCCATCATGGCTGCAGATGTTACAAATTGGGTTGACGCACTTCCAACAATTTTGTTGGGATTGAGGTCCTCAGTGCAGACAGACTCAGGCTACAGTGCTGCTCAGTTAGCACTTGGCGAGGAACTAAGATTACCAGGTGATTTCTTTAACAAAGTTGAAGACTATACAGCAGATGAAATTATTTTCAATATTAGGAAAATAGCCAACAAATTTGTTGCGCAACCTGCTCACCATGGTACGCCACCTGTATTCGTGTCGAAACATTTAAAAACTGCAGAATTTGTCTATGTACAGATAGACACCCCTCGAACTGGCTTCCAAAAGCCATATAGTGGTCCATATAAAGTTTTAGAAAGATTTGAAAAAACAGTCAAAATAAAAATATTCGAAAATGAACGAATAGTAAGTTGGGACAGATGCAAACCCGCTTTTATGGTGAAAGAAAATATTAGTATAAACTTTCCCTCTAAAATTACCATACCTGTCAACATTTCACAAAGCCCAGAAAAATCAGTAAGTCAAGACGTTGATCTGCCTTCGAACGCACAAAGTATGCAACCAATCTTACATCTTCTGCCAGACAGAGATGACGAACCGGTTAGAATAAGACGAAACATCTCGTTTGACAACAATGATGACGTCAGAACGTTCGAAAGGCATGAGCCACCATCTAAGGTGAGTCAGAATGTACGACCATCAAGAAAGAGTGTGCATGAATCAACTAAAGATAAGAACCGAGAGAGTTACAATCTCCGTTCGACTAGACAAAGAGAAAACCTTGAACAGACAAGTACAGTCCGAACCAAAACAATGCCATGTGCTTCGAAAAATAAAGAACTCGAAAAAGAAAAACGAAATATTGCAGCCCCAAAAAGAGCTACAAAAACGGTTCAAGTTCCCTCGACCTCTACGTCCACAGACGAATCGACCCCTAGTGAAGTCTCGACCCCCATACCCAAAAAGTATGGCATCCAAGTGAAAAGGAAAGATCGAGTACAAACTAGAAGTCAGACAAGAAAAGAGGCTAAATAGAGAACAAATTCGATGCAAAAACCAGTAAACAAAAATTACTGTTACGATTAAATTAATCTCATTACCTGTCAAGTGAAGAAGATTTACTTCTCACAGATAGACGGATGCACAAAGTAAACTAAAACTACCAGCTGTTCACTGAAAAATCAGGCAGTTAGGTGTCTTTGCTTTATGATTGATTTATATTGTGAAAATGGCTAACTCGTCTACTGTAATGTCTGTCGCTGAGGAATTCGAAAAGCTAGAAGTAGAAGTGGAATCTATCCTATCAACTGAACCGAAAGGGGAAGTTTCGGGGGTAGAAACCATGGACACCTCTACTTTAGATCCGCCTCCAGTCGAAACTGCTCCTACTGATGTATCTAAAAGTGATCCTAAAAAATCCATTCTGATCCCTCCTCGAAAGGATGATCCGAATAGAGTATTTAAGCGGAATAAAGTTGTAATAAACAACCCTCCGCCTCCTCAACCTCCCACTTCCTTTGAAGACAGAAGAGCTCAAAGAAGAAGTGCTTTGCACAACTTCTACAGGAGGAGAAGATTCTCACAAGACCTTCGGATGTTCCGAGGTCTTGGTGAAACATTCTTCCACCTCCTGGAACAGAGCAATGCTCCACCTCCTTCGAGAAGTTGGAAGAATCGTGGTCGAGGTCAGAGAGGAAGACATACTTGAAATGTCTAGACTTTAATTAGTCAAGTTAAAAAATAGAAAAAGCCAAAAAAAATATAAAAAGCAAAAGTCTTACAGACACCAAAAAAATAAATATTTTTGTAAGTTCGTGAAAACGAACCCATCATTGAACTTACTGATGAAGTAAAATTCTCAGTAAAAATTCTAAGTTCAGAATAGTTCATGATGGTAAATAATAAAATGAACACTTCACTAAGTCAAAGTGAATTTATGTAAGTACTCTGTATACTTCATAAAATCACAACATAAAAACAAAATCATTACTCGAAGTTATAAATCTTAAACTTCGATGTCAAATGAATAAATTCTCAAAGTTACAAAAATTAAACTTTGATGAAAAATAAAATTTTGCCCCTCAATAGAGGAGAAGTCAAAATTAAAAGTCAAACTTCTCAAAAGAGTAAGTGACGAATAAAATAAAAATAAAAACAAATAAAACCTCTTTAAAAACGAGTGTATAAAATTTGAGTCAAAAGACCAAGTCAAAATTATAAAATCTCCTTCCAAAAATTGAAGTCGAGTCATGAGTAAACTGTATAGGCTTATACAGTTGAAAATGTAATTTTCCAAAAGAATGTTCAAAGACTACCAGAGTCAATAGCCACTCAGGAGAAACCTAATTGGTTCACTGGGGGGGGCTACTGTGGGGACAATATGAACTAAGACGTCAGTTGACTAAATACAGGTGTAATATGTACGAGTACATATTGTCAGTGTCCGCCACAAGGCAGGATGCTGCTTATGATCGTAAACCAAACCGGTTTCACATACTCGTAGATAGACGCAGTGCGTCTATCGTACACATATCAAAAACGCCAAAGTAACAACTTTTCTGTACTTGTCTCTCACAGACCACAGTTGACACCTGGGTACTTATCTGTGTACAGAAAGTACCAGATAACTATGGCTGTTCAGACGCAGCTATACCAATGTCTAAAAGGATATTTTATACTGGAATATACCTAATTAGGTAATTATTAGTCCTACTAATAATCTACCTAAAATATCTATCAATTTTTTTTTCTTCAAAATATGTTTTGTTGTTTTAACGATACAGATCACGATAAAATTTTTATTATTTTCTAATTGGAGTACATAAATGTTTCGATCATCAAACGACTGCTAATGATTTTTTTTTAACTGATTTCACTGTTTATGAATCAGAAATGTCAAAAAAAAAAAGTTATCAAATATACAACGTTGAAAATTCGGTATGTATTAAGAAAAAAAATTTCAAATCAGTTCTCTTCAACGGGTTTCTTTATCAAAAAAATCTCAAATTTTTTCAGTCAATGCGAAGATAAATATTTAAGGTAATTCTGAATGTATCCATTACATGAATCATACTAAGGGCCATTAAAAATTACAAAAATGTTCCAGTTCGGATTACAGCAACAGATAGGCAGGTAGAAAATTCAACGCCTGACGAGTGGTCTAATCTCACGTACGCAGGCAAAATCAAAATACGGCCAAAAATTCTGGTTATTTAATCTTTTTTTTTATTAATTTCTCAGACCTCGTATACGTACAAATACGAGTATGTGCAGACAATTCTGCACTTTTTCAAGGGCTACGGAAGAGTGCACACTGTAAACAAGAAAGATTTGGGCATGAAGCACAATGTTCATAAGATACTCAGAATAAAACTTAGACGTAAGAACAGCTGTACGTAACTTTAATTTAAAAATTATAACACGGCGAATGAATTTGGATGGATCTATTTTATGGTTAAGTTGAATACATTCATTGAAATACTGGAATGAGGGATAAATACACACAACTGACTGTAGCTTCCCAGTTCATCGGCCAATGTAAATCTAATGTTGAAGGATGACATTGAACACGATTTGAAGGCGAAATAATTATAGGAGTCCAAAAGACTGCCCAAAGGTAAACGTGGAAATATATTGTTTTTCGTGATTTTTAAGAAGCAGCGATATCATCCCCCGATGGGCAAAAAATGAGAAAATGATCCGTAAAATGAGAATTTTATCCGTTGTCAGTCCGTTTTTATTTTCGATCATCGGATCTGAAAATTTGCAGTTATTTTTGTCATCTTGATTAATTTTCCAAATCCGTTTGTAAAACGGATTTCCTGATTATAATCAGTGATAATTTTTGGGCAATTTTTCTAAATCCGTTTGTAAAACGGTTTCACGGATTATAACCCGGGCCAACAAATATCAAAAAACAGCCTTCACGGACAATAATCCGAACTCATTTCCGGCAAGACTGATTACAATCCGTTCGAAATCCGTTTTAGAAGCCGGAAAACAGGAAAATTCCGGGTTATAATCCAGAAACGGATTATAACCCGGAATAAAACGGATCCGTTTTCAAAATATTTTGTCCATAGGGCCTCCAACTTCTACACTCACTTCCCCCTCGCGCGCTAAAAAAAAAACTGACCATTCGACTGTATGATATAGCCATTTGGCACGGGCACTCAAGGCGATAGAGTAAAAATGGATGAGCGGATGATCTGATAAGTGCTGTAGCATTTTTGGCGATTTTTCATGTTTGATTCATTTTTTCAAGAATCTATATGTTATACCGTGCTAAAATTTAAACCGCTAATCTTCAATATTTTATCATTAAAATTTTCAAAAATACGAGTAGGTAGATACTTATCGTATAAATAAAAATTTACCGAAACTTCCATCGAGTTAATTTCCCGCATTTTCATACACGACTTTTATTTTGCAGGTAGGCTGCACTCGAATTGACTCAAGTTAATGCATTACACATGGCAGTTAAATTGATTGCAAATAAAGTTGATAATTACAGTAAGTAAAGTTCTCTAGTTCTACTTAAATTAATTTTTTTCCAAGCCAAACTGAATATTTCTCGCTTTGCGATAAAACACCAATATTGATATCCCCCCCCCCCCCCCAGAAAAAAAAAAAAGAAAACGCTAACAATGTTTTTTTCAAATGCTTTCATTATTTAACATTTAACTCCAACACGGTGAGGAATATAACTGTATATCACAAACTGGAATGCAGCATAAAGATATCTAAAAACTTTTTATAGGATTTCCCTTTCTAAAAAAAATGCACCTTCAAAATCAAATGATATTTTGAAAATGGAGCCAAAATAAGAAATTCGAAGTTTATTCTTGTAAACTATAGACGCTTTTAGCTTCATTTTGAGCCATCGCACATTTTACACTGAATAGTAATGATTCGACAGGCGCAACAAACTAAATACGAGTATTTCAAGAAATTATCCTTACTCGAAGATCAAAACACGAATAAAAAGTTGAAAAAGCTGTATTTAGATGCGAAAATTTTTCAACATAAGCAAACGATAAATCCTGCAATGAAATTTCAAAATAAATCACGACTCAATAAGAACGATAACTTGCGAACTACCCACATATTTCAATTATTTGCCTGTAAAATTATTATTTTGCGTAAAATATTGTGTGATGGCTCAAAATAAAGATAAAAGCATCAATGCATTATGTATGTACCCCTACTTCTAGTTTATGAGAATGAACTTCAAAATTCTTATTCTGACTTCTTTTTGAAGCATGCAGTTAATATTTGAGAGTAAATTTCTTCTTACGAGAAATCCTATGTGAAGAAAACGGTGCGTTGTGTTGTTGAAAAATATCGAAATTGAGAATTCAAAAAACTTTCAAGGGGCTTCAAAAATAGGGTTTTGGAGACTTAGATCTGAAGACACCGTACCACATATCGAAAACTTTACTACGCTGGACTAGAATTTTCTGTTGAATACATTTTCATTCATTCCCCTTTTTCATTTTCGAGAGTGCCTGAAATCCAGGGAAACCGTAAAATACAAATTAACGAGTATTTCAAACGGCTTCACGAATGAAGAGATACGTATATCGATGAACTAGATAAATTATGAAAATTAGACCATCATCGTACGTTTTTTGCTTCAATCGTTTTCAGCAGATTTCAAATTCAAATATGATGAAAGCAACTCGAACAAATCGTCTTATTGTAATTACGGAATTTTTTTTACCATCACACTCGACAGGTATACCAAGTGTAATTACAAAATGAAGCAGAATGTTCGTAAAAACATAGTCGTTTGCCAAAACTGGGCGACACGAAAGGTTATTGAATTACTCGTATCTAGAAATTTGTTTTAAACACGATCAGTTCGTCTGCCATGGTACGAGTATTTTTTTCAACTGCAATTCATTTTCTCCAAATTGATACGTCGAGTCGTTTTTCAGACTTTATGTTCGTTTTTAAATTGATCTTGAAAAAAGAGTAAGATAAGACTGTACCAAAACTTTCAGCTAACAGATCTATAGATGATAAAATGCACACATTTAGTCCACGTCTCCACGATATGCTTCTCAATTATTACCATAATATGTATAAAGAGAGCAGGTGCGGTATATTATCCCTTTCCATTAATTCTCGACCTACTCGTATTACGGAAAAGAAAACACCTCTCCGTTCCAAATTCCCATTATAAAAAATTTTTTGGCGGAGCAGGGGAGTAGGTACATCGAGAAGAGAGAAAAATGTCAACATTCAATGTCTAGAACAATTATCTTTCACTAAGTACCGAGCATAATTATTTTAGTAGGCCTACAACTGATTTCTCAATCGAAGGTTTTGAAAGCAACTTACCAACTATTAAAATTTAAAACCAGTATGTTAGTTCACATAACAACGAGGATTTGAGGATTTCAGAGTAAGACGAAAGAAAGTGGGCGATCATTTTTTTCATCATTTTTTTTCGACTCAACGAGGTCGACTATATTGTTTTCAAAGTTAGAGAAAATACCGCAACACATTTTGGCAGATATTATATGTACGAGTAAAATAGGTTGTGACGGGTCAGAAAATTTCACGATGCATGTTATGGCATTTCTTGTTACCTAACCATAACCCAAAGTTAGAGTCGCGGACTAAAGGGTTCCCAAATTCGCTCACCGAGTGAATCCGGGTTTGAAGTCGAATACGAGTATGTTGACAAAACATACACTGCTTATTCCGTATTACGATACGAGATACGAAAGAAATGGTCTAATATTTCGAAATACGAGTAATATGGATCAATAAAATATGAAAGATAAGTCTGAAATGCAAAATAAATACAGAGACCAACGAGACTTGCATTATGAATTTCCTGCACCCCTTGAAATATAGCCTACACGTACAGGTAGACATACAAGTTGGGCTTATTTTGCTTGGAATTCCGAGAATAGCAAAATAATTGCGGATATTTCATTTAAGAAAAAAGGTATTTTAAAACTCAATTAGTCGAAACATCAGATCCTTTGTCGTTTCCGCATGCAGAGTCTTCGATTTCGAGCGATTCTTTCTATCTTTTTCTATAGCTAAAATTCAAAATACCTTCCATGGAGTAAAGGAGCCAGATGAAAGAACGCGTACATCTTCTTATTTACTTTTTCTTTTTCCATTATGTTGGGTTTATTGACAGCGACGATTATTAAAACGAACAGGTTAAAAGGATAAGTGCGAGATTCCTGATTTTATAATTATTATTTATTAGTGTTTTTTCGTAATACGATCCTATAAGCAACAAACAGTTTTCGTATCCTCTCACTTTTTTCTTCTATCTCTCCTCCTTTACTTACACGGAGCAGTGAAGTTGTTGAACAGGTAAAAACACTGCTATTTCTCCTAATACTGTAAATAATACCCACAGAATGTGCTAACTATCTTCAGTCTTTATAAAATGCTTTTTAGTCGAGAGGAAAAATATTAATTCTGTGTTAACACCACTACTGACAGTCGCCGCATCCGGTGGCAAATTTTTTTCTTTGATTTTCCTCTTTCTTTGTTTTCATTCATATCGGCCACGGTTTGTAAAAATAGAAGAATAGTAGAACATGAATTATCGAAGCAACTATTTTATTGGACTCGTTGACTATTTGAAAAAGCCCAGATAACCTTAAGGTGCGACCACACTATCGTCTTAAGCCGAGTCGAATACCCGAGCATCTTTTAATTTGCTTGGCAATTGCCTAACTTACCTAATTTTACGTGTATTATTTGGGTACCTACTCGGCGAGTGTGCTCGGGTATTTAGCTAAGCAATGAATCTTGGGACAGATGCGGAGAAAAAGTGTTTTGAAATCACTAAAAAATCGCAAAAATATTCTGAAATCAATCATCGATACAGCGAATGAATAAATAAATGAATTAAAAAAAATAAAATGCCAGCTCGAGTTTCAGTTACACTGTTACAATTAATGTGTTAACATATTAACACACTTTTAGTTTTAGACCAGACTAAATAGTTTTCAATATTATTATTCCGTCGATCACCAGTCACCACAATTTCCTACCGGCAAAAAAACCCTAATATCATCATTTAAGTAATTCACGTTTTTAGCGTTTTTAATTCGTTTTTTATGCCGTTTTTAATCCGTTTTGGGCAAAGTCCGTATTGAGTCCCGATTGAGAGTGATAATAAAGATGTTAACACATCAAAAAACATATAAATGAGGCCTCATCAGGCAATCGCTACATCAGAGAAATTTGGGATACGGAAATTTTATTACAAAATTCAAATTGATCAAAAATAACGTCGAGGACACTTCCAGATTGCTCATATTTCAAATACTGAGAACTGATAATGACCAAGTGCAGTTAAAAGTAGTACCTATGTACGTACAGTGAGGTTAGTTGAAATAAAATTAGTACGTAGGTGGTTCAAATATTAACCGGAAAAATTAAATAACATCAAGCAGAGGTTAGGCTCGGTGAAAATAGCAACTCCCTGTGTTGGAGACATTCTCCACCAACTACCCTGACTGCATAAGTCCGCTCCGTTCCATCTTGAAAAAAACGGATCCGAAAACTTGGAGTGAACCAGAAGAAAATTATTTCGCTGCGCAACATTTTTTACTGCCTCACAACAATGCGCGACCGTATACAACTCAATACACGCACACATGTCCTTGCTAACTGATCAGCGAGAAGTTGGAACGCCCTCCCAACTCTCCCCAATCTGTTGGGAAAGACATGTGTGCGTGTGTTGCATTATACATGGTCGCGCGTTGTAGTAAGGCAGTAAAAATGTTGTGCAGAGGAAAACTTGACTTCCATTTCACTTTATATTCTCATAGACGTTTTTTTCAAGACGGAACGGATTTATGCCGTCAGGGTAGTGAGTAGAGAATGTATCTAACAGACTGTATTGCCATTCGCACCAAAATTCACCTCTGCTAGGCAATTTTCAATTTTTCCTATATTTGAACTACCCTCGTAACAATACAATAAGGAAATTTTGGTTCATTTCTTTCTTCTATGGCACTACTCAAACTCAACTTGAAAGAAAAACTCAGTGTAGCCTATTACGATTATTGTTTTTGAGGATGTGTGTGGATCTTACAGTTGCTTGAACTTCTTTGAATAAAACTTTGAGTAAGTAGAATAAAAAATTTGCTCCATACGAACGTTAATAAAAAGTCACTGACTTTCATTTTCATATTTCCAAAATTTTTGCCCATGGGCACAAGTTCAATGGACTTATTTCATTTGACTTCCCCTCTCCTTTGATCATTTTATTTCCTTTTTTTTCTTTTTTTTTGTATGTTAGATATTATTATTTTTTCCTCTCTTTGATTCATTCGAAGAAATAGATATTTCATATCACGCTGACAGTAATATGGTTACGGCTCTGATAATTAAGAAAATGTCTCAGCGGGTGCTGCGGGCACCGGTAACTAAAATAGTAGGAGGAATAAATGACAAGGTCACAGTTTCACGAAGGAATGCACCAGAAGAAAATCATGGACGAATGTACGCTGCAATACACTTAATCTCTACGGGAGTTACATTGTATTAGCTACGGATTATCGCATTTATACATGATTTCGTTTTGTTTAGTTTCAATTTAATGGCTCGAATCGCCTAACGAGATTTAAGGATTCGTCATAAGCAGCAACTAGAAGTTTTTTTTTTTCATGGGTTACAAAGCGGTGTAGTTGAAATTTAAAATGGAAAGATGGAAAAACCTACGGTGAGGTTCTTTCTCCTTTTTTGTGGCTTGCGATAGAACATTCGCATGGAAATTGGAACTAGATGATGATGATGATGATGATGATGATGAGAAACACAGGTTAAAAATTTATTGGATTGTAGGCTCAGCAACGAGTTACCTAATACTCTAATACTCGTTTTTGGGAAGCTTTAAAAGGTTTAAGGCATGGTCACAATAAAAAAAAAACTCAACTATGTCATCCAAGTGAAAACCTGCTTCTCTCGTGCAGCTCGCTATTGAAGAATGTTTTTCGTTTTGGCGACAAGGTAAAGGAATCCTCGCCCACCCCTATGGACAAAATATTTTGAAAACGGATCCGTTTTATTCCGGGTTATAATCCGTTTCTGGATTATAACCCGGAATTTTCCTGTTTTCCGGCTTCTAAAACGGATTTCGAACGGATTGTAATCAGTCTTGCCGGAAATGAGTCCGGATTATTTTCCGTGAAGGCTGTTTTATCATATTTGTTGGCCCGGGTTATAATCCGTGAAACCGTTTTACAAACGGATTTAGAAAAATTATCAAGATGACAAAAATATCTGCAAATTTTCAGATCCGATGGTCGAAAATAAAAACGGACTGACAACGGATAAAATTCTCATTTTCCGGATCATTTTCTCATTTCTTGCCCATCGGGACTCTTTTCAATTTTGTGGGTATGTACCAGACGTATGGTATGTTGGTAAATTTTTCTTCCCATATTGACTATAATTATTTCTCGTATTAAAAGTTATCTAAAACAAGATTGGGAATTCCCATTCTATGTTATGAATGGTGCGCTATTCTCATTCATGCTTTACCAATGCAGGGTAAATATGCAAAAATATGAGCGTATAGGAGTTGTCATTTGTCAACAAAAGGGTAACATTCGGAGTCCAACTGTAGAAAGATGTTGAAAAATTGAATTGTCGAGCTTTTGCAGAGGTCACTGTTATAGCCAGACAGTAAATGTTGGTCCGAAGCCGATTTTTTAAATGCTTTCATTCAACTACAACACGGAACAGAAAGTACACTTTAGGGTATACAGCCCAAATGGAGTGGTCAAGAGACAAAAATTTGATTCTTGGACTTGGAAAACATTAAACTGGAGTGCGCTTGAATATACATGTAAAAGCATTAACCTAAAAACTTTCATCAATTTATGTTAGGTATTCTTTTCTATTTTACCTCGGATTTTGATTTGAATAATGAGTTGGCATTTAATCTTGAACATCATTAAAGTCGAAGCAGACAAGAAATCTTTCTATACTACCTCCAAAAGTAAAAACAGCCAAGAGACTCAAAATCACTAACCTTACATCAGTCTGAATCAGACGATTTTACGACTTAAGAAAATAGTCAAATTTAAATGCTCCGTGACAATCAAGCTCAAAATCAAGGTTAAACCAAATTTAAAATTGCAAAAATTTAATTCATTCTAGATACGGTCGACTTTTTATTTTTTTAAATCATCAAATAATTTCTCAACCGTAACGAAAATATTCGTGTCATCGATGAAAGCATAAAAATTCAAAATACCTACCTCCGTTTAATGTTCCTCTAATGTAAACTATACTCAATAATAGCCATACTTATGCGTCGTCACAGTTCAAATCTGGCTCGATTTTCGTACTCAACAACATACACAAAAAAAATTTATAGTAATAGTAATAAAGATATAGAATCAATTACGGTTTCGACTTGTCTATAAGAAATCACATTCATAGAAAAAAGGTTGTTCACCTGATAGCGTAAAATTTCACAGTAATAATGTCAACTAGAAGTTCTACTAAACATGGACAACGTTCATGTTCATACCTGGCAGAAGGTACTGATTTTACCAGTTCTCCAAACCCAAATCTTATCTTCTATTTTTCCACTTAATTAATAATTTTCCAGTCGATCGGATACTTAAAGGAAGAGAGAAAATTACCGATTTTTTCAAAAAATACCAACATTCATTTCAATTTTTGGAGGACGATCGATAAGTGGACTCGATTTTTCCTCGACTTCGGAAATGTTAGTAATTTATCAGCATAATTATGTCGAATAATTATAACTATACTTAAACACTAATAAACAGCGAATAATCGAGTGCTAAAATACACGAACGTTTACCAGAAATATCTTTTGCCTCAACAGCTATGCCTTATAGTACCTATACAGCAGAAAATTCGTTTTTTACAATGACTAGAGCCGCATAAAAAAAGTAAAATGTTTTCTGGAGATGTAATTACCATCCCATTCAAATAAAAATTCGATTAATGTGATCTTTTCTCCAACTTGAATTTCATTCTAAGATTATACGTACTAGGATGAAAGAAAATTTTAGAAATTTTTAAAATAATAAGCCATTTCTCTCACCTGCCACTTCATCATACGTACGACATGACCACTGACACTTTCCTCATCTTGCACAAAATTTATTCACCCCTAATTCTTGCACTCAAAGTCGATATATTTTAAGGTCGGTTAAAACAATATGATTATAACTTTGCCATATTGGAAGATCATAACTCAAAATTCTACACGCGATAATGAGTCGGGGCTTGTTGCGCTAGATTTATTTTACTCTAGCTGTTATAGCATCGCAGTAATTTTTCTTTTAGGCATGGGCGCAGACAGCTACGATTTTGTGAATGAGTACCACAAAAAAGATGAACGCCTCGGCCATCCACGTGCGTCGTGCACGTATCACTTTTCTGACAAGTCCGACAAAGGAAGGCTTTAATGAAGAAGACGTGTGACTACTGTCACCACCATGAGGTGAATACAACTCAGACAATGAAAGTAGTTACGCATTTATCGACATTTTTCGTATTCCCCTCGCCGATACATCTTAGCAGTTTTTCGTTTTCTAATACAAAATATTCTACAGGGTATAAACTCTGCACTGGTGTTTGTGCAAAGTAGACACCTGTTTGCGTCAGAAGAATTTGCTACATGCATCCAATATTTAATTACAGGCTAGCTCCCTGACTGATGACCAAAAAATCAAAGAATGAAAATAAAATGAACGCAGCCAACCAGCTAAAAATAGCTTGGAGTTGTCATTTAAGCTTTCTCCAATCAAGGGCCGCACTGAAAGATAAAAAAAAAAAAACACTCGTAAATTTTAGCATTTTGAAAATTTTTGATATCCCAACTTGAACAGATTGATACAAACTACAATTCAATTAGGAAATACAAAACCGAAAATTGCGGTACATTGTCTCCTGTTTTTTTCTTCACCAAAATTAACAATATTCCAATTTAGCCTATAGGACTGAGTGCAGCTTAGAAAAAATGTTGCGAGAAATGGTGAAATTGTTTCAAATTTTATTAATACAAGTAGACGCGGCTTCGATGTTAAAATTAAAAAAAAAGACTTTACTGTTGAAATTTCACAGATTTTGCCAAACAGGTTCACAAAAATTCTCCAAGATTCCAGTCAAAATTCTAAATTTCTAAGAACCTCGACACGAATTTGATTTAAACCAATCCCTGGCAAATCCACAATCGTATCAATTTTACACTTGGCGTAGTAGCCATTGGCATCTTCCTTCCACACACCCACTTTTTCCCACCTTGGTTCTAAATGTAGGTATCCGAGGAAAAACTAGTTTCGGCAAATCGTCGCTTAGGTACAAGAAGTCCGATCACAACAAAAGCTCTATAAATAAACATCATTGTCAGATAATGCATCTTTTAAATAGGTTATTAATTTTATTCTCTGTCACTCTTTCTCTCTCTCTCTCTCTCTCTCTCTCTCTCTCTCTCTTTCTGTCTCTCTGTTTCTCGCCTGCATTTCTCTCCTTCTGCATTCGCTCCCTGAGAAATCAACGTGATACAACACCGATTACCTTTAACACGTCCAAAAATGTTTCGACAAAAAAAGAAAACGAAATGGAAAAACGTATAAATATTAGCATAATGCGAAGAGAAAGAAAGAAAAAATAAATAAATAAATAGATAGAAGAAAAAAACTAAGAAGACGGTTTTCAAACGTGAAAATATTCTGGTTATGAGGAAATAATAGCAATAAATTTAATCAGTTTTGAGAGTTGTGGGCGTGGCAGCTTCGTCACAGATACGCGCTGAGATTAACAATCCTCCTAACTTTTTTTTTATGTCTGGTGGCTCTTTTTAAAGAAAATACCGGCTAAAGATGTAATACGGCCAGCCTCTCACACAGCCATCTTGTTTAGCGGCTTTGTTGTTTTAACGCCAAGTTATCACTTCAGTGGTTCGTAAACATATTAAGATACTCGTAAAATGAAGCAAAAAAAAAGGGGGGAAAAAGTAAAAAACCAAGGTTGCTGGTAGCTGCTACCCTTGTACTTTCACGATCCCTTTTCCAAGGGGGTTACTGTACTTTCAAAGTATTCGAGGCGCCACCCGATGATAAACTGGATGGATTTGCGAGATTCGAAGCATTTCGGAGCAAGGGTTTTTTTCACCATCATTGGGAGGGAAGTAGTGGCCTTGCGAAGGGATCGAGGTTGAAGTAGTGGTTGGCTTTAAGTTTAAAAAAATCGTTTGTTCCAACGGGGTGAGGGGTCCTTTCAATCCTCAAAATTCTTCTTGCTTATCTGCACGACTGCTAAAAAAGAACAGAAGTTTGATACTTGAAATGATAGATTCGTTTATTACGAGTATCTACGAGATCGACTGGGGCGTTTGTACTATCGTATTTTTACAATAAGTAATTCTTGAAGAACTTGGGGGTACTTTCATCCACTTCATTATAATTTGTGACCCCCCTCCCCCCAACATTTTCTGCATGAGCAGAATCTGCGAAATAAATAGCTGATGTTTTTAGTTAGAAACAATTTGTGTTTTTTTTTTCCGATGCCCGTCTTCCAACCCAAAATCAAACTGCTGAATTTTACCTCACGAAAGTGGTTCCTAAACTGCACAAAGCGAGAGGAGCTACAAGAAAAATGTATAAAGATTAGCGATAGAAGGAGTGATATTAGGAAGCTATAGATGGATTGGAAAAGGTCATAGGAAAGGAAGAAACGTCAGATGTTGCATCTAAAAGTCAGAAAAGTGATGGCTCAAGCAACTTCTTTAGAGAAAGCGTTGCATATAATTATGCAGATGCACTATATCATACCTTTATACATAAAACTTTTGAGAATGCTACAGCTATGTATACATTGAGATAAATGAATAGTAGGTAGATGTTAACTACAAACAGGATAGTAACTTTTCTTATCAAAGTAAATAAAAATATTATCTATGTATTTTATTATGGACATTCTGAATGTTTGTAGGACATACTTTTTACCATCTTCGATGATATATAAAAATTGGATGAAAGGAAATTAGTGCGAATTAATCAGGTGCGAAACCTTGGACGAAGGAAATAATTCAAAGTAGGCCTACAGCTATTGAACAAACGGCTATAAATTCGCTTTCAGATTATAATGAAAAAAGTAACGAACATTATATTACTCGACCGTTTTGGCAATGGGCAATTTGTTTGTCAAGCTATTGTATGTGTAGTATCAGCAAATTCATTTTTTCAATTCCTCCAAAATTGCGGACTAAAATGAATTTAAAACTAGCCATGTATATTCATCCAAAATGGCTAAGATCTATTCTTCAAAAAAAAAATTTATCTTGTACAGAAAAAAAGGCGGAAAGAAAGGAAAAATTGAATACACTGACGCTAAACTGACTCATAAAATACGAAGAGACGAAAAATATGGAATTCAATCACCAGCCAGCCATAAAAAACTGGTTTCAATACTCGTGTGTTGTTTACATAAGGAAATTCGACACTTTCCCATTATAATTTTATCTACGGAGGGTGAAAGAAAAAAGGGGAACGGACACCTGACCGTCATAAGTGCTTCAATATCCAATTGGTTCCCTCGTCTGCACATTGAGAAGTACTGACAATCTTAGCTAGGTAATTTGTCGACTTTTGTTCCAGAAGCTGTGACAGTAGTGACTGAGTGACGCAAGTTAAAACAATATAAGTATGAGACCCTAAACGCTCATGCAAACTCGTTTATTTAATTATTGAAGTTAATTTTCATTTCGTGGTCAACTAGTTATAATAATTTACCGATGGGTGACCATAATCTGGTGAACGGGCTTGTAAACGATTTTCAGCACTATTTTCTATTCTAGAGATTTTTCTTTCATCAAAAACTATAAATGAAGCCCAAATAAAAAGTAGCCAACGGAAAAGGCAAGGCGTATTAACAATTTTCACAGACAGCGAAGAAGAATACGTCTCCAAGCAAAAATATTCTAGTGAAAAAGTGTGAAAGCGAACTCAGCAAAAAGTCAAAATTTTTGAATGGAAGAGTTTGAACATAGCACGGCTTTCTGGGGTTATTCTCGGAAAATTCTAAAATCAAATTATTATAAATTGTCTTTTCGGAGCTGAATTCAAGCCGTAGCTTAAATGTAAGCATTTCTGGTGCACAAAAAGAGGTTTTTCTTTGAATATGGGTAACAGTAGGTGAATGCTTTTTTTATTGCCAGGAAGTTCGATATAGCAGTCCTAGGTACGATGTAGCTTTAACATTTATATTTCACGATTCATATAGTAATTCAAGTCATCGAGTGACATTCGTGACTCGAATACAAGACACACAAAAGTCTCTTTATGTTATTGAAACAAAGATTAGAAGTGAAATAAGTATAATTATTGTCCTTTTTTTGCTTTCAAATTTTTTTTTTTTTGACATCCACAAACATACAAATCGGACGCTAAATTTTACTCACTCTATCCAAACTTTTCATATTCGTGAGGAAAAATATCTTCAAACCCTTTCATTTTTTACATACTTCATCCTGACAAAGAAACAGTTAATAATAGGAGTAAAGAAATTTTAAACCTCGAGATAATTAATAAACTGATATTACGATATTAATCTCCAAATATTTACAATAATTATCTTCATGCTAATAACTCGGCTATTCGGATTAGCTTACATAATTAAAAACAAGACAGTCATAGTTAAAAGTTTTCATTTGGTCCCATCCGGTAATTCTGAGTAAAGTTCAAAATGATTTCACTAATAGTAAGGTTATAGTGACTGACAAACGCTCAACGCAATTGAGAATTTCCCAACGTAGAAAAAGCTGATTGTACAATTTAAAACATACGCGAGAAAATTTACTAGAAAAGCTCAATTAACGAGTATACGCAATTGCAATACAATATTTTGTCGTACAATCTGGCACCAAAATAAAAATTGAAAATATCGGACTACACAAAAGGCTGTATATGTATACATGATATATGTATAGGAATCACATCAAAAGTAAATAAACCGCTACCTATCGGGTCAGCCACATAGTCACTGCACAGAAATTCAATGAAAGCACGACGAGTGTCAAGATATAATCCGAAATGAAAAGACTAGACCAACAAAAATCAGATCAGTTAAAAATCGATTTTTATCTACCTACTGCATATTGGCCTTCACGTTTACCATATCTTCCGCAGCGGTGGAAAAAAAAAGAAATCGAAAAAATAGCTGATCTTCAAAAGGTGAGGTTTTTGGAGAGCATAAAGAAAGGGAAACGAGGAAAGGTGAGCGAAGACAAGGATGAACGAAGAGAGTCAAATTATATAAAAGATATCGATGTACATATTATAGACGAATAGGTTTTACATTTCTTTGGTACTAAACTGCGACCCGATGAAAACAGGAATCCGCTATTCAATTACCACATGAGGACCAATTCTCTAGTTTTTTCCCTTTTTTTCCCTTCTTCTTCTTCTTCTTCTTCTTTTTTTTTCAACATACACACCCATACAGGATGCGTGAAGAGGTAATCAATTGGTTTACTTGATTGTAGAACCGACTTCGAGGCTGCTGCGCTGTCAAAACAACCCCAAACAAAAACTAACCCTCTTGGGGATTGATTGGAAAACACCTAGCCTACGGTTCTACACAATGCTAGGTGCTAGAAGAAGAAAGAAGATGAGGGAGGCCACAAAAAAACAATGATCTCCTCGTGCCCCCACTTAGAAAGTAATATCCTGCTGAGATTAGCTACATTTTTAACCGCAATAAAAGATGAGAGGAGTTGAACAGAAAGAATATCGGCAAGTTTTTCTTTTTTTGAATTCATTTCAATAATATGTTGCGGAAACGATGGATCCCCGATTAGATATCGGCACTTTTTCAGCAGGTTTCCAACTGGGCACTCCTGTTGTACGTTTCTTCCAATCTTAGGAAAAAAGCATGCCATACGGAGTATAATACGCGAGTAATGTTACCGTCATTCCAAGAATACCGCGCGCATATCTCGCAATGTCGTATTTTTGCATTTATTCATTTACCTACGTAATTATTCATTTACTGAACGGGGGAAGGGGAGGGCGCAAATAACAAATTTCACGCTTTGAAGTTAGTAATTGAGCCGAGTCCCCCGACGATATAGGGTTCAAAGTCGTACTTCGAAAAATGTTAGCGGTAATTTTCACTATTTTCGAAAAGAGAAAACAGGGATATAATCAAGATTCATAGTAGGAATTACGAGTACTACGAAAATTGTAAAATACCTATACGATTCATATCTCTCCAGTGTTAAAATTTACGTAGTAGCTGGGCTACATTATAATATGTTGACCTCGTTGATGTCAACCGAAAATCAACTCGAGCAAAAAGTTTCTCAAAATCTGTTTACTCATCAATAACTAAATACTTATCAAAGATTTAAGAGTCAATCGACGAGTCTCAAAATATTAAATAACGTCATCCGTAAGGCTCAACTTATTTATACTTCTACGGAGAATCTGCTCCCCTAGCGGAGCTTGCTAAGCTGGAATTATTCAAAATTTCCCCCTCCAGCTTTCCATATAACTTTCAACAAACAACTCGTTAGCTTGCAGCAAAAATATTTTGAACGTAGCCTAGATTGGAAGGTTTTCTTTTCGACAAGAATGATGTAAAGCATTGCAGTGAGACAGCTGGTTTTTTCTCCGCTTTTGTGGGTGACTTTTTTTTTGTAGGTAGTATTCAATTCACATATAATCATAGTTGATTGAAAACGTGCGGATAGAATGTCACAAAGGTATACGGAAGCACGCCAAATTGGTGAAAAAAACGCTCGATTCCTAATACAAACTATGGAAAAGATAAGAAAAATGGAATTTATAGCGTAGATTGAGGAAATGTATTGTAGTGTAGGTGTCAGTTTAATGTGGCGAGTGGAAGAAAAAGAAAGGTGTTAAGCTTACTTCCTCATACTCGTGATTACTAATTTCTGATACGTCATTTTTGGGTAGACGTACGATTTTTTCGATAATAGGTAAAACTTTTGAATGGTATCAATGAACCAATCAACATTTATCTCATCGAGTTAGTACGCATGATTTTGTTTATTTTACGACTGAGAAATGACATGGATCACTTACCACGTACAATGTCATTCAACCATATAAAACTCGTACTCTAATTAAATAACATGAATAACACGAATTTCAAGCTGAATTTGTCCGAAGGCAGACCGAACTAATTACGGAATCATAAAATTTGTGTGAAACAAATTGTAAATCATGCTGAGAACATGATAAAAATTAACACGGATGATTTAAGAAGACTGAGAATACTACGCAGGTACTTAGTCGACCAACTTTTATATTTCTGTAAAAAATGACGAAAAATCAGTACCGTCGAACTGGGTGAATATAGGATCACTTTAAAATTTTGACAAGCTATAGACGCTAATAAAGATAGGAAGCTACGAGTACAATTTCAACTAAGTTATGGGTCTTGGCCTATAGTTTCTGTAAGTGAAACCCTCATCCCCTCATTCACACCCCAGAATTTTATCCTTTTAATGTTCCGATTCTATTCATTAGTGAGATGGGGTCTATGGGATCATAAAAAAATAATAATTAGCACACGATTCCACGATTCTTAATCTCCTAGGATTATTGGATGGATGGGTCACCTTGAATAACATACTATCTCATGACACCCATCTGTGACTCAAGTTTTAACTCAATCGAATCAAACTTGCACCCTCCAGAGCGAAAAGAAGATTGTAAACTTTGAACTCCCCCCCCACACCCCTCCAAAAAGTTACTAGAAATTTGAATTCCTTATCATTGTGGGGTCGTTAACACACGAGGTTTCAATTTGATCGAATAAAAATTATACCTTCAGTATTACTCGCAGTCAGTCGACAGCGACATATTTTATCTAAGAAATTCGATAAAAATTCCAACATAACTTAATCTACAGTCTTGGGCAAATTAAAAAATAAAATGGCAACTGTGAAATTAAGAACACGCGGTTTTGATAGCGCAAAAAAAAATTTTTCAACTTGTATGTCATCACTCTTCGCAGTCAAAAATGTTGAGCAAGCACTCATACACGCGTGTGAGTAAAATTGCATAACTTCGATGAAAAGGAAATACAGTCTAGTTTCTATAAACTTTCATAAACTTGGACGTTTGGCTGATTACTTGGGAAATGGTATCAGAGAATGAAACACGATTAGAAACTAGAGCAAACCATTATTAATTTTCAACAATGATTCTCGTGCACACTGTACGATGGCGATGGGTGATTATAGTGGCAATTGAAAAAATGAGTTAGTTTTGAATGATTGGTTCTTTATAAAATCTTATAATTCGGATGAAAAATTCGGATTACTTCTTTTGCTGAAAACCATTTCAATGAAATTATTAGGTGACTGATAAATGAAAAAATGCTATTTTTATTGAATATTGCGAATTACGTGAGGCGCGCTCAGCAAAACCATGCATTAAGTCGCCAAAAATTATTTCATTTTTTTAGTGGAGGTTGTAGAGCACATCAAGAACTTTTACACAAAAAAAAATTAAGCCGCTAAAATAAAAATTCGGTGTTCTAGAACGATTTGAACATTGAAAAATGAGCAGTTTTGAAAATCACGAAAATTAGCTCATTGGAAGGAGCGGGTAAAAAATATTCAGAAGCAATGAAAAAATTTTTTTTCAATTATTTTTCTTTTTCTTTTTTTTTTTTTGTTGCTTTTTCTCGACTTTTTATTCGCCGACTTAATATAATGATTATGGTTGCCCTGAGCGCGCCTCACGTATTATATCGCCCTCTTCTGTCGCTAATTAATTATTTCATGTTTTCATCAACTCGAGACACTTTTCCGGATTAAATACAACCTACCTATATAAATATATATCTATTCAACACTTCAGAAATTGGTGGTTCAAATATTAACTAAGTTCATTTGTAGCAGGTTTTCATTATTTTCTTTATAAACTACGACTAAATTGATTTATGATCCAACGCTTACAGTATAGAATAATAGAATAATAATACTCGTATATAATGCCGCGTATTATAGAAGGGCTACTCTGACAAAATATTTTTAAAAAAAGTTTCAAAAATTTTGGAAGGCTTCCAATATGTTTATTTGAATAATTTTAGTTGGTTTTAATCATTTTTCCCTATTTCTATAAACAAGCACTAAGAGTATTTCTTTGCTTACCAGTGAGAGTAGCCCTCTGACCATAGGATCTACGGACTGATAAAACTAATAAGAAATTGGGGGCCAGCAAACACATTTTCAGTTTGGGGGGGGAGGGCATGTACAGGCCCGTAACTAGCGCCAGGGCAGCCAGGGCTAAGTCCAGGCTGGTATTTAAAAAGAAAAGAAAAAAAAAGTAAGACAACTGCACATTCGAAATGGTAAGGGGGGTTACTTGAAAAAACGCTCGCCCTGCCTGAAATGTCATATGCCCTAACACTAATGAGCACTAAGGTACGGGCCTGGGTATGTATATACTGTTACTAACACAAACACACAAGAAATGCCATCACAAAAAATCGCTAACATCGATCGCTGATTGGTTCTTCGATTTGATAACCCTCAACCTCAAAATAAAATGATGGTTATACATCGCTTATCGAAGATTAAGTTGTATTTTTGATTGTTCTATCCATAAACTCAGTATACTGGATAGTCAAAAGAATGACCACCCCATGGCTTATAATAATGAAGTAACAATCAATGCAGACAATCATTCTTGCATTCGGGCCCAGCTCATTCGAGATCCCCAGACAGAACAACCGTCATAAAAATTCACGATGAGACAATTAGACAATATATTATTCTATTCGACATAAATACTATTCAAACCGCATCACGCATTGAAACCAAACATTCCATACATTAATTGTCCGAGGTAAATCGAAAGTATCGTTAGATACTGGTCGCACCAATCTACGCGCATGAAATATTTTCTACTCGCAGGGTATTAATCTCACCCCTTATTTTGACAATTTTTTCCAGCGATGCAAAGAAAGACTGAACACTCTGGCAGTGAGTGTCATGAACTTATGGCCGGGAGTTAGATTACGAGTAACCGAAAGCTGGGACAGCGAAGGACTACATCATGCCGATTCACTGCATTACGAAGGAAGAGCTGTCGATATTACCACTTCGGACAGGGATTCATCGAAATACGGAATGTTGGCACGATTAGCCGTTGAGGCTGGTTTCGATTGGGTGTATTACGAAAGCAGAGCTCACGTCCACTGTTCTGTCAAGTCAGGTAAAATGTACGCAATCGGCATTCATTTTGAGTTCGAGCGGATTCTTCTAATATTAGCTTCTAGTTTAATATTCAACGTAAATTTTACAACCCACAGCTAGTTGGTGGTTTCCAACTAGAACGAGTGTACGTAATGCGAACCCTCATATCTCTTGGCACCAACTATAGCAAATGAAATCTCGAGTTTATGTAAATGAGCTGAGGAAACTCAGAGCATGTGTACAGTACAGTATCCTAGGATGAGGATCTAATTATAGTAGGAATGAATTACCAAAAACAAGTCACTCACCAGATGCATACTTTGGAGGCGGATCATGCGTTGAATGAACCATCATCGACATCGAGTTTTGATAGTGGACACACGAGAACGACGTCTGAATTGAAAGCAAAACGCAACATTGGACACCAAACGCCAGAATTTACGTTAAATTTATTAATACTCAATTATGAAAGAACACCGACCAAATTTATAATAAAATGAAAACTAACGAGCAAAAAGGCGAATAAAGAACAACAATCACTCCACACACAACGGCACAACGCAATTTAATTCACAATTAAAAATCAGCAGAGATCAACTGAAACTAACGAGTAACGATTTACTTGACGAAGATGATAATTATGACAGCTAAAATTAATCGTAGTATAAATGTCGACTAAATCTCGTTTATTTGATTTCATTCGCCATTTTTGAAATGAAAGATTTTAGATATTTTAGATTTTATTGTCTTTGTGAATTGTGAATTGTGATGTGACTTGTGAGCAGTGTTGCCAGATGAGAATTTAGAAAAAGCATGAAAATGCTCGACAAATTTTTATTTTTTGTCAAAAATATATACGAGTAGTACGAGCAAAATATTAGAAAAATTTTCAAAACGATATTTTTTTTCTCTATTTGTTCGTTTTTTTTTATCCGAGTGTCTTCAAAATTGCAAAAATCGTAAATTTTCGAGACAAGAATTTTTTTTTTAACTCAAAAATTGCAATTGTATTAATTTTATGAAACAACTTCTGGATTCCATTAGCAGATATACCAATGAGTTTTCTTCATTTTCAAAAATAAAAATTGCCAAAAATTGGCAACAAAATTCTCGAATAGAAATATATTGTTATTTGTTACACTAAGGGTACTCTAATAGAATAGATATTACTATTACTTTTCAAAATTGTTTTGAACAAGTCTATTAGTTAATATATTGGATTACCAGCTTCGTAAGTTTTGGGGGAAAAATTTATGATAATTTTTTGTAAAAAACCTAAAGAACAGAAAAATGCATATTTTTGCTACACGAAAATGAATTAATTTTCATTTTATTAGGTGCTTCTCTTTTTAAAATTTATATGATAATCTATTAACCGGATTCGAGCTTAGCAAATTAATTCGGGCTTCAAACAGGAAATCTTTTGACACCTAATGAAAAAATTGTTCGTCAAACTAGAAAAAAAAATCACCTATTCGAATTAGAAAGATATAGGAAATTCTTTTTCTTAGTCTCGATGCTGCGCGATGGTTGGGGGAAAAAAAGGAGAAAAAGTAACCAATGTTTATCTTGCTAAACACGGGCGAGAGTTTATATTTTCCAATTCGTCGGGTATAAAAACTAGTTTTCTTCCCTATTCACATTACATTCCTAATAAATTAAATATAACAATTTAACGAGATAGTAAAGACACCATAAAACAAATTACTGAACATATAAAATTCACACTAATCGATGTGACGCGTTTTTGATATAAATTAAACACGAAGTTATTTCAACGCCGGTTAAAAAGTTGAAGAATCAATAATTTATATACAGACGCGCGTTTACAAATGGATATCATCGAGACAAGTTATAAGAAGTAAAATTATTATAATGAACCTGTTTTAAAATAGCCCACCTATACTTAATACACACTCGAGAAGAAAATATCAGGTGAGACGAGTCGTTGGTATTGAAAAATCTATAGGCGTATGAAGAGCATGGATTTTAACTCGAATTCTGACTAATTAACTGAAAATTAACCATCGTAAATTAAATAAGAAATAGAAAAAAAAGTGGTCGTGGAAAACGGTCTGAAGAAGGCTGTCCAGGAAAGAATAAGTAAATTTTGACGAATACTTTCATCAAAACTCTCTGGATTATACACGGGATATTTTTTCAGGAGGACCTCGCTTAGGACTCACCGGGAGCTGCTCCTTTTTCTTGTCCTGCTCTTCTTATCCCTCTCTCATATTTTCCTTCCCTGAAAGGAGCTCAACATGGTCAAAGGGAGACTTAGCCCACCATAGCCCCACCTCAGACTGTAGGTGTAGCTTATTAGAAAATACAATTCGAGTACTTACAAGTATCTATTGTATTTAAAAAGTGGTTCATTTTTTACTTAACTTCAATTATGCCGAGGGTAAAAGACTGAGGAAATACTAAAAAATAAACAAATGAAATAAACCGAATGTGAAAAAAAAAAGAAAAAAAGAAACGAAAAAAGTTAACTCGAACAGAAACAAAGTGATGTATTGTATAAATCAGAAGTCGGAAGATTTATTTCCTTTTTAAGAGAATCGTGTAATCTGTTCGTTTAATATGGCAAAAAAGAAGATTATAATTCAGACCGTTGGTCAGAAATCACAGCAGGATTCGACAAGAATGATCATTAAGCGAATGTACTGTAATAATTCACTCAGTAAGATACGATCTAGAGTGTTCAGCCGACACAGCATTTTTTTTCCCCCTAACAATATTCGTTGTTACAGTGAGCACATTCCTGCTAATCGATGCTACACAACCGTTTCACATAGTATTCCTAACCAAACCCCAAAAACAAGATTTTTCTCAAGAAGCTTCCATTTGAAATAGTTCGTACCTTCTTTTTCTCTCGTTCTTTTTTTTTTTTTTTATTTATTTTTTTTATACACGTGAAACCGTTTACAAAAAACGTGTTTGGTTTTCTGGCGCTGTCAAAAATTAGTTTTAATATGGAATTAGTTATAAGACATTTCCTTCATCCGTATTTATTTAAGGTTTCTCTTACTTAATTTTTTCATAGAGCAGAAAGACCCGATAACACCATTATAGTAATTTGTTTAAATTTACTCCTTCGCTGACTAATTGTCAATTGATGTATTTTTTTTCTGTCTCATACGGTTTCCTAAGAAGCTGATAAATCTAGTTTTTTCATTTTATATTTCTTTATATACCATTTTGATAACATTAATCGGTTGAGAATTGAATGAACTTAGCCAGATGAAAAATAGATACCACGGGGTCCGATTTATAATGTAACCGGTATGATAAATTACACCTCGATCGAAATGGATTATATGCACCTTTACATTTTTTTTCCTACCTTTTTTCTCCTTTTTGGTCTGGTAGAAATACAAATTAAAAATATTATGACAGACGCGTCGTGTAATTTTTTCGCGACTAAGATGGTGCTCTAAGTGATTTGTAATTGTGACTCGAATGGCGTTACAAGAATATAAAATGTTTTACGCCTCGATGAATATCATCTTTTCTACGATTAAAAAGTAACTTCTGCACCTTCTGATTAAATGAATTATTGTACTCGTAATTTTCACTATTACTCGATATTGTTTCTTTTTAATTTTTTTAAATGCGACATTTTCGATATCGATAATATTAATTCAATTTTTCCCATTAATTATTTTATGACTTTGGCAAAATTTAAAAACATATTTGAATAAAAATGATACGGTTTTTGATATTCATCCGAGGCATGGGTTCACATATTTCACACTTTCAGAAATTACCTCCGACAAGCGGAGTGCATTTTAATTTTATATTTGGTTAAATAAATTTAATCGATAGGTAAGTTCTGTCAACCTCTTTGATTTTTGAAGGTATAATACAATAACGCATCTCCTAACAGCACCAGATAAACATACCGGAATAAATGAAATATCCGTATTCACGATTCAGAAGAAAAGAATATTAATAAAAAGAAAAAAAAAGAAAAGTGTTTGTTTCTAAACTCGAGTCGGCCTCAAAACCAATACGCAGACACATAATAATGTAAGGGGAGAGGAATCCCAAAATGAGACAAAGAATGCGCGCAATATCGGTCGATACGATTCTTATTTTCTTTTTCATATTTTCTTTCATTTTCGAAGGTGCAACAAGTTGAATAAACAAAACCTTTTTCACTCGGACGCTAACATGTTGTGTCAACTGAACGAGAAACTGTTTCAATAAAAAGTGCCGGTTCATTCTCCGTACTGCTCCGTACCCTGGAGTTTCGTCCACTGCAGCGTGTCGGAGGGAAAAAGAAATGAGAAACGAAAAAAGCGAAAGGAAAACTGTGAGTTAGTGAACGAGCGAGTCGCACTGTGCAGAGAATGCTTTGAGGTTGAGGTTTGTTTTAGTCTCAAACGTTCGTAATCGATGATAAACACCTTTCGTTTACTTTTCCCACAACAATGTTCAAACAAGCACGGACACCAGAAAATGCACAAACGCGACGCGATTCGAAATTCCTTTATAATTTTTAACCTCTCCGATATTCATTTTGAAAATACAATTTCATTCTTTCAAGTTTCAGTGCGTGTGTAAATGCACGTTTCGAGAAATTCCAAACAAAAACAAAAACTCTTTAAAAAAAAGGGGGGGCGACGGAAAGAGTAAACGAAATTCATTATTAAATAATAAAAGTATAAGGGCAGCGGCGAACAGAAATAATGTAACAGGTTGATGGTCGTGTTCCACGTACAGGTACTCGAGTCGATAAAAAACTTGGTACGAATATGTAATGGAAAATCAATAATAAACAGGGCGAGAGCGAATCGTCGAATAAACTCATGTTTTTTAGCAAAAAGTAGGTGTATACTACGATGATGTCGATGATTATTATTATCTTACGACGAACTATAGTTTCTTAATTTAGTTGAGGTTTTAACCGTATGGAGAATCTGCAGTCCGCATTTAGCTTAACTGCTAGGGCCAATTTACAAATTGTATGTACTACCTAATAAAAAAGAAAAAACAATCAAATGCTCGCAACACTTTACCAGAGTTACCAGCAATTTTTCTTCAATTATTTTCAAATTCAAAAAGACGAAAAAAAAGAAGAAAAAAGTGGTAAACTACCTACGCAAAAAATTGACCAGGTGGACAGAACATGCAAATTTTTGGAAAAATATGCTCAAGAAATACGAAAAAAAGAACAATGCATTTCCGCTAAAAATATGCGAAATGTGCAAAATGAAATAGAGCTCATTGTATAGGAAATTCTTTGAAACGAAAAACGTAGGTACTGAAATAGCACCAGAAAAAACACGCGTTTTCATTAAAATTCTAGCCAGCTGTCACGGCTGTCCAGTACCAGCAGGCCCGTACCGCCCGTATGGGCGAACAGGGCATTGCCCCACCTAACGAAAATTTTGCCCTCCACAGAGTTTTGCGCCGAAAAACGACGAAATAACTCCTCGTCCCCATACGAGGAAAAATTTTTGCCCTACCAAAAATTTCGCTAGCCTTACTTGACGAAGGCCTTGCGGTACGGGCCTGCCGTACCGTAAGATTCAACAAGGTTTTCCGATAGCCTCGTTATCGAGTAATTGCGCGTTACACCGTGGTCTAATTACCTGCAGTAGGTACCTACTCGATGTGACACCGTGCCCAGGCTAGAGGTAACGAATAAACGTTAACGTTGGCCTTTTGCTGCTTACAGAATCGAAGCACGCGGCCAAGTCGATGGGATGTTTCACCGGCAACACGAGTGTGCAGCTGGCCTCCGGGCTGACGGTGCCGATGTCGCGGCTGCGAATTGGCGACCGCGTGCTCTCGCTGAATGCGGACGGCAATTTGGAGTACAGTGAGGTGCTGCTGTTCCTGCACCGCAATCCGGAGCTGAGAAGTCGCTTTCTGCGGCTGACGACCGCCTCCGGCGTCGCCATTACCATCACGCCGTCGCACCTCATCCTGCGCTGGCACAAGCCCAACACGACGGTGCTGCACGAGGCGACGCCCGTGTACGCGCAGGACGTGCGCGTCGACGACCAGCTGCTGGTCAGCGGCCACGCCGGGCCCGGCGGCCGGCTGCGGGTCGACCGAGTATCCAAAATCGAGGAGGTCTTCGAGACGGGCGTGTACGCGCCCCTCACCCTCAGCGGCACCATCGTCGTCAACGAGATCGTCGCCTCCTGCTACGCCGTCATTTTCAGCCAAAGATTAGCACATCTCTCCTTCGCTCCGCTCCGGCTACTCAACACGGTCGAGCTGAGTTTCAAACATTTTTACGCGATAACGACGTCGCCGTTCGTCGCGTCCGCCAGTCGCGACGGCAGTCTGACGGCGAGGTACCTACCTCCGAACGGGGTGCACTGGTACTGCAGGTTCCTCGAACGGCTGACCAAAATTTTCGTACCCAACAGCTGGTTACTGGAGCAGTAGCGGCCGCAATTCTGGCTGGCACCTTCTTCGTCGTTGTACCGCAATTCGGAGCGCGCGAATAAAACTACCCAGCCGAGCCGCGTCCAAGCCGCAAGCCTTTGGGTTCTGAGGAGATGGCGTGGCCCGTTGCCGTTCTAAACGCAAGACGCGAGGCTGCGATCCGCTCATCGTGATTCGATGCCGCATTCTGCAAAACAATTGTCGACTGTTCGTCACCTTCTGGTCCAAGTAAGCGTGCACGAAGACTGTTAAGGACAGACAAACGGAATCGCGTCGCCGTTCAACATTCGTAACCACAGGCCGACGTGAATTTAAGCAACGTTTGTACTCGCAAGTCATCCATAACTTTTTCCCTCGACTCTCCACGTAAGCAGCGTACGGTATTTCTAGTTCATCGTGAATTTTGCGGCGCTTCTTACGATTTCTTTCAATCTGCAATTTTCTTCAAAAACCCGCTGAAAATAATATCCGCACGATGAATTAAAATTTCACGAGATACAACGACAGCGTTAATAATATAATTTTATTATTTTGTTACTCCATCGGAGAGAAGAAAGAAATGAAGGAAAAAACGGTAGTTTCCGGAATTTACAATTCCCTGTTCCCTTAAAATTGGATAAAATAAACTTTTTCGGGCAGGAGAAAAATTTTGGAGACACCTACCTAGTTTAAACAACTGCATTACACAAAAGTTTTCCAACTATATTCTTGTAAATTGGAACGAGTAGAAAACGGAAAAAATTATGGGCGAGTATAAAACGTGCTTTAAGTTTTTTGTTTTTTATTTTTTTTAGTAAGGCTACATTTGGAAGTTCGAGGGGTTTTGGTCCTCGTGGCCTCGTAAAACATAATTTGAAAAACTGATCTAAACGTTCGCGAAATCCAGAGTACCTATCATACTCGGGCAATCGGATTTTCAGTCGAAGAAAAAAACAAAAATTTCGAACCGAGTTGTTTTCGTCACCTCTCGTCAAATTCGTGGGTTACGAGGTACGACGTGTTTCTTCTTTTAAAAACAACCGATTCGATTGTCAACATTTTTGAACCAAAGAAAATTAGTTATTAGGTGTTAATTTCTACTAAGTACGTAAAAATATAGGTATCGATTTTTATTTCTCAACGATCACGAAGACCATCGTCCAGACGAACAATCGATTACGGAATTTTCAAATTAACCCACCCGTTCCCATATTATTACATACATCAGTGTAAAAATATCGTAAAAAGTAAAGGGAGTTGATCAGCGGGGACGATATTTGAAGGGATGATATTTGTCCCACGGAGACATTAAATCCGATTTTCAATTATTTACCAATCTAGAAGATTTTTTTTTTATTGCAGATGATTTTTAATTAATAAACTAGGTACCTACGTTATAAATTAATAAAAAAGTTTATAAATGCCAGTAAAAGGAATTCGAAAGATTAATTATTGAAAATTAGTGCAATACGAGTACGAAAATCTTCCTTTCGAGCCTTATTAAAGAAAAATAAAAATAATAATATTCAATTCCATATTCTAGTCATCAGTTTTAATTCGAAATTATAATTTGGGAGAGACTTACGAGCGGGAGTAATTCAACACGTTGATGCGATACCTAGGTCTAAGTAATTCCTTATTAAATATGAATTGATTTTTTTTTTTTGTCACGTTTCCTAAGTGCAACAAAATTATCAAAATTTTTCGTCCACGAAAACACTGTTCCAGTTCCAATTCCAATTAACTACGCATCGCTGATGGTTAGTTGGAAAAACTTTCTATCGGAAAGATGGTAAACGTACAATTTTCCTCAGATTGAAAAACTTTTTAAAAAGTTTAAGAAAACAGTTTTTGAACATCTTTAGTCAAACTAACACGTATCTATACGGGAAAAATTAGAAAAATATTAGCGCTTTGCCATTTCTAAAATAGCTTCGCTCTAATTTGAAATTTACTAAACGTGTTTTTATACATTAGTAATTAAAGAACCCGCGATGGTTGTGTTCCTTTAACGGCTAAATTATATTCTATCTTAACGTATATTGCCCGATTGTTTACGCGTAGGTATATTGTAACGCGAACAATCGTAGATTACGAATGCTAAAGTTAACGGTTTATAATTTTTAGTGGTTCTATTTGGTTCATAATGAAAAATGAACCTAAATTACACGATAATCAAAATGAATAAACTTCTTAAAAATTTCATTTAAATATTTTCGCAATGTGATTATAATTATTGTATCTGTTTCCATTTTTATATCACACTCGTTTAAGCCTTTATAATTTTATTTTATTGGCTACTGTCGTATTAATTGATTAATTTAATACCATAACTGAACTGTGAAACATGAAACTATTATGTGTACTGTGTAGTTAAGTTTGAATTTTTTCTCGCCGTATTTGCATTTATTGATTGTATTTTGTGTACAGATGTTCCAAGTGTAAATATATTAACTGACAAACAAAATCGAAAACGATAATTTAAAAAAAAATAAAATTGGTAAAAAAGGACGTAAGTTCAATCATTGTATACTTTATGAAAATGCAAAAAAAAAAAAACTTAATTTGTGGCATTCAAACCTGCGAAAAATTAGAAACGAAAATAATGGTTCAAAACTTGAAAATATTCGTTAATTGTATATTATCGCTCATTAACGGCGAATTGATTATGCAATAAGTGCCAGATCACCGACGCGACGTTTGAAAGATTTTAAGAATAGATTTTTTTTTAAAAAGAGAAAAACGAATGATTAATGAAATTTTTTCAGAAAAAAGAATAACAGTAATTGTTCTAGAATAGTAGTACTTCAGTCTAAAAAGTATCGAGTAAGTCTACTACTAATTTCATCAGTACGAGTTGGTTAAATTACTATTGGTCTATCGGGACTATAATTTGATTTCCTGACAAATGAAGAACAATATATTGAAAAATCAATAATGAAACAACCATAAAAGAGGTCAAAAACTGATAGGACAAAAATCCTAAATATAATAGGAACAATTAAAAAATTGCTCCAGCCAAAGGTTAATAATTGAAATTAAAAATTTTTTCATAAGTACTATTTGATATATTAAATACCGAGTGAAACATTTGTATTTCTTTAAATTAGTTGAATCACATTCTCCAGCATTTTCAAAAGCGATATCTGTCGTCTACCTAAATATGAAAAAATGCACTATTCACCCAATCTTAATTTAATTTTTGAGACTCCCTATGCAACAAAAACTGTTCTCATATAAAATTCAATTGGAAATTACGAATAAAGCTAATACATAATATTTTAAAATTATGGCATCAAAAAATATTCTGGGAAAAATTGAAGCAATTTAGATGCAAACACTCGATATCATTCGATAATCCCTGATTATTTAAATTTGAATTTCTCATTGATCTACTGGATGAAATGAACCACTCAACTCGAGTGAATAATTTTCTAATAATTTAGAACCTGCAAAGTATATAATTATTTCAGGTATGATTTTCGACAAATTTTGATTATTCCTGGTCATTTTTTTCAACAAGATGATTGCCATCCTAACAAAGATATCAATATTTTGAGAGTGAATTTACCAACTTGAGATATTAACGAGTAATTTTACTTACAGTGAATGTTTACCATAAACGAGTAGGTTGGTGCTCTTTTCTCATCAAGTCCATCCCATAGAATACAATAAAAAGGTATGAAAAGTGTTTTCAATGTCAAAACCATTTTGATTGCAAATTAAAATTAAAAAAAAGAATTCCCTGGGCACGTATGCACCTAGCTATAATCGTTTGTATAAAAAAATGTACATAAAACTAGGGCATAAATGAAAATTGTATTATTTAAAACTGAAAGAACGTATTTCTAATAAATAACATCGGCTCATCGAAAAAGCATTTGAAATTGCGTAATTCGATGGCAATTTAATTTTAAGATAAGAACACATTACCTGATAAAAGCGACTCAGTTATTAATCTCGGAGAATCGGATGACAATTTCCAACGGCGTAGGTCTTGTTACATCGGTCACAATCAATTTGGTACCATTAATAATATTGAGTTCCTTTAGTGATTTTTTGAGATTGTCTCTGGTCATTTCTTCGATACTAGGAACACCAGACATGTACAAGGTACGATTTCTTTCAGCAAAAGCAGCCACAATACCGGGATTCTTCATTTGGTACTGGAGGCCCGACAGAAATTCAATAAATTCGTTCAGTTTCATACCGTCGTGCGGTAGGTCCATATATTTCACTCTGAAAAACGGACTACAGACGAAGCAATCGTCTTTTTTTTCAGCCTCGTACGTGTAAGTATAAACGCCATCCACGTTATTGAATACCATATAATTATTCAATGTCGAGCAACAACTGCTAGCCAATTTAAAAGCTTCGGTAACGCAGGTGGCAGCAATCACAGCATTTGTAGACGCAACAGCGGGAATAATATTTTTGACTACTCCTTGAACGAGTCGATAGGTGACACCACGGATACCTGAAACATGGTTGACAGAAAAATATAATACTTTTTCAACGATCAACTATAAGGTTCAAAAAGAATTTTTATAAAATCAATAACGAGAGGGCTCGGTTTCTACACTTTTAAAGTTTAACAGCCCGTATCATAGTAATGCTGGGTTTTCAGATAAAGAATTAATAGGTAAAATAATCATTATAATCCTAAAAATTCACAATTTATTGTAACAAAGTTAGTAAACCTTTTACCTATTAGTTGTAAAGCATAACAATGTATCATGCGGCAACTGCTCCTACCATGTAAACGAATATTTTTTTGGCAACCAAGTTTTTTGGTCATGACAAATAATCCTGGTTCGTGGAAACTGGATATGCATAAGGTCTAGACTTTATGGTTTGAGGAAATCAAAAATTTGGTTTTACATGTAAGCGATTTTAAATACAAATTTTACAACTATTCGAACGGTTCAGATCACAGATAGGGGCAATATATTAAATTCTCCTCATGTTGTGAAGTGGTCGAAACAAATCTCTTCAGAGGATTTTGTTGATGACCATAACATAGAATGAAATAGAGGAATATAATAACTTGAGAACTTATAAAATAAGGGTAGAGGTAAATGAGTTTTTGGTTGACAATGATGTTCTTAATAACGTCTAGTAATATATCGTTTTTGATTTTTTTTTTGTAATAATTCTTTAGTCATTCTTTTTCTACCATCGGTAATAATCATTGGAAGCATTGCTACATCTTGTTAATAAAAATATTAATAAAAACAATAAATTATTACTCTTCCTAAAGCGTTACAAACTGCCTTCCATTTTTAGCAATACAGAAATTTAAAATGAACATGGTAATACCGATTAAAAATTTATATTATCCAAAACTACTGAAAAGAGAAAAGAAAAAAAAAATTACAACTCAAATTGAGTAATTGTTTTTTTCTTAAATATTCTTTCCCACTACTTTCACGAAAAAAGAACCGACCAACTGGTTGTTTTACAAATTTTGCAAAACTAAGCAGTATTTCCAATCACTGTAAACAAAACTCTTCGGAACATATTTCAAAATACTCGCACAGCTTTACTCACTGAAACATGCAGCACGTTCTAACGATTTTTCATAAATCCAACCAATATGTGAAGGGTCATCACCATCGATAGAACACTCAAACGGATTTTCTTTTGGCCATTGCAGTAATTTCACATATTCTATGCAATGTTCAGGTAATCTCGGAGTACTTGCAATAGTGCATAATGGATAAGTAACCTGAAAACAAGCGAGTAAAGCTTTAAAGGTTTAGAAAATACATATTTTCAGAGAAGAGACAGCAATGTTATTACTTGAGGAGGAAATAAATCTAACGTGCATTCGATACAGGCTGTCATTCCGGGCAATATAATTCTGGCATTGCCTTTAAAGCCTTCAGTTCCACCATCAATCAACGGAATCAACGATGTTTGATCAAGAATGTCTTCTTCGTAGACTAATAATGAGACGAGCATAGCATTTATCCATCTTCTGGCAATAATCGAATCTAAGCCACAAATGACGATACTGAATTGACGATAGAAATCTTCGTCGAAATCTTGAATTTTACAGAAATGTGGTTTCACATTGCAACCAGAAATCCGTTTATTTATGAACTCAGCGGCTACTTCCGCTTTTGGTTTACCAATATCCTTTCTACGAAAAAGAAATTGACGATTCAAATTCGATAAATCAATGGTATCCATATCTATCACGTGAATATCTCGAAATCCCATCAAACCGAGATTCTTCAACAGTTCACAACCCAAGCCACCAGCTCCGATGACCAGAACTTTGCAGTCGTTTGATATAAAGTTGAGTATTTCTGCACTTGGTTCGAAGTCTGGATGACAAACGGGACCGGCTCTTTCCAGAATCTTACGAAGACAAGAAAACTGACGAGATCTGATTCCTTCAGCCGACATTCTGAAGCAACTAGCAGTTCAGCGATCAATTAGGATCAAGTTTCAACAAACAATTCAAATTGAATGTCAGAAGAACAAAAACAACAAATCGCAACTAACAATAATCATATTTTAAAAGAAAACGAATAGAATTTAAAATAAATTAATTGCATAAGGAAATGAATGAAATGAATTCAGCGCCGGACTGCCGGTCAAGTGGATCCTTGTTTTTATCAAGCTCTCCCCACTGAACTCTATTAATAACACTGGAACGCTTACGCTCCATAAGACCAATAGAAATTTACCCGACGGTATGGTGTAGAAAGAGACAAGAAATGGAAAAAAGAGTATACATCTTTGTTTAACGCATTACGTTAATAGGCGACTGATGAGTTTTTCTCATTAATTTTTTAATTATCTCAACTTCTACTCAACTTAAAAAGTTGAAACAGGTCTCATTTAAAAGAGGAAGATTTGGAGAATGTGTTGATATGGAAAACGTCCAAATTTGGCCATTTTAACGGATTTGTTTGGGGAAAAAAAATTTTAAATCTTCAATTGATCATACATTTTTTTTGTTTACTCTTCTTATTGAAAATATGCGCATATAATATGCGCTTAAAATTTAAGTATGCATATTTTTTCCAAAAATATGCATGATTTTTCAAAAAATATGCAAAAAATATGGAAATATCAATATTGGTATTGTTTTACTCAGCTAACTGAGCTAAAGCTAAATTTGACCTTCATACCAATTACCTAATAATTTAAGATACAATTTCTGAATGAACAAAACAAGAAAACAATTTTATTCAGTAGATAATTCTTAATTTTCTCCTGTGGGCTGTGCCTGGTGCCTCAATTTTTTTCAAATAATAAATGATTTTATACTGTGCAAAATATTAATTATTTTTGACAGATCAAATACATAGAGACTGAATAGAATTTAGGTGAATGGACAAATTCAAAAAAAAATTAATTGTTTTCACTGCTAGAAAGAGGAAGCATTATAAAATAATTTTTTTCAAAGTAATTTTCTTTAAAAAAAAGTGTATCTAGGCACTCCCTTCTGCCAAATACTGTTTCTAATCTACTGATACACAAAAAACTGCTCATCTCTAAGTCATTGTAAAAAAAAATTAATCATTAATTGAAGATTTAAAATTTATTTTCCCCCAAAAAATCCATTAAAATGGCCAAATTTTGACATTTTCCATACCAACACAATCTCCAAACCTTCCTCTTTCAAATGAGACTAGTTTCAACTTTTTAAGTTGAGTAGAAGTTGAGATAATTAAAAAATTAATGAGAAAAACTCATCAGTCGCCTATTAACGTAATGCGTTAAACAAGGATATCTACTCTTTTTCCCATTTCTTGTCTCTTTCTACACCATACCGTCGGGTGATAAGCGAGCGTAAGCGTTCCAGTGTTCTTAATACAGTTCAGTGGCTCTCCCCCACTCTTATCATTTCATTATTATGAACGTTCGGAATAAACCAAGGGGGACGGTGAGAGATCACATGTATAATGTATCACGTGACACGTCGTTAGTCCTACCGGCTTTAGCAGCTTATAAATAATACCGCCAGATGTCAGTCACTTTGCTGGAGGCTGGAGATGGAGAGTGGAGCCTCGATTCCTCGAACAAGAGTCGTGAAGAAATCCAAAAAACAAAAGAAATTTCATGTTGGTATCGGTAGCTCACCGTTTTCTTTAGTTTCATTTTAAACAGCGAATAATTTGATAACGTGTCGTGAATTAATTTGTGTTTTATTCGGAAAGCGTCATTTTATCTTTTTCTTTTCGAAGTAGTCATGGCCCCTCGGTATGAATTGGCCGTTGGTTTGAAAAAAGGCCATCGCACGACGAAAATCAGGACCATAAAACCCACACTGGAGAACAAGAAAAAGAAAATTAAACCATCGCACTTGAAAGGAGTAAGTTAATTATATATACTTTCACTTATTTCTTGTGCACCCATATTCATCAACACCTTGTCGTTTCAGCATCAAACCAAACACTCTAAATTCATTCGCGAATTGATCCGTGAAGTCGTAGGAAATGCCCCGTTCGAGAAGAGGGCAATGGAACTTCTGAAAGTTTCTAAAGACAAGCGTGCTCTGAAATTCTTGAAACGAAGAGTAAGGATATTCATGTTTTATTCACAATTAAAACCCATTCTGCATATTCATTTTCATTTTGTTTCATAGTTGGGAACTCACTTACGTGCCAAAAGGAAACGAGAAGAGCTGAGTAATATTCTTTTGCAAATGAGAAAGGCTCAAGCGCAGAAGACTAACGTTTAATAATGATTGTAATATTGAATTATTTTTCATAAAATATGTTAAATATCCGTGTTGTAGTTTTTATTTTCAGATGTGTCGAAATCTCTTCATCATAGCACGAACGATCGGAGTTCTATAACTTCATTCTTTCCACTTCCATTGTGGTTCTATCGTCGATATATATTGGAAGATATTTTGCTGAGGATCGAACAGAATTTAAAAATAACTCAAAATTATTTTAATATGCATCGTCTTCAATAACCAGATCACGGTAGGAGTGGATATATGTAAAATAATATTCCTACTTTTCATCTTCGACTTGAAGCAAATTTACATTTTGATTATTTTGATGTGGTTAAAAAATGAAACTGTTTTGACAATGGGTTTTAGGTCTTAATTACTTAAATAGCGTTATGTGAACGATTATTGTCTATGAAATGTCGAATTGAATGAATTTTTGAAAGCTGTTCATGTGAACGAAGATTGATCTTCAAAAATAACATATCACAAATCAGCAATTCAGAACAGGGTTTTAAGTCAGTTCGCTTTTTCTTTTCAATACATTACTATTTTGGTTCTGACATCGTGAAACCACCGTTTTTATTTTTCATAAAATTAAGTTGGTATTATTTTACCATTTTCAATTTTATTTCTAAATTACAGTATCATGAAATTCAGATTTACTAGTCCTAATTTTAATACTAGGTTTTAACACAATGTTTTCTGTTCACTGCCACTTCTTATTCTGGTATTCCATTCCTGTTAGATGGTCAAGTGTTTTACTAAAAAAGAACATGACCGAAGTTCCTTAAATTTGCTGATTTCACTGAAGGAAAAAATCCAAGTAGAGTAAAACTAAATAAAGAATTTTGTTGTCGAACACAAATTATTTTTCTTGAATTTCATATTCGGTGTGAATAGGACTTTCAATAAAGAATCAACTAGTCTGCTGCATAGAATATTTTTAGCCCTTTCCCAACATTAAGAAATTCGTTCAGCTGAGAAACGTAGAAGTACCTAAAATATTATTTTTCAATTACTTTCCGCATGTTTCAAATTGAATAGCGTATCTTTCATATCTTTAAAAATATAATTTTGATCTCTGCTATTAAAGATTTAAGGGGTGTTTACAATGAGAATATGGTTCCAAATTTTCTGCTTTCATTGATCAACAAATCAGAAAAAAAAAAAATAATCAAAGATAAAATTATTGCTTCGTACTGATTGGTTGGTTTAAAAAATCAAACGAAAATGACAAAACCGACTTCGCATTGCAAACGACCAGATTCTTATTTTCATAACTCGGATGTGTGAAAAAATTCTTGTGCTGTCTGATAGTGGGAACAATTATTTTACTACTCGTATTTGAAAAGAAAATTTCATCGTCATCGGGATTTGAACTCTCATTCTCAAAAACACGAAACTGAACGCTCACGTTTCACATTGCTAAATGCTAATCTGGACCTGGAGTCCTGGACAAGTAATAAAGCCACTCTCAACCAAGCAAACTAATGGCAAGTTGAAACAAAAGTGAAAAATAATGATAGCGGAATAAAAATAATGAAAGGCTTTGACAAAAATTTGAATGAGACCAGAAGAGCGTATGATTTTCCTGAGGGTTAGTTTTTCTAAACTTTGGAAAGTCAAAATATTGAGGACTGACTCGATTACTTCATTAATTCGATTGTCAACTTATAGCAGTTGAAGTATGATTAGATGTACAGATATTTTTGAAAATTTGTTTCAGTCTCTCTTTGGAATAAACCTTGTATCTATTTGACGAACACGAATAATAATAAATTTTTTTATTCGATGGTATCATCAACCTTACATTTAGACTAACAAGTAAGAATCTTACTTCTAGAATGGAGGAATTCATAATTAAAACTCACATATTTTGCTGATAGCATGTTTGTCCATTGGTAAATTTGAACAGGAAAATGTAACGCTCAATAATTTTAACTAATTCGTTTAGCTCGGATACTTGTTGGGCCAATTGAAACCAAAGTCAAGTTGGTCAGACTATTCGGCGCTCAATTTAATAGGAATTCAAATCATTCAAAAAATACAATTTTCATGTTTAGAAAAGTGAGTTTTCAAGTGCTTCGATAAAATTCAACTTTTTGACGAGAAAATTCTTCTATTTGACGATGTACTAAGTTGAGGCCTCCTGATGATTCAGAGTAGGTCTACATGATGTCACAAACTTATGATGATGGGTTAGGCTCATCATCATCCGAATAAAACTAAATCACAACACTGACCTGTAAGTTATGTTTAACAAAGAATTAATTCTGCTCTCATAACGTCATCAAACCCGACTAAATTCGAGTCAAGATATCGCGAAATTCCAATATTGATCTAAGGCGCTGCGAAAGTTCAACATATCGAATATCTTGCTAGTAATAGGCCAAAGTATCTCATACAAAGAACTTGATTTGGATCTGAAGTTGACTAATTTCTCTCCTTCGAATATATACTATAATATTCAAAGCTTCTCTCGAGGGGTTGCAAAAATAGTTACACAAAATTATTCACGTATAACAACTTGTGTAACTAACCCAAAAACATGACCATATTTGAAGAAAATAAAAATAAAAAAAAACCATAATAACACGAAAATCACAACAATATATAATGAATATGTTTTAAACTTCAGCAGTTTTTTTGCGGGGTATTAATAAATAAATCATTAAAATTGTAATACATTCTTGTTTTTTCATAAATTACCAACTTGAAAAACAGGCGAAAGAATTAATTAGACATAAAACCCAAATAACAAAAAAAAAATTTCTATAAAACATACAATAATTCATTGGTCTACGGGGAAAACAATAAAAACTATTGAAGATTCCATACCTCAAACGTACACATCTAACTGAAGAGCTGATTGGACGAGTACCTTAATGCCTGGCATGAAACTAGCTATCACTGCGAAATCAGAACTATTCACTAGCTGCGTGTGCAAAGCTAGACAAGCTTGATAGTTACCTTGCTGGATCGCATTGATAATTTCATGTAAACCAGCTAACGTCTGCGATGATATCTAAGAAAAAAAATTTAATAAATAAAATGAAGAACAATATTAGCCCAGCACCTTTTTTAATCCCAAGTTGAATGCTACTAGGTGGTTTAGAAATTAAAATCATTCACAAAGATGATACATACACAAATTCTATAGAAAAAATAATAATAATATGACGGATCGTTGAATACGAGTAGGTATTTCCAAATAGTCAACTTATCGTTTTCATAGAAAATTAAGCAATATCAGACATCAGAATATAGTTTAAATAATAATGGTATGAGCATCCAGATTTCAAATAAATACGTATTCTCAGAAACCTACGGCTTTGTCAGAACTCTTCATTTTGCTTTTCTTTATGATTTTTTCCCGAATAACAGCCGGTCTTAGCTCTCATTCACGTCGTTATCTAAATATTGACTTGAGGCTCGTACACTGGGTACATTTTTCACTCTCGCTCTTTGATTTTTCCGCAAAAATGTGCGACAAAGTCGAGAAAAAAAATCAAGAAAGTGGATACCTGCTTTAAAAGTTACTATACCTTATTATCACGGACGGCCTCGTATAACATTTCGAGTTTTCGTACAACGTCATCGAGTTTTCGTTTCATTTGCTGAATGTAACAAACGCAGTTTAGTTTAAAAATACATATAAGTATAACTATAATAATTTTATTTCATACTTTTTCGCGTGAAATAAAACATACGGAAGAAATTCAGTGGGATTATCAAAAAATTTACTAGAAGGCGTCGACTTTGTGGGAAAAGTTTTACTTTACTCGTAGATTAATTTCAAGTTTAACCAAGTTCAAATTCATTGCTTACATTCAAGCGATAAAAGAATATCTACATAATCTTGAAGCTTCTTTGAATCGTAAACTTGGACTGAAAATTCAGGAACGAATTCCCAAACTGGCGTCTCAAAAGAAAATGCATTTTATTTTGTAGCAGTATGGGATCTATGTAGAAGAGGATTCGAGAGAGGTAATGAAAATATAGCTACCTACTCGAGAACTGATAATTCTAGATTTTTAAATTTCTAGAAAGTGAGACATTATTTGTTTGATATTCACTTAATCAGTAACAGTTTTGATTATTGGATCATGACTTCAATTAATCAGAATTTCATTTTTAACGAAACAGTAGAAAAACATTAAAAAAAATACTCGCTTACTGGATTGCTTGTTTTATTAACGCATCTGTTCTGCAATTCGTTCAGAACAGTCTGAAGATGTATGTGTTGTTCAGGAAGAACAATATTCTGTTTCTGCTGAGGCTCAACTGCAGCGATCACGCGGTTTATATCATTTTGATACGGGGTGGACGGGGGTGGAGCCATCATTCCAGGAGCAGTCTATAAGAATAAAAATAGCAAAAGACCAATTCAAAATATAATAATATAATGTTTGCAATCTAAGTTATTGAAATCCTAAGCATAAAGAAGTGCAAGTTGAAAACATGTATTTTGAAATACATTGTCTAAAAAGCTTCATGATTTCAATGTTACAAAAGGAGGGTTTAATTTGACTCACCTGTTGAGGCAGTGGAACTGGTTTCTCGAACATCACCGGTGGAGGATCGTTCCAACCTGGAGCTCCATGGTGAGCTATTTTCTGTGACGGCGGTGGCATTGAAGGTACATTTGGCTGCATAATCGAGGACACCGAATTAGGGGGATCTGCAAAAAAAAAAAAAAAAAAAATACATAGCTACGTAAATATAAACACCATTTTCTGGCAGTATCCACATTTTGATTATTATATTTTCTTACTGGGAATGTACGAAGTCGGGTTGACCTGAGCAGTGGTATAGTTCGAATTTTGTTGAGAGAAATCGTAAACTGACGAGTCATTGTGGGATGAAAATGGTGGAACGGAACTGACAGGCGTTTGATTTCCAAGCGAATTGCCCATCTGAGGTACTGGTTGGAAAGTATTTGAAAAACTGCCACGCTGACCGCTTCCGCCACGCACTGATGGGTCTAATACATGTTTACTTCTACCTATTACAAAAAAAAAAAGAAAAAAAGAACGAGTTTAAAAACAATACAACGGCGTAACACCAAACAATAAGAGGTGACTGAGAGACTTTCTCGATATTTTGATAAAGATGTTTTACTTACAGTATTTACATATTAATCAGCTACATCGAATATATGATGGGATAGTTTTAGAAAATGAAAAACGTTTTTAGAATTTTCATGTATGTCATACCGCGTGTTAAGTAGATTTTCATATTTTTGCTCCAGCCCCAACATGGAAGATAATCAACTGTTTTCAGTAATCCCGATCTTTCCACAGTGCGGAGGACTAAAGCTACTTTTTTCCATCTAACATTCCTTAAACCGTTAAACTAGCGTTAATAGGAAGTCCCAGCCTGAGATCATATTTTTGGAATTCATAGTTTTCAGAACAAATTACAATGGAAATTTAAATGGTGTTGTCGCGGCTTGCAGAAAAATTACCAACAGAATCGGAATAAAGCATTCGGATGCGAAGAATCGTTTCTCAAACTACTTTTTTTTTCTGTTTTATCATGACACCAATTTGAATAGTGACAATCTTAATAAATCAATGTTCAAAATTCCTTACTTTGACTGCTCAAGTGATCAGGGGTCTGCCTGGCGCTGCTGTAGGGCATTTGAGAGCTGAGAGGTGGTGCTGGTGGCGTTGGGGTCGAGCGTGGCATCAGGGGAAGAGCAGGGGAGGGGGCGACTGGTGCAGGAGTTAGCGGATTGAAGTGGGTGAAATGCGAGTTCGTTGACTGATTTAACGTCTTCTGTTCCGAATGAGGACCCACATGACTAGTTGGTGGAGGGGGAACAGCGAACGGCGATGGAACACTCGGCGCTAACGGTTGGAAAAGGTTAGTAGAAGGCGGATACATCGGGGTGGGCTGACTGACGATAGGTGGCGGCTGAAAAGAGTTTAACTGATGATTGTGGATGGGCATAGACGGCGGAGCTTGAGCGATGTACGGTTGCTGGAGTGGAGGTTGTGATAACTGTACAGGCTGTGGGTCGAAAGCTCTGATTGGTTGAGGTGTGTTGATCACAGGCTGAGAAGGAACTTGTTTAGCGGGAGGTTTAGGCGCCGTCGGCAATACATGATTGAAGTGTGAAGTTGATGGCGGAAAACTGGCTACCGGCGATTGGTATTGGTGCTACGAAAAAGGAAAAAAACTCATCAAAGTCACTGTCATATTGTATTAGTTTGGTAGACTGAAGAATAACAAAGAACTGTAGTTTCAACAGTCATACATTACATCAAACCATAGATTACGAACGAAATCGTTCTCTGTTATCGTTCCCCCTACTACATTCTTTTTAATTATTATTAATTAGGGGCGAGCGGGGACGGAAAAGAAGGAAGAACGATACAACGAAGGCAAAATCCAACTGTTCGTCATCTAAGGAACAAAATCAAGGCCAGAGCGAGCATGAGAGCAGCCGAAAATTTAAATTTAAAAAAGCAAAGGATCCAATCAAATCGGATCGGGAGTAATAAATTATTGTTTTCATAAGAGAGCGATCAAATAGGGGCTGGGGAATTTTTCTCATTGATGATTTCGCATATTTACTTTGGTTTGAGGCATCATTGGAGTCGGGTGATAACTATTTGGTTTGGATGCAGATACAGTTGATCTATTCGGGTATGGTGCCCCAGGTATTCCTAATACGCAAGCCAATCTATTTTTCAACATTGCAATGCTTTCCTGAAAATAAACACACAAATTTCAATACATAATAGGATATTAGGAATATGAAAAGGCATGAGACGGTACCTCTATCTGAACCTCCCAAGAGCCAAAAATGAAATTTCGTTGGGAGAGGAAAAAAGTTTTGGAGCTACGCAGGTCGAAAATATTTTTATATAATTTTACAAGTAATAACAATAGAAATTCAACATTTCCATAACTGTTATGAAGAATAGGAAAGTTAATTTTTTGTTAGTATTTGCAATGGTATACGTGAAAGTATTCTTGCAATTTTAGCACGCACGAGAAGCATTTCAGAGCATATAAATTCAAGAATTTAGTACAAAAGCAGAATCCATAAAAAGTATCTCAAGTATTACGAACATTTTCGTCTGGTAGTAAAATGAAATGAAGAAAGTGTGTTTTTGATTGACACGGCTCGGTAAGATGAAATCAATAAACCAAAAACGTATCGTTGAAAAAATGATCACATAAAAATACGAGGCATTTATACAGCTAACTGGTTTTAGATACCAGCAGATTTTCCACAAACCTCATCGGAAGTCTCGCCTAAATACGTATATGCAGCTGTAAGATAGCCTTGCGAGGCCAACAATTCGGCGTACTGAACGAGAACTTTTGCTAAGGCACCGGACACGCTAACGTCATGACCACGAGATTTCACAGCTTCTTTCATGATTAATCCAAGTTCGACTAATTCCTACGAAAATGAAATAAACGAAGGAAAATTGTAATGAAGACAAATTACAATTTTGTGTACTTCAAAATACAATGTACTTGAATATCGGCAGGAGTAGAAGACAAACTAGTATTCCAATTGTTCAACAATTCGTTAACGTCGCCGCAGCAAACGTAACACAGTAGGGCACTCTTTCTTTGTGAACTATCACCTTCGACAAGCAATCTTTGGCCTAGTAGTTCTGCAAAGGATAGAAACCGCAAAATGTTAACGAATAAGTAAAGTATTGAAAATTATGCGGAAGATAAAGTTCATTTACCACAAAAAGAGCGGAACTCATTATCTTTGGTATGATGCAGCAAGGCGATCAACACCTCCTTCCAATTAGCTAGATTACAAGTTTCAATAACATTGCACCAGTCTTTATTCACAATAGCCGATACGAGAGTTGTGACTGAGTCATCACTTTTCTAAAATAAATCATGCACATTTTTTTTCGGAATCAAAGAGATGACAGAAAATAAAATAATAATTTATGCTATCAAGTCACAAATAACAAGCTGAAAAAAAAAAAAAAAAAAAAAAAAAAAAAAAAACTAAAAATAACAATTTCAGTTAAGCTCGATTCTACCTATAACATTACCGAAAACATTTTATAATGACTAATTAAAACGTTTATAATAGCAATGCCTTTGTATAGATGAATTCCTTTAGTGCAATAGATGTAATACAGAACCTAAAATATTTGAAAGAAATATGTTTTCAAGTTTTGAAATAAAAAGTTGTTATATAATCCAAATACCCCCTCTGACCATCAGCTCGTCGTAAAGAGCTAATTTTCTGCGAAAATCTGCAGAAAAATTACCTCGAAATATTTCGATTGAGCCTTAGCAAGAAGCTCTGGACCTCCAGATAATGCGAGAATAATAGCATCTGCCGTTCTGTTTTGTTTAATGAGCAAGTCAACCGCCAGATCTTTGTCGTCCAACAACAAAGCTTCGCATACAGCTCGATTCAAATCTGTGGAATAGAATTCTTGATTAAATTGTTTATGTATTCGATATGATGCAAACAAATGAGAAAGCGTAGGTACGAACCAATTTCTTCAGTAATTGAAAACGGTTTCTTCGACATCTGAGTGTCGTGAATTCCATTAAATGTGGAATTGATAGAGGAGTCTTGTTGATACTGCATGAAAAAATGAAAATAAAAATTATTACAAAAGTAGCAGTGCTTTTGAGAAAATGGACATCGAAATTCAAACCTACGTTCAAATTATCGAATGGATCAGCATCCGCCGGACCCTAAGATAATAAAACAGAATATTAACGACTGACCGATACAACAGAAACGAACAAAAATGTAAACAATAACAACTTGATAAAAATCACCGAACAAGAACCATATTAAAAATTAAAGCATCCAAGTAGAATGAGACTGCAAATACTTACAATCCGTAAAACGTCAGCACCAAAATCAGTCGGACCGCTTTCGTCAAAATTGATATTCAGCTGAATTAACTACAACATATAAAACATAACAGTCATGACAAATATAGAAATAAACAACTTGTATATTCTCCAACCTATCAACTTACTTTTTCTTTCAAAGCAGTCGGAGTGATTTGCAGAAAGGCGCACACTTGATTTCTAAATGATTCTCCGTAAAATTGACAGGCAATAAAATTCCAAATCTCTTTTACTTGCGGATCTGTAGCGGCTTCCGCTTTCTTGTAGCAATGATTAGACAAATTATTCTGCTCTAAAGCATCTAATAATTCTTTAAACTTCATCATTAATTCTGGCTCTGTTACAACTTGACTAACATAAACGGTTCTCTCTGTACTGTTGAAGCTCAATAATTTTCCACCAAACTGTGAAAATAATACCAACATTATTTCTATCCACGAATTTGAAGTTTTACATAAAAATGAAGATTATAAATTTACTGACAGCAAAAAAGACACCACACGGTTTCTTAATCCACTTGGGCGGTTTTAGTAATTCAACTGGTGGTTGTTGTTGTTGTTGTTGGTGGTGGTGGTGATGAACTTGCTGGAGTGACAGCGATTGCGGATGGTGATTCATTCCTGGGAAAGAATCGGCAATCTGAAATAAAACACGAAGAAAAATGAATTAAGAGCTAGTAGAACGAAAAAAATAAAATAAAACAAATTACTCGTAGAACGTAAGTGATGCGTTTGAAAACGATTAGAAGTTCGAGATATAAAACTGCTGAAGAAGATTTGCAGCATTAATTTTCAGAGACTTACCTTATTTGAAGTTGGAGCCGCCGGTTGGCCACCAGACAGAGAATAAATTGTTGCTCGACTATCAAAACTTGAAGTTGATATTAAAAATGGATTTCGAGGACACCAATTAACTTCGAAATTCCACTGGGTACTTAGTGGCATATCACAAAGTATAATCGGTTCTCCTTTCTGCAATTAAAAAAAAAAAATTCGTGAGATTTCTAGGGTAACTGAAGGGGTGATTTTGAGAATAATCACTGTTCGACATTTCTAATGTGTCAATATCTTTGTTTTCAGGCCGGCTGATACATAAATTCTAAGTGTTCGTCAACGATAAGAAATTTTACATAAAAATGAAGAATAAGCACTAACACAATAATATGACAATCTATGTAGCGTAGTATAAAGCAGATACATGTACAGTATTTTTCTAGTTGTTTCTCAGAGTACTCGAATATTATGAAGATTTTAGCAAGTTAAAAAGTAACACGAGAAACAGAAATTCGAATTCAGTTTTTCGTCATTTCTGTACACAAAGTAAGAAATCATGATGAACTTGATCTAGTTGGATTGAATTGAAGCTTCACACAATTATAGAATAGTTCAAGAATACTAATAACTATTTGCCCTTCGTTAATGAACATTTTTTCTACAGTAATTATTGAAAAACCGAACTATGGTCGTTCCTAAAACCGACTCTTGAATTTATGCAACTAAAAATGCAGTAGATACCGGAGGATCAGGGTGAAGGTTCCACACAAGCATTTTGTTATCTTTCCCACAACTAATCAGTAGATCGGGATCTTCATCGCACCAAGCCGCTGACAATATGCCTCTGAAATTGGAAATAAATGAAAAATATGAACGTTAAAAGGAATATCCGATTTTCTAACGAAATATCGAGTATTCAAATTATCAGAGGAAACACTTGAGATAACATATCCGCTAGTGTTCGAGTAAATTGATACATAAACTCACTTTTGATGTCCCTCGAAAATTTTAATTGGCGTTGTAGCAAACCGTAAATCCCAAAGCTGAATTATTGGACAGGCGTCTTCTTCCGAAGCAAGGCATAATTGAGTAGCCACTTGAGGATTCCACGCGACAACTTTCCATTTTATCTAAAAGCAATAAAGACATTACAAAATATCGTCAAATTTTACCATCGCGATAGCCGAAAAGTATGATACAATTCAAACCTTAGATGAAGAATCCGTAAGCTTGATAATGGGTTCATTCTTTCTTAGATCCCAGACCGTACATCTAGTTGGAAACGTAGTCGCTAAAATATGTTGCACTAAAAAAATAAAATGTACGAAGAAGTCGTTAATAGATAAATAAAACGAATAAGATTTTGTAAGAGACTAATTGGTCGGATAGTATTAATTTAAAAACTTGAATCGACTGTTTTTAAGTGAACAGACTTTCAGTTTAGGAATCTTAATTAATGAATTAGAATGCTACCAACTGAGGATAGCTTTCGAATAATTAACAGTACAGTTCGTTCTCGATAAAAAGCACAATACGTCAGATAGGTTAAAAGAATAGAGAGAAAAGATTTTCGTTTTTCTCCCTCATATTTTTCAAAATGTGATATTATATTGTCCCTTCAAGCGAAGATGGACTTCAGCATTGAAGGAAAACATAGAATTAGCCATTTGAAGAAACAAAACGAAACAAAACGATTCAACAAACGAAGTTTAACATGACAATTATGTAGGTACAAACCTTGTTTATTCCAAGAAAGAGAGATAATATCATCAGTAGGTTGAGAGACAGCGCCAGGAGTCATAGGCGTGGTGAGATTATTTAAATCCCATATAAAAATTTCCGATTCAGATGCACCCGAGGCAAGTAAATTTTTCTGCAAGCAAAATAAAAATTATAAGTAGACTACGAATCAAAGCTGAAAATATATAAGAACAATCACAAGAAACAATAAAAAGTAAGCGATTAAAATAAACTTTCAATTATTCAACCAATGAAGCCAAATCATTATTGAATATTGATATTGAGGGGATACTAAAAAAGTTGTCCAGATAATATTAAACAAGCATTTGAAGGAACACTGCTACATTTAAATTAATTAACTGCCGAAGTAATAAAAAGCATCAAATAAGAAATGAATCGAAACTAAAGTCGAAATAACAAATCTAACTATAAGTAACAGGAAACATACTTTTACTTTGGGAAGTCGGTTAGATTGGAATTTTTTCATTTCAACGTATATTTCAAGACAGAGACAAAAAATTAAAAGTATTTTAAACCCTACCTCTGGGACTGATATACAGACCGATATTTTCATAAATAAAACCCATCGTGTTTAATGCGAAATAAGAGTTCTGTGGCTATGAACCAGAGTGATCTGTGCCAAATCGTTTGTTTTAAGGGAAACTTACACGAAGTCTTCAAAATACACCCATTTTTTTTGAGTTTAAGAACTTATGACATCTTCATTTCAAGAGTAATGAATGTTTATATTGGAACACGGAGTTTACAGGAAGAAACTACAAATTAAACTACATTAAAAATAGTCAAAATCTCTTAATATTGAGAAATTTGATCTTGGGCTCGATTCTGAGCCACAGACTTAGCTCAGGTTAAATGATTTCAAAAACAAATCAATATCATCATAAAGGAGAGGATATAAAATTTTACCTGAAATGAATTAAAATCGAGTGCTCTGACAGGTCCAGAATGCCTTTCTGCACAAGCCACAATTCCGGTTTCGTTGTTTAACAACTGAGCTGCATTGTAAATGACAAGCTGACCCGCATCGCAACCGCCAACGATGACTCCTTTTCCAGTCTCATGACCACTCTCATAAGGTCCCCATATCAATTTATGAAACCTAAGAAACCAAAAGTAAATTTAAAAATCTTTAAAATCGAACGACACGTATCAAAGATGTACTAACCGATTTTTAGATGGTGAAGAACAGCGCAGTTCTAAATCTAACGACGAGTCAGCTAGATTAACGCTGTAAATTTCCAACGCAGCGCTTGTGCTGAAAGAAGCGTCAACCTGTTGAGCAGCTGTGCCAGCAGCTATAAGGATCGGATAATGAGACTTGGGCGACCAAGCTAAATTCACAGTTTTTTCCAGCTCTTTTACTTTCATTTTGATAATGTAAAACTGAAAACAAAACACACGATTAATCTGTAATTAATAACAAGTATTCGGTTGAAAAGATAGATTAGTCGAGTGTTTTTTCTAGCTGCATCTACGCTTCAAGAATGTAACTATTTCTTGAATCTTTCAAAATCTCATCGCAGATCTAGATGAATACTTACGTTTTTAGAATGTAAAAGCAAGAAATAAGTTGCAAAAGATCTAGCAAAAATGATAAATACGAGCAACTAAGAACTAAAAGCAAAAGTCTAATGCCAAAGATAAGGCTAGGTCAGTGCACTTGGACAATAAATTGAAATGATCACTGCTCGGAATAAGTAACGCAGAATATAAATCGGGTACAGACGATTCGTCAAAAAGACACGAGAATAACCTATTAAAATATTACCTTTCGTCCTACGTGGCTAAAATGTTGAATACCAAATCCCGATCGAAGCCGCTGAACGTAGTGATAATTTCTGGCATGAGAAAAAGTTTGTATGTCACAAAGAATTTACACGAATCCGTCAGAATGACATCGTTTTGAGGTATACTATTACACGAATATGATTTAAAATGTTTGAATATTCCAAATTCATCAAAAATTTATAAATCGAACCAATTTTTTTAGCGAATTTAAAAAGGGGACATTTGACCGAGAGGCGAGACGAGACGGACGGACGAAGACAAGACAACTCAGCTTAGACAAGACAAGTTATTTTAACTCAACTCACTGAACTCAACTCTCAAATTCGGTAATCGGTTTTGACTTTCAAGCTCGACGTCCGCGAAAATGAAAAGTAAAAGAAAGAGAAAGACGAAGAAAGAAGACCTGCGACTGCGAGGGTTAAGTTATCCTTGTCTTTCCTTCTCGTTTCATGCGTAGCGCATGCGCAGTGAACTGGGCATTACGGCGAGCGTAATGAGTGGGAGAGAGAAAAAATAAACTTCACCGAACTTCGCTAACAAATTATTCTTTCTCTGTCTTTTGCTTCGTAGCGTTCGAGCGCTCTTTCCAGTCATATTTTCGTGCAAAGTGCAAGCACTGCATAATATTATGATAGAATTTTGTAAACTTAGGTTTCTGTCTTTCATTCATAGTCCGCTTCGACTCTTACTAAATAAATTTTTTACTAAAAAAATATAGCTTTTAGTCTGAACCAATGATAAATAATGAATTCAAAATTAGATACCTACCTAATCTTGAATTTACTATTAGCCTGTTTTCATTTTATTCATTCATTCAGTCATTCCTTTTATTTATTTATTATTTATTCATTTTATAAATGTATTCATTTTTTAACGAAGAAAATACCTTGTCGGCTGAATGTTCTGATTTATAAAAGAATTCCATTACTCGAAGATTTTCAAATATTACAGTAGTTGACAGTTGGGAGGTTCCTACAGTTTTTAACCAGTTAATAAAAATAAATATCTAATCGACGTTACAATTGTATGCTGAACAATAATTTTTAAAACTAAAGAAGAACAAAAAATACGGAGGAATAGATTCGGTATATTAATTTATTTATCCGTTTTCGACGACCAATCTATTTAAAATTAATAAAATACCTACCGATGTGAACTTTTATTTACACAACACATGCGTGTAAATAAGAACAAGAACTGCTTGCATCGACAGACATCGGCTCTAGCACTAGCTATTGATACGCTTTGCTTTTATTTGCAGTTTATCAAATTCAAACACGTTCGAGTAAATCCTATTTGTCCCGCCAAAGTTTCTCATCTATTCGTTGTCTTCAGCAAAAATCGACTTGAGAATGTCCGCATCAACGGCTCCGTACCTACTCCATAGTGAAAAGAAAGGCCAACACTTGGAAAAAATTACCCGACGAAATATTCTCAGGTGGTAGGCTAATAAAAATATAATACGTACGGTTAATTTCTTTGTTAAGTAAAAAATAAGTAGGTAGTAGGTACCTAAAATAAAAAACGGTCGAGCACGAAGGTAATTTTATCGATCAAGTGCGGGCTTTATTCCATTCGAGCGAAGCTACCCAATTCTTCTTCCCACAGATATGCAGATTCTAAAGCTTCCTTCGCAGCTCGTCCTATTTTTCCTTCCATGGTATTTTCACTTTCAAATTGAAGGATATCGCTGGATTCTCGAAGACAGGTTAGAATACGTTGCAGCGAATGTTTGAGCTGCTTTTTCGAAGGATGCCTGGTTTTTCTTTTGTGATTCAACAACATCATTATAGGTGCGTGCAATTCGTACAATAAAATTCCTGAAATATTAAATTACTTATAAAAACTGTGGGCCATTCGGTACTTGTAGAATTCGAAATTAGTTATAGACAGGGAAATAAACAAAATCTTATAGGTATAGGTAATAAATACGAGTAAATACTATAGTTACCATACCCACGTAAAAGATGGACTATTAAAAATATTAAAAATTAAAAAATGGCCACGACTATACACTCACTCGTTTGCATAGTTACCTCTCAATCTTGACAGTCCAGGTTGTATGATGTTGGCGATATCGAGTAACTCCTCGCATATTTTAATTTTTCGCTGCAGTAAATCGTGACTCAAATCTTGAAGCAAGAATCCATCCGTTTTACCATATAATAGACTTAACGTATACTTCACTCCGGTAATTAAATAGTGGTTTTGGTGGAATATTACTGACGCTTCCTTTATCCAATCCTCGTAACTTTCGATACAGTTTTCTGGAATAAATTTCAATTTATTTTCGAATCTGAAAAAAAAAAAAATAATATTAGGTACGATCGTTTCGACTTTTTATCGACTTTAGTTCTATAATACCCGCGTGGCAGTAAGGCGAATAGTACAGGAATGTCGAAAAGTAATGCCGCAGGTTGGAAATTAAATTTTTGAAATCGATATACGAGTAATAGTACGTATAATGCAACCGTGGTGTCACTCATTTTCTCAATCATTCGGTTACCTATACGAGTAACATTGGAATTTTCTCAAGCTAGTTTTAATTGGTACTTTTTTTACCTTCAAAGGGCGATATCGACGGTAGAAGTAGATTTTACAGACAGGTCACACCTCAGTCGCGCCCTTCAGCTTTTATTCGATTCACAAGCTCTAAGATGAGGAAAAAAATTTCATCACATTCGCCCAATTAACTACCTACACTCGTAATATTCTTTTGTAGGGACGATATAATTAGCTACTTTTTAGGGCATTTCAGTTAGATTCGAGAGAATGATGGTTGAAATAATTTTCATTTTTGACCGAGTAAAAAATGCATCTTACTTTTCTATCGAAGAATCGACGTACACTCGGGAGACGGTGTATTTGGCGCACTTCTTACGAGTACATATCCACGCGGCATTTTGATGTAGCGGCTGGGCGGAGAAAAGAGTCGGGTGATTACATTTTGGGCACATAAGTGTACTCAAATTGGTTCGTAATTCGGTTGAATCCGAGCAACGTTGGCAAATACAGTCGAAAAACTTGGTCTTCTTTATGTGAGCTCGGCGGCAGGCTGTTCCCTGTAGTCGATAGCGTAAGTGTTTTTCTTATTTCTGCAAACAAATTGGTAGCCTTTACATTGATTTTACTCGTCGCTTACCTGTAAAGTGTACGCGTAACTAATAGTTATCGGTTCGCCTTTCGGTATCGAAACCGAGGCTCTTACTCGCAATCTTAATTCGTCGTCGTTCGTATGGATTGTATTTGCAACACAATTATGCGACATTAGAGTTGCTTCGGGAAACAAGGCTCGTAAGCTGATTTCAGTTCGGCTTACTTCGAAACAGTTGACCTAGAATATTTTAGCCCCAGTTATAAAACATGTAATAGGTACCTACCTAGTACTTACTACCTACCTACATACTCGTACATGTACTCGTACATCACGTATGGCATCGCTATCCACACGTTTTCCAGCCAGCCTTGGCCTCAGCGCGTTCCGCCCCAAGTTCACCACAAAGCAACCGCAGATAAAGCAACTCAAGTTACATTCATACACGATAGTTTGCATACTCTCTGCTTGATAGGAGCTATACCGATTCAGTTAATTACGCGTACATATTACATATTTAATATTACTATATTAATATAAAAACTAGCATCCGAATTGGTTTATACGAGAAAATAATTTCAACTCCTACTCACCGCAGAGTAGGCAAACGATCATAAACGAATGTAACTCACGTTGCTCTATCGACAGTTACTTGGCGGTGAACTCGAACCCGAACACCCTTACAATTCGATTAAAATTTGTACCGCGGACTACACAGAATTACGGCCGAAATAATAACGTTTCACTAGAGAAAAATTTTCTCATCGGAAACGAGATTTTTATTTTTTACAACAATTTACGGCGAAGATAGGAAGTGGACAGAATAAGCTGAAATTTTCTGAGAAAGTACTGTTTAGAAGAAAGTATGCGACGCGGCGGTTAGAAAATTAGCCACCTACCTCCAATATTCCGCAAATAGTGTGAATTTCTTGCGGGTCAAAATATTTTTGCAACTTTTTCACGACAGTATTTTCGTTTAGCTCCCATACGTCGGATATTTTTCGTCTAACTTGATCGTGCGATTCCATTTTCTCCAGAAGCTTCCATTTTGATTTTGATTTTTTTTTCAATAGTAAGCATCTCAATGGAACGATGCAGTTGTAAACGTTCATCTTATCACGTTGTAATTCTTCGTCGAATAAAATTGAGGTCAGTAAATCGCATTCGGCCTCGTCGTGACCAGACTGAACGTATAAACCGCTGCAAGATGGAGCACAGAGAGGCCAATTACATTTCTTACACCTGCGCATTTAGAAATGGCGAATTAATTTTGACATTTTGGACGAATGCGCGGGAAAGGAGCTTCGATTTCATCTTGGCCGAGTGCAGGTTGATTATGCTGGCTCCGAAACTCGATAAATAATTGTAAAACTCGGCTTCGAACAGTACCACGTAATGCACGTAATAAGGTTTGTTTTCTCATCTCTCGGCTCTCAAAAGTTTTTTAAAATAGACGTAGCATCGTTTGACACTGAGGTATCGACATACTCATCCAGAAGGAAAACCGAGTAACCATTCACCAGAATACAGGCTTGTTATACCAAGAGAGATTAGACCAAAACCCTCGTATCAGAATTAATTGATCAACGAGCCCTATTTATGGGTAGGCCTACAGTGCGAAGCAGAGTTTTGAAACATTTCTCAATCAGTATGTTACGTGTAGGTACGTGTATTACGATACTCGTACAAATACAAATGGTTCGAGTCGAATTTCCTTAAGTAACGAGCCATTTCTAGAGGATGAGATTTCAAATTTTTGTTTTATCCGATACAATTTTTCGTCATTGATAGCCTTCTACACGCGAATAGGTTGGATAGCTGGCTACATTACATTTACTCGTACAGTCGTACGCGTAATCTGAAAAATACGAGTATAGGCACCTACAGCAGAAACGATTTCGTAGCATGCGAAGGATAGCTTTAGCTAATGAAAAAATTAAAAACATACTCGACGAATGTTTACCTGAAATGTTCAAACGATAAAGGCACGTAACAACCGAGGCACAATAAATCACTTTGTTGGACCGGCCCAACGACTAGAGGCTGCTCGCCATCGATGACCATCTCGCCAGCACAGATATCGCGGTTAGCTACCAGGTATCTACGAGTACGTATGTGTAAAATCGTACAATAAATTTAGTAAGTTTACGAATAAATTCTTTTTCAAACTGCAGTTTATAAATACTGACCGCCGACTTACCTGCCAAGTACTTCCGATCTGGCTGTGGAAAACACTTTTTTCGACGATCGACATTTTTCTAAATTTTCTTTCGCGCTGCAATCTGCAACGGCACCGTCTTCGAATGATTTTTCAATAGAAATCGTCTATTAAATGTAAAATCAAAATCAGGCGAATAACAATTTGAAACGTTTTAGGAAAACTCGTCGAATTAAAGAATCACGACGAGGCCTTGCGGTAGACGTTACTTTTTTAAGTTTTAACTGAAAAATTGAAAAATTAATTGCAAAATCTGAAAATTTTTGCCACAACGTGGAATAGCACAAAAAGTGTCTGGATTCTCCCTTTCCTTCGTCTTGGCAGTGTTGTCAGTCAGGGAAAATAAATTATTTTACTTTTAGGTAAAACATGTTGGAAATACGAGTAATTTTAATTTTCAACAAGAAATTTGGTGCCTCGAAGTAAACGAATAATTTTATACGTGCTCTAGATATGCGATAGAAATTTGAAAGACATTACTATAATCGATACTATAACTACTTGATATAGCTCCCGTACAAATTGAAAACTTTTTTTTTTAAACTGAAAACTTGTACATAACTGAACCTACCGGACATCTGTGTGGGTAAACCTTGTCACATGCAGCTGTGTCTAACACTAGGGGCGTATTACTCCAGACATTAGTATCGGCCTCGTAGCTTCCTAACTCGTTAACTAAGCTTCTTGGAGCAGAGTATAATTACTGGTGAGAAAACTGATAAATATAATCGAATACTCGTAGATTCGTGGGCTTTTTCGACAGCTGTATCAACTATGAAGATTTTCAAAGCGAAATTGGCGGGAAAATGGATGTAGATGCAGTAAATGGAGTACATACTTGACCATTAGTGGCTTTATTTTTACTTTTTGATCGACGAGCTAATTTAGACATTTTGTTGCCTCGAGCACAATTGGTAGGCGTATCAATTTACAAAAACAAAGCGAACGTGAATTTTTCTACATATTATAGAAATTTTTTTCAAATAAAAATTAATAAGAACATCGGATATATTCTAAATAAAACTGAACTTGCACCGTGCAACTGCCAAGTTCTCGATTTACCGGGAACGGATTTACTTTCACACGATATAATGCAATATACTACGAGTGTTATCTGCAATGAAGAGCGGTATAAATTTTGACCAGTCGTGGATAGTAGCCAGCAGATTTTTTTATTTAATTAAATTAAGATAGGAAGATGGTAATGGGCCAAAAAGTTTTAATGACGCCTCCTCCCATTATTTTGTTTACTCGAAATTGAGAATAAAAATGATTACTGCGCATTTCTTGCCAAAGTAAATACGAATGTAGAGTAAATTTGAAAAGTACGAGTATAAGGTGTAACTATAATTATACGTCTGAAATGTTTTCATAATGTATATCGCAGACGAGCACCGAACACCTGTTTTTTATTTGACGTGAAAATTTTTCATTCACGTTTTGTCAGTTACGATGCGCTCGGAATGTTGATACTTTATTCAAATGCAATTTTTTTTCCCCCGACAAATATGATCGACAATCGAACAAGAATATTAGAAAAGTATCGATGTTGCCTTAACAAAGAGGAATAGCCAAAAAGTTTTAGGCTATTCAGCTCATCTTTTAGAACACGTATCTATATTTATAATCGCGTTCTTACCAAATATTATACGAGGTAAGTTGTCACGTTTTCTTAATGCCTCCAAGTCCCATAAACATATAGTATAGGTATACGACCAATTCTGAGCAATAATAACGTTACTCGCAGTTTGATACGAGATTTTTTATAAAGAAAAACAGAGTCCAAACTTTGAAGGCCCTTTTCTCGACTTGTACCTTTTTCAACATTAAGTCGCAATAATCCGATCAGTTTTACAGTTAGGAACACGAACAATTTATCAACGGATTCGGCGTTAAATTCTTAATCCTGAAATTTGAAAAACCTTATTTTTGCCAACCTTCAACCGAAGCATCCGGTTTATCACAGACACGGTTATAAAGTGTACGCGAATGTCGCTAGAGTGCGGGTATATTTTTCCATTAAAATATAAATATTGACTCGGCTACCTTAATGACTTCCACCTACTTGACAAGTATTACGGACTCGACCCGACTCGAAGAGAGATATTTGGTGAGGGAGTTGTTAAATCGAGCAAAATAAGGAGTGAGATCCGCGCAACACGAGAGCTTTATTTCGACTCGAAACAAAATGCATAGATCTTTCGTTGGCAAGATAAGATATAACAAAAGAGTAACGTAAGGATGACGAAGGTTGACTCATACAAAAAATGGCGGAGCAAAGACAAAACGTATCGATGAGTGATGACTCAAAGTTTTCAACTTACGATAAACAGAAGTTATGGTTAAGGGACATACGGTATGTGTGCACGCCGGTTTACCCCATCCAAATACGATATTTAAAAAATTCCATTACCATTTAAGAATCGAGAAATTCTTTAAAATTATAGCGTAACTTATCCTTATGGGTACTCGGGAGCTGTTTGGACTTTGACTACTATTATGGCGTCCGAGCAAAATTCCACCAAACACTCCCTCGCACCCTCCACTATCGAAAAAATATACTTTTACTTGACAAAGGTTTACGGGGTCCGAAGTGCGAAATTCGACGCCATAATGGTAGTAATAGACAAATGTAAGGACAAAGGATGCGATATCGGTAGTCGAGTAACTATTGTACCAATAAAATCAGCCTCCAAAATGGATGGCTTAAATCCATTCTATTTACGGATAGTTGAAGACCACTCGACCCTCTACGAATAGATAGTTTACGCACACGGAATTGCTCCCTGAATATTTTCTACTCGTATTCGTCAGTCGTCCTCGTACTTCTTATAACCAGACTGAAATTTCTCTTCGCTGTTTGATTCGACACGAAAATTTATTCTTTCTCGCTGTTTAACATTCTTCGTTTGACATCCGAGTTAAAAATAAAAACTCCATTAACTCGCTAGCAACGACGTTTTCTCAACTCGAATACATGCGCATGTAAACGCAGAACACTGCAGAGTCTACCGCCAACCCGACGTAGGTAACTCGAAGATAATTTACAACTAGGCTACGACGTAATTATTATAGCACATATTTTACGTAGAAGAACGAAAAAATTCGAATAAAAACAACGACGAGGAGCATTTTGAAAAGATCTACGTATAGGTGCCATCGATTTGTGCGCACGTATCTTGTGGGGTAAATTCTCATTACCAATTTTATTTTCAAATAAGCGACTGATAAAATTTTTCTTAGTAAGTATAAATATAAATGCTCGAAATACAAATTTCAACTCTCGTTCAAAAAATCTGTTACAGCGGGTTTTTCTTCCTTTCTACGGCTACGAGTGTTTGTCATTATTTTCCAGCTTCGACCTTCGGTAGGTACGTCGAAATAAAAAATGTTGTCTTCTACTAGGCATATGTCAACTATGGAGATTTTTTTAGCATTTCTTTTCAAAAAATCATAAAAATTTGAATGATTTTAAAAAACTTTGAATACACGTCGTACAACTATCCTTATCCACGCTAGGCTTTAAATTTAGGTACGTACTAACCAACTACTAAGAATGTCGAAAAAGAATTTAACGAACTAAAAGATGAAATTTAAGAAAAATTGCTCCTAATGTGTCGGTTATTGGTTGAGTTGACAGACAAAAAACTAGCGACCGTGATCCTTATATAACTTCATTACGTAAGCTATTTACTTATACTCGGATGGCACAGTGCAAAAAAGTCGACGTATCTCCATTTTCCCCCTTTTCTGACATTTTGGTATCGTTGGAAAGGAAATTTCAAGCTGTATCATCCGATATCAAAAATATACCGGCATTAACATTCAACAGAAAAAATAAAATTCAAAAATACGTTACTCGATCGCATATAACACCTTCGTAAATGCCAACATTCTTTTTGTCGTCCTAAAAAATTTGATCAATGGAGATACGACTTTTTTGCACTGTGCCATGGACAATTATACTGCATAACACACGCTTCATCCACTTACTAATCGATGTGAAATTGAAAGTTATTGGTTTTTGTGAAGTTTAAACAGCTATACGTACATATATATGTATATACAGTTATACGTATGGGTACTGATGAAACTTGCAAAACTGCTATCGTTATCGTAGCCCATATTATACTCGTAATATTCTTTCTGCATGACGAATATAACAAAAGCAAAACGAAATTCTGGGCAACTGCCTATTTTTAGAAATCAAAAGGAACTTATATTCCAATCACCCTTCGAGTCACACTGGCACTCGATTTAGAAAATTCGTGACATCCGAAGCTCTGTAAATTGTGGGTAAGGTACCCAGCACCTACCCACCAAAAGCGTACCATCTCGTTCATTTAAAATATGTAATTATAGTTCGGCACTAAATGGCTATATGGACCGAAATTTGTTTCCCCCTTTTCAACGACTTAATCGAAGATAGGTAGATCGGACATTTTTGGCACCGAAAACACATTGGCAGCCATTTGCGCGCACGTATGCGCATTAATGGCATACGGAAACCGTAGGTATTATTCGGGCAGCAAATTATATAATTCGTAACGAGTTACTGTTCTACAGAGAAAACGCGTGTATTAGAAAATTATTCGACAACTTGGTAAAATACTCGATTTTTTGCGTATTATTAGCTTCGAATTAAAGTGCAAATCGATAATTAATACGGTACGACCGAGTAACTACCGTAGTCGTCAAGTTTGAAGAATGAAACTTTTTTCAAACGTTGCTTAAACGCGTATTATAGGTATATATAATATTTACGGCTGGAGATTGAAATTGAGAGATATGGCCCTAGCGAAGGTGACAGAAAATTCAAAAAACTGTGCGATCGAAGTAAGTATACTTATTTAATCTTACACTTCGTAATAGTCAACATACGTAGACGTATAATACGAGTACGTACGAGTAATCGTGTTAAATGACTCACCAAAAGTTGACGCCTCTATGGAATTCGGTACCACCGCATGTTCCGAGTTTGGCATAAAGAATAAAGATACGAGGAGTAAGTGTAAGTCGTAGGTATATTATATTTTAAAAATACGAGCTAAAAAGATAGTCCCAATTTTAGTTATCCTCTCGAAAGTACATCGCTGCCGATTAAAAGTATAAATGCCATGTGTTTTTGTCTTTTGTTTTTTCCAAACCGCCGCAGGTCGACCAATTTGTATTCGAGTCCCGAATTTTAAAGCATTTTTTCCCCGGCATATTGATCGAATCGGTTCTTTAAGAGGAACACCAAGCCTCCTCCCTTCCATAATACTTGCTACATATAGTTAGTTTGTAGGTTCCTAAACCATCGACTCGGTTTTTTTTTTTTGCCAAATTTTAGCTTCGATAATTCCTTCTCAATAATAAACAATTGTAATATGCGCGGCATTATGAAAGAATATTATACCGGTACGTGGTGTACGAGTATAAAAGGCTCGTCTCGATTAGCTAGACTAATATAATATTATCTCTATTCTCTTCTACTGTAGAGTGTAGACTCGTTTAGAAGTCGCATAGAAAACTGAGAGTCACAGAAACAAGTCGACTCTTCCAGCCGAATCGATATAATATTTTCGAGTAGACTACCTAATTTTCCACAAATGTTATACATGTACACGTACTTATCTAAATTGTTGGAATGTAATTGTAATTTTTGAGTACCGTATCGCTGCGACTGCGAGTACCTATCCGTCAATTCGACTCGACTAGGCCTACACTCGATACTGCGTATAGTTGCGAAGACTGCGTTTGTCATACTCGCTCATTGCGTAGAAAACATTATAATTATATTACGTATAATTATGTATTGTAGATAAAACATGATAACGAACTTGGAAGATATTTGGTGACGTCTCGAGATATACAGCCGGGGGAAATCATTATAAACGAAGCCCCCCTAATAAAAGGTCCGGCACAAGTAACAGGACCTGTTTGTCTTTCCTGTTTGAAAAATTTGAAAGAAGATGACCATTCGACGTGTTCGAAATGTGGTTGGCCTTTGTGTAACGACGACTATTGCCACGATTCAGCTCGCCATGTAGCGGAATGCGATTGGACAGTCAATAAAAGGAAACAAAAAGTGAGCCTTTCTAACGAACGAATAGCCCGCTATAGGGTACGTTTTGCCAAAATGAGACGAATCGCATTTTTTCGTCCAGAGAGTTTGGCAGAGTGAAAATACGCGGGTGCATAAAATGCCAAAATGCCATCGAACCTACACAAACGAGTAAAAGTCGAATGTTGGAGTTTACAAAATTGCGCGAGTTGGGCTTTTATATATATTTTTTTGCAAAACACGCTGCTCTTACGTAAGCGAAGAGAATTATACGAATTATACGTTCGAGGCAAAATACGATAAGTAACTACGAGTAGATACAATTCATGTATAGGTAGGCCTACTCGTATATCGTATATCGTATATCGTATACACGTATCACGTACTATAACGTTTAGAGTTTACACTGTAACACCAAAATACCAACTTTGCAGGTACAAATTAAACAATTCATAACGCCTCATCGAACATACGAATGTATTACAACATTGCGATGTCTGTATCAACGCGAACATAATCCGGCCGTATGGAAAAAACTGATGGAATTAGAATCGCACTGCGGCAAGAGACAGGGCACCGAGCAGTACGAATCGGATAAACGTATTATCGCCCAATTTCTGAATCGATTTTTCAAAATCGAATCGGCCGACTTCAGCGAGAATGACGTATTAAAAATATGCGGTATAATACAGGTACGAATACGAATTACGAACTACGAAGTTACGAACCCGAAACCCGAAACCCGAAACCCGAAAAAGACGAATGAAAGAAAGGGCTACTCGCGTATAGTCTACGTGTGTGTGTGTGTGTGTGTGTGTGTGTAAGTGTACACGCGATTTGATTCAGTTTGCTTCGCACGGTTTAGGTCTTTAGGGTTTACAATTAGTCAAATTACATAATAATTAATAACGTAAACGTAATATTATTATAGGCTTACTAATTCGGGCCTTAATACTGTAAACTGTAGTCTGTACCCTACCCTACCCATATGGCGTGTATAGGTAAGCTTAATTACAAACCACAAATACCAGCGGTGCGCGCTCGATATAAGGGCTCTAAACGGCCGGGCTTAAGTTCCCTCTTCGCAGGCTTAAAATTTCCGTTTTCAAAAAAGCCGAATAAAAATACGCGTAGTCGTGCCTTCGCGAATTTTTCCTGAGAATTTCCGTCTTCTATTTCTGGCGATTAGTTGAAGCTCGCAGCTGCTCTCTTTCTCTTAGTAGATTTCTAGGAGGGCCTCCGACACAAACACGATGCAACCGAGTGCCGTGCACTAACTAGAGCCCAACAGATAGCCGCCGCCCCGCAACAAGTAACTCGCGAAAGCTGCGCAGCTTGATTTGAAAAAGTACGTAAGAAAATACTCGTAGTTGCGCCGCAACTCACCCGGCCGCTCATACCGCACAGCTTGGCGCAGCACGTAGCCTACTGTATTTTGATCGACTGCGATCGCATCGTTCGAGTGTCAGAATCGCAATTCGAATTCTTTGCCCAGGTAAATGGCCACGAAGTTCCATTAACGAGTCCCGCCCACGTCGCGATTTACGAAATCGCATCGATGCTGGAGCACAGCTGCGTTCCCAACTGCAATAAAAGTTTCTCCAACGACGGAGAGCTTCTAATTCGAGCGACCCGATTCATTCCTGCCGGCGAGCATATCTCCATCTGTTACACAGATCCACTGTGGAGTACCATCAATCGCTTGGAGCATTTGGCCGTGACCAAGTTCTTCCTGTGTCAATGCATCCGTTGCACGGATCCGACCGAATTGGGAACATACTACAGCGCAATAAATTGTTTTAATAAGTGAGTCAAACTACGGTCTACGCGTAGTTACAAATCTATAATACAATTATCATACCTAAGTACGAGCACGTAGTACGCATATGTAGGTATATGTGTACACATACACTTCTTAACGACATGACGTAGGCTACGAGTAATATCACTCATCCGCTGCCACCATTAAAAACTATACATATACATACGGACGCATGTACGTATCGAAGCCTAGCCCTAGCTGTCTACTTTGCCTCCATCCATTACACAGGCGCTATGCTACCTCCTTATGACTACCGCCAGAAAAATTAATCAACTTAAAACTGTACGCGTAAGTAATACAAACACGTACGAGTATAGCCTATAGTTACCTACGTAGGTATTAAAAAAATAAAAGTCATCTTTCATTTCTTTATGAAAATTATGCGCGTAGGTAAACTGTAAAAATGTACAAAAAGTTTTAAATGCGAAAAACGTATAAATAATTTAACTTGTAATCGGCTCGAGTTACTTACTGTTCTATTCCTCCCACGCCTAGGAATTGGGAAATAAGAGATTGAAAATTCTTCGTCTCGTTGCTCAGAGGGCAAACACAGTAGGTACCGATTACCGAACCAACTATACCGATACCGATACCGATACCGATACCGGTACCATACAGCGAAAAGGTGCTATGGGCCCATTTGTAAAAGTTTGAATATTTGATGCCTAATTCTGAAAATAGTACGAATATATTGTACTCGTATACGCACATACGAGTATACGTATTTCGTCAACTCGAATCGCGACAATTTTCTTAATTTTACAGAAAATGTCGAGGTTTCATCGTGCCACACTCGAATGGAGAAAAAAAAAGGAATAAAGTGATTCCCGATCCTAAGTGGGAATGTCTTACGTGTAAGACCGAGCATTCAAAAACTGAGGTGAATAAAGTATTGAACCAAATAGCTTACGACTTTTCCATGACTAATAAACATGATCCGTCGTCTTGCGAAATATTCTTGAATCACTACAAGAATAACGGATTACTTCACCCGAACCACTATTTTTTGTCAAATGTTCGGTTAAAACTCGCCCAGTTATACGGCCAGACAACCGAGAATGATGTACAGAGTCTTTCGGATTTAAATTTACAAAGGAAAATGGATTTATGCTTTCAAATGCTCGAATTTGCAACTTTACTTTACCCAGGTACGCCGAGATTTTTTTTTCTTTCTTACACCTACTCGTAGTTTCAGACAAACGAATTTGAGTAAAGATTCGTTTTACTCGTATTTTCATCGTTACATGCTGGTACTCGTAAGTAGGTACTCCACTCACCCGATTTTATTTCATTCATTTTCAGCCGAATGGCGAATACACGGCGTATTGAAGTTCGAACTGCATGCAACAGTAGCGGAAGATGCTCGACGAAAGATGATCAAAGGAGAAATAGACTGTGATAATTTAAAACTACAATTATTGGTAAACCAATTTTCCGATTTTTTACTTACGCTGCGCTGCGCGTATCTACTAGGTAGTATATTATAATAACGTTTAAAATATCTCGACCCTACGTACCTTCGTCAAGTTTTTTTATTCAAGAGCCAACAAAATTTGTCTTTCCATCCCATTTACTACTTCTTTTTTTTATTATATTATCTAAAACTAATATCCGAAGACGTCTTGTCTCAAAAAAATATAATTTTTCAAGAGAAACTCGAGGCTAGGTATTTCATTTTTTTTTTCGATTTTTGGGCTACTAAAATCACTGAAAAAATCGATATTAGATAAAAATAAATAGTGCTACGTGCAAGAGGATGAAATTTGCTGAAATAATTTATAAACCAGTACTGGAGAGAAAATATAGAGTTATATGACATTCGTTAACAAACCAATCGATACCTACATAGGGGTAAAATAGGTCTCTCTATACTCGTATTGTCGAGTAAGAATTTTTAAAATTGAACATACTACGTATTAAGCATACCTAGTTATAGTCCAAGTTTTAATTAAAAAATTCTCTCAACAGGAATCAAAAAAATGGTTGAATGAAACAGTTTTTCATTTGAAATACGAACCAGATAATTTACCCGAAGGAAAAATTGCGAAACAAGCAGAAAGAAATTTGGAAGATTTGGAAAGATTACTGACGAAAATGTATTTTCAATTATGAAGGGGAAAGAATGTGTTGTACTTGGGCCTTAGAATTTTTCACGTTTATTTTGTAATAAAAATGAACTAGGTACGTTACTGTCAGTGTTACAAGTATTACTTTAATGCAGAACACAAATGCGATGAAAAATATCAAAAATTTAATAGAAGAATAATTCTAATTCTCGATGACCAGTCGCAGTGCACTCAAGTTTAGATCGATTTTGTCCCGGATAATATTTTAGCAGCGCAATAACTTTTTCGAAAATCTTCTCATCTCATCAATTCAAATTCTCCATTTGGAATTTTGTTAAAAAAAAAAAAACTAAGGAAACCGAAAATTATACCTTTTTCATAAAGGGAATAGAATTCGATTCTAAATTAATTGAAAAAAAAAAAAAAAAAAAAAAACGAAAGAAGATAAGGATCCATTCACAATGTACGTACTTTTACTTTTTCTTTTCTTCCAACCAAATCGGGATGAAGTAAAAATAATCGGAAATAAAATTCCATTTTTTGATTCGTTTAAATAAAAGCAAAAACAAAAGCAGAAGTACATTGTAAACGCTTCGTTATCGAAATTCTGTGAAAATATTGTTTTATAACGGATAACAAAAGAATATTGGAATGTTTGAAGAAGGTTAGGGCCGGTACTTTTACGCTAAATTTATGGAGGAAAAAAGTAATTTTTGGTTCATCATTTCGAAGGATTCGTTCGCCACAATATACGCACTTGACTCGGTAATATTTTACAAAATTTACCAAACTAATCAATGAAGCCTTTGCAAATGTAAATATCGAAGCCATTCTACTTATAAATAAGCCTATTTATTGTATTGAAAAATTATTTTACACTGCTCGTCGCATTTTTCCCAAAATCCAATCAATCCGAGCAGAATTATAATCGATGAAATGATTTTTTTCTACAACGAACATGGAATTAAAAAAACGTGAACTGGTTACTTTATTACGGGTATACTCTTAAAATTCAAGACTTTGGTATGAAAATATGGATTCGAATGAAATTAAAACAGACTGAACTCGCGTAATAATTCACTTCGATAAAATATCGGAACATTTCAAAAATAAATAGATAAATAAATAACAAAAAACAAGAAAATAAATAAACAGTTTCAACAGTATAGCGAAAATATCACAGTTTCCATAAAAAATTACTTATCGTCAGTTACTTGGAATATTGAACCAGAAATAAAAATGGAATGTCAGTTTCTAAATAAGTTACAATGTAGGCAGCAAAAAGAAAAAAAAATCTAAAACTATGACAAGAAGACCATGCAGTCGAAAAAATAACTACACTTAAAATAATTAGTGGTATGATCGAAATTCTTTTGATTTGTATAACACGATAAAATATGTAACTTATAATAAAATAACAGCCATCATTTAATATAGTTTTACATAAAAAACCTTCGTTGTGCGAGAATATCATCGATAGATAAATAAATAAATAAATAAATAAATAAATAAATAAATAAATAACGGCAGAAAAAAATGAAAACAAAAGAAAGTTTTACTAAAAAAAGAATTTGCAACCGAATCAACTGAGGCGAAATTCTTGCGCACACGATAACAGTATTCACACGTGGAATTGCGAATAATAGTACCGTATATTAAATTATTCGTGACTATATTACTTCTTTGGTTAGTTGCGACGTTCATTGGCGAGTTATTCGTCAGCTTACGAATAAATCGTCATTAAAATTAACTGTAAAAAAATAAAAAAAATAAAATAAAATAAGCGAACTTAATCTTCACGAAGCAATAAAAAAATCCTTCGAGCACTTACTTCTTCCAGAGAAAGTGGATTAGTTTTCATTTTTGTATCTAAATTATGGTATCGCTCTGGAAACAAAGTCCCAAATTATGTGTAAAAATTCACTCTCATAACTTTGCAATTAGTGCGGAATAAAAATATTGCGATTCTACTCGTATATACAACTGAATAATCGAGTTAGTAACTCATCGACGTATTTGTAAAAAAGAATGATCAAACTGAAAAAATAAATTCTGAACTACGAAGAGCCATGGCCACAGACCTAATTTTTCTATTCGAATAATTATTTAAAAATTCGGAGCATCTCGGATAGTATAGGTACACGGTAAATAAGTAAAATCATTCAATTTTCAGTTGGTTAATAAAGTTAAAACGATACTCGTATAACGATTGGTTTTCATAAATGGGTTACAATTTTTACAATGTCAGCCTTACCGTGGGCAAGATGGAGTCTGACCATCGCCATTACAAAACATTCGGCAGTGAGAATTGTATTTTTTGTAAATCGTAGTACTAAACATTCCAACACTTTATTACTGACTGTACTGCCAGCCTCCCATAGAAGGGGACGTAAGTTATAGCTGGACGTTTTGGCATATCCTTTCTCAAATTTTTGAAAAGCAATCTAAAAAAAAATTCTTTTTTAATTAGCGTGTTCCAGGACACTCGGTTAATGTGAAACTTCCTCGAGAGCAAATTCGAACGAGTTTCAAAATGAATCTATTGGCGCGTATTACCTCATAAAGCGAGTAGGTAAGAGGTGATTCGTTTTACACCCGTTTTACTTTTACACATCGAGTGCGAGGAAGTTTTACTTCAATAATCTAATGATAAGAAAGAATCGGGAAGATGTGAAAAAATGTATCTACTCGACTTTGGTTGTTGAAAATGAAATGCAATTACATTTAGCTGTTTTGGGAACAAATGGAGTGAGATACATTTGCTTAGACCTAAAGTATTTTTTTGCACAAGTACCTATGATTGCGTTCAAACCTTTCAAAAAATAAAATTGCAACTCCCCGACTTGCACATCTTTTGAATTCCCTCAACAGCGCATCAAAAAGCGAACATTATCACGCAGGAATTGATGGCGTTAACAAAGGTTGCAACACGACCCCGTCCGAATATCAAGTTAATTGATCGAAATTCGAACCGGCGCTAAAATCCTTAGTGTTACAGGCAAAAATCCATTCCGTTCGTTTGAAACACATTTTTCAAATACAGGAAAAAAACCGTTTCGAGAAAGTAGGAAATAATTTTTTTCCAAGCGGAAAAAGTTTAGCAAACATCAACATGCGAGTACGTATTAGGGGGGTACGTATGCAGCAACGAACGCTGCTGCTTACGAGGCTTCGCTTTGCCCATCTGGCCCCTCTGGCCCCTCTCGCCCTGCGATTAAAAACTGCTCGTTCGTGATTCGGTAGCGTTTCGCTAGCTTTATAATGTCTAATTACACATACAGTAGGTACCTATTGAAAAATCTGCGAGTAGCGTCCAAATTCGTTTTAAATTTTTACCGATACTACTCGTATGTGTACATGTAAATATGCAGAAGGCTTCGTTACCTACTAGAATCTGAAAAAGGCTTCATTGTTTTACGTTTGACAGATTTTATTACCAACTACGGAGATACACATATTTTTCTACGCAGAGAGAGGTGGAAATATTCGCTCGATCGTTTGAGAAAATCGATACGATTGCACGCTGACGTGCACGCGCAGAAATATTTTAAAAGTTTAACAAACTCGCTCTTCTCGATTCGGTAGAATTTCAGCTCAGTATAGGTACGTAAGTAATGAGGCGTGTATTTAAAGAAGAGATAAATGATAATAATACGTTATGGTAGGGTGGCTACTAGACCTCGGACCAGATGAAAGCAGGTGCTTTCACGTGCAACAGTTTTAGATTGACGCGGAGTAATCACGATGCAAAAACTTACCCTCCAAAATTGTAACATGTGCATAATGACGGGTATATCGCCTAAACAAATTTTACCACTGATATTCACATCCCTCAGCATGACGAGAGTTTTACACAATTCCAAACTAGGTCTACCTAGTAGACACGCTGTCGGTGAAGCGTATAAACAAATAGAAAAAATAAATAAAAATAAAAATAAAAACAAAAACGGCAAGACGAAGATATTAAAATGAAATAGGTAGGTACTACATTATGGTACTCGTATTTGAAAACTGCGAGTATAGGTACGAACCTTTCCAATGAGTTCGAATAATCTTTTGTAATTGTAGCACGTCTATTTCCGGCGGATATTTAAGTAGCAGTTTTGACAATAGAGGTTTCCCATCCGACTGAAAACAGTGAAACAATCGGGTTCAACTCGTATAAAGTTTCTCGAGAGAAAAATAATCGAATGAAATACGAGTAGAACGTCGTTCTTACCAATAAAACAGAATCGTCGAGCAGTTCTGCCGGAATGTTTCGAAATAGCATGTTATCCTCGTTTACTTCCCTGAAAGTACAAAATATACGCGTTATAGAATTTTACAATTTGTTCGCATAAATCAACGAGCACGTCGAATCGGTTAGAAGTCATTAAGTCGTCAGTCGAAATCACACGTAGCCAAAAGGTGAACGAGTAGGTGAAATTTTTAACGAGACAAGAGTTATGCCAAAAAACGGATTTATACCGGGCATCCTGGCCCTGCAACGGTTTGTCGAATGAGATAGGCAGTTGAAAAGTATACCTACTTAATCACCTTAGCAGTAAAAATGATACGTAGGTATTTACTAGTCTACCGTGGATTGAAAAACATTTGTCGAGAATATCTTTCCTCGCCCCAAAATCATTCATTCTTCCAAGCAACGAGCGTGCAGTTGGTAAAATAACCGAAACATTGGTATAAAGTTCTCCTTTAAGTCGCCTTTTGGGCCTCGTCGGCTAAACAGGGCCGGGGATTGGATCCGAGATGAAAAGTGAAAAAACAACGGACGGGCGGTACATAGTACATACGCGTATCCTCCCAATGCCATTTTGGCCCACTGTTGCTGGGTGAAAAGTATAGGTGTTGTCGGATATTTACCAAATATTACTCTGTTCATCGGTCAATATTCTTAATAGGAACTTGGTATCACAGTTTGGAGTGCTGGTTTGCGGTACAACGATGTAGTCACCAGCTGGTAATGTGAAAAATGTGACCACTTCGCGGGCTACCGAATGGTTTGTCACATCTAATGGTTTCTGTAAAGCGAAATCGAAAAGAAAATTGTAAAAACATTCGAATGCCAACTAAAACCGTACTTACTTAATTTAATTGTAAAAAAGTAACTTGATAAAAGTTTTTAAAAAAAGGCGTATTTTTAGATAAGTAAGTATGGTTTTCGCAGTAAAATATCAACGACTCGATACTTTTCGTTATGAAATTTGTATATTTACGCTTTTCATTACAGTATCGTAGCTTTGTTCCGCCTATCTATGTGTATACTCGAGCAGGTACGTACGTAGTAGTCAAAATATTGTAGCGATAACAGAGACGACGGCTTTAATAAAAATATTGGCGAGTTACAAAACTACGCACACTTGGCAAATGGTCTTTTTATTTGTAATTTGTCGCAGTAGCCTCGTACTCTTAGGTACCCGCATGGCCACAGTTTTTCTCAATTCGTCCATACTCGTATCTTATTTGCTCTTTATAGTTTCTACGATATTTGTCTGCCGCTAACGCTGTCTTGGTGCGCGGCTCCCACCTCTACTCTCAGACTGCTAAGGGCTAAGGGCTAACGCACTCTCGAAACGAATGAAAATAAACTTAACAGTCGAGGTAACGAGTTAATGGTAAGTGGTAAGTGGTAATTGGTAATTCTAATTACATTTTCGGCGACGAACTGTTTGGTTAATCGGGGCATCGAGTGCGGTACTTCGTAAACGGCGAATCCGATCGCGAACAATTGTTTGTTTACTTTGGCTTCAGGCAGCGTTTCGTAATGCTGGGTAACTGAGACGACCACATGGCACTTGTTGTTCGACGTACGCGGAATCGCCACATGGAATTGCGGATTCATCGCGGTCGTTTCTGCACATTCGCCAGCAGCCAACATGCGCAAACACAGACGGCGAAATTCAACACACGTACACGTGGGTACGACTATTACCCTATACGTACTCGTATTTTCACCGAAGCGCGAGGTGCCGCAGTTTTTTTCTTTTTTTTTCTTCAATGTTTTTGCTGCCCTCCGTTTTCTCTTATCGAACGATCGAGCGAGCGCATACTATAGGAGCCCCAAATCTGTAGTGCTTCGAGCGATCGGGTGATTATGCTTGTTCGCTCCACTTACAACGAGGCGAAACTACGAGTAATTAGATCCGCCGCGGCGTCGCTAATACGAGCACCTATATGCGTATGGGTGGGTACAATGGACAATCTAATACTCGTAAGTGGAAAAGAAACTCGGAAACATGGCTCCTCGGTGGAAGAGTTGCCGGTTCCAATTTAGAAACACCCCTAGCAATTTTGATGGAAACTGAAAGGTGCGAAAAAGAAAGGGATCTTCCGCAGTTGAACAGACATCTTTTACTCGTTGAAATCGCGAATATTTTGAAAATTTCAACTCTGGCGGATTGCTCCCAGAAATTTCAGCTCTATGCGTTTCGTAGTTTCGCTGTAATTAGCGTTCAAAGTCGAAATATATACGATTTACACACAAGCCCCCACCTCTCTGCGCCAATACATAAACGAAGAAAGAATAATGAAAGAAAGACCAAACTGCGAGATGGGTATTTTTGGAATGCTGAGATTTTGAAACGAATAACTGCGAGGGTCGGGTCGCATGTCTAGTAGGTATTGGCGAAAGTCGGACCAAAATTAACAGACGGTTTTCTGTCAAAATCCTGCTAAAAAGTAGATGAAATTTGAAAAAATATCAGGCGACCCGGGTACGGCCATAATACGATCTCGTCACGTCGAGAAAACAGAGAGCCGATCAAAAACGAGAAAAAAAAAAAGAAAAGAAAAGAGGAAAAGAGGAAAAAAGGAAAAAAGAAAAAAAGAAAAGGGGACGAACCGGTGTACGAGGGACCACCGCCGGCGTTATAACCGGTGCGCCATCGCCGTCGGGCCAAAACCGCTCGCCACGGTTGCTTCGAGTGCAGCGCCGGCTCCGTCATCCAGTCGTCCGGACTCACGTGAACGATATCCAGTTGGGTGAAATGTTTGGCAAAGTCGTCGAAAGACATCCTGCAAAAATGGGAAAACGGTGAAACACTCGGTGACAAGGATCGACCACCCTCGAAATTGTAGTCGATAGAGATTCGCGGGTGGTGGGCGAGGGACGGGGAATGCGTCTCCGAATACAGCCACGTAGGTACTAAATCAACCGAAATAGGCAGTCGCGATTCGCGAATGGCGAATGCCGACGCAGATTACAGATAACCGCGCGAGGTTTACATCGATCGTATCGTAGGCTGTACTCGCAGTCCGAACAGCCAGCAAGCTACGCTTTCGTCAACCTGTCGAGGCATCCGCGTACACACGCGTAGAACCACGCAATCGTTGCAATCAGCTGGCTGATGCTGATGACTTAGTGGATCGTGTTATCGCGACCTAACCACACGTATGGATTGCTTGATTCTACAGCCAGCGAGTAATCCACCAGACTGCGCCCGGAATTGAATAACGTTTTCGTTCGATCGCGTAAACGCACACCAAACCGTCCACTAATTGTAACTCCATTAAGTTATGTGTACCTACGTTCGACACTACAAAAATTGGCTCGCTTAGCAAGTCACAAATGTTTTAGGCGAATATCAACTTCTCGAGTCCGGCGTTCCAGTCCACAAAAACTATTTTTCAAAGCGAGTAGGAGGAGGAGGGGGAACTACTGCTTTACAGAGGGTATTAGTATCGCAGCGAAAGACCAGAATGAAAGAATGGCTCTAATGTAAACGGACAAACTACGACCCTTCCGTTCTACTCTCGATGCTCGGTACAGTAAAATAAAGGTACCCGTACATACGCATACAACACAAGCAGGTATAGATAGATAGATAGATCCTATAATTGTAGGTAACTCGATTTGATTTACGTACCAGAATTCGCCGTCATTGCGCACCCGCATGCTCAGCAGTTCCTTGTCCCTGGCCGAGAGTCCATCCCATTCCCAGCTTCTTTCGCTCCAGGCACCAGTCCATTCGCCCTGACCTGACGGATTGCGCAGTCGCACCAGCGGAGTTTCACCGGCTGGGCCGCGTACCCGAGCCAATCCGGTAACACTGTAAGCATGCTGAGTCATCAAACCGTTTCTCAAACGAAGCTGCCGCTTACCGTCTTTCTGCGCATGAAAATCAAAGCAGCAAATGTTTGAAAAACGTCGACCGAGCGAGTTGTTAATACGACGTACTCGTAATAAGGCCAACTCGTAATTTAGGGAAATGAAAAGCAATGGGAGGGTGCAGGGGCGGGGGCGGGGGTGCGTGCGTAGAAGACGATTTACGCGAGCGACTTACAAGATTGATGCTCGAGATTAGTAGACTGGATCGCGGTACAGCGCTGTTCAGAACCTGGTAGGTGAGGTACCGATCCTGATTGCTTAAACCAAAACTTTGAACGATGCCACCGGTCAAATCCTGCAGCGCTCTGGTAGTTGAGCCACCTTGACTTAGACTTTCGTAACTGCCGTAGAATCTGCACAGGCATACGAGTTTCGTTTGTCTTTAATACGATGTATACGTAGTTGGCAGTTGTATACCGTACCAAAATAATATCCGGCTCAATTTGTACAAATAAAATTGGTTAGCCACAAAAAATATCATCGTGCATCTTTGAATTTTCGAGATTATATCTACGGTTAGGTATAATTTTTCTCATTTCATAATAATAATTATGTATAATCTATTATCTCTAAATACCGATATCTCGATATCTCGCTGTTACACACTCGCGTAGCTAAGTGTAACGAAACACGCAGGCCGCCTCCGTATACTAAACATTTTTAATTTTTGATTTTTTACTCCTCCAATAACCGTTACGTAGGACGGGTAAAATACGTCTGGAGAAAATAAACGAAAAAAATATTACTCGTAAGTTACTCGCAATGTGCCGAGACCCACTTTTATTGAATTTTGAGAAATTCGTCATTTAGGCGATAGTCTATAGTGTCTGTTAAAAATCCCTTATTCTGGTTTTAGCATGCGATAAGCATTCGATGAAAATGTAACCACTTATATTATAACTACCACAAGTCTGAAAAAACAAAACGAAATAACAAAAAGCGAACTGAACACGGCAGTTGTTTTTCTCGAGAACGATTATAAAATTTTAAAACGAGTAGAAGCAAAACTCGGCGTGTGATTTGTGTTTTTACGCGAGTTCTATCGGAAAATAATTTTCAAAATATGTAATTATTTGCCGTCCAATCAGTTGACTAGAACGTTTCATTCGACGATTTGATAACATTTTTTCAGCCCCGACTAACAAAATTTAAGTACAGTCGACGGTAAAACAATTCTTGGCTTTTGGAATTTCATCACAAGTCATATAATAACAAACGACGTGGACATTCTATGAAACGTACAGATAGATATAAGCATCTAGTTACCTCCTTTCGTCAGCCAGATGGGAGATCACAGGTACCACCGTTAACGATGATAAAATAGAAATCTATTAAGTTATTCGCGAAGGGTAGGGGGCGGAATTCGGAAAATTTTCCAGCTTTCAATAAGGATAAAGTAAAAATAATTTTCCTCGACTCTAGTTAGAAGGTCCACACTTCACACCTTACATTCTTGACGAATAGGTACCTTTCAGGGTTTCACAACGTCTTTCTTATCGTGTTTCGAAAGAACCATAAATGCCAAAGCATCATTCTACGATGCATGTACGAATTAATCAACAAGCAGGAGGAGGAGACAGAGGTTAAAGTACCGCGGAGAATAGAAAAATTATAATTACTTCGCGTAGGCTTTCTCCAGTAATGCCGCCCAAAATTCAGTCGAATTAGTCGGATGTGTGAATACCAAATGGCCTTTATACGTCGGTAATTTATCATCGACCAGCACCTCCTTCCATTCGCCAAAATGCCAAAATCTAAATCTGAAGAATGTTGGAAAAAAAAAGAAGAAAAAAAAGAAGAAAGCGGAATTAAACTTATTACTTATCGTTAAGTGAAAAGAATGTTTAACGCCTCGACTGCCATTCGTTACTGAAAAAATGTATAATTATGGGTAAGTACCTAAAGCGAAGTGAAAAAGAAAGAAGAAAAAAAAAAGTACGTAGTGTACTTATTTAGAAATACCTTCTAACGACTCGACATTTAAAAACTGTAAACAAAACGTAAATCAAGACAAATCTGGTTTTTTGCAACACTAGAGCAGCCGGAACACGATCGTATGCGGATAAATAAGTCAACGGTCAACATACGGTAGGTAGTGACACTTGGCTAAGTAGAACCGTAGAACCTATTCGACTAAAGAAGAGGGTGCTACAATGTCTACGTCCTCGCCATTAACCTTGCCACAATGGTGCAAAACATAATTATTATTATTATTATAATCGTCGTTGGCATTGTTTGAGACTTTTATCGCGTTTCGACGCATTATTTACGTACCTACTCGTACGTACGTACACCAGGTGGAGAGCGATAAATGTTCGAGGGCCATTGATAAAGTTGCAAATTTTTCACACTTCGCGTCGCGTCGCGTCGTTAGATGGAGGCATTTATCGCACTTTCTATTCGATGGAGACGGCTACTGGCGCGAATTAAGTTTGTACGAGTAGGTATACACATATACCTACTCGATACATATTTCTATACACGTCGCAAGGTGCGAACATAATTATCTAACTTTAATTGGGGGACGGCGAAAGAGGGGCGAATCGATTAATCTATATACTCGTATATTTAACAATAGCGGTAGTCGAAATCATCGACTTATTTTTTACTTTTCTAGCTCCCCCCTTCGACATACGGTACTATTCTATCTGCAAGACTCGTCATCGAGACCGGAGAACAAGCAGCGATATATTATGAGAGCTCCTCGGCGCATGGTGTCGAAGCTTTCATATAATTAAGTGTCTAAGCATCATAGTATGTACAGGTAGTCGAGACTGTACGAAATTTTGGAAGGAATTCCGTACTATCGCAGGTACTCGAACCCCAGCATAGTTTTTGCACGAGGTAACTCGAGTTTATTATGTTTATCCATGCTCCGAAAAGTGGCATTTTCAGCCGACCGAAAGACAACGATGGCGCGGTTATACTCGTAATTTTGGATTGTTCAAAAATATTTAGAATTATAAGTAAATTTAAGGAAAAAAGCGAACGCGAGCGCGTTTATGAGAGAATTGGGCGGTTCTCTTCGCAGAGCGCAATTATGCGGCAGAGCAGCGGCGGTTAAATGGTGAAATAGGCCTACCTACAGTCGAATGCAGTCGGCATAAAACTATACGCGCAGACGAAAGGCGAATATTTTAAACGTGATCGCGTCGGCGAATCTTACCTGAATATGCCACAATATGACGCTGCGGGATCGAAATTTTGGTCCGGTGGTACGACACGATGTAAAAATCTAGGAGTTAGCGTGAGCGACGAAACGGCAGCCAGAAACGAAGGGTCTCCCAATTCGCCGCATTCCACTTGAAATCGTCGTTCTTCGCCTTCGCTTCGATTTTCCGACATGAACCTCGGCCGCTGGCACATTTCCTGCAAACGTGCGCGTCATCGATACTCATTTAATCTTTAATATTCTTTATTCGTTACTACTCGTACGAGTATAGACAAAATTCAACGACAACGAGAGACGTGCGTCTTCTCGCGCGATAAATGCCGCTGCAATTTTCATTTTTAGCCCCTTACAGATAGGTAGGTACTCGTAGTCTGTTCCAGTTGAGAATTCCATCGAGTCACGTCACAATGCTTCGACGAATAAGGAGAAAGTATTTTTGATTTCAACCAACCGACTATACGAGTATGAGCTTCGTGCAATTATAATTATTGGTAGTAACTGCGGTACGATCGCGATACTTACCGTACCTACTCGTATACACACATACACATATACATATATGCCATATGTCGGTATGTACCCGAGTGTAGGACTGTAGGTACGAGTACGACCGTACGCAGCGACGTGCTCAAGTTTTTGGAGAGCATTCAAAGTTCAATTTTAAGGAGCATCTCAACGCTGCAAAAACACCCCTTCCTACCTCGCAAAAAAGACGAGCATTTATAGGAAGTTTGCCGTAATTAATATCTACTTACAGCGCCCCCAATGAATGACATTGATCAGGTACGCATGCGGTAAGCACGGTGAGATACATCGAAATATGAAGTAAATTAGCTAAATTTGTTCAATACAAAAAAAAATAAAAATAAAAACCTTCGACATCAGTCATCAAACGGGGTGAATAGGATCACTCTTCAACTTTGACAAAATGCATCTCGGAGGCAAATAAAAATACTAAACTGCAATTTGAACTAAATTATCCCTATGGGCAAAATATTTTGAAAACGGACCCGTTTTATTCCGGGTTATAATCCGTTTCTGGATTATAACCCGGAATTTTCCTGTTTTCCGGCTTCTAAAACGGATTTCGAACGGATTGTAATCAGTCTTGCCGGAAATGAGTCCGGATTATTGTCCGTGAAGGCTGTTTTTTGATATTTGTTGGCCCGGGTTATAATCCGTGAAACCGTTTTACAAACGAATTTAGAAAAATTGCCCAAAAATTATCACCGATTATAATCAGGAAATCCGTTTTACAAACGGATTTGGAAAAATAATCGAGATGACAAAAATATCTGCAAATTTTCAGATCCGACGGTCGGAAATAAAAACGGACTGACAACGGATAAAATTCTCATTTTCCGGATCATTTTCTCATTTTTTGCCCATCGGGATGGGTCTTTAGCTTATACTCGTACATTATTTTCTCTTACTAAACCTCCCATCTCGTGAAAACAGTTGAACAAAGGGTCTAAGATGTTATTACCTTTAATGCATTCTTAAATTCTCACAGACGAAATATAAAAATAAAATTTCCAATTTTTTTCCCCATCGCGCGCATTTTACACTCGTTCGAAAGAAACGAATCGATTATAACGTATTATTTACGGCGAACTGATTATGCAATTTTCATAGCAATTATGGATTGTGTGCGAATTTACGTCTAATCAATTTCATGCTCATTCGAAATTTTTTGATTGTAATTAACTGTTCCAGACAATCTCTCCATTCGTCGAATAATAAGGGAAAAAGAATGACAGAATAGGTTAGTTGATTCGGAATACGCGGTTACGCAGTTCAGATCTCAGACAGATAATTTTGTAATCGAATAATCGAATAAAAAGTAACGAAAAAAAAAATTTTAAAAATTAATAAAAATAATCGAGATCGAGACGCTAAAATCTACCTGAATAAACACGGCAGAATTATAAGTACAGCACTCGAGTAAACGAATCTGAAGGTGCGACCACACCACACACACACACACACACACACACTCGTCTCAAATCCAAGTACCTGCCCAGGTCGCACCTTGAGACTTATTGAAAATACGAGACTGCTGACACGTAGAAATAAATCTTAGGGGTTAAATTAGATGTTTTGAAGAAAGAAATTGTTGTACGTTGAGAACACATTATTATATTAATTATAGACTAATAAGTACGGCGTCGGAGAGGGTCATTCGGTTGATCACGCAGTTCATGAAATTAATGTAGTTTTTGATGGTAAGGTCGAAATTAAACATTTTCAATTTTTACACCCGATTCTAATAGGTACCCTATCGGTAGCTCGCTCTACTGCAACAAATAGCAATGCCATATAATAATTATACAAACGTACGCGTATATATCATTTACATGTACTAAATTATTTTGACTTGATTTTTTCACGCTTCGACCCTTCGAGTAAAGAATGTAATAAGGTAGCTTCGATTACACACCTAGTACCTACATGTATACTCGACTACTCGTATTTTCATCGCGGTTAGCATACACAGAAAAACGATTTCCGACAATGACTATAAATTACGAGTATACCGTATCTACAGACAGAAAATGGTAGCCACGATTGTACCAGCAGCAGCTGTTCAAACAGTAGGTACAAAAGCAATTTAAACTTCTCGATTGTACTCGTAATTAAATTTAAATAAATATCTGTCGCCAGGTTTTTTTCTCATTTTTTTTTACCTATTTTATTTTATTTTTTTATTTTTTATTTTTTATTTTTTATTTTCACTGCACTCGCTGGAACTGGAAGAATCTTTTCGCACGCGTCGTTTTCTTTCATTTCTTACACATCGTCGGCGAGCACAAACACAGAGGTCGATTAAAATATTTTCAACTCGATGTAGGTACTAAATTTTCTCGCATAGTAGATGCACTTCTCATTGTAAATTGAAGTTTTAATGAACCACGCGTGAAGGACAATCGACCTCTTATATTTCACTTTTAAAACCTTTTTTTCTTTAAATACCTACCTAATTAATTAACTTTACCTGGCAAATACGAGTATATTATCCCTAGAATAGCGGCAGAAATGGTTTAAAAAACAAGAGATACGCGTACATTATAGCCAGCTTTTATCGAACGAGTATGATAATTAAAAAGGTAGCAGAATGTTAATTCGAATAGAACTGATAAGAATCGAATAAATAATAAATGCGGATTATATTGCAGACAGCACACGTGTCGTTTTCCACCTGCTTTGCGATCGAGCCAGGATTCAAACGGATTTTTTTCCTCAGATAGGATCGATGCTGGAGAATGAAATATTTCTGGAGAAAAGGAAGCTCTCAGAAAGTAAGTAAAAATTTAACAGCTCGAACTTTCCAAACTTTGGTTTTTCCACAAAACATTCGTTACAACAGCGTGCGAGTACTCGTAATATGTTCCAGAATTAAGTTAGTTATTTTTATTTGTACATTCACGAACGACTCGCCCGACAGGTACCTCGAGTGCAGGTGGAAAGGACGAGGAGAGAGGGAGCGAGGGACGCAGCTATAAAACGACGACAGCCGCGTTATTACGAGTAACGAAAGCGATCAGTGCCTTAATAGAATCTAAAAATCTACCCGTAGTACGAGCATGCCGTGAAAATATGAAAATTCAACAATGTACTTACATGCGGCCTCATCCACACAATCGGCTGCATCGGTAGCTTCTTATTCGGGTATAATGATTTAGGACTAGGAGGAAAATCAGCATCTTCAAACAGTTCGCCACGTTCACGACATAATCGTTTTAAAACTTGGTACGTTAACGGTTGCCTGGGCCTTTCGACTGTCCAGTACCTGCAAAAGAAAGAAAGATACAATTTTACTTTTCGCGTATATTACTCGTACGTAAGACTCGCGTACTTTTCACATTAGAACTTTGGCTTACTCAAACGTGAGAGATTTCAATTCCATTCATCTTATTATCTCATTTTTCCGCACAGAATTCGTACCATATTTGGATGTCACACACATCTCGAAAGTTTCAATTAGACCTACACACATAGTATACGAGTATACTACGTATCATTTTTCTGACAATCTTATATCGGCAATTCATCAGCTTTGTTTCGAGTCATTTTTGTCTACGTATGATGTGAGAATATTCATTTTAATCTCACGCTGAGAACGACGAGATGAATTATTACACCCACATGGCGCCGTAATTTTTTTTATTCTCCAAATAATTTCTTTGGAAGACAACGCTAAGAAAATTGATATTTTTTTATACAACAAACGTAGATACTGGATAGAATTACGTAAAAACGGTTCAATTTTCGTACATCATTAACGAATAAATATTTTGGGTAAATGCCATTTAACTTCAGTAAAAAAAAAACAAAACTAGAATTGGACTCGGGTACACAGATATGACATCTGGAGACAACCAGAGTAAAGTCGTATAATTTAGAGAAAAAATTACCCAAGCAATTCAAAATAACGACTACATACATTTGCTATTAAAAATGAGAAATGAATATAGTATTAATAATAAACAGGATAGTAACTTTTCTAATCGCCGTAAAGAAAATTCTAGACATTTTTAATCTTTGTAGTACACATTTTATACTATCTTAGATAGTAAGTATAATATATTTTACCATTTATGGCGGCAGTTTCTGCTATACGAATCTTTAACAATCCCGCAGTCTTGCCATTCAAATTGAAAAAATTACTGCCTAAATTTCTTTTCAGTGGAGCGGTTGGTATACAGCCTTTATATTACAATATACGAGTATTATAATATTACGTAGATAAAAAAATAGAATATACTCGTAATAATATTCTTTCTCGAATTTTTTAGTAAGATAATACGCGTAGAATTACATCGATACTGAAAGATCATTACGAGCTATAGTACATTTACTCGAGATCTCTGCTGAAGGCAACGATGAAAAGTAAAAGATCAGTGTCAGCATGTATAAGGGTTTCTATACTTTTTACTGGACCAAATTATTGGCCATATTTTTGACGACAAATAAGCGTGCGTAAAAAAGCGTGATAGCAAAAACCACTCGGGTACATTAAAAAATGACTCGAGAAAAAATAAATTAATAGTTTCGCTATGATTAATAAATAATAACCCAACGTTATCCGAGTCGAAGCAAGAAATTACGATCGCATCTACTGTTCTTTCACGATCGTGTTATGCCCTCTGTCAGAAGTCAGAACGATTACATAATATGGCAATAGCGATAGAGATCAACAAGTGCTACGAGCACATGGTCATCGTGCATTCTGGTTTTCCAAAGTATTCCATTTCAACTCTGAATGGGGATACCAATTCTATCACTCGGATCTTCGTATATGGTTACGTAGCATGCGGGAAGGGGGAGGGGGAGGGGGAGAGCGCGGCGAGAAGCGCAAGGGGCGACCGGGTGTGAGTGGGTACGGGAGGAATAGAGAGAAAGAAAAAAGCAAAAGAAAGAAAAGGAGGTTCTGAGAAAATCGTCGACTTATGGAACATATTAGGACAGGTAGTGAGAAGTGGGTATTTTCAGGTATTTTCTCGAATGTAACATACATTATGCACATATACATGTACCTATTACGTTTTTTCGCATAGACTACATTGTAGATGTATTGCGACACGTGCTACCTCGTCATATTTCATCCGATACCTCAACGCACGTATATATAATAGATGTACGCATGTTATGAATTGGTTCTACGCGTATAGCTTCTCACGCAAAAGTCGAAAAACATTATTTTTTAATATTTCTCAAACATCAATCACCCGTACGACTATACGTCTACTATTACATCTGCGCTGTTTTCGAGGGTTCCGAGTAAGATATCGATATTTAATTAATACCTTATTAATTATTATTTTACCCGCGAATCGCACTTAATAAGTTAGATAACGCGAGGCAGTGACCCGAGTACTTAATCGCGTTATATTCTTCGAATGGGCCAGTATTTTAAAGAAGTAGCCTATCCCTATATACACGACGTTCAGATTTGATGGAAGAAGAAAATCCCAAGTTTCGCATCGATTTCGAATTCGAAGGCTAATTAAAGTGAAACTAATTGTAACTGATCAAACGGGTAAATTTCAACCGTCTATATTAATCCAAGTCTTGGGAGTTCACCATCCAAAATTTCAAGTCAGTCCGTTTAGTGGGGCTGAAATTTGTATCAGAGGTCAATCTCGACGAGTTTCAAATCTGATAGAAATTTCATGCCGATCGGTTTCGTGGTTCTCAAGATATTAGCGAAAAAGCTTTAAAAAAAAAACGACGATTTAAACTACATACGTATAGATTTTTGAAGGAACGGATTCCATTCGAATTTCAATTTCTTTTTCCAGCTACGATGGCTCATAATTCAGAAAATAGGTACCGAATCGATCGAGCTGAAATCGATATGCTGCGCGTAGAATAAGCTTATAAAATGTATAATTCAACTTTTAGGTAATCCGATTGATCGGTAACTTACTCGTACCTATTCGTATTTTGGGTAAAAAGTGGTTTCGAAGGTTCAGAACGTGAATTTTATTTTGGAACTCGCAGGCAGGTTTCCAAGTGAAATTCATTTTTTAATAAACTTTGGCATAATCCTAAAACATGAACTATAATTGGTTCATCAAAATCCATTCGACTACTTCCACTTGAAAAATTGTTTTTCTAGCGGCGCCCGCTGCGCTAGAATTTTTAAATAATTTTCGAGCTCGTACGTATTTGCATCAGTCTTCTCTAATCAGATATCACCTCGTAATTACAATCAAACAGAAGATTTCCCCTTATTTTATGGTTATTTTTTAAAACCGAATCAGCTGAAAGAACGTCGATCTCTTCTACTCGTACGGCAGACATGATTAAATTCAATCGCGATCGTCAAAAAGAAACCGTCGCGTCGATTGTTTTAAAACGAATAAGTAGGTACGTGTAATGTCGCTTTTTCTCTCCAGACCAAATACTCGTACGAGTAGGTACCTACACGACTAATGGAGTACTAACGCTGCTTTATAAGCCCATAAAGCCCAAAGCCCAAAGCCCTTAAAGCCGATCGTTATTCGTATTATACGACTATTAGGAAGGCACGTTAAAAGGTTATATACATAGATAGAAGGCACTCGAACAAGTAGGTACGAGTAAACTTTTTTTGTTGTCGAAAGTCGCGAATACATTTTGCATTAACCACAAATAGGGCCTATATTTTCTTCTTCTTTATTTTTCTTTCTCTCTCTTCTCGGTACCTACTCGTATTAAGACAAATTACAATCGTTCGTTTTAAATGGCCCGAGGGGCCGAGGAAGTATTCCCATCGAGTAACTCGTCATTACGGACATTACGGTACCGCATAGGTATTCGACATGTTATTTATTTTTGCTACGTACGTTCCAAAAAATACACGTTCTTTACGATTGTACAGAATTTTTTTGGCCAGTTTGTGCGATGCAAGATGCGAGACAGTGCTCTTATACGAACGAGTAGGTAGGTACGACGTGTATACTCGTATGTATAATAATATTATTATGTACTCGTACATATTCGTATACAGGCGAGGCGACGTCAAGTTTAAGCGGGTAATTCGATGCCTACATTAAAGGTGAGAAAATTATGTGAGACGAAAATAAGGAGGACGCGAGAACTGAATAAAACATTAGCCATTATTTTAATATCTCGCGCTTCTCTATTAACACACTTAAAAGTAAAACTTTAATCGATGCTAAAGTGTCGGCGCACGTTTTTGTTAGCGGATGGCTGATGCGAAAACATAATTAACGCGTTATTTCGATAGAATTACTTCCACAGTTCGCACTCGAGTGGGACCGACGACTACGACTACGACTACGACTACGACTACGAGTATAATTTGATAGTTCCTATTTCCTCGATCGTCTACCTCGCGTATCTTTCTTTCTTTCTCTCTTTCTTTCTCGTTCTTCCTATAGTTTTTTAACCCATTTCGTTCTTCTGCGGCCATCTTATAATCTACGAGGTTAATGAAACGGCCCGCAACGGAAGTATAACGTACGTGTTCCGGGTTAATTTTCGACCAATTCGAACGAATTGTAATTCGATGACGAAAGCTGCTGCGCATTCGCAGTTTGAGCTGAAACTACGACGCAACGGGCGATCTACAGTTTGGAGGGGTAATTTCTTTAAACGCTATATTACTCGCAAATTCCTTCAGCTTCGTATTGTAATATTTGGATAAACCTTTACTTATTGGACGAAACTACGTATAGGTAATAGGTGTATATATATATATGTATGTATATGTAAGTACCTATACTTATGTACAAAATGAGCAGCGAGTAGCGGTGTGAATTTCACTCGAAAGCAGTGTCGCCAGCCACCGCGCATCTCTATCTAAAAATAACACCCAACATTCCAGGCGGACTTACGGGGCTAAAATTTTTTGACGCGTTATAACACCTCGCCATTTTCACTCGCATACGGGTCTGAAGCGCAGATATACTCGTATGTGTACGCGCGCCCTTGTCAGTTGACATCGAACGATTCTTATCGTTTTCAATTTTTCAATTTTTACTGTCGCGTATTATAAGTAGGTACTCGTATTTATTTTTTACCCGTTATACGGCATAATATCACGAAAGATGCGTTAACACATTAACAACGATGTACATACGAGTAGGTATACTCGTAGCGTATGTACTCGTAGGTACGTAACTGCAGCCATCGACTGAAACTCGCATTTTTTTTAATTTTGTTATTTACGTATTTACCTACTCGTGTTTCAACGATAAACTATTCGGGTTATCAGTTTATTTGAGAAAAATGACTTTTGCCAAGAGCCAACCCAGCCAAAGAATGGGCATAAGCAGCGTAACAGCGCCGTAGCCGCAGTTTGGAATAATTAATCAGAAAGATACGTGCTATTGCGAAACCGATTACCTTTTTTCATAAATCACTCGCGGCTCGAGGGGTAAAAGTCTGGAAATTATAGTTGCGCGTTCGCGAGTACGAGCCTCAAAAGTTCACCAGATCACCTAAATTTCGTAATATAATGTAGGTACGAGTATACCTAGTGTATTTATACCCGACCTTTGATGTCGAGTGCTAGCTTCGAAGACGCGGATAATGTAAAACCTCTGCAGAAGCAAAAAGAACGACCAAGATCGTGATTTGCGGAATCGTGGTCTTAAATTTCATTGGAAACCGGTTCCATAAGGACACGCGCTGGTAACGGCGGCGCGAATACCTATATATTCACGCCGGTTTCGATCAAATTAAAAATATAAATACTCGAATTTAAAAAAAAAATCTGAATTTACTCGAAGGGCTCGCGAATTTATACTCGTATATTTTACTTTCAACCTTGTACCAAAAAACAAAACTGCGAAGAAAAAAGAAAAAAGAAAAAAAAAAGGGGGGAAATACAAAAAGGTACGATAAAACTTTGGTAAGTTTGTTAGGTTGTATTTGTATGTACGAATAACAGATCGTAATGTGACAATCAACCGCGATCCGATCGCCATTCACGGTGAAGATTGAAAATTTCACGGATTAAAACATCGAAGCGTGCGATAGGTATAATCTTATACGAGTAAAAAAATTAATGCCATAAGAACATCGCCTCGCAAATCAGCAGGTAACTCGTGTTTGAGCCCAGTTCGAGGCACGAATCCTTCAGATTAAAATACGTAGGTATAATAATTATAATCGACTATGAAAATTAGAAACGGATAAAATTGAATTTTGGAATCGTTCGCATTCTCCCCATTCAGTTTCGACAATCGTAGCAGAGGCGGGCATACTCTATCGGAAATCAAAAATATAAAAATTGGGATAGTCATGCACACCCGTAGAATCGGCAGCTGATACCTTCGCTAGTAGCTCGGTGTCTTATGCGAGCTTCTTATCGTATTTATAGAGACGGCGGCATTTTGCGTAAACATGTCCCAACTCCCAAGAATGGCTTATCACCAGGAGGGACTAGACCGAAACCTTCGGGTCATTAGTATACACATATACACCGAGAGAAATGAACGGCCGTATGATTATAAACGGAATGGTAACTATATTCTCTTCGCAGTTGAGAAAATTACCGTATTTATTGTAAATAATGTACGAGTAATATTATTTTTTAGTACTTTTTACTATCTTCGATAATACGCGCGTTACTATTTTCGTAGCGATTTTCTGCTACAAATCTCGAATTATCGCAGTTATCCTACACAAATTTGTAAAAGTCGGCATCGGAAATTTTTCTCAGCAGTGAATGGTGCAGCAAACGCACGCTTATCTAAAGCCGGTTTCACGCTCAACTCGTAGATCGCTTAGGATGGCTCGGTATTATTACAAAAATATTGGCTGCTCGTTTAACAGCGCGTAATATGACGGAGAAATTCCGTACGATTGTCAATTCGAGTCGATTAAATCGATAGGTAGGTAACCGAAGTTTGTAGCACGAGTATATAGCTACTTGAAATATTCGCCCTTAAATTCGACGAATGGAATACGGCCCACGCACGCCTACCCTATATCGTACAGCGGATAGCCAAGCGCAGAGGTTGGCTTTTGCAGATAGGCAGATACGTCGCTTTCTTCGGTTGAATATCGCGTTAACGAGTTTTTCTCACGATTATGGCGGTGGCACACAATACCTACTCGTACTATAGCCTTTCATCGTGGTGACCTGATATTACGCAGATGTAGCCGCAGCCGCAGCCACAGCCGCAGCCAGCCACTCGCTCTCGGCTCGTAATTCCCACATTTTCAATTACAATTTACCAAATGTTTTACACGAAAATCACCGCCAATGTGCATCCGCACAGCGAAAAGAATCGTAGTGAAATGGCATATACGCGTATAATAACGAATCAACGATAACGGATAATGTACCGATCCACTGGCCGACGCGACGTAAAAGAATTTATAGCTTACTCGACCGAAAATTGTGAACCAAGTCTTCCAACAAATGACTTGGCGTCTTCGAAGCGGATTAAGGTTAAGAGCAGCACGATCTGCTCGATCGAATTCGAGCTTTACCTATTCTATACACATACGTGTGGCGTGCATATATCCGTACATGCATATCTCACAATCGGCCGGACATGAATATGATATTCGATGCGACGAGCTACCGACTATATATTATATACTATATATACTATACCTATATATACTAGATACTAGATATACCAACTACCAACGGATACGCTTATACTCGTACACAGGGTGATTCAAATTATTTCGACGCACCATATACGAGTAATAGGTACTCGTAATTGTACTCGTATTATGGAAATACTCGTAGCACTCGGTGCGTCAAAATTTGAGTCACCGCGTGTAGGGATGTACGTTCATTTTAAATCCCCTTTTTTTCTTTCTTTTTGTCGTTGTTTTAAATAATAATTATCCGCCTCGATTCGTACTCGTATTTGCCTGGAAAACGATGAAAAACAAATACAAATTTTAATCGCAGCTCGACGTTAAACACGACGATACCTAGTTCGTTACTCTCCGTTTACTCGTAGACTCGAGACCTTATAATACTCGTACTCGTATATGCCCAAATATTTTAAAACCTCGATAAAGCATATTTCTTCTGGCTGAAACGTGCGAACGTATCGAGCAATTCTCTGGCGATAGGTTTTCAAAACGGATTTTGTATGGGTAGATACTGTATGGGTACTGGGTAGAGTGCGGGTACGAGTAGACTGGAATGTTGCTGCGACGCTTATTGCATACTCTCGAGCCGTAAAAACGAAACTCGTTCGTCAATAAAATTCTTCTCACGAAATTTTCACTCGTCGCGTCGCATTTTACGAATAACGAAATAACCAACGACCGAAGGAAGACATTCCAAGTTTTCGCATCGAAAGATATTTTATATTTCGTTCCAAGTTTTTCTTTCTAAGTAGGTATATCGAATTGATATAAACTCGTAATACATATATAATACGAGTAGGTACGAGTCATACCTACTGCAGCTATAGGCACCCTGCACCTACCGCTCGACATATAAATTACGAGGGAAAATTTTGCCAAGTTGTTGGCAACCGCGGACCGACAGCCAGATATATCGTCTTATTTACCTACTCGTACGAGTGTTTACGCTTTTAACTTTGGTTTTATTTCAACTCCTGCTCGTGAAACGGCCGAATGGATCATAAACAGCGTCGAGCTGCGCGTGACCTTCGGATAAAATTTTAATTATCGCATTCCGACCAAAACGAGAGGAAAATAGTTAGCGAAAAGTAGGTCGTGCAACTGTGAGATGCTAGTGAACTTTGATAATGACCTCGATGGATGCATCTTCGTTACTTCGTTACTTCGTTTCATCTCTTCATTTTTCACCTTCTTTCGTTCGCTTCATTTTTCGTCCGTCCTGTCCGTCCTGTCCGTCCGTCTTATTTTAGCCGCGAGCGTGCGAAAACGGGCGACTAGTTTTTTTTTGCCCGCTACGTACTGCTGCTGGTACTCGTCCAAGTTCGAACTTAGAATTTAGGTAAATAATCGACTAATCGTATAATATAGCGACACCTATACCGAGTATTTCATTTTTCTTATATAGGTATATACAATCTTCTCAAAGTGCAACGATATCGTTTTTCTTTTTCACTCGTCACTTTTTCATAATCATTATTCATTAATCAACAACTCGCGACATCAATTTATGAAAAACTAAATAATATTATAACAACCTGCACCTTTCTACCTGTACGCAACAATAATTTCTCTTCACTTATATATACGTACAGTATAGTACCTACTTGCGGTTATATATGCGAGTGCTTACATATTATGTACGCCGCCACTGAGAGGAATCAATAAGGTAGTTATTTTTACCATCTGCTGAATAGGAAAGCGGGGACAAATTACGAGAAAAATAGTAAAATATACTATTTTATATCTAAGATAGGCGGTGAAAAGTACTAGAAATATTAAGAATGTCGACGGTAAACACTCGTTAGTCATCATTTTCATAGGCTCAACGGTGATGAGAAAAGTTACTCCGCTGTTCACAATTACCTAATACTCGTATACCTACTCGCGTACTTTTCGTTAATCTCAGCGACAGATTTGAGAGTAGACTCGCTATCGAAGTAGGTATATAATATAGCGTTTCTTGTAAATTCACTCGACCGACGAAAGTGACACCAGAATATAAATATAGCCTAGCCATTACGCGTACTACGTATTGGCTGAGAGGCCAGCTTTAATGCGATATACATACTCGTATGTACCTAGTTGAACTTGATACGACGAGTACAAACATCGCTTCAAAGTGGCAGAGGCACGCGTACGCGCAGAGTGCAGTCGTCACGTAAAACAGAGAAAGAGAAACGTACGAGTAATCGCAACTTGCGAGCCAAATTTCGGTGCAAATATACGAGTACGAGTATAGTATGTATAAATAACGTTGATTCGCATTCGTCGCAAAGATTTATACGAATGTAACCTCTGGGAAGCGAATTGCCAGAAAACAAATTAATTCGCTCTCGGATTCCTCTTTCGAGGTTCAGTTTTAAGTGCGAAAGATGTACTCGTATATACGGCTATAAGCTATAACCGAAGTGTATGTACCCGTAGTATGCACATTCGACGACTGTTGCCCTAAATAGCCGGGAATCGGATAAATTATAACCTCACTATCTTACCGCACTTGGAGAATCATATGTCCCGCTTTGCTACGAAATAAAGGCTAGGCTGATTGAAAATGACGTGTAGCTAATAAAATTTACAAGAAACCAAAAGCTCTTTTCATTCCTTCGTCTAAGACTAAAGTTGGCTGTTGGCATAATGGAGAAAATGTTCGGGCACGTCTAGCTGTGTTCTACTCGTACGCGATGATAACTCGGATTCGACATTATGGGTATTTCAAGATAGCGACATTTTTGCCACGCTTCCATTTACTGTTAAATAATCGATCGTAGGATTTGTACGCCACGAAAAGAGAAAAAGAACGTAATTAAAGTACTCGCATATCGAAAATGATGGAAGAAACCTTTCGTCATTTTCTAAGTGCTACATACGAGTAATATAATGCTCGCGTAGTTTCTGCGAAATGCATTTTAAGCACACGACTCGTAATGTCACGCAAACAAAAAAGTTGACAGAACCAATCGCCGGTAAAAACGTCATCAACGAAGCATACTGCTATATGTTTGAAAAAATTGACCAATCAGAGAACTGCGGTCGATTGATAGGAACTGCATCCAAACAAGAATATAGTAGCCTATACGGAGGAATTCTAAAAAATGAAAAAGCGGAAAAAGTTTTTTCATTCGTTAGATTATTCCTTTTGAACGCTGCTCTTCGAGTTGAATAGAAAAACAAATACACGTATACGTCTTTCCTCGAATAAGTTCGACTATACCTAATATATAATGTCAGTTTGAAATACTGCACTGATAGACACAGTTTCTGCGACGAATCTTGAAACTGTCCAAGTTTTGTCCTTCAAATTGTAAAAATCTACGACTTAAATGTTTGTCTGTTGCGAATGCGTACATTACGAGTACATACGCGAGTAGGTATAGTCACATGGTACCATACTCGTATTTTGTACGATTGTTTGCATCCAATTTGTCTCTTTTATTTCGACTTGACAGTTCCGTTTTGATATACTCGTAGGATGGACAAAAATGAGTCGACCTTATTAATATTAGCTTGGAAAATGAAGCAAGACGGTAATGTATAGGTACGAATAAAATTCTTGTAACGAGCATTTGGGTGACTTACACTTCTGAATTGCAAAAGATATAAGTATATATGTGTAGGCATAGGTACAAGTATCTCGAGACCACGTTCGGATATTTTTCGATATTTTCAAAACTAGCGACTCGTATTATTGATTTTAGTTATTTACGAGTACCTATAGGGTATATGTATAGGCTATTTGCCGAATGAAAATGAGTTCATCCTTCATCCCGTTTTAGTTTTATTTTGTGGTTCGATTATTTTAAATCGAACAAATTTTCATACGTGAATAAAAATAGACGAATAAATTCGCGAGGAAGGTAACTATTATATGTACAGAGATGGACACGTCTCTCGGTTCGATTTAATTAAAACAATCGATCTGCGAAGTACTCGTATAGATTGTTCGAATAATTACGAGTATTACGTTCTTTGAAAACACAACATGAGTAAATACTCGTATACGAGTACGTACACTCGTACAATTCGTTTCACTACGAGTAATAATCATCGACCAGAAATTCGCTTGTTTATATACCTGCGAGTATATATACTGACCATGCGCGTTCTCCAACCATTTCTCAAAAGATGACCTAAAAATGCATTTTTCATCTTCCGGCAATAAAAGAGCCTATTCCGAATTCTCCGAATGAAAGACGAACAGTAGGACAAATAAAAAAAAAGTGGTAAATTTTATAGGTAAGTACCTGGTCGTGACTTTGGATTAATTTTGCCCGTTGGAATTTTTCGAAAGATTCGATAACCAGGACCATTCAAACTAACGCGCGGTTATTTAGCGTTAAACCGGTTCCATCAAATCGTGTGAAAAATATTTTTTCAATTTTTCCCCTCTTTTTTCTTCTTCTTCTTCTTCTTTTCCTTTTCCCTTTTTATTTTTAAAGATAGGGCACGCAAACAAGTACTTCGATATAGTAATTACGAGGAAGTAAATGCCCCCAATTTTTCACAATTTACACAAAAACTCGTCCAAAATGAATGTCCCACTTATACAAAAGAATGCCATTCGTGAGTTTCGGCGTGAATATTTTGTGGGTGGATACGAGATACGAAGCTGCTTTTTGTGGACCGAGAATAATGGTGTCCAAATGTTCGATGTAAAAGCATTCTAACAGATTAATTTTAGTGGTTGAACGGTGACGGGAAGAATTAATATGTTATAGAAAGAGAATAGAGCGGTTCATTTCACTAAGCGCAATATTTGTAGCTGCGAGAGCGGCCTATATCGTTTCAAGACTTTTTCAAATGGTAGAGTATGATTGTTTTTGAAATCACGTAGTTGCAAGTACATATAGAAATACAACGCCAACATCATTAATTAATGAAAACTCTTCTTTCCGGTTCCCGGTCAAAATCCCGAACAGAATTTTGTAAGAATTAGGGGGTGGCGAATTTTTTTTCCCGAATGCCTATTTCCCAAATGGTTCAAAACCCGAATTCGGGACCCCCTTTTGTTTGTTCTCTATCGAGAAAAAACATTCTTCTCGGTAGGGTGGGTGTTGGTGCGATGACTCAGTTGGCCCTTTGAAAACATCGACCTGTCCACCTGGGACAGTAACATTTTTTATAGCCCGTGCTAAACACTGCTTTGACCGTACCAGGCGGCAGTCCTAGTATATGCGGCCCTTATGAGTTTTCGATCGCCTATACACATACCCATCTATCAGCAACTTGTTGTCCACCACTTCGGCCATGTTTCACACTCATTACTCCTTAAAATCTCCTTAAAATGTTCTGCAGTCGAGTAGGTATGTTACCTTCGTAATATTTCCATGGTAAAATTATTTGTGGTGACTGGTGATGTGTAAGAAAGAGGGGGCCCCAGATTGGTACATTCGGGAAATAGGTATTCGGGGAAAAAATTCGAGAAAAAGGTCTTCGGGAAAAAAAATTTGAGAAAAACGTATTCGGGGTATAGTCCATTCGCCAAATAATCCATTCGGGATTTTGACTCGGAATCCTTTTTTCCTTTATTTTCTTCTTTTTTTTCCCCTTTATTTTAATGGGCCACAGACTCGGACAACAACTAAGGCTACAGATACGATGGGCTGTTTGAGGGTGAGGAGGAACGGGATTAGTGAATGGATGGTTGGGTAGGTGGTTGATGCTGAAAACCAATATACATATTATATTATAATACATGTCGTAGTTACCTTGGCGTAATTAGGCATTTTGCGAAGTGACTAGACATTCTAGTCAGATATGACGTTATGAAAATTCAATTACGCTAAATGACTAGAGCTCCTAGTCACTTCGCGAAATGCCTAATTATGCCAAGTGACTACGACATGTATTTATACACATATATACAGAGAGATAGAAACTACTACACCTATCATAGATGAAGCTTTTTAAATTATAAGAACATCGGATATTCATATTTCTTGGAATTTTGGTACTCTCCTATACTGAGCAAAATGAGAATAGTAAATTTTACTATGTTTTATTGGAAAACAATTAGGACAATTTGAGATTTATTATAGATATTCTTAGCATTGTGGTACTTTCTACCAGCTTATAATTTGGTACATTTTAATCTTAGATCGCGTATATTTTACTGTTTTTGCGATAATTTCTACTAAAACCTACATCTCGAATTGTTTCAGTTTTCTCATAAAAATAGTAAAAATTACTACCGACATTTTTCTTCACCGTAGGACTTTCTGCATGGCCTCCCGGCTATACCTCGACCATAATTTTTGCTGCCGTAGCAGAAACCATCGCCGATATTGTTGGTTTTCCAACTCACTCTCACCAACATTTGGCTGGGTAAATGTGGTCACAGTTAGGTTGTGGTGGTAGTGGTACCTTTCGGTCGCACGGCTGAGCTCATACCCGCACTACTACGCCGCACAGACCCTTCGTGAAAACTAAGAGTAGAGATGGGACAAAAGAATCTACTACAGAACCAGCTCGATTTAAAACGCGCAGATTTTCATCCCAAATTAGAGTTTTGAAATAAGAGTTTATCATCCTTTCAGTGACATTGTTTATCACACATCACATACACATATACCTACCGCTGTCTTGTATCTTCTCAACGAACTTTCCTTTAGAAAAATCTCGCCTATAAACCTTTTGGGCATGCCACCTTTATAATTCATTTTATGGAAAAATATTCTGATTAGTATGGTCCTAGTCTATTATATTATACCTAGCCTACATATTTTATTAAAATTCCAACTTTTCTTAGAAATTTGCGGAGGGGGAACTAAGTCCTCCTCGAACCATCTTGCCTCGCCCTGCATTTCTCAACTAGCTGTTACTCGTTGAGAAGAAACGATTCTGAAATTACGATAATTCTTTTACCGATCGTTTTTAGTGGAAACCTTGAATTCAGTGTGATGCAGACGAGAAAAAGTAAAAACGTAAAATTGCGGTCATTATTAACCCACAATCGGCCAATTGAAATTTTACCACGTACTTTGTTTCAATAACAGGTGGGTACTTGAAGGATTCTTTAGTTGAGATTTGAAAAAGTTGGTAATCACACGTAAACCGTGCATGAAAAATTCAAATTTTGATCGCAGCTTTAAGAAAAACAAACGTTCAGTATAGGCAAAGTTGAATTAATTTTTTGTGTAGGAATTCTACACATGTAAACCTCCACATTACTTGACAAATTTATAGCACAGACGATGTTTGTACGAATGAAAATTCAAATTTCGCTATACTAAGTTTGCATTCGCGCTAATGATTGACTAAATTGCACAAAAAAAAAAACAAGCTACAAGCTTCTAATGGATTTGACATCCATTCCTGTTGATGTAAATTGGTTTTTCCGAGTCTGTTTCCCCCCCTCTCTCTCTCTCTCTTTTTTTTTAAACATATTTTCATTCTTCATTCGAATGGCATTTTTATCGTTCGTAAATGGTTCGCGTTTGCACAATTCTCAAGTATTCTAATTTTAATAATTCTTAGGCAATTTTTACTTGACAAGTTGCCACAGAAAACGAGGAAAAAAATAAACAAAGTAAGGGAAATAGAAACAACTTATACATTCGAATCTGAACAAGCGATAGAGTCGATTTTTTATAGAGTATTGTAGATGACACCTACTCGTAACTCAAATTCGATGAAACAATATAATTATGTAGATGCTTTATAAAGGGTCCGACACAAATTTCAAAATTCTAAAATACTGGACAACCTAATGTTCGAGAGAATATTAGCAGGGCAAAATTTAATATTTCGAAGAGATATTACCCAAGACGTAGGGGCCTATTCCAGTAGCATAACTGGGAGAGGTGGTCATAAAACTCTTCTTCCCTGGAGCCTGGAGACCGAAAAATAGGAATATTTAAAATTTAATACGTAGGTAGTTTTCTCTCAGGGTATAGTATTAATTACAAACAGTAAAGTAACTTTTCTCATCATAGTTTAGAAAATTACACAGTCTTAAAATGTATAAAACTTTTTACCATCTTAGATTTTATAATTTATTATTTTTGTAGTAGGTAATTTCCGCTGCAAAACATTAAATTGTCTTAGTTTTCCAATTTAAACTGTATGAATAAATTACTATCTGAGATTTTTTCAATATACCCATTTTTTCCCCTAAACGTCGAAATACTTTCCTATTTCTATAAAAGAACAAAGTGAGAGTATGACTTTCTCTCTCCCCTGGATATTTGCTGAGAGATTCTCTCAATTCTGAACGCAACAACCTCACGGAAAACCATTTTACGTTAGATCATCCTTCACATGACTAAAAGGAGAGCTGAGCTGTTGCATTTAGCAGACATGAAAGATAGCACACGGTCCAGTTTGCAAAACTGGATCATTATAATCGTTATTTTTATAATCAAGTATTAGCAAATTGCTTACGCGCATCTCATGCGCCAGTATTCAACACCGAAGACACGCTAACGCAAGCTCAAATTATACGCCAGAAGGATCAACTCAATTTCAATTAAAAACGTGAAGTAGAACACGAGCAGTACGAATAAGGTCTGTGAATTCTTACCTCGATATGGTTGATAATTTCTCTTCTGGTCTTCCACAAACGCCATTTGCGTGAGGTCTAGCTGGAATACCGCCGTCTGCAACAGACAGTTAATAAAATACTAATTACAAAAGAAGACGATCTGCTAGGCGAGGGAGAGAAAAAAAAACGAAAAACCGGAATAATAAATAAACTAATCACGAAATGTATGTAGTTGTCAATTTTTACGCTCATTTACATCGATTAATTAAAATGTACCAACCTTTCATTAGATAAGTATAAGGCATCGCCTTGAACACCATTCACAGACGTTTTGAAAGTCACAAATAATTAAGAAATTCGACGAAAAGACGACACGTTTCATTTTTCTTTATCGGTAAAACGTCACACAAGGTCAAAAATTGTTTGTAGCTAACATATCTATAGAGGTTAGGTAAAAACGTTTTTTCCACCTTTTCTACTATTCTTTATTTTTTATTTTTCCTAATTTATCCGAATAATCGTAAGTCGTAAAATATATGTTTCCTAACAATGAATATAATATAATGACAACAACGTTTCAGTAGATACAAACTACCCGATGAATCGGTTATTTTACTTCAACACATTAAAAAAAAAAGACAAAGAAACAAAAACAATAATAATAATAATTTAAAAATTTCACATTGGTTAGCACTTTTTGTTATTATTATTTTTTTCTCTAAATACATGCAACAGCAGCAACTGCGTAAACCTATTTACGTTCAACGATGGAATTATGAACATTAGGTAAGCAAATTATTCCTCAATTGTAATTAGAGAAGTGGAATAATTTCAAATAATACAGATAGAATTTTCAGTTTTTAAATTTTATTCAATTTCTAATCACATCCACAAGCAGTGTAAAAGTACTATATAGATTTTTTCTCCAGTATTTCAATATTAAAAAAATTGATGTAATGATGAAAGGAGAAGAATAATATATTGTGGTGTGAGGTTAATAAAATTTTAGCTTCCTTATTGAAGTGACTGAAATTTTAAGAAAACTAAGGCATTGAATTTTCAATTCTATAGAACCATACTTTCAACATTCAAATAGGTACAACATAAAATTATCCAAAAATCATACCAATCGATGTACAAAAATTAACGATATTACTCGTACATAAACCGAGAACACTACGGCTCAAATTCAAGACTGGTTCATTATCGTATTTAGAGTTTAGAATCATACGGCTCTACAAGTGTAGAATGAAATAAATACTAGATTTTTGGTATAACTATAGTAACTGGTACTCTGTCTGAAGAATACCTTTCTTCCATTCAGAAAAAACAGTCATCAACGAACAAATCGTTAGGTAAACGAAAATGATTTAGTGGGAAGACGAGGATAGAGGAAAAAGAAAAACCTACTAAAGCGATACTGCAGTACGCTGACTATAATTTTTCCAGTAATGACACACTGACAAAGAGCTGCCTGCATTAAAATGTTGGCTCGAGTCTTCTCGTGAACATTCTGTTTCAAATGGCATGTTCACCTAGATATACCCCCATAGTCTGTTTTTGACTAAAGGATTGTACAATGTACCTTGTACCAGCTATACTGCTCTACAGTCTGCAACAGATTGAGAGTTCTGCGAAACTGGTTCTACTCTAATTACCGCCATTTGAGATGTGCGCAGTCGAATACTATTACTGGCGTTGATTTCCGTGACTCCGAATCATTCGTATCCAATTTACTTTTTTAAATGTAAATACGTGAAGCGAGTATAAGGGACACACACACACACACACACGAAGAGATATACCAAAATAAAATGTTCTTCGCTCTTATTTCGCAAAAACGAAATGATTCGAGTCTGAAAGCAAAGCAGGGAATGCGTGCGCGTTATTGGCCCGCTCTAACAAACGGTTGTGAACGTGAAGTATTCGTCGAAAATAAAATTTTCTGCGAATTCGAATTCATCACATAGCTCGTGAAAATCTGCACAGCTAGGGCCAATCTGCTGAAAACTGACTGTAAATAGCTGTTATTTATGTATTCTCGATACGAACGCGTGAGGTGGACCCATGCCCAGCCATTTCATTTATTCCGGTTACAATCAAATCTCCACCGCCTAAAATTAAAATCTGTTCCAAAATTGTGCAACATTAGAAGACTTTCGGACCCCTTCGATGAAATTTGCTATCCAACAAAAGCTAAAATATTAGCTACGGTATGACTCATAGTCGAAATGTCTAAAAAACACTTCATTCGAGCACACCATCACACACGAACAAACCGTAGAGACTTGCGTAATAATACTTGCGGCTAATACCCGAGTATAGGTATATCGCAGCTACAACCGACATCGGTTAAGCTTTAATTTTGCCATACTGTTTTGAGAAATTTCACTCGTGCGAATTGTGTTGGCGTTGATGAGATTATGCGGTGTGGTGTGGTGTGGTGTGACACCAGAGATCGACGTTACAGAACTATAAGTATTACGAGAAAAGCAGATCGATGCTCGATTATGCGCATCCAATATTCAAGTTACTCGTACAACGCATCCGTAAAAAATTCTACCTACCACCGTAAAAACCAGCGTGCTCCGAGTTGAATAATTTTTCAATAAAATTGACACACGGGGAATTATAATAGCTCCTACATTCACGAGCATGACTGCAGTCTACTGTCTACTGTCGAATAGAACTTACACAAATAAAACATTACACTATCCATCTACAATGCCCAAATCGAGCTAGCCACAATACATACTCGTACCTAATATTTTTCTACGTACTTTTAATAATTTCGGAGACTCGTTTCTCCTGCAGTCGATAAAATGGCACTCAAATCGCACGAATAAACAGCGCAGACTAATACACATAATACTCGTAGTTGGCTTCGTTGATAGAAGATTTCGTGATTTTTCCAAGCAGGTACCCTGTATAGTATAATCGTTTGCCGGATGTATAAATACTGGAATTTTAATCGCTCGTTTAAAAAAAATTCGCCTCGAGCAAACGGGGTCGACGAATATAATAGAATCCTCGTGGTACTTTGACAGATCGACCCATACTGCGAAGGAGTATAAGGAGTTGGGTAATGTATAAATATTTAGCTCCCATAGTCCTTTCATCGGACATACACATATTTTATACGAGTAGCTACGGCTACATTCTGCATAGGCATCGTACGTACGAACATACCGAATATAAGATGACGAAATCTATAAATACGCACGATTTTGCAAGAAGAATTTTAAAAACTTAGCACCTATATGTATAATACGAGTAATTGTATATGTATGAGTGGTCGCTGCGCATGAATTATGTATTATCATTTCGTAGAGCATAAAAATGAAATATATACCTACTCGTATCGCAACCATTTTTACAAAATTCACATGCCGAACCTTAGAATATGCTCTCGACGCTAATAAACGAATATACGAGTAATTACGTAGATCGGAACAAAAATAAAGAAAATTCCGAATAAAATTTTCACTCGCATTCGGGTTAGCAAAGGTGTATACCATACGAGTACTCGTATTATAGGTACGAGTATAATTTGCCAGTAAATTATTATCGTCGTCCGCAACTACGTGTAACTCGTATCGGTTTTACTCAATTGCTCGAAACGTCCTGGAGAATATGGAAAAAGCACCCAAAGGGAGACTGACATTTCACGAAAAAATGACAGTTTCCAATTTATCCTCGACGCTTCTTCTAAGCGACCCCAGCCACGCACGAACTAGCACCTCCTCGTGATAATCAAATATAAAAATTAGCGCGCAAACTTTTCTTTCATTTCCTCGCAGGTAGTCAGTCTTCTAATCCGACATACGTTCACACTTCACACCCATTCGAAGCAGCGTGTACCTACGCATGTACAATGCACCCTATTGCACGAGTATAGGGTGCACTCGAAAACGATATACACATATAGGTACGTCACTCGAATACCCATACAGGAGACGGCAAAAACTGTTTTTTCGTTGTTTCGCTTTCGACATAACTAACGATAAAATTATTTGATCTTTAAAATTTGTGCTAAAGAATTACCTAAATCGAGTCGACGATAGTAAAATTTACGTTTCGACCGCGGAAATTGCGAATTTCAACTTTGGAGACCATAATTACCATAATTAGCCTACAGCAAAACTGCGAAACGGATTGATGTGAAATTTTTACCGAACATCGATAATTGAAGTCGAGTCTTGGGAGTTTACCATCAAAATTTCGAGGAAATCCGTTCGTCAGTTTTATACTGGAAAAGTCATTTCGAATGTCGAAAAACGTGACGTGGATCTGTGATTTGCAAAGGCTGCTGCGGACGAAGCGCACAGAACCAATCGGGATGAAATTAGCACCAGACGAGCGGTCAATCACGATATGAGTTCCAAGTGCGACAGAAATTTCACGACGCGACGATCGATTTCACCGCGGTTCTCCGGATACGAGTAGGTATTAGCAGAAACATAGCCAAAAAACGATGATTTTCGAAGACTTCTTCGAGAATTCATCCGACAGCCTCGAAAATATATCGAACAAGTCTTTCTACGAGTACAATTATTTTCATTCGAGTCCATATCGCATATCCTTGGTTCGAATCGAATGTTTCGACCGATTTTTCAACTATACTCGCGGTAGGCTTAATTTTTATAGGCCTATGTATTTGTCCTTCCCTGCTAACCCCTCACCCCGTAAAAAACGCATATACGTATTGTAATATCAACAGACGGCGCGGCGCAACATTAAAAACGGCGATATAATTGCACGATGCGATGCGACGCGACGCGACGCGATGCGATTATTCCATTCGACTTTTTTTTATCCGCAAGTACAGACAGGAGACATCACCGTGGAAAAAAAATGAATCGAAAAAATTGAAAACGGAAAAGAAATAAAAAACAAAAATAGAATATAGGAGTTGCACGATTCATCACGTTTAAGCGTTCGTACGTAAATTTTACACGGTCCATAATATCGTTAGTCACACATCGACTGAGGTAATAGATCATCTTTTCATTATTATTGATTTTTAACACCGACACGATCGTTAACGTAAATGTTAAATATAATATTTCATATTTTCTGCGCCTCGCTCTTCTCCTTTACTGCGAGAGTGCGAGTCCTTTCCTCGATCCGCTATACTACGAGTAGGTATATATAGGTATCTTCTCGATTCTCGAGTCGATAATTTAGACGGGACGGGACGGGACGGGACGGGACGCGTACAATTTAACGTTTTTAATCGTCGGACCGTGAAAATGCGGAAGAAATGGCCGATGCGAGTGTCATTTTTTTTTGGTCGCTTTACTTGAGCCGGCTGCACACATTCGCGCACTCGCGCACCCCCGGCAGCTCACCCAATGCTCTGGCCGGCTACCGCATTTACCTGCGTGTATAGTCTGCAGCTTCAGCCATACCGGCAGTGTACGAGTACGTGTCTACGTGAGAATGTGCAGTGCAGTGCAGTGCAGTACAGCCCAGCCAGCTGTATACGTCGCGTCGCGTCCAAACAAGTACGAAATGTTGCTTCCCCCCCCCCCCCCCCCCCGAGACTCGACTATAACTTGGCATAAATTAAACTAAAACCATCGGACGCGAAGCTCCGCACAGTGCAGTACCGAGGAAAGGGTATCCTTACGCGTGAATTTCAACCGAAATAACTATCTGCGGAGGTTAGGCCTATAATATAATATAAAGAAATCTACGTTGCCTCGTTTGTTTAAAAAAATAGGCAATATATATGTACTCGAATACTATACTCCAAAAGTACCTATAAACTATAATCCGAGTGACGCTACTAATGTGCAACAAAAAAGGATCTATCCTCGTCTCAATTCGATAATTCTCGAAGATACTACATATAATAAAATGAAAATAGACTCGGTCGATGCGATATATAAATAAAAAGCATTCGACTCGACCTCTATACCTGTACAGTTAGCATTTTTTCGTGAAATTCGCTATAAATTATGTACGAAAAGAAAAAGGACGCTTTTTTTAGCAACTGAAATAGAAATGGATATCGTATTCGCTATTCGTCGAGTACGATACAATGTGGAACATATATCGCACACCCTCTACAAAACTGCTACAACTCGTAAAAATCAAGTTTTGAGTTAGTAGTGAAAAAATGGTCTATAAGGGTCCTACTTTGATCCCCCATATTCACCTTGGCGAAATTCCACCCCCAGACCCCTCCAGGACAGTTGTATCAGTTTACAATTTCAGAAATATGCTGCTATTCAATGGACAAAACTGCTACAACTCAACTTTTTCAAACAAACTGATAAAATTACTTGACAAAACTGATACAATTTGCAGTTCTACAACCACGTCATTAATGAAACAATAACACTCAAATTATGTACAAAACTGATATAACTGTACGAAACTGATACAACTCAACCATTTTCTTCATTATTGGCTGGACAAAAGGGATACAACTTGCATGGGGGCTATTTGTTGACCACTGAAGGGGAAAATATTATTACATTCAGAAACTAGACCACAATACAAGTCTTTTGACGTTTCAACAAACAAAATCCGTTGAAAATTCACTGATGACTGACAGTTTTAAGATTCAAAATTTCAAACGGCTCTCCTGAAAAAACGGTTTTTGTGAGTTGTAGCAGTTTTGTAGAGGGTGTGCGATATAGTGTTATTCGTATTATGCCATCGTACGTACGAGCAGGTAGGTACGTGGTACGCAGATAAGGCTACGTAGACTAAACATTAAAATTTCAATCCGAAAATATATCCGCTAATGATTTTACGGCGAACGTGATCTACGTGTTGGCGCGTGTTTTCGTCTTTTACCTTGAAAAAATTCAAATAAAGTAGCGAGTATATATAATACGCAGCATATATACCTACTACACTACGAAGACTGCAGTTTAAATACTCGTAATTGTGAATTCCTACGGCACACCAGACAAACCAGCACATCTTGAAGAACCGAGTGAAGAAAATATTCTATTATTTATACATATATTAGGACACGGAGAAAATTTAGTGTTTCTCCTCCCTCTCTCCCTCCCTCACTCTCTCTCGCTTTTCTTGCAAAATTGTGAAATGATCATTCGCGGGTAAATTAGGACGCAACGGACAAAAAAAAAAACCCACACACAAAAAATTGAGTGAACGATCGTACATAGAAAATTATATGTATAGATATATACGTCGCAATCGCTTTTTGATGCGAGCTGAAATTTTTTGGAAGGTCTACACATACGACACGACGCGAACATTCGAATGAAACACGCGATTACGAGTATAAGCTTATATATATATATATATATATATGTGTGTGTGTATATACAGGCGGATTGTTGCACTCGGATAAAAGCATGCGAAGCATTCGAAATGCAAGTTCGAAATGAAAGTCTGCGGCGCAGAGACATTCGAGTACAGCGTGTGTCGGCGCCCGGTCAAATAGGTCATGGCCTGAAGAACAATGTCGAATAAGACGAGCAGAATTAACTCGCACAGAAAATGTTGTTTCACATTTATATCGAGTATAATACGGCTCTACATAATCTTACAATTAGTCGCACAAATATTTTTCGTCGAATTCACGCGGCCCTACTCCAACCTAATCGGGAGAACTCGAGCCGCTTTCACACTTATACGGCAATAAAAATTTCCAATCACGAAAACCGGACTAGTACATACACATACGTACATACATAGAGATGTTTTTGTCACTTGTGAGACCTAAAACAGATATTTCATAACACTTGCGAGACCCTTTTTGACAATGTGAGACCCTTTTGCGGGTCTCGCATGTCCACGAGGTGTATGTCTAGTTTTTCTTACTCCCCCCACTCCGCAGACCCCAAATCTGCATTTTTTGTCTGGGACTCGCAAGTGCCCCAAATATCGATTGTATGTACACTCGTGATTCCCTCATTTCATTTTACTCCCTACAAACTGTACTGTACACCTAGCCAACAGCTGTGGGCTTCGTTACATAGCCTAAGGCATCTACAGATAGCCACCAAGCCATGTGAAGACGAAGGTTTCATTTGTGAGTACTTAAAAGGGGCGTCTCGCAAGTGTCATACTTTATCTTGGGTCTCACATGTGACGTAAAATAACAATACATAGTGGGAAAATTGCTTTCCGCACTATCGAGCAATCGAAAAAGCCGTAAGCATAAGGGTGAGTTGTACGTAACGACAGCGACAGGAGTAAAGTATAAACGTAGAGAGAAATTTGTCGCGACACATTCGCACGTACAGAACACTAAAATAAGGGCCGTTCAGCTTCGCAGGAATAATGAAATAAAATCTCGGACGAACGACGTACTCGTAGGTACGAGTATTTCCACAAATCTCAAACCCGATGCGACGTGGGTGCGGTACAAAAACAATAATTTAATATTTCCTTTCGCCCTCGAACGATATCGCTATTCTATTATACTGTACCGATAGTATATGTGTATGTGTAATATGCTACATACGAGTATAATATATAATGTAATATCGCCGACCTGTTACAACAAAAATCAACGTGAATACTATATTATAGCAAACAGCACTGTCTCAAAAATTCGTTTTTTTGCACTAAGCGCATTTTGGAATCCGGCTCTTCGATTTCTAAACTCACATTTTATTGTTTTTAAATACATACGCACATAACGTACATATATATTTCATCAGGCAGCAAAATGAAATATTGGAGAGAAAAAATTAGGCTCTGTTTGAAGAAAAAAGGAGGGTTTAGGTTAATACGAGTAAGACTGAAAATAATTACCGTCGCGTCGTAACTTTCACAGAAAGCACGTATGGGTAGAGTCAATTTTTCAAACAGCGTCTGTCATTAACCCAATAAAGCAAAAGAAAAAAAAAAATTCTCCCAACAATTTCGTTAACGTGGGCCCACACAAAATATTAACGCGTGCCTCGAGTTCTTCGAGCCTCTTAATGGTTCCGCATTCTCATCTCCAACACTCAAAATATAATGGGGGGCCTCGTCCACTTTCGTATTCATCGTGCGCTTCGTCATAAATTTTCAGAAGGTAACTCGCCTTTTCTCTCATTCTTTTCCTCGTTTCCAACTCTCGAGCGAATAATTTGCAGCAAAATAGCGCCGCGCTTCGTGTAATCGAATCATTTACATGTATGTATGTACCTACTCGTACTTTTAAGACTCGTACTCGTATAGGCCTACTCGTACACATTAGGTACCTACTGTATATATGTATGCTTTTTTACAAACGCGCAGGCGCTAGCATCAATAAACATGCAATTTATTCGTAGAAATGGTAACAAAACAAATGGATTGCGTGTCGACACCACACCAGCAGCTAAAAATTAGGTAGGCTGCCTGATGAATGTACGAGTAGATTCTCGACTATGGCACTTTGGAAAGACTACGCAAGCACGAGGAAACCACGGGTAAAAAATGAAATTGAGAAAAAGTATCCTCCTCCGCGATTTAAAGCCATTACATACGCGAAGTCAAATCGGGCTTTGCGACAAACATTTTCGTTGATTTTTAAATTAGACTATCGACGATGAAAATCTTTTCCAAAATGATCGTTTTAAAGATTTTCATCGACATCGATAGACGCTAGTAAATTAGAAAACCTGAATTCGAAGCGAAAAAAATAGATAAATAAACCGAACAAAAAACCAGTTTTGATCGTCAAGTTTTAGATTTGATAAGAAAATTAGTCGTTCTTCCTACATTAAAATACATTAAAATCGATGTCTGCGTAGCAGCGTACGAACGCGTACACTCGATAATTGAGATATACCCATACGCGTGTACATATGTATATGTGTATTACAACGATGTATTTTGCGAAATGTATAGTCTGTGCAGTGCAATTTTTCTACAGGTATACCTGGCGTAGCTCTAGCTACGAGTACAATCCAGTTATGACTTTTGACAATGAGTGGGTAAGAGTTGGCAGTGAAAAACGCGACATCAACTGTGTTTTAAAGCAAAGAATTAGGTAGTTATAGCGTCCAGCATAGTTTTTACCAAGTTTTGTTTTTGTTTTTGTTTTCGTCACTGGAGACTTTGAATTTTAAATTTCTTTAGACGTATCGCCAACCCGAGTCACCCGTCCATCCTATTCGAGACTAAAGCTACAGTACCATTCGCCAAGTTGGACGAGGAATCTTATACTAATACTAAAAAGTGAAAAAAAGAGATAACACTTATAGCCGGCAGGGAGTTTGCCCTCTACATTGTTACACTTTTGATCTCGCCGAGCTCGATCGCCAATAAAGGTAGATTTTACGGCGAGATTCGAGATTCGAGAAAATAGAAGCGAAAGAGTTGCGAATAGATAAAAGCTGTCTCAACGCGAACGCACCAACAGGCAACAATACTCGAGTAATACCCACCTCGAAGCCTTATGCCACCTTATTAGCGCGCCATCTTCCGCAGTGATGGCATAAAAAGTTGCTTAACCCATTATAATCAGCGGGCACGCATATACGTATTACAGGTACGGGTGCGGGTACGGGTACAGGTACAGGTATGTAGGTATATACATATCGTCGATTATAAAATGCTTTTACACCTGCGTTCGATTCTTTCAACTTTTCACCTTTCATCCACTCTATTTTGTTTTCAATTACGATTAAGTAGGTAATAGGTATCCCACACTGTCTCCGATGCTTATCTGCTCCTCAATGGCCATCTATCTCTCTCGCACTTCACATTGTAATTGCTGCTTGTTTACTTTTTTTCATCTTCATTATTTTATTTACTCGTATTTATTACTTTTTTCATTTATTCGAGCATAAAATCTAGGGTTTCATGCGATTACCAACTACGAGTATATATTATATATTATAAGCTACATAGTCGACTAATTTAATTTTTAATAATAGTAACGATGGATGGTGTGCTGCGATCACATCATCACATCGCACTTTAATACTCGTATATTGCCGAATGCGTTTAATAGTACGTTTGCGGACTGGAAACTGAATTTTTTTCAACAGATTATCTTACGCACATACGAATGAGATTATTATTCTCAAAAAGTGTTGAAATTTCAGCATGATTTTTAGTAGAATTCATTGGTCGCGACGTAGAATTTTTTTCTCGCAAGTGTGTGCAGATACGTGAACTCGTACGACCCACAATTATAATACGAATACGAGTATGTATAATGCGCTGCCAACATTCGACAATATTATACTCGTACGTAGCAGATCCGTTTAAAAAGAGGAGTATAATTTTCATCGCTATTTCTTATAAAATAGACTGCCAAAATATTAAAAACAGTAGTTAGCACCCTGTTTGTCATTAGTACCATACATATATACCTCTAGTGTACAGTACCTAACTACGAGTATATACTACTCATTTCTTTTAGCTCGGACTACATGCGCACCATCTGTACCCTAAAGCTCATTCTACTCGGTCATTTGATTCAAATGTATTCCACGGAATTCGAAAATCTGAAGATAAGAATGTCGTTTTCGCCGACCTTAGGAATTACTGACACGAATACTAGTCAGCTACCTAGAAAAAGGAAGTTATACTGTCTCCCATTTCTACAACTTCACGAATTACTTTTATCATGTCTTCGCAATATTTACTCTCCGAGTCCTCAACCTCATCCACAAGTTGAACTTGACCGAAATATTAATCGTTTCAACGTTGATAGATATTTCACTGCTTCACTATTTTTTTTTTTTGTACCTGCCCATAATATGTACATACGAGTATAAACGATTCCTTTCTTCACACTTCGGATTATGATTAACCACAAACGGCGTACAGCGATTCACGTTCTGATAAAACAAGTTATAAAAAAGGCTCGCAATATTATTCCAAGTTAAAACCTAGGCAATGTTTCAGCAACGTTTATCAACATTGTAGTGAAAAAAAACAAAAAAAAAACAGAATGAATAAAAAAAGTAAGTTAAACTCGCACAGATATACGAGTACAGTGCCCGCATTATAACGGTGTCTTCGCAGCTTCTCATAAAAACTGCTCTCTCATTCATAGGTGAAAAAATACGGGAAAAAAAAGAGTAAATTCCATCGCATAACCTTTAGTTTATTCATCTTTTTCTCCCATTTTTTTTTTAAAAAGAGTATTCTATTTTTTGATATCTAATAACCAGTTTTGATCTTTTTTTTTTTTTTGTACTTCTCATCAACTTTACAAACCTCATAAATTCTATCGAATGAATGAACAGTGCGTTCCGACATGCTACTTCCGTTGTTCAAATGGTGTAAATTTTTTCCCGACAATGGAAAAAAATTTCCAAAGCTCTCGTCGTTCAAACTGTAGTCAGCCTCAAACTCGTAATCTCAGCAGGTTATTTGAATTTGAAAGCTACGAGTAAATCTTCCGACGATGTCGTCTCGACTTTACATTCTTTTCGACCGGAAACGAGTACCACGCCAAATTAATTCGAATCCGATGAGATTCTGTTATAGTGCGGTATATATAGACTACACGTAGTTACTTCCAAATAGCGCATGCTAATTGCTTTTTCGTAGATCATTATCTGAAAACTTAAGTATAATTTGTACGTCGCGTCGGCGAACACGTAGGTATATAACTGACGCTCGGTGCGTATCAAACGGTACGCTAGTTGAGAAGCTACCTTTCGAATCTAGATTAAATTAAATATTTTATTCGCTCCACTCTCAAGAAGCCTTTTCAATACGAGTACAATTTAACGCACCGTTTTCGGGTAAAATACCGCATTTTAAACTGTCCAAGTACGAGTACGCGAGTACATCAGCTATACGTGGCATCAAAAAAGGGGCTATAATATTACGTACAAAAATTCTTAATTATCTTTGGTACCACTAAGTCTAGAAAGTACCGCGTATGTCTGTGTAGGTACATACATATATAGGTGTATATAGCTACCTGCATATTCCGGTTTTCACCGCTACGCTACCGACAAAAACAATTCACGTCGAAGCGAGTAAAAGACTTAGAAGGAGGGGTCGACATTCAAATTTTCTTTCATTTCCTCAAAAACCAATTACCTACATTTTATTCGCCGGCAGAATATTTGAATAGTATTTTTCGAATGGAAAAACTAGGGTATAGGTATTTTGAAAATTAAGCAAATTTTCATTAATTTTTTTTTTTCCCGAATTCGGTGATGAATGATTATCTCAAATCGACAAAAAAAGGCGAATGTCACAAAATAAATCGCCGTGGTTTGTGCATTTGCCGCGAGCAATGGGTCAACTCGAATCAAAATCAGAAAGATGGAAGGAGTAAAGCATCATCACCCACTCTCGATACACCGATCAACTTTATTATGTATTTCTATCGTAGATTTTTTTTTTGATTTTCTCTCCACCACATAAAAATATTATACGTGCGCGAGTCCAGAAAAAAATGTTGCTGTTCGCATAAGGAATGTGAGAAATGGAAACCGGTTACCGTCGTGCGTTTTTTTTTTTTTTTTTTTTTTTTTTAAATTTTCCTCTTATTAATCCGAGCGTGAGGAAAGTAATATCTATGCATAATGAATATACGCGGTGTTTACGAATCTCTACGGGACGAAATCAATATACGCATAATGCGACGGCAACGACGACGACGACGACGACGTTCAAGTATTGCGTGATGCTTGAACTTTTCGGATTCCTCCATAAACGAAAACGAGTACGAGTATAGGACATACAGGTATAGCCACAGCTATACTCGTACAGTACAATAAAATTAACGATTCACGATAATGCGTAATTAACGCGTAGCTACGATGAGTTCATCGAGCATCGATGCTCGCGAGATGTTTGAAATACTCGCACCTACTCGTACCTACTCGCTGAGAATCGTCCGATTGCAACGAATTAAAAGATGATTGATTAGCCGCGAGGGCCACTACCAAAACAAATCGATCGCGTGTTTCATCGAATGGTATGTGTACTCGTATATGTATATGTATAGATATATGATACTGAAATACTCGTATACTCGTATGCTCGTATACGCGTACTTGTACTCGCCCCCTACCTACACTTGGTCAAGAAAAAAAATACGACGAAAAAGAAACTAGAAAGGTATAAACCACGGCCACATTAGGAAGTTTGAGGTTTGTCAAAACTCAAAATCATGCGATGCGATGCGATGCGATGCGATGCGATGCGATGCGATGCGATGCGATGCGATGCGATGCGATGCGATATGATGATTGTAGAAAGAAACAGAACCGAACTAATAGATCGAGAACAAAATATAGGCGGCGAGTTTTTGAATTCGATGAAAATGCGTGCTGACGGAAGGTTTCTTTTTCAGGCAGAGGCAGACCTAGATGTCAGCGATCACGCTACTCGATGGAAGGAAAAAATATACCTATACGTACGCAGTATAGACCTACGTTGAACATTTTAACTAGCCATTCTTCGGTATTGCCAGTGGCTAAGTAGGTACATGTAGATAGGGACGAAGGGGGGGGGGGGGGGAAAGCCTCGACGCATTTTCCAACGTTTCATTTTGCTTGGTTTCCAGAGAGTGCGAGTACCTATAGGTGGATATTTCATATTTTCACTCGTTCGCTGCTTGAAAACATTCGACTGGTAGGTAAGTAACGTACCAAATTAAAACGATAGAAATTAGTACCAACGTATATAGTCGGTACCTGCATGTAAATACCGTAAATGGGGTCAATTTGGCGCAGTTTTTCAGCATTTTTCAACTTCAACTCTCTCCATCGCTCACACGGTAAATCACAACCCACACTTCGAATATACGAGTATCAAAATGTGCGTTCGCAAGTGTCTACTTTTCCACGGTGCTCTCACAAATTCGATCCATTAACACCAGGTATAAAAATAGCTGTAGCCTTCGCTAAAGCACAGCATCGTGAAGGCAGGAGATGAATTCTCAACTTTATAATTTTTTATAATACGTATTCTTTTTTTATACGTATTTCAAATTATATATTCTACGTGAAAAAAAAAAAAAATTAAAAAAAAGTAATACGTTATAGGTATACTTAATTGAAAAGTGGAGTGGCAAATAATTTTAAAAAGTAGTTGGAATCGTTAAAAAAACTTGAAAAAAGCAGCTGGATATGATTTAGTTGTTTCTAATATAGTAGGTACATCAGATTCGAATATTATTACGGTACGAAGATGCTAACGTAATCAAGATGTCACAATGAGAGACTGAAACATTTTTAATGGTGACGAAATTGAAAGCCGCTTATTTCGTACACATTTTTTGTCTCATTGAAACCTAACATTTGGCCATAAGTAGATACGGCATAAATCAATTTCATAGAAACGAGTTGAAAAAAAACCAAACGTACTTACTAATAAAGTTGGAACTGATCGTCAAGTTTCAACTGGCAATGAAAAAACAGATTCTTACCTGTAACAGAAGAAAAATTATTCGTGAGATAATTGGAAAATGTTTAGAGTGAGAGTACAAACCCGATGGGCAAGAAATGAGAAAATGATCCGGAAAATGAGAATTTTATCCGTTGTCAGTCCGTTTTTATTTTCGACCATCGGATCTGAAAATTTGCAGATATTTTTGTCATCTTGATTATTTTTCCAAATCCGTTTGTAAAACGGATTTCCTGATTATAATCGGTGATAATTTTTGGGCAATTTTTCTAAATCCGTTTGTAAAACGGTTTCACGGATTATAACCCGGGCCAACAAATATGATAAAACAGCCTTCACAGAAAATAATCCGGACTCATTTCCGGCAAGATTGATTACAATCCGTTCGAAATCCGTTTTAGAAGCCGGAGAACAGGGAGGTGTATGTCTAGTTTTTCTTACTCCCCCCACTCCGCAGACCCCAAATCTGCTTTTTTTGTCTGGGACTCGCAAGTGCCCCAAATATCAATTGTATGTACACTCGTGGTTCCCTCATTTCATTTTGCTCCCTATAAACTGTACTGTATGGTACACCTACACCTAGCCAATAGCTGTGGGCTTCATTACATACCCTAAACCCTAAGGTATCTACAGATAGCCACCAAGCAATGTGAAAACGAAGGTTTCATTTGCGAGTATTTATAAGGGGGGTCTCGCAAGTGTCATACTTCCTCTTGGTTCTTACATGTGACGTAAAATATCAATACATACTCCTATAGTCTATAGACACGATGGTGTTGCATACGAGTACGAGTACATGTAAACTTATATAGGTAATACTCGACTCGTGCATACACATACGAGTTGGTACTCGTATACTCGTATCAACTGTTGACTAATTTTTTCGTACCTACGAGTAGGATAATTTTGCTTCCATCGAGAATGAATCGAAGTGAAGATGACGAGTTATTATACGGAGTTGGACTTACTGGTCTTCGTCCAAGACCACAAATCAGACAGGAGGAGAGGTCAACACTCGACAGAGCAAACAGGAAACCCGTTAAGGAACTGTAAATTAACTCGTTTTTCCTCGACACACTGCGGTAAAACAAGTAATTTACGAAGATTAACGGGCAATTTACTCATTGTTTCTGCACTTAAAATACTGCACGAGTACTATACTCGTATTTCTATAATAATATACTTATATTCGGCTCGGCTCGGCTCGGCGCGGCGTTACGAGAATTAGCTGCGACAGATTGTTCGCCTCGGCTCGGTGTCGGTTTGGTTTAATCTTCGTGTAAAGCTACTCCGGGAGAAGGTAGGTACGAGTACGTACACATACGAGTACACATATATACGCATATATACATATATAAGAGTACGCGATTGCAGTGGCAATCTGTCTTCGCCAGTAAATACGCGAGTAAATCGAGCAATTACTCGATCGTATTTCAAAACTGGTAATTCGAGAGAGAAAAAATTACAGCAATCTCGAACGCACTACATGTATAACCGAACGATTGAAACCTTGCGCAGGTCTACATACGAGAACATACGATATCGTATTTGTATTTGCGATGGCTCCGAACAAAATACAGCTTCGAGTGTCCGGCAGTTTACAAGTGAACCGCTGCGCCATAGAACCGAATGACGCGAGCGCCATTTTTACGAAAAATGAGTTACGAGTGGAATACATTTATTGGGAACCCCCCCGCCTCCCTCCCACCCATCGATAAGGAAAAACTCGTACGAAAACGCCTGTACATTATTCTCATAATAATCGTTTGAAAATATTAAGCCGGGAATGCACTTTTCGCTGTTTCGCATTTCGCATTTTGCCATTTCATCCTCGCATCTTTTCATTCGGAAGCACGTCTCTATCTCAAAAACTGGGAGTGACACACAGGTTTTCGAAATTGGAGAACAGAAAAACTGACGTTGAGAAAAAATGCTTCGAAATATTTGAAAACTACGGTAATTATTGCGTTTTCTGTATATTATACGTATTGCAGAAAGGTTAGAAGTATTTTTCATTGTGGTGGTGGTGGTGGTGGGGGGGGGGGTAAGAAATTGCGACAACTTGTTGTTATTTAGTCACCATAATTCATATTTCATACACTATAGATAACTGAACTTGATAACTTATAGTCCCCTTTATTGTCATTAGAACGCTGTCCGAGCGAGAAAAACACGAATTTGTTGTTATTTTAAAAATAATCGACGTTTCACTCGATATTCTTCTATAGGAGTTATAGGACCAATTAGTGTGAATTGTGAATTGTAAACAATGTAACTGAAGGGGTTCTGATTTAATTTCCACGAAACTCGGAGAATTAATAATTTAGACCCGCGCAACAGGCATTCGGAAAAAAAAAATTTTTTTCATTCGAAGGAACATTTTTTCATATTTCGTCGTATACGGGCATTTATTTCGTCATTTTCAGTGAGAAAGACATCTTCGAAAGTTTTACAAGCGTGTCGTCGCTTGAAAGTGGAAAGGGCGTACCTATGTCCAAAATTTTCAAAAATGAAATATTTACGTTACTCAATTTCTCAAGATAAGAAAGTTTACTTTTTGGCATGCTGATCTAACAATGTGCATACAGGTATCTATAAGGCCGACAGTAGCCAGCAAGACCAGAAGTTTGATTCGCTAGACAACAAACTTTTAAATTCGCTTCCCTCAAAAACTAAACACTAATATTATAGAACATACGTCAGCTATATCCTTTTCAAGGCGACGATGTTTTCGAGGTACATGGAGAAAATTGGGTTGGATTTAAAATGGCCGATAGCGGGGTGGACGATGTTGGCTCGAGTGAAGTGACGAATTCGAACCGAGTTCAATCTGAAATGACGGACATGATCTTTTTTTTGTCTCGAACTTGGCTCAAGTTTAAGCTCCACTCGAGTCACTAATGTGCACCGCACCCTAGAAAGCTTTTCGTCGCAACAGGTATACTATAGCTGTACCCATATACATAATAACTGACAATGACCGATTTGCGGTCAGAATGCGGCCGAGATTCGATTAATTACAGAAACGAATGACGAAGACGATAAATTGTGCACACCACTAGTGAGCCAGTTACGCCTTTGAGTCGAATATCTTTCTCATACATATTCTCTTCCTCCGTAATAGATTTTCATTTTTTATTATTTCATTTCAGCTTTATTATCGCGGTATCGTATAGCATATAGCCTACACATACACATACCTATACTCGTATACGATACCCGCGTACAATAAACCACAGAAATTCTAACTGCGCTATAAAGAAACCATCTTCGAATTACATTAATTCATTTCCTCGGCTTCCGCTGCCGCTGCTGCTGTTGCTGTTGCTGGTATAAGGCCAATTCACCTTCATACACCTTCATACACGTTCATCCACTCCTGCGGACTATTTTTTTCATTCGAACCGCGGTAGCTCTCGAACACAACGAACACGATGCAGGATGCAGGATTTATTAACGCCAATTGTACGGCGCGGCGTCGTCATTCGTGCGACAAGAGCCACCGCGAGTATCCACTATTGGGTAGGCTACGTAATTACGAGTACGAATATCCACCTACGACGACATAACGTACGTACGAGTAGTCGAGTATAATAATACTGCAGTGTACTCCGTGCAAAAGCCAAAAGCAGCGGTCCTCTCTCGCACCACCACTTTTGAAACATCTTCGATAATGGCTGCAGTCGCAAACCGCTGCAAAAAGTCTTTTATAAATGTATGTATAGGCATATCGGCCTAATTGAGATTTACACGCACTCGGCCATTATACGGATGACCTAATACGAGTACATATGTGTATTACTCGTAATACAGAAATGGATTATGCTCGTCATGCAGCAGTCAACTCGCCAGCGAAATAACTTTCAATTTTCAACATTTACGGAAAAGCGCAAAAAACTACGCAACTTTGGGAAAACAATACGTAGAAAGCTGAAAATTAGGCGAACAATAATGCAGTCCGTTTTGGTTCGGGACAGTCTCCTAAAAAATCGAGACAATTGTAATCGCATTTGAAAAGAAAATAAGCTTTTGAAAATTGAAAACTTGGCTGATTGTTGCCTCGAGTTGACATTTCTATTTTCAAATGTTCGGAAGAGTGTGGTTCGAAATGTTTGGAATGACTTACGTTCGCATAAAAATTAATCGATTCGATATACGCACGTATATGTCCGTGGTCAATAATGGCACTTGGCCAAGTGCAGTTAGACGGCCGGCGTAATAAAATTTTCACTACGCCAACTGACTAAATATTTTCAGTCACTTCGCCAAGTGCTAACTGGGTCCTATAGTCACTTTGAGTAAAAATTATCATAAGGAAATTACGAGTTGCCTATAGGTATACTAAATTGGAAGAAAAGCCATCTGTAAGACGTACGAGTAAAATTTAAATTACTTTTAAATAAAAACTGCAACTACGGGAATGTATTTTTTCCCCGTTAAATTTTGCAATAATCAATCTGAAATTCTACCAAAAGAGCAATATCTGCAGATACCTATCCTTTAGAAAAAGAATTCCCCACTTGTTTCGAGGACGTCGCTGGTTTTTCATTTCAAGGATTACGAGTGGTTAATGGTTAATTAGAGACACCAAAGTTCGCAGGATGAAAGTGCAAGGTGAACGACGCGACGCCAAAAGTAGTCAAAATCTCATTAATCACCAATATACAGACTCGGATTTCACGAGTTCTCAAACACAGAAATATGTATTTTTGAAATATTGTTAAAAATATTTCAGAAAGATATTTCCACAATATTTCCAAGGGTTCGTTATACGGTATTCTGGCGATATTATTTTTGTAATACTCGTACGTATGACATATGTTTTATTAGGAATATGGTACTCGTATTTCAAAATATTTACGCGAGAATATTACGCAAAATTTTGGTAAAGTTTCGTGCAACAGTAGGGAGGTACATTTTTCCTTAGTTATACCTATTCTCGTATTCTATTTTATCTTTTATTTCTATTAAAAATTAAAACTATGATTAATGCACGACACATTTTACCCACTATAACGAAAAAATTTTCAAAACCATCGCGGTTCTTCTACCCACAGGAACTTGACACCAATATGAACTCGTACTGCGGGTTCGTATATATTCTTTTGTATACCTACTCGTCGCACAATTTTATTAAGTAGGGCCTCGGTAAAACTAACTGTTTCATCGCTACAGCATATAGTATGCAACGTAGACATTTTAACGAATATCAGCTCAATTTGATAAAGCCAGCCGTTTACATAACTGGGTATAATACAGTTTTCCATGCGGAAAACAACCTCGTTACATTTTGTACAAGAAAAATAGACCAGAGGATCGTAAAAACTAGAGTTCTGTACACGTGAAAAAAAAAAATGTAAATCAAATTTGTATTCTATACGCGCGCGTTTTTAACGCCAAAAATCTGTTTTCCGTATCTGACGAGAGAATTATACGAGTAACAGCGCCTTTATATCGTATAATAAGTCACGCCGTGTAAATTTTTTTCTCATTTCCAAATTGGATCGTAACCATCATCGAGTGTAAAAATAATGATAATATTATAATAAACAAAAATGAAAAAAATGAGAGAGAAAGAAAGATGAAAAATTAAGGGGGCAAGAAAAAATAGCTCCGTAAAGTATGCGGGTAAACACGTACTCGAAGGTACTCGAAGGTACTCGCGTCTAGAGCGACCCGATTTTAAACTAATTTCCACTGGGTCTTCATTAAAGCCCGTATAGTCGTCCGTCATTAAATAGATCGACTCTGCGAACCAAGTGGAAAAACTTGGCCACGATCTCAACGCGCTAGCCGGATAATAAATTATAAAAACACCCCGGCGGCATCGTCTCGTCTTTAATTAGAATATATTCCAAAAGAAGAAAAAAAGAATATGCGCGTCTACGCCTTCCTTCGATAATATATAATATATAGTATTAGACTAGATACATATTAGTACCACGTAGATTTTTTTTTATTCTAGAAAAGGGTAAGTATATCTCTATATATTATGAGGATTATAAAAGGACAAAATCTGCAAATACTCGTTGTACCCTTACAGCGTTCATCAGTAAATTCCTCTAAATTTTTGAATCGAAAAGAAAAAATTCGGTGAAACTGGGTTTTACTTTTTTTTTTTTTTTTTTAAGCAATATGCAATAGGTATAGGTATACATTCCGAATGAACGTGATCGTCGCAAAGGAAGATGTACCTACTCGTACTTTGGGAAATACTCGTATGAAAAGAAAAAGAAAAAAACGAAAACAAAATAACGGGAAATGCCGGATAGATATATCTACGTATATGGGTACAGACGTGGAGATACACCATTCGAATGTCACGGTGGAAGATGACACGCGAATTGTTGTACCAACCGCGGCAGCATTTTTTTGATGCAGCTAATCGCTGCAGTCGGGATGCATTTTACAACAAATTACACGCTTGATTTCGAGGATGCGATGATGCACGTCATTCGCTGAGCAAATTCATCTTTTCTCGAAGACAGAATACAATAACTCATACGGATGAACAAAACGAGATATGAAAATGAAAATTACAATTTATACGTCGCGTCGTTTCGACGAGAATGAATGGGAATTTCGAGTCGCAAATCTTGGCGAATGGCGATAATCAGACCATCGCGTCGCGCACGAATTGAGAAAATCTTCGGGCCGAAAAGAAAATACGAGTACGATTCATCATTTTGAATTCGGTATTCACGCGGTGCAGTCAAATATTCGCCCAACTTGCGAGGCTTATTCTTGCAACGCAACTCGTATACATGTATAATTACATACTCGTATAACAACCAACAACCGCATACACTATAACATGTATATTCGTCTGATAAATTCGCGTCGTATTCGTTATCTATATACTGTCTTATACGTAGGTACTTGCGTATATGTAAACTACGAGTACATACTCATACTCGTATAACGAGGAAACGGAAGCTAAAGATCATACGTCATAATACGAGCACATACCCGTAGGTATATAAATCGTACTCGTACACACAAAAATGTCCGACGGATATTCGTCACCATGGAAGGCGACGCAAAAATGAACCGAATAAATCCACGTAAACACACTCACACACACACACACACACACACACACACACAAACGTAATCAAAAGTACCGACGAAGCGACGAAATAATGTTTCTTTTTTTTTCGAATAAAAATAATTACAGTAATTTGATTTTTTTTTTTCTTCGTCGATTGACACTGTCAATTTACTCGTATTTTTGTCTGTTTCTTCACCTTTACCGCTGCTTTCAAACTGAATACATACGTACATAAACGGGTGAATTTTGAAAAAATCATATTAATAATCGCAGTTAAGGTGGCGGCTATACTCGTCAATTTGTGACTCGTAAAATAGCAGAAAATTGTGGTACGTAATACAAGAGACAATTCCCGGCAGCACGCTTCTCATCACTACGTCACTCAAAAGAACCATCTGCAGCCTCTCCGAACTGGAATCACCGATTCAAGTATTTTCTTCTTTATTAACGTGTGTAATAAAATAACTCAGCTTTACATCGGTCGAGTCATCAAAGTCCAAATTGAGTGACGAAGAAATTTCGACTGTTTTTGGTTTACTCGTAATACAAATTACAATTACGAGCAGGTATGCAGTGTGCACTTTCATCCAGCTGTTAACGAAGTGATCCGGAATAACTATTAATTATAAGCACTCGTTACCGTTGAAATGAGAACTACGTACCCAAAATAAGGGAAAGGGATGTATTTGCAAAGATTCGACGGCTAATATTTTAAGACTTGAAATTTGAACTTGGATCACTCTATATACAGTCTCGGGTCCAGTTATAAACATAAATATCTTCTGTAGTAGTCAGTTATAGGTACGAACGAGAGTAGGGCGCGTGTGTTGTTTAAAAACGTAGTGATAAAGGTGAGCAAAACTTTCTACTAAAAATCTATATCTAAGATTTTTATTTCTCGCTTTTATTTACACGATCGAATGGCTATATTATTTGTGCTCGCCGGCACTGTAATACAACAAAAGCGCACCGTTCGCGAATCAATGTACCTACTCGTAATTGTGACGTCAAGTCGCAAGAGGAGTGAAAAAAGCATGTTAAAAAATATGGTTCTAGCGTACTGTATAGCCGAGTACAATATATATGTGCGCGAGTATATGTACTATAGGGATAAGAAATCGAAAATAAATATAATATAACTTGGCCGACGCGACGTAAATGAATTAGCTTATACTCGTACTCGTATGTACCTACCTACTTCGCTATCGGTAAGATGGATATACATATAATACGAGTAGGTACATAGATAATATGATCTCGAATAACCAAATCGTCGAGGGTCGGATGCGACGGTCGTTGGTCCGACTTACGCGTTGACATTTTTTTTTATATCAGTCGCAGAACTCGCGTCGATACGATTTTCCCTCATCGTTCGTAATTCGACCATCGCATCGTCATATAGTTTTGTAATACTCGTACATACACGCGTGTAAATAGGTGCACGTATAAACAGAGGTAAATCGGATAGGCCTGCAGAGGCGAGAAAAGGTGTCATATTTTGAAGAGCACACAAACTTTCGAGCCTATACATTCGGCAGCGGATGTACGACTCTCTAAACCACATACGAGTATAACTTTTGGCGAGGCTCAACTACGTAATTCTTGGATTCGGTAATTTGAAAATAAGAAGAACGTCTTTTTGCGGCATGCGGCATGCGGCGCTGCGTATATTGAGTTACCGTTAGAGCCTCGAGCTCGGTTTGTATAGTATAAATACGAGTATGTAGTTATTGTTTCAAAACGAGGCTGTATTTTTCGTATCAACCTTTAAATTTGCGTTGATATAACGTTATTGTCATCGTGAAAAACGTACCTATGTCCTATATATGTGTATAGCCTACAAGTATACACATATAACCCTGTAGCCTACCTACCATGCCCAGTGCACACACATCGTTGCGGTATCTACTCGTACTCGATGGTCAATAAAATTGATCATGCGACGGAAATTTAAGGCATTATAATCGCATTATTTTTCAAAGACGAACGTACATTCTCATTATTTTTGCAAAAATAAAAATAAAAAGAATAATTATTATGTAACGAAGCACATTCTTCATATTTATACAATGCGCCGTTCTCGTATCAGTTTTGAAATTTATTACATATTTTGGCATTCTTCGAGGTGAATTTAAAATAACGTGTAAAAGAAACGAGTTGTCGTATAGATTTATAAACAAAACACAAAGAAATTAAAAGCGTATTTGTCTCAATTTCCGCCTACTCCTCCCTTCCAGTTCCTTACAATACGAGCACGAGTATATGTATAGGTATATCTACTATACCATACCTACGCATTGAAAGTTGCAATTATAAATACGAATTTAAAGAGCGAAAATGCGGGTACGATAATTACTCGTAAATGCGCGTGCTCGCTCATGAAATACTCATATACTCGTACGCGATAATACGAGTAATTTTTCATCGTTGCCACCCTCGGATTGAGCCAGAATAAACGAATTTATTTAATAGCGTACTCGTGGTTGCGATTACTTGATAACTTGTAAAGGTACGAGTATTTTATAGAATTTTATAGTAAGAATGAACCGCGTTCAGTTCAGTTAGAGAACGAGTCGGATATGGGCTGATGCGCGGTCGAGTAATAACATATTATAATATTACGGAGTGCGAGTATAATGTTCAACGGAGGACCTCGATGACCAAAACTACATTACTATATCGTCTCTAAATTTATTTTGGCGAAATTCACATAGACGCGTGTACTAGAATTATTATTTACATAGTTATATATAGGTACGTTCCATCGACCATTTATAATAAGCGAACAAATCTATATTTCCCTCGACCGCGTCGCGCCCCGTTGGTGAGCTTTCATTTACGCACCTACATCCGTAATATACGAGTACAAATAAGAAAATGAATAACACGATGGGATGCCGAAAATTACGACGATTAAGTCATTAACGAGAAATTTTAGCGAGTAAAAATCGTCTTACGAAGGACCAGTCACGGCACGCACCGAGTCCAGCACGTACCCATCGAGTTCACCATTTGTAAAGTTGAAATGCAAAATCATGCCAATAGATTAACTCGGGTGCGTGAAAGTATACGAGTACAAAGTTTGTCAACAATTCAATCAGGAAGAAAGTAAAAGTGAAGAAAAAAAATTAAAGGAGGGCTGCGGGTAGCTATAAGTACGAAAAGAAAGCGATGTCGAGTCGATAGACATATTTTCATATTTTCGTCAGCTCGATGCGGCATGTCCACGCGAAATTTTACAATCTAATCCAAAGTACCTGTAGCCTGTACTACATGTATAGTAAATAAAACGCGTAGATATACGTAAATACGAACTAACGTAGAAATTGGAAATTTTGTTAGCGATAACTTTTACAAAACGAAAAAGTATACCGTCTCCCGCAGTACGACGCGACTTGACAAAAGGTCGACAGGAATCTTAAATATGGGTATTTTATCGACAGAGCCGAAAAAATATGCTCTAAAAGGCCGGATAAGTTCTTTTTAAATCAGATTTAAAAAATTGTAGCGCCCGCTGGAAAAGCAGGTTTTCGAACGCAACTACAGTGGTCTCACGACGAACGATTAAAAGTCTGTTTTAGGATTATGCGAGAATTGGGTAAAAAATGCGGAATTATTGTTGGAAACTTGCAGCCGGAGAATTCCGAAGAAAAAATTATACGTTCGATTAATTTTCAAAACTATATGTATGTATGTACTTTTCACAAAAACCAATCGACAGATTGGCTTCAAACTCGAATGCTAGGTAATATACGAGGTACATGTTAGAAGCTTTTATTCGCACGTACCATATCGAATTCAGCTCAATCGGTTCCCTACTTTCGCTATTCGTAGCCATCAAAGCTGTAAAACGCCTTAGAATTCGAAGGAATTTGTTACAAGAAAAGCGCTGAAGCGATTATACGATTGCTTGTACTAAGCAAATCGCTATAAGTAGCCACCCACCAACCAATATTATCGGATTTTCTACAAAAACCGGACGTGCACCACTTTCACACAGAAGGTGGCCGTTGACAGTCCGAAGTATCTGAACCGAATTAACAAACACTTGAAAATAAGGAAAACAAAAGGGAAATAAAATAAATCTGGAAATTCGAAACAAGATTTTTCATATCCGACTCAACCGCAGCACACGATGAACCTATCAAGACCTTCATCTTATCACGATAACGAATAAGTCCATTCATTCGGATCCTACTACAAGTAGTACTTGTAATTTGATTTTTGTCCGGCAACAAAAACCGATTACTGCTATACGGGAGTATTTGAAAGCGATAAAAATTTCCAATTCATAAATCATCGATTCGCACGTAACTCGATGGCCCGCAGTACCGCGCCTTTTCCTTCGTTTCAAACTTCACAATTGACAACCGCGAATGTCTTAACTCTTAATTATCAAAAAAAAAAAAAAAAAAAAAAAAGAGTACACTCCACCTAATGAAACGTCGAAAAAATTAATTTAAAACTGGATTAACGAGGGAGGAAAAATAAATTCTACTTCCACCGAGTTATAGATCGTATAAATTGTGCGTGATTCGTTCGTTATTTATCAGCCGGTTGCTCATCTTAAAACTTTCACGCTTCGAGAAAGACGGAGGGTGACGAGGGGCAGAATAGTAACCACCTTCGCTTCGTTTGAATCTGAACTTGCATTGTATCACCTACTTCTGTAGGTACTAAAAGTGAAACGTCGAACTGTTGGTGGGTTGTTGATGGTGCGGAAAACATCCACATCCACACACACACACACAACCAAAAAAAATTAAAAAACAATACAGCCTAATCACCATCTGTTGGTTAATTCCTCCTCCCCCGCCTCCTCCTATCTACCTTCTCATCTTGGTTAACCGGCAGAATTCAGTGAACTATAGAAGGTGTTTTTTCTCTCTCGTTTCAGTTCCGAACTACAGGTGATTAATGACCACGATACCGCAGCGTAAATCCAATATCGAAGCATGTTATTTTTTTTTTTTTATTTTTTTTTTCGAGGGAAAGAACGAACAAATTCAAATTCAGGCCAAAGTCGTGATGAAGATCGAAGGACAAAACGGTAGGATATATTAACGCGTCAATTGGATGCCGATGCCAGGGTACTTGCGTTCCTTCGCGTGAAATATTCGACTGTCATTCATTTTCAGCAATAGGTATTATAGCTCCGAAAGTGAAATTTTATTTTTATCACTGGCGAACAGAGGCCAACGAAAAGAAAAGCATTTACTCGAGAAAAATAACCGGTTCGCAGCTTCGTCAACATTGTATTGCTAGATAGTACGAGTGTATATATATATATTGTTATTTTACGTCACATGAGAGACCCAAGATGAAGTATGACACTTGCGAGACCCCCCTTATAAATACTCAGAAATGAAACCTTCGTCTTCACATGGCTTGGTGACTATCTGTAGATGCCTTAGGCTATGTAATGAAGCCCACAGCTGTTGGCTAGGTGTACAGTACAGTTTGTAGGGAGTAAAACGAAATGAGGGAACCACAAGTGTACGTACAATTGATATTTGGGGCACTTGTGAGTCCCAGGCAAAAAATACAGATTTCGGGTCTGCGGAGTGGGGGGAGTAAGAAAAACTATACATACGCCTCGTGGACATGTGAGACCCACGAAAGGGTCTCTCAATTGTCAAAAAGGGTCTCGCAAGTGTTATGAAATATCTGTTTTGGGTCTCACAAGTGACAAAAACATCTCTATATATATATGTACATGTACTATAGGTATAATTAATAATGCCGAGTAGGTATAATACTCGTATACTCGTAGTACGGATTGGCACTAATGATAATCTAAATTTGCACCGAAGCTAGTCGCAAGGTCATTGCGAAAAAGTTTCACAGTATACCGGTTCGTAAAAAAACACTTGGCATAATATTCGAGGGTAATACAAAGTCGAAGACTAGATCGAGTACGGTCAGAAACAAATTTAGGAGGAAATATTTAGCCCGCCAAAATACGAGTACGTATAGGTTGTACTCGTATTCGAACGACAGACGTTTTTTCACATAAATAATAAACCTGTAATAAGTTTCCGATCACTTACGAGTAGTATAGTTTTATTGCCTGTACACTCGTATGTAGATGTACAGTGTACGCCTACATAAGATAATGCACATCGAGGAGATTCTATTTTATACTCTCCGACCCAGTTATGATAATTATCAAACGATGTACCACATATATATACACTCGTACATATAAATAACGCCAAAATGGTCCGTATTTTAAAAGTGAACTGTTTCCGCATTTTCACTTCTGCTCCCGACATGGTTCGTTTTTGTTTTAAAAAAACTTATCCAAAATTGAAATGTTTAAACTGATGATGAAGTGAGGAGGTATGGAGCAGGGCAAGTATTAATTTTCAAGAAAAGTCGAGTCTATAATTTCCAGTATTATTGCCCTCAAGATATATATAGTTCTTTGGCCAGGGTGAGGGACACAATAATTACAAAAATGATTCGGACTTAATCATTCATAGCGTAGCATTAGGCTTATAGACACACTTTAGATACCTTCGTATAGTTATTGATCATGATCCGTCTTACTAATCTTTAGTATGGTTATGGTGTGTTAGCATTTTCAAACAATCTAAAGGCCTTTTAATGATAGATGCGTCAATATAAGTTCTCCTGGGAATAATTTCAGGCAGTACCTTTTACATACAAACTTGGTTGAAAACAGTACTTCTTTAAAAAAAAAAAATTTTGCGCAGCATATATTGGATACCTTGATTCCATTATACGCAGTGTTAGTCTTACAAAGTTAAAAAGTACTCAAATTAGCTTATGTAAATGGTAGGAATGGTGGTAGGACGCGTGATCCTGCTGACAGTATGTTGGCGCATTTACAGTTAAAGGCGAGAACTAATGAAAATTAACGTGCCGATTCTGGCGGACAATTTAATTTCTATAATATGAAAAATTATTAATGAAAATTATATCAAATTTCAGAGGGCATAGCGTACTATTTTTCAACATGTTCATTCTAATCTAATTTTCAAAATACTTTACACATTTTTCATACTTTTCACGAATTAATTATATAATATAATTATTACGTACACTAATTTTTCGTGTAAAATTAAACTGGCCAGTTAGCTGGCTGCACATTAAAATTCAATGCGAAAATTTCTTCTAATGAAACGGCAATACGAAGTTTTCAATAAAAAATCTTCAAACTTGGGGTAACATTTTTCTTTACATATAAATGATGACAAAATTAGACAAGCCGATACTTGCGAGTATTTATTTTGGAAATAATATTTTCGTTCTTTCGAATAATAAAGTAAGACGAGGCGCAGGATAGACGATTACTCGGGAATGTTTCCCCACGTTCTTCAGTTTGTAAGTATTGATTCTTATCTCAGGAATCGAGTGCGATATCGAGTAACGATAAATGACGTCATTTTAACGAAGGTTAGAAAAATTGAAACGAGCCAAAAAAGAGAAAGGGGATTTCCTTGCAAATCCTGTTTTTGGTAAATGACACTATAATATTCGTACGTATTATTGTGGTAGCCTATAAGCTTTCATTTATTCGTTTATATTCGACGAATTCGGTTTCATATCCATCAACTTTTAGAAAGAGGAAAAGACAATACTAAAACGGCAAGATATTTATAACGACGTCGATAGGTACTATATGACTAGTGACTATACTGTGTGAGGTTACTCAGACTTTATCGTTGTATTGTATCTACGCATCACAGTCCAGTCATATGAAATGTAAAATAAAATATTCAGGAACTTTCGTCAGGGACAAAAGAAATAGGAATAATTTTTGTTTTCTTTTAGCGTTATAATAATATACGCACTGAAAGAAATATTTTCATTCTCTATTTCAATGTATAGAATATTAGTAGAAGGACAAGCAGAAATTAGAACGAAAATTTACAAAGATCCGATGTAGCTACCCATAAAAATTTAACGTAAGTGCGTTAGCGCACGGCAAATGAAGATTCAAAGTATTGGTAACAATAAATTCCACTCGCGTCAACTCTACTCTAGCTAAATTCGGCTCAATAGTGCAGGGTGTACAGCTGCACAGGGATTATTCATTGCGCGTGATTCTGATTCAACGCAAACGTCGAAGCAAAGTAAGATAAATCAGAATGATTCCCCAAATGCTACACTAAAAATAGCTGCGAGTAACTCGCGATCACGATAATATTATAGTCTTATATGCGCTTGTGTTGCAGCAAAACAATGACTAGGACGAAAAAAATCTATTCTCCACTAATCAGTCGCGTAATTGCTGACCACTCATTCGTGTGAAAAAAAAAGACAATCGTCCAACCAGTATCGGTATGGTCAAGTAACGGATTCAGAACAGTGTGGACACTGGACTGGAGCTGGAGCAACGTGTGGAGTAAAGTCAGGGAGGCGGCGAAGAAAAGCACGAGGATTTAGCGCGGTTGTGAGGAATTAGCGAACAAGACGGATTAATTTTAAAAAAAATTCAAGCGTTTCGAGATTTATGGGAGTGCGGATTACGGTATTTAAATCGTCACGGACTACGAGCGCACCGATTAAAAGTCGCGTACGTTCGCTATCAGAACTAGCGTACGGTACAGCTGTGTATCTTTTTACTCGCGTACACTCGTACAGCGAGTATCGCATCGCGGATGTTAATTGAAAAAATTGTGCAAGAAATGCGAGATAAAGTTGTTGGGCGAATTACTTTCTGCCCTGTTGATAATCAACGCACGGACGCGTAAAGTCGCTCAACAATTTGACCAATTTCTTCCGCTCGAGTTCAAAATGAAAAAAAAAAAAATGAAAAAAACTGGTATACATATTCTATTCTATAGAATACGGCAGACAAACGCGAATTCATTTTTGACGCTGAAAAAGTAATAGATATCGGGCGCAGATTACTTAATTAGTATAAATATCAAAATCAATAAGCATCCAACAACCGACACGCATTCGACCCTCCACTTCCAGCTATAGCAAAAAGAAAAACGAAAATTCTAGTGCAGCAAACCCCGCGAGAAAAGCAAGTTTACAGGGCCAGGGATGTCACGAAGCACATAAACTTTGTTTCACGATTCTGTAAAAATGATAGGACAGTTATATTTGGGTCTGAGACCTCATCAGTGTAGGTAATTCGCAAGTTCAAATTCAGATATACTCGTAAGGGAATTTTTACTGTTTCGGATATTATGATTTACGACGAACTCTCATCCGGTGAATTCGATATTTCAAAATAACCAGACGAGTATCAACTCCAAGTACCCGCAATGAGGGAAAAGCGTACGTTTTTTGGAAACTCGAACTGCGAACATCTCAAAGCGAGGAATTCGGACTAGAAATCACTCTTGTTCTTGGATCCAATTCTACATATCCTCCGCAATTAGGCACCACGATTTACCGCTTATGCGGACAATATTTTCATATACACATAAGTAGATAACGCATTATCAGAGTTACAGCCGACAAGTAAGCTGGAATAAGGTCCACCTCGACCTCGATACGTAGTAACGCCATCTGCTACAGCCTTTTGCTAGTTTCTCGTATAGACCGATGGGCGCTTAATTATTGCCATTTCGAGCTTTTGGATCGGAGATGACAACTGCAGGGATTAATACCTTAAAGTGCGCGGATTTTTTGCTGTCTTGAAAAATGTCGGGGATAAAATCGGGGATTTTTTTTGGAATTTCAGGAATTTCGAGGATTTTCAAGTGTTTTTTTTAGGACACGAAGGATTTTCATCTCAATTTTCCGCGGTTATTATTCAAATAAGAGATATAGGTATATTATTCTTCGGTACCAATATTACCGTACCATTGTGTTTCAAAATCGAAATTTCTCCAATTCAAATCCTACAGACCATTATTATCGTTATTTTTTCGGCGGCTGAAATACAAATTTTCAACGAAAAAAACCAGTTTTACGGATTTTTTCACCTCCGTGGACTTTCTTTAACTGGCTCGAAGCACGAATTTTCAACAGTTTGGGTTGGCAACGCTGTTTTAAACTGACCAGTGTTTGGAAATATCCGCGTATGCTCCGCATTCCTCCGTACGAAAAAGAGATTTTATTCGGCAAATCGGCGAGCTACGATTAATCGTGCGCTTCAGCTCGCAATAAAGAGTCGGTAACTGCATCTACTCGTATACGAGTATATCCACTCGTCGCTTAGCCGAGTTGAAAAATCGGGAGGCCCTTCATCGCGAGTGCCCGGGCCCATCCCTGCCTGCTCAAATGTCTCGACGTCGATGTGATCGCTGCCACCACCTCGTCACCTCGCCACCTCGCCACCTCGCCGCCATACCTGCGCGACCTGTCTGACATGATTTTGCAGCGGCGGCGTTTAGCGCGGCGACATTCTTGTTCCGCGCCAAAGAGCGGACACCGTCCCGTTATCTTATCTTTCGACTGCGACAGCCGCGCGCCTAAGCTGTCGACTTGTTTCCCATTTTCTTCTTCCGCTACCGCAGGCATCGACATTTCTCATCTAAATAAAACTTTTTTCCCTTCTTTTATCATCATTATTATTATTATTATTATTATTATTATTATTATTATTATTATTATTATTATTATTATTATCATCATTATTAGGTATTATCATCATCATCGTTTTTATTCTTCTTCTTCTTCTTCTTCTTCGCCATTCTTCACTCGACTCGAGTCACATCGAAAATCCGCGCATACGAGTATTTTACTCAACAAAACCGAGCAAAACTTTTACGTCGCGTCGCGTCGTCGACTCCACAGCGAGCGCCAGCTCTCAAGCTGCATCCACACATTGGCATGTACTCGTAAACTCGCCACTCGGCCAGTAGTATACCTGCTAGTCGAATTGCCTCGCATACGCGGCTTGTCGTCGCAAGTACCTACATAATTATACAGTATCGAACCGCACGTAGAAATACGAGTATTTACTGCATGTACTCGTACTTGGCGATCCATAATTGACGATCGAGTGTCTACGGTACCGACGGTACACCAAATGTGAGAACCGCGTTGGTGAGTGATCGCGACGAGTAATCGAGTATCCGCAGCAGTTGCACGTTTCTGTCTTTTTTAGGTAAACGAGTAGGTTATTGCATCGCGCGGCGGGTTCCAAGTATTATTTGTAAAAAATGAGGTAGGGAAGGGGGGGGAGAGGGAGAACAAGATCCGTCCGATCGATGATCGATGCGTTATAGGGGTAGTAGACGCGTGATCTTGATAGCTTAGCCTAGACCATGAGGTACGAATCATCGAGAACGGCGAGTAGTCTACTGATTTGACGAGGCTGAACCGCTGAAATGCCATTCGAGCAGGTCAGCCGATACTCGCTACGCAGGTACTACAGTACTTGCCGAGTACACGACCAACGTGTAGATCCGGCTTAAAATCGAACGCAGATCAAACGCCTCCGAGGATCAGGATTGAGGAGATATTTGTGGTTCGTTTCGTTTTGGTCCACGGTCCACGGTCCACGGTCCACGGTCCACGTCCACATATTCGCCCCTTCGTCCTTCACTCGTCGCAAGCTAGTATAGGCAAGTATTTACTCGTAGTATGTACTCGTGAGTCGTGCACTGGCTATAAGAGCGTATTACTCGACGACTAGGTAAATGTGCAGTCCCAGCTTCGACTGCTACCCGTATTTGCTGGCCGTCGCGAATGCCTTTCCTCTTCGAATGGATAAACGCCAACTGCAAACTATTTGGTTAGGTTTTCTTTTAGGTACATAGTACTCGTCGTACATATCCATCTGAGAGAATTGAGAATACGTCACTCGTATTATACGCTGCAAGCGGAGGTGGTTTGGTTCGATTTTCTTCACAATTTCTCGCACCGCATCTTCGCATCTTCGATGCGGTCGCAGTTTTTGTCGGTTTTGCTGGCGTGTTTTTCTTTTCTCAATTCTTCCTCGGGCGCTTCTTTTTTTGCCGCAATGTGGCGTCGCGTCGCTTCGGAGTTGGGCATCGTACTCGCAAATTCATAATGCCGACTCATTCGAGTCGTTGATTCTTGCTGACGCGCAGCGGATAAAAAAACGTAATCGCATTCTTCTTCGTCGTTAAAACGTTATACACTTTACACTTTTTACTGCGAGTGGAAAATCGACGTAGACAAACGCAAACGCGCGTAAAATTCACCATTTCGCAACGGCCGCGATTATCTGCGAGCGCTGCTCGAAGAGAAGCTGCGGCCGCATCTGCGCCGGCACCGGCACCCGCACCCGCACCCGCACCCGCACCCGCACCCGCACCATACTCTAGGCGGCCATCGAGCGCCACAGAAATAAAAAATCGCACGCGGATCGGCGATAATCCGCTTCCGAAGGGAATTCGTATTTCACGAACGTTAGAAAAAAGGGGCTGTAATGTAAAGGGGGCGCGATTTAAGAGTCTGGTTAGTGTACGGAATAGGTTTTCAGTTTTGAAAATTGAGGCACTACCAGTACGTGGACCATCGATACGTGATATACATGTACTTGACTCCAAAAATTCTTTGTCGTCTCTGTTAATCCATAGTTTACAAAAAATTTGAAACCAGTATTAATAAAATGCAGCTCACGTAATGAGTTGCAAAAATAACACGAATGACGTCATTTAGACTGCATAATCTTCTTCACCCTCCTCATTTTATTCCATTCTTATCAAACCTATGGTTTTGGTATTAATCGCATGAATTTCGCGCGTCCTCGCTGCAGCGGATACTTAATTTTCGAATAATTCGCATAATTACAGCTTTATATGGCGTGCTTTTACTGGGTTAAAATAACATCCTGCGTATGTCTCTTCGGTATTAGGAAGTGTCACGCTACTTAATTTTCATAATAACTGACTAACTATAATAACGTACTCGCTGGAAATGAATTCAATTTATAAAAAGGTACCTAATTACGAGTAGAATGAGAAATACACATAATTATGATTTATGTGGTTTACGACGAATGTAAGGCAAATGGAAAAATTTAAGAAACGACATTTTTGACACAATTTTTTAGTTTTCGCATTTTTATAAAATTATGATAAGACGCGAGTTTTGTCAATTAAAAGAGAGTATTAATTTAAGTCGGGGGGGGGGGGAGGAGAACGCACTGATACGTACGATTCAATCTACGCATTTTTCCTACGGAGTTTTAGAAATTTATTCTCGAATTACGAACGGCATTCGCGGTGAAATATACTGGTGTCGAACCACACCAAAAAGCAAAAAAGTCGAGTAAACAGTAAACTAGAATCAACCCGATGATTATATATCATATATTTCAACCCGCAATCTCTTCACTCGAGCTAGAAATTAGAAAAGGACGAAATGAAAAATTAATTGACCGCAATTGCTATAAGATGATTCCGTCAAAGCTAATATAAGTAATAATTCATTCTTTCTTCCCATATTAACCCCGCGGTAGACGGCCTACTGTACAAATCTAAAAAACAAGTCGCTTACCACACAACCATATTATAAAAATATCGAGCGTAGAGTATTTTCTCTTAAATAATAGATACCCACACGAAATCGTGAGCTAATACGAGTATGTCAGCCAATTATTTTCAGACCTCGATTCTTCTATAATTTTATGCTAATACATTCAAAGTTTTCCCTCAGTTTCATTTAGCATGTTATTCGGGGCGACCCCCTGGGGTTAAAAAGGTTAGAAATCAAAATAGAGTTCTAAATAATTTTTTTTAAATCTTATTCGAATATCAGGTGATTTGAGCTATTATCAGCAGTTACGGGTGTAATTTTTATTCAATCAAACTGAAACGTCATATGTCGATAAATGACCGTTCAAAAATAAGGTACCAGGAAATGATTTGAAAATAGAAGTTCACAGTGACTCTCTGGGGGTGCTCAAAGTTGAGAATCTTCCCTAAGCTGTAGAGGGTGGAATTTTGATTAGATCGAGTTGAAACTCGAGTCATAGATAGGTGTCATAAGATACATAATGAATTTCAAGTTTCAAAATAATCCATTCGGATGTTTATTTTTTATTAATTTTTTTTTTAATTTTCATTTCAAAATTTTTGCAAGCCCGTAACTCCATAACCGTCGAAGATAGAGAAATTTACATAAGAATATTTTTTGTAGATAATTTAATCTTCAACATTTTATAATCGAAGTTTTTTCTCTTCAAATCAATATTTACGAAGATATTAGCGAAAAATGGAATTTCGGGGTGAAACAACCCCCATAACTCAGAACGCAATAGGTGTGAATGTGGAGATTTTTAGCATGTTATTCGGGGTGACCCACCCAACAATCCTAGGGGGTTAGAAATCGTTTCTAATTTTCTTTTTTCGTCTCATTTGACTGGACTATACATATGTATACGTAGTATGTATATATACCTCTGCGAACATCGCACAGTTGAAAACAAAAGTTTGTGAAAAAAATTACGAAAACACTTTTCAAAGCCATACAAAAATTAACGCCGATAAGGTTCCACGTTATTTTCGGTAATTTTTTCCAACTGTTTTTAGATCAACTTCGGACGACATTATAAACGAGGCAGCTAGGTATATCTATCTTCCAACTTTGTATATTACGAGTATAATCAGTCGTTTCATCGGCGCAGTCTTATTCGAGATCTGTGGGCTCATCGAAGATATAATTTCAACGTCTATTCGAAATCCTGTTTTTCGTAACTTCTTCTTTTCTTTGTTTTGGTCTTTTTACTTCGTCTCCGTTTTTCATGGCATCATTTGGACGTCATTTAAAGATGTCAGCTGCTTTTCATTGTGACATGTGCCAACATTTATTAAGACATTTTGCGGAGAAGAGAGGCGTGGATCCAGGTGGACGTTCTTTTGTCGGCAGCCGAGCCAGGTACTGACGGTGGGTGGCTGTAATTACACTTCTCCACTCTCTTTCCACGTAATTAGCAGTCGCTTTAATGCGGAAATCGTTGCAACTCTCCACAGATTTTGGAACTCGTGTATTCATCGCGACAGATTTGGTAGGTTTTGATGAAACCCATTTCCGCGAGGAAATCACGAATGCGACTTATTTAAATAACCGTAGCGTAGGTACCGCGCCGCAGCATCAAATAAACGTATAACAGACGGCTCCGCCCCCCCCCCCAAAAAAAAAAAATCAAAATAGGTATAAATCTAATACGAGATTTCAATATTTTGCGAGGATACGAGGCGAAAATCATGTCAGTCAAATAGAAATGGAACATAAATTCGGTGATTTGCGAGTTTTGAAAAATTAAATGGGTTTATAATCGTAGAAAACTTTTGAAAAATTGCCGTTCGTATCTGCACACTAATGATTTTATAGAAAAAGAAACTCTTGGCAGGTATATCTATACATACTCGAGCGCACTTTTACCATCACGAACAGAGGCAACATGAAAAATTCAAATACACCCATATCTTTTAGAGACTATATCTGATAAGTTTGATTCAGGTACCGAGGATATGACAATTTTTCGAGTGAATGTTTTGCATACGCGTATAGGTATTCATTTGTTAAAAATTAATTGGAACGTTTATACTCGTACTTCCATTGTCAATATACATGTACTCTTCTTTCTGTTCCTGTAAGATTCAAAATCTATGCCAAAGATAGCTGTACTTCAATCTCCTTTAAATACTTCGAGAATTCTTTCGAATCAAATTTCAACATTTTTCAGATGTTGATAATCGCTAAAACATACTGTTTGGTGGCTTCTCGTCTATTCTCACTAAAATTGAGTAATGAGCGATAAAAGCGATAAAATTCATATAATAAAATTTAATCGACCAAGCAACAGCGCGAGAAGGGCGATAAATAATTATTACGAATGCGGGTAGCCTACCCACTACTTTTTCCCAAGTCTTCAGGGGGTCAAGTTCTTCGAAAAATTGTCCCAATAGAATTATATCTATTAAATTAATTTAGAATTCAAAATTTTGATTTTCATCGAAAATTGACTAGCGAGAATGCTTTCGGACAAATGGGACCTATACCTAGTTATTTGTCGAATTTCGTCTGCAGCAATCATTGATTGGGCAATAATGGTTACAGCATGCACGATTATAAAAGAAATTCTAAATAAGTTGTGTTTATCATTCAAGTAAATATCGAAACTTTCTACACTAGAAATCTTCCCATAATTTCGAGAAAGAAAAAACTCACGAGTACATGGATGTGTGAACACATGGTGGTTTCCAAGACTGAATTTTCTAAAGATATAATTAATTTTTCCACAATTATCGAAGTAGACTCTAAAAATATCAAAAATGGTGATATCGTATTTTGAAAAGCAATACCATCTGAGCTATTTCTCACATTCCAAACTCAGCTTTTACACTGCCTCTTATTTGGTCAAAATTTGAACGAATAAAAAAAGTGAGGGGCAGTTTTCGAAAATAGCAACAACGCTATTTTGAAAGAATAAAGTTAACTGCGAATGTGCTTTTTAAAGTATATCTAGAATTGGATCCCTTAATCGATTTAGCCAAAAGTACAATGAACAAGCTCGTAAAATTTGTCATATTGACGAGGGCCAGACAACACCGAAGATATTTTGACCATTTATGTAAAAAGAGATGCCGATACTTTCAATATTAAAGGTTAATAAGTGGAGGAATTTATTATGCTTTGTAATTAGAGATAAAAATAAAACGAATCAAACTACGAGTATTGTGACGAAAAAAATCAACATTATTATAGAATCTCCCATATGGAACTATAACCTTATTTCTGAAAAACGCTAATATTTGCGGTATGTATGCATAGACCAAATTATAGGAAATCGGAAGAGTGTATGATTGGATGAACATTCGGGCTTGCAACAGAATTGACGAATACAGAATATATTGCACCGAAAATAAGTCGATAATTATTACGAATAGGTGGGCATGCGAAAAAGCAGTACAAACAATAAGAAAAAACCACAAAGAAAACAATTAAACCTAGCAAGATATTTTTCGCATTCCCAGGACATGCTCGTGTTGGGAAACGGGCCAAGGTCGGCGCCTCAATTTTCCATTGATATTTATATGTAGGCGCATCACGATTCTTAGCAAATATCGACTGCCTTCAACAATTGCAACTGCAATTTTACTTTATGAGTCACTGAACTAAAATTAATGTAATTCTTTTTTGTTTCTTTCTCATATTAGACGACTTCAAATGAGCTAAACACATTTAGAAGGTCATAATAATTTTCTTTCTCAATTTTATTACCATCCTTTTATTTTTCAAAGCATAACCACGAACCCAACAGAAATACTGCAAAATGATAACAATTGTCATCAACAATTATAACATTTCATATGAATTGCAAAGCCTAATTCTTTCACATAAAATATCATCATTTTATAAATTATTTTTCTTCGAGGGATTTTGTGCCAGACAGTAAACAATGTAGAGAAAACTAAAATAAAAAATTATGGCCACGAGTGTATAATATTTTTACAACAAAATACCTAGCCTTTGCATATGAGATCCTGTATTTCACACTGAGCTATCGCGGTCGACACTTTCCATCATTATCACTGATTTAAATAATAACTTTACCGTATTTGATAACTCTTGATCTTCTTGGCCGATGAGTGGATATGTAATTAATTTTCTCTCAATAGTCAATTTGACTGGGTATAGGAAATACTCGCGTATTATTTAAGATGGCAAAATATTCGAGGTCGATTTTGAGGTACATATCAATAGCTTGGTTTGGAAAACGGAGTCTGATTCATGGCATTAATTTAGAATGCAAATCGGTTTCTATTGAAACGAGCAAAATAAATATTTACTATCCAAGATGGTGCAGAGAAAAGTATCTTTTGAATTATAAATGTTTAGAATGAAATTACAATGAGTGAACTCAAGTCGCGATATCATGTTTCTTTTCACTTCCGATCCGACTGATACAGCCACAAAATTTTCAGCATCAGAAATCTAACCAAAATACGTAAATTTGCACGTTCTACGAATTTACCGCACGAATTCGGCTGAATCCCCTAATAACACCGAAAAACTATAGAAGCAACATATGGATATCGTAAAAACCTAATTGAATGGTGATATGCGGTTGTTTTTACACCCGTCCCGACTTCACCACTCAGTTCCACCATGAATCTCCGTTTGTTTGCGTTGCCGCTGACCAGCTCAACGGACAAGTGCGTGACGAAATTGAAAAAAACAAACAAAAAAAACAACAACAACAACAACAACAACAACAACAACAACAACAACAACAACAACAACAACAACAACAATAAGTAATAACAACAACAACAACAGCATGGTTCAACAGTTGTAAATAGATTTTAAGAAGTCGAATCGGAATTAATTGTAAGACCATTCCCCTGTATCCACAGCAATCACTTACTTCTCTCACTCTTCTCAGCTACTTTCTATAACACATTGAAGCTGAATAACTAATTCACACGTTAATCTTATCCGACTGTGGAATTGTACAAAATTAAAATGTGTTTACACGCTTCTCTAATGCAAAACAAACAAATGCTTGATTTTTTTTTAAATTCATTTCAAGTATAGGTAGGAATTTTCTCCAACAAGAGTGAAAAAATGAAGAAGAAAAGAAAATAGAGCATCTATTTTCAATCTTCCGCTTGATTTTCAGACATTTCTTGAAATGTTTTCGTATTTTCTCATTTTTCTCTCTTCACTCTCAGGAAAGGAAGGGGGTCTCTTCACTCTCAGGAAAGGAAGGGGGCGGTGTGTGAGTGTGTGTGTGTTGAAGATACTATTTCCAACATACATTTCCAACAGGTAGTTCGTTTCGAATCCGAATACCGGAAGATAGCAGTTTGAATTCCAATTCCAGGATGCAAATACTCGTATTATTCCAAGCGTGTTTGTTGTCTTTGAACGCAACAAAGTGAAATCAATTTTTTACTAGGTTTTCGATATAAAGCCTTCAATTAATTTTGGTCTTATTTCTGAAAATAGAGACGGAAGATACTCATCTCGCAATGCCATATATCTTCATTATTTATTTATTTATTTATTTATTTATTTATTTGTTCTTGTACGATGGGGAGGTTAATTTCAGTTCAATTGAACCTTAATTACGGGAGGCTACAAGAAAAGTACTGAACTGATTGAGCTGATAAATACAAGACTTGAGAGCATACCAACCAAATTCCAAGCCAATCTAAATTTCTGAGAAAGCATTTTGGAAGGTTCAAAAAAAGATTTTCTCCCAATCAAGGTGCACTAATTTGAAATCTTGTCTCCTTAGAGAGGTTTACTGCGTCAACGTTTTTTTTTCTCCTCGTTTTCACATCACAAACGACAGCTTGCGTACACTTTGAAAAGAAAATTTAATGAATTTCGAAAAATTTTTACGTGGCTGCAACTGATTTGAGAATGCGAGCTAGCCAATGTGCGTGGATGCCAGTAAGTTAAAAAGATCATTTCGAATAACGGCTCATAATCGTGCAAGAGTCACGGAGAAATTACACTTTATTTACCGCTGTGCGTGGAGAAGTGGACCGTGGGCACATTTTATACTCGAGCAAATAATGCAAATAAATTTTCATTCAAAACTATAACCTACATTCATTCACCTTCCACAAGGTACAGGCAATGAATTTCCATTTTGAACTAAGCACGTTGACTCATAGCTGCACATGTAGGGGGTGTTCTTGTTTTCGAACACCCATCTTCTCAAGAGCAAACTACTCATCCCTCTCAAACGGACATTAATACGATTTAAATATTTTAAAAATTATACCGGATAGGGTACATATTTATACGATGTATGTACAATGTACATACGTGCAAATCATATAATTCATGCGGGTGTTTCTACAAATACCCTAATTCAAGCTAGTAGCCAAATCGTAAAATACTCTTATTTTTGAATACGACTGTGACGAAGTCTTGAAAACTATACCGAGCTTGAAGGGAAGGAAGTAAAAAAATTCCCGATTTTCAATCACAGTAATTTGTATCGAATAGTAAATCTTAAATGGTCCCAGAATCACCTCTCTCTAGCAGTCAGTAAAAATATCGGTAATTATCATCGGTTCCAATAAATGACAGAGGCTTTTGCCACTCGTTCATAATTTTTCCTTTCAGGCGCCTTCACAGCTCAACTCTTTCACTACTAACATTTTGAAGAAATCTAGGAAAATCACGGGAAATTCACAAAAGCTCAACGTCAGGTACAATGTGGTATTGAAATTTCAATATTTGTTCGCTGCTAAGCAATTGAAAATGAAGAATATTTAATTTATCACTATATTTTACAAATGCCTAGCAGCATAATAAATACCGAAGTTTCACCGACTTGATGACGCATTTTAGGAAACGAAAATCATTAGTGCCTTTTCCTCTATCCACTCGACAAAATCAAAAACCATGGAAATCATTCGGATCGGGACTCGAATGAATTATATGTACGTAGTTGGCATAGTAAACCATACTAAATGGCATCGTTAACTCATTTTTGAGAAAAATTGATTCGATGCGTTTTAAAAAGATACGCATTGTACGAGTATAATTCATTATAATTCATCGTAGACCAAAAATTACGTCCATAAAGAATAATTGAAAAAATAAACGAATAATCTTGACGAGATAAATGAGTATGGTATTTTTGGGAGTGTTTGGGGTGACGAAATGCAAAACTGTCATCATAGACCTAGAGCCAACGTGAAAACGCCTCACGATAAGGGCGCGTCTGATAGCAAATTCTCAGGGTAAGACACGCTGAATAGCGTAAATCGTAAATGGTAAAATAGTAAATACGCGTACGTGTACATGTGCGAGTATAAATACGGATATACGAGAATAAAACTTACTTGAGACTCGTCCATTACGCAGCTTGGCATGGCAGGCGTGACTATTAGGCATTTGGTGTTGCGAACAACGAGCGTGTCTGGCATGGAAGGCCGAGTCGTCGACAGCAGGCTGCATTTGACACTTGCACATCGTGCGAATGCATCTATCCCAACATCCTGGCTCGCCCTCGGTGCTACTCATTTCAATTCGAGGCTTGACAACGAGTCGCGACGCCTGCACAACCTCCACGACTCTCACATCGTCTTCTTACGCATGACACCAGCGCCTACACAACACAGCCAAAACAAATAATTTTATTATAGCATAGCATAGCATAGCATAGCATAGCATAGCATAGCATAGCATAGCATAGCATAGCATAGCATAGCATAGCATAGCATAGCATAACATAACATAGCATACTCGTATTATTTGTATACCTATACCTATCTATGCGCAAAACTTTTTCCCATTTATTACACTCGTCTTCTATTTTGTTTCGTTTCGTTTTGTTTTGTTTTGTTTTTCTATAATAGCATTATACTCGTATTCATCGTAGCTGATTGGCGATATCATTTCTCGACTCTGTTTCAGTCTTCAAAAGCTTGGATTTTTCTTACGGCCGCGCTTCAGAACCGAATATTCTCAACCAATAGGGCTGACATTTGCTTCGAATGTCAGTTTTGATGAGATTAAAGTCGGATAGAAATTTTACGAAAATATCCGTTTCGTGATTCTCTACAAATTAAATAGCTCAAGTACGCAACAACTAGCCCAAAGCTACGTAAAACCTATGCACTTGGCTGATTGTTGCGTCGAGCTATTCAATTATTAAAAATGTAAGTTACCTATAGTCGCATTTGAAGAAAAAAATTTTCTATCGTTGGGTGCACCAGTAAAAACCAGATTTTTGCAGGAAGCTACAGCGGTCTGAGTGTGCATAGAATATACCTCCCATAAGTGAAAAAGAAGATTTTTTTTTGTCAAAAATCTGCAGCTTTAAATAACTGACAGAAATATTACAAGTTGCACCTGTATAGTCCATTCCAAATAAGAAACGCAATATGCATAATCCGCATTACACGAATTTTGTCCAATCACAGCACAAATATAAGAGACGAAGACATAAAGAGAATTTTGCGAATGTGGTTCGCGTTGATATTGATAAGGAAAACGTAGTTACGAGGCGCGTTCCAAAAGTCCGTTCGCACGTTTCATATCTCTGGCCCTGGTAACACTGATGCAACAAAATTTCAACTGGAGTATCAGCACCCTCATGACACATTACCATAAAAATTTCATGGTCCTATCATGTTTCAATCTTGAGTTATAATAATTTGAAAATGAGCAGTAGAATAAAAGAGCTGTCCAAGAATGGGATGCAGAGTTTCTCTTATTTTTCCAAATCAAAAGGTCCAAAGTGAACAGCTACAGAGTTGACAACATGCATCAGAATGTGTACAGATATGAGAATGTGTTGGCCAGGCGCACTGCTCAAAATTCAAAGAAACAGCGTGAAGGAGGACGAGAGAATAATATTACAAAAAACCAAACCGATAGCCCAAACCCTACGACCACAAAATAGAGATGTATGTGTGCGTGTATGTGTGTGTGCGCTTGGTGTTAACTGTAGGCAGACGCTACGTGCTTACTGCAGTACACCAGCACACAGTCGCGTGATTTTTACTCAACATTAGCCGTACTGCAATTTTTGTAGTGAATGAAAACTTTTGCATGGCAATTTCTCCTTTATTCTGCCAGTCTAGATGTGCGCCTTGGGAAAAATTTGATGAGAGACACCTTTCACCATCCCTCTTTATTCACTGACCTTGCCTCATCTAATTACCATCGACTCTAGCCATTGGAAGCTGAATTGTGAGGAAAAAATTTACTTTTAATGATGTTACTTGAGAAAAAGAACAAAATTGTTTTAAAATTTGGACAGAGCATTTCATCAAGATTACATTTAAAAACTTATACTGCGCCATAATAGCAGACTTGATGGCTTGGTACATGGTGTGGAAAAGTTGCCTGAAGTCTCTTCTTTCCAATGAAACCAATTGCAGTTCTCTATCTCTGTTAGCTTTTAAATGGTGGGGGGTGCGAACCTACTTTTGGAACGCGCCTCGTATCAAAATTAAACATCAATTCGCCGATAGTGATAAAAAGTCAACGCGAATCAACGAACAAAAAATTTTTTCAGGTGGACGCACCTTGTTGCGCCTTTCAAATCATTGCGTTTCTTATTTGGAATGGACTATATATGTGACCTGAAAAATGGAAAAGGGGTTAAAGTTCGAAAAAAAAAAAATTTTCTCGATTCTGATGGATACAAGGGTCAAATTATCAAACTTCGAACGCGTTTTTACGTATTTTTTTGTTTTCGAACCTTAACCCCTTTTCCTTTTTCCAGGTCACATATAGTAAATTAGGTACTTTGCAATTTTTTCTTCTTAAGGCATCCGTATCTAATTTAACAATAACGTATTTTCTAGAATTATGAAATAGAATAGCACCTATATGAGTTTTTTAAGTATTTAATGACAACTTCGTATCTATATGTATACATGAACCATAGGATTCGTATCTCAGCGCAGCAGCTTTCTAAAAAGGAGTTATCTCTTTTCCTCGAGAAAGACATATCATTCAGTCTATACTGTAGCTTCATTCGAAAACCTGCTTTTCTAGCTGGTCATTCTGCGCCAGATGTTTTTATTTTACTATATCTTACCCTCCCCTACCAACAGCGAACTCGCTTCGAGGCAGGAGAGCAGTTACAGTACCTGTAACAGTTGATGGATAATAAACTAAAAAAAAGTAAAAAAAAAAAAAATGAAACATAGCCTGCATTAAATGCCATCTTTCCACCAACCACAATTTTCTTCGACACTTTTCAGCCCCCATTTTTCGACTTGGGAACCCGAGTGATTCGAGGCAATGTGATGCGCGATATCGAGAAAGGAAATCTACTTTAGATTCGTAAATTTATGGTGTCATAAGCCTACTTCTTTATCCTCAGCGGTCGCGAGTAACTACGGCACCTACTCAACTTGTAACTTGATTACTCGAGTACTATAGGAGCTTTTTCTTCTTTGGATAGGTAAATAACCTTCCGACTTTGATCGGCTGCTATAGTTATTTATTTTAATAATTCGAAACGTTTTACATCAGCGTACCTATTTTTACAACTTCTAAGGAGTAGATACAAGTCCCCCATGCCCATCCAAGCTAAGAGGTACCTAACGCAGATCACAACGATTTAGAGATTTAAAGAGTGAGATAGGCGAACAACGAAAATTTTTCCTCACCGTATGTTAGAACCTTGGGACTCACGAGGTTTCTCAGCGTGGACAACTGTATAGTTTTATTTCAAGTTCAACAAGATACTACTCCGGCGGAAGTGGAAAATGAGTGAAATACTTCAGCAGTCATTTTTTTCTTCTTCTTCTTCTTCTTACATACGAGTAGGTACATGTACAAACTACCCAGTTTCAAAATGATACGCGAGTTGTTCAGTCATGATTTAACCAACCAATTAAACCAGAATAATTAAAATAAAACTGACGAATGTACAGCAGGAAATAATAACAACACGTTTTCGATCAATTACTGGTGGAATAAATTTAAGGGGGGGGGTGGGGGATCATTGCAAGAGCAACCGAAAAGAGCGTACCAAGTTCCGTGAATCCTGTACTTATTCTCTCCCTTCTACCCAGTACCCACTCACATCTTCACCTTCCTTAGCTGCGATCTAAACTCTAATGTCAAAGAACAAGTGAAATACTCGTACATCGCATATTAAAAGTACAGTTGTACACATATGTGTATAGAAAGCAACGAAAGCAGACATGCGAACTTATCTCGTCAAAAGTTTACTCACGTACTAAAGTGAAGTGAACATTCGTATAAATTAAATAAGAAAAAATAAATCAGATAGAGAGTTACAAGTCTTAATTCGTTCCCTGCAAAGCGATTTGTTTTCATATACGAGTATATACGAGTATATTGCCAACACGGGCATAAAAACAATCAACAATTTGCAACACGATGTAAATCACGAAATGCGTTATTAAAACGTGAGATTCATCCAATTTTTCCACCCGATCCTTATTCAGCTCCACATACGAGTAATTACAAGTAAAACCGAGTACGTAAACAAAAATTAAAAGAAAAATGAAGATGAAGTATAGGTAAGTTAGTTAATTGGCCAACCAGCAACACTCATTTCACCTGCCTGACTACACTTAGATCTCAAAATGTGTACCATTTCCACTGCTTTGCTCACACTACTAACGCTTCTCATAGCACATATACTCGTACAGTTAATGAACACATCTTCTACATGTATACACGAGTACAATATACAAAAGATATAAACTATAAACTTAAAATTTGCACCGCAATCTTTACTTCCATTTCGACCCATAAATTAACTTGGTGCGTAAATGCATAAGCTCCTAGTTCGTGATTCACTAAAGGTATATAATTTACGCAAAAATTCAGCTCATGACGTTTTTATTAATTTTAACAACCTACAAATAAATTATCCATCGAACATTAATTTTGGAGTAGGTGTACGAGTAAAATCATGCATTTTCGCCCTTACAGCCCCCAAAAATGTGAGCCGCCAAAGCTGGCTATTCTTTTAAACTTGACTCGTATAGTTCTCATCTCACCCATCAAATTACGTTCTCCTCATTCAAATTATGCAATCTTGTTCGTTAATTTCAGTGGTATTTTTCATTACATATTTCTCCAACAAATCTCAGTCATGCAAGTACCTACTTTTATCTACAAACTCGTATGTACACTTACATGTACATACAATCAGAACATTTTATATCACGCTTGCGCAATCAGAGAACATTCAAGTCACAACGAAACTGTGAAAACAAATAGAAAAAGGAGCATAAATTGAATACTTATATGTGTAGTCCACCCAGGGACGTGCAAGAGATCTGGGGTGCCTCCGCAGAGACGTATGGTTTAGTGCCCCTTTTTCATAAGTTAGCGCCCCATTCCTCCTCGCCTCCCTCTCAGCCAGTTTTCTTTCGAAGCCTTAATTTTTTCTTCGTTGCCTTCTTCTCCAATTACTTTGGTGCCTCCGCAAATTGCGGAGACCATGTAGGTACGTCTTGCACGCCCCTGAATCCACCTAACCTCGCATCGATGGGCAACCAATAATCTTTCAACTAACACGAGTCTACTACGGGAAAATATGCAGTAAAATAACTAATTACTGGTAAAGCATAGGTAGGCTTTATAATAGCTTTGGCCGTCGACTGCGTATAAGTTACGTATATTTATTTCTTGGCTTTGGCTAAATGGAATACTCGTAGTATGTACATTGGTGTTGTACTTACTAAACACTGGACGTCAATAAATGTACAACATTTTTTGCTGTTTTCTTTCGTAATTACAAAACAGTTACTTTTAATCATTAGATAACGAAATAAAAATCCGTTCGCTTAGTGGAAAATCAGATTTTCTTGCGTCTCACAGCCTTCTAAGAAATACTGACTTTTAATCCTCTTTTTCTGCACTGCTCCTCTCTTGTACTCGTACATGCACAATTTAATAAGAGTAGTACGTAGGCTCGGTAAACTCGTGTTCGTAATAAATCGATTCGACTTATCGTCTCACCATAATTACTTCCCTGCAGTTTTTCCAGTTGATACGAGTCTCTTTTAGCGTGAGTATGCAGTACTTGGGTGACTGGAAGTGTTGGACAGTTTTTCGAATAGGGGTCCGCTGCGAGAAGCCACTTCATTCTGACTTGCACACGCGGTGGGGGAGTCAACAATTAGACGACTATATAGGTGAGAAATATAGGTACCTGCACGTAAATTAATTCGTACGGGGTGAAGCGAAGAAAAAAAATGAATAAAACCCACGCACCAAAAAATGCTAGCTGTGTGGTTGATCGACAATGTGAAGAGAGCAGGTGGATAATAAAATAATGGATAAATACCTACAGTCCTATACTTAATAAATGACTGGAGAGCCTGCAGGAATATACGTTCTCCAGGTATAGTACAGCAGATGCAAGGGGCAAGGTATGTTGAAATATTTATAAAGACACATACGAAAATAAATAATATCGCAGACGCCGCGCTTGTAATTCGTTTCTACTCGGTCATACTCGTATTACATGTATGTATATTCATTCGTCCACCAACTTTTAACCAAACATACTCGTAATTATAATCATACAGTAAAATAAAAATGTCAAAAGACTCTGGTAAAATAATAAGTAGCTGGTTTTCCTGAACCAAGGTCATCCCAATTTCAAATGTAGCACATGAAACAATAACAGGGTTACAGCGTACACTTTAACACAAGAAAAACCAGGTATTACTCGATTACTCAAAGGACTAGGTGGCGTCGTATTCCACTCAACAGTAAAAGAACCTCCCAAAGAACCGGAGAATGTCATATATGACGCCACCTGGTCTTTCTAGTGTTGAAAATGGGTCATGAGAAAAAAAAGGTTGCGCCGGTGCATTATTGAAATGGTATTTTTATATTTATAATTCAACGAAAAATTCAGTGACATAAGTTTCAAGTGATGTATTTACTGGAAAAAAAATTCAAGAACTATGTGTATGGAATATAAGAGTCATCAAATTGAAGAAAATATAAAGCTCTATTATGTATCTCACACAAATATTAATCTATTTAACTATAAGTTTAAAAAATTCTAACGCAGCAAGCCACGTATCGACTTCGACTATCGATTTATAAAATTTCCGAATTTACTCCCATAATAACGAAAACAAAGATGTTGAAACATCAAAAAATTAATCTTTGTCAGAATCAGATTGATCCACTATGGACTAATGTGCTTATAGAGCCTTATTCCGCATAAATTGAAGCTGAAATTGATAACTTCAGAAGTTGTAACAAATGTCAGATGAAAATCGAATCAAAACTGTCCTCTTGAAAATTCTTCAAAAATCTATTTCTTGAGTTTTGAGTCATTTACAAAAACTGCATACATTATCATTTAATAGTTTTCAGACGTTTTCAAATGGCTAAATATGGTAGTAAATTTGCCTGCACGGTACGGAATGTAAATTTTATGACGTAAATACACATAAGCGACAAAAACAGAATATTTTTGTAAGAAAAGAAACACCAAGTACGCACGTTTGATTGTTTTGAGCAGTAGGGCTTTATAACTATTGCCAAGACTAATTATTCTTTTCTTAAACGTTCATTATTCTGAAATTCTCCCAGGTTTTTTTTCTTTTTTACTTTGTAAAAATTGTTTCAACAGTCCATATAGTCTATACCAATCCATTACATGTATTCTAACCTATTGCACCATACGATAAAATAATTCCAGGTATATAAAATGACATTTTAAATAAAAAACTTTTAGAGTGGTCAACGTAAATACTGAGGAATACTTTTTCCAACATTGAACTAGACGCACGAATTTAGATAAAAATAAGTCCGTATATAGGAAATTAAAAAAATCTGAATACACGTTTTGAGCCATAATTTGAAAACTTGCGGATTTACGAATGTTTCGTCAACACTAATAATTGATCAACGAAAAAAAGGCTGTGTAGCTTAAAAGTTTAAAAGACAACATTTCGAAAGTAGTCTAGGTCTTTGACCCATTGCCAACACTTTTAAATACAGAAGAACTTAAAAATCCATTTAAATTCGAGTAAAACGTTCATATTTATAGCTATAGCATCTATATATTTTGGATTCCATGAGAGTAAGAAATGCAGATCCTCACGAGCACACGGAAGCACATCAATTTTTTCCCCTGGTTTTGTTTCATGCATACATACATATTATGTAAATAACGTGAACTTACATTTTATACGGATAAAGTGCACCAAAATACACATACCCATTTAGAATAATGAAGAATACGAGTTTAAGATGTCTTCGTCGTGAATATAGTTGCTTTGTCAACATTTTTTTAAAAACTTTCTCATGTTCCTCACAATAGGTGTCGAAAATATGCAGAAAAAAAATTAAAGTTCCTGCACACGTTTCATGCTAATCATAACGAAATAAAAACACTACAGAACTCATAATTTTCGATCACGTTTTCTTCCTTTCTCTCCATTTCGCTGCGACTCGACATAATTATCTCTCACAATCAGTCTCACATTTTTTGTTCAATAGGTTATCGACTTATACATATATTCTTACTACATATTCGTCTCAATTTTAGAAATATGACTAGCATGAAATACACGATGGTTCTTCTTTGTTTCGCAATGGACAGAGTATTCCAAAATACATGACTTAATATTTGAGCCGATGTAAGGGACTATCTTTTGAGAAATGTACAGAGTATGCTCATCAATTTGAGACATTATTCGTGTCAGCTCAAAATCAATCTTCAATTTTACAATCTGCACTTATTCGATTATGAGAGACGTACGTTGGTATGCGAATTGTGATCGTTAACTTTGAAACTTAAGAACAGATGAAGCTATCTCGTACCGATGAGGTAATAACTTTTCACTAAAGCACCTGCGATTTTTATCCGCAATGAATAAACTCCCTTTCCACGAGACTATTAGCATACCTAGTCTAAAGTTTCGAGTCAATCTATCCAGAAGGATGTTTTTTCAAGGACCTCAAAAAGTCAAAACAGTGACCATTTACTTCACTGGGCGATACATGATACGGTCATATACTCTGCAATTTTATCAAACAGATTCATTTGAAGAGAAGCAAAAGAGTTGATTCCATTTTGGAGCGAACTGATCAAGCAGTTTGCCTGTAGTAAGGCGAATATTTTGAAAAATGGGTGTCCAGAACTTTTCACAGGCAAAATTTTGATGCAATATACCTATGATACAATATATGGCTTAAATTTTAAAAAAAGAAAAAAAGATAAGAATGCTATTGGAAAAGAAGAGTCTATCATAGTTTGATGGCAAGATTTAAAGAAATATTAATCATCTTGACCTGACGTTACCATGCGGTTCCATCAGTGAAACCTGCTTCTCTGTGCAGCTGGATACACAAGATTTTTTTGTTTCTGCTTCATCTTACCTCTAAAATAACAATCAGTAGCAATCAAAAATACGAGAATCTTTTTTCCCCTTTCCTTTTCCTAGGGGAAAGGAAGAAAATAAAACGATTTTATCATCATCCGAATGCGAAATAGCCTCAATTCATGTTTTAATCTATTTTAATACCTTTTTTCTCTCTTTTTTCCCTCTTTTCGGTACGTTCGCCTTCGGTTTTGTTTCGCGTCCAGATATTTGGGTTCTCGACGACAAGTACATACTAAATGAATCATAAAGCGAATAGTTCGACTCTGCCGCCGACGAAATATAAGGTTTAGAGTAGATTGTAGAAACTTTTGATACGTGGGCGTAAAAAAAAAAATAAATAAAAAAAAATATTAAAAAAAGGCACGGACAGTACAATTGGATTCCAGCGGTCTTAAGAATGATTATTCAATTTCAATAATTTTGTTTACCTTGTGTGTACGTGTACATATTGAATAATACGATGAATAAAATCCAATTTATCGTCCCACATTTACAATTTTTGGCATAAAAAATTGAGGGCGGTTTGTATGAGAGAAACAACCACCCGTCCTATTCAAAATAATTAAAGAAAACGAGATCGCCGACTTTTACATTTCCAGTCTTTGCTGCGACGAGAACTTACAAAATAACATTTTTCACTTTTCAAAGTCTTTCGTAGTAATTGAGAACGTGCAAAAATGGATATGATTGCGGTCGTCACGCGAGGATTCGCTTAAATTACTAGCAATTTTTTACTCGTACATTATAATTCTGGTTTATCAAATTTTAAGGCCGATTCAATTATAATTAACATATTTCTACTACAGTTAGCTGTTGAAGTAGGTAGGTAAATAAAACTCGTTGATAAAAATTTTTACTGGTTCATATTGAGGAACGAAATTCAATCGAGTAATTTTTTCACAAAATTGTTCATTTTCAACAGTTATGCACATTACATTGCCCTTAAGCCATATAGTAATGTGCTTTCATTTCCTATCGGAGATTGGACAGGGACGCTATCAACACTCAACATCGCTAAAGCGTCTCAGGAGCAGTTTCGGAAATGCATGCGCAGAATAACATAATTCTAAGAGGAATTTAGCATAATAATTACGATAATCCTCAATTTCCAAATTATCAAATCAAGTACAGGCTGACAATCCTGTCAACATAGTTGTCAACCGCTGGTCAACCGAGTCAACGCAGTTGTTCCACGCTACGATCACCCAACTAGCAACTGCATATGAGATGAGAACAGCTTACAGCAGTCCAGTCCAGCATATAAAATCCCGTTAGCTGAATGCGATTGTCCATTGTCTAGAATTGTTTGATGTAAGACCTTGCCACAGAATTGCCAATTTTTCAAAACTTCGCAGTCGTTTATTGTTGACTGATTGAAATCGAAATTGGAAAAATCTGAGGTACCTAAATCGACTAGTTAGCGAGCTTTCTATTTCATTGCCAAATAGCACGAACAGGGACTCAACATTATCATCAACGAATAGTCGGTAGTCTAAGTCTAACACTAAATTCAAACCGAATCGTGATAACCACCACAATTTATTGTTATTACAACTTCATCGCACCGACGCGGCGCACCATGAACGAGCGCACCATGTACATGATTTTGGTAACAACTAACAAGCCGCAAGGTTTTCTCAGTTTCCTATCAACTTCGCATTCAGTTTTACCCGACAGTTAGGGCTTCTATTTCAAAATGAGACGGTAAATTATCAATGATGATCAACTACGTAAGAATCAGATTTCACGGGTACCAGGTACTACGATTAAGATGCAAATGCCAAATGCATTCCAGCTGCGGCAACATTGGCCGGAAGAAAAACATACGGCAGTGAATACGTTATACTTATGTCCTATCTAAAGATAATTATCATCGAATACGAATCTAAATATTCACCTGAATTCTGACGATATGCTGTCAACACTCGATGGACTGGAGGGTTGGCTGCGTTGCACTGACACGCGACGAAACACTCGGAAATATGGAGAAATGAACAGAACTAAGGACGAGCGAAAGAATGAAATATGCAATTAACGAATTTTTCAAACTCGCGAAGAAACGGTATGACGAAACAGCGATTGATTTACGACGCGAAGAAACGATACAAGATGATATGCACTTGTTTTTCTTCAACCAAAATGTACAAACAAGGGCACGATTGAATCTATTATCAGTGCTTCGAAAAATAATGGCGAATTTGATATGCAGATAACGACACGAAAATTATCTCTCGTAACGAAACAAAAGACGAAACCATTATATTTGTATAATAAAATACACGTAGAAAACTGAGAATTTACTAATTAAGACGAACGACAGCTCAAAAAATATTTAGAAAATACAAAACCGTGAATTATTTACACACGTACGCGTTACATACCGAGCGACAACCACAACAGATGGAATTTCGCACGTGACTAACTATAACTAACTAAAGTGAATTGAATTGAGATTTGAGAAAGAATTCTACAACGAAACTGAACGAAACAAACGCGGCGAACGAAAAATTAGAATCTTCTCAACTCATGTTCTCGGTTTTCGACGATCACGATCTTCCCTCTCAGTCTTCAGTCCTCACTTCTTCTCACTCACCATTCACCATACGAAACGAAACTTACCTCGCAGATGTTCAAGCCAACTGTCATTCTAACAGTGTTATCACTTTGTTCAGCGTAAAAAGTTCAATCATCAACAGAATGATGCTGATCTATAAATTCTATTTCGGAATAAAGAGGCGTTTTCTTCCTTTTCACGATATAAATTCAGAAAAATCAAGAAAAACTATGCAACCATGTTTGTGGGAATCTTTCTTCACAAATTTTGGATCAGAGCGAAAAAAACCTGACGCTCATTTCAAACGACATTTTTAACCTGGAGATGTCCTTTAGTCTGGTATACTCCTGCAGGCAACTTCTTCAGCAGCCGCGAATGCGAATCTCCCAGAAATTATACAGAATGGAATAGGTACTTTTCAGAATGAAAAAGGTTATTTTTAAAATGTTTTCATTCAAATTCGTAGAAGGCCAGAAATGGACGTCAGCTATGCAATCCGCAATCGTGCATTAAATTCGAAAATGGAAACGCTTTATAACAAACTGTAGTGTGAAAGCGTTCACCTAAATTTTTTTTTTTAATTTATGTTATTTAAAATTATAATTAGACATTATGAATTCTATTTACGATACGACAAAGAATTGTTTTTAACCGTGCATTTTTATGTTCCTTCTTCTCAAAAGTCTGCTGAAATTTTGAAGGACTTTTTGTCTAACCTTAAAGAAAATGCGTGGTTATTTTGTAACATTGATGAGGGTTGTAGGAAAAAAATTTCCTCAAGGGAAAAAAATCGAGAACTCCTTAAGGAAAAATTTGAGAAAAAAATGGTATGCTAAAAACTCCTTAAATCAATAAGGGAGAAAATTGAAGGAAATGCTTAAGATTGATCAGGAGATACCTTAAGGAGCATATTTATTAAGGTTCCTTTAATGAAAGGAAGATTCAAGGGAATTTTTCAAAAATTGGAAGTTCAACAAGATTTCGCATCACAAACAGTCCATACCTCTTCATCACTATGGTTTTTAGGCTCAAAATCGTACATGCAATGTAAAATGTAATAAATGAAAGGGGGTGCGCAGCATTTTGCCGCATGAATTATTATTGAGTGTAATTAACACTTAAAATCTTATTTTTGTTACAAGATTTTAGGTTCTCGCTTGAAAAAAAAAACAAAATAAAAACATCCGTAGCCGCATTAATAAACACACCGATTCAGATAATCAATTTCCATCTCCAAATCTTTACGTTCTTTTGGGTTCGTTATTACTCCTGTAATATAAAAACGTGAAGATATTACTGTCACACATTTCAAATATATGCAGAAGGCTATGATACTATAGCTTCCCTTAAATATTTATCTACTACGAACAGTGATACGTAAAAAGGGGTAAGTCCACTTTTTTCAAAAATTGGAGTTCTTCTAAGGGACACCGAGCCCTACTTATAGTTGACACATCATGTCCCAAAATGCCACCAACACTAAGAAAATAGACTCTAAAGTTGACGGGCTAAAAAGACTACGTAACATTGTGACATACAAATGTATTTTAGCTCTCCTGTAAAATTCGACAACGCGGACTTATCACCTCTTGCATATCAGCGTTCCAGGCCCATAGCCAGGATATTTTTTAACGGAGGGCTTCTTGGGGGCTGGATATGGATGCCAAGGTTGCTAGGTAAAAAAAGCACATAGTTTACCCCTGAATAGAATTATGAGCAACGGGTGAAGATTTTTTCCAATTTTTAGCCATTATTGGGGATTTTTATGTCAGAATTTATTGTAAAATTGAATTTTTATAATTTAATGAAAAAACATTAGAGGAATATTAGAAAATCAGAAGGGCGACTCAGCCCCACATAGTCCATCCTGACTACGTCATACGGACCTGTAGTATTTCTAAAAAAGTTAAAAAAAACTATCAGTTTTGAAAAATACTTCTAAAATCACATTTTCCGAACAAAATTTTTTGGGGTAGGTAAGATCACCCATAATTTGAAAGATTGAATTGTATGTTTTCTTGAACAAAAGCATTCCACTAATGTAAACTTATAGGACAAATGCACTTACGCTTTTACTTGAACCAATTATACGAAGAAGTGTTATTTCTGATTTTTTTTTATTTCATCCTGACTGGTTGGAGCAAAAGCAAAAGCAAAAGTAGGTACATTGTGAAAGGTTCTTATGTGGTCTTCTCTAAGTTTCTTTGTGAGTGGTTGGGAGGGTAATTTAGATACCCGTAATGGTTTTGCTCTTTAGATTGTTGATTCTCGCATTAAAAATTCAACTATTTAGAACACCAAATTAGACGACGGTCTGAATTTCAACAGATATTCAGATTCAGTGATTTTTTTCAAATACTCATCATAATCCTAACAAGTCATTGACAAATACATTCTATAAAAATTCAAATATGAACTAAATACTTGAAAATCGATGAATGCTGTAGGATAGAATCAGGTATACTCGTAGTTAAATTTTAGAATACAGTAGATTATAAACATCAAAATCAAATACAAACTTACTGAAATCAAGAACTTGGATCTTACGAATAGTATCATTGTATATTAAGTACCCCATCACATGAACTGAATCGCCTACTTGAGGCGGTTTCGTTTTTTCAACTACTTCTTCTTGAAACCAGGCCATAACCTAATCAGATATTGCAATTACAAAATTAAAATTACTTCAAGGAGAAAGCAAAATTGAAATTGATTACCTACCTCTCGAAATGCTTCGTTGGGATCAATTTCTTCATTTTGAATGACCGAATTATCGTTTGTAGTATTGAAAACAGAAACGTCGCTCGCTTGTGTTTGATTACGCATATGCGAGATTTGTGTAGACTCTAGTAAATCGTTCAGCTTCTTGATATCGGCTTCACGATTATATTTAAATTTATGAAAGCAGAGAATAGTTCCGGAGTTATCGTCCACTATAACAAAAATTATTTCATACTTTGGATTATTTATTACAATTCTGGACCAGAGAACCAGAGTGATGCATGTCCAAATCTAGTGGTAAGGAAAACTGAGTTATTTTCGTTATCGTTCATCTCGTACTTCTACAATTCTATGAACTCGGGTTTCAAAATCATCGTCTTTAAAAGAAAAAGTGTTTATTGAAAACTTCAACATCAAATATTTCAACACTGAAAATTTGGACTTGAATTACTTAGGTTCTCTGCAGGTCTAGAACTATCAATAATAAGACCTGACAGTTCAGGAAACTGAAAAGTTTAAGTTGCTGTAAGAAGAGATTCGTATTGATGAAATTCGTTTCTCAAACTTTCCTGAACTGATTGCTGCTTTAGAGAGACTTACATTCGAATTTGAACAAATCATCCAAGCGATTGCTATATATATCGGTTACTGTACCACCGCAAGCGACTAAACTTAGATCGTGATTCTTGAATATGAAACTGTCCTCAGTAACGTAATTAAATTCCAACGATTGTAGGACACCAATTTTCATTTTAAACAATGACTTCTTCGACATTTTCTGGCGTTTATTAGATTCGGATTTACTTTTGTCAGTGAATTCCGGAATTTCGTCTGAACGTTTACCCAATTTGGATTTACTTTTGTCGGTGAATTCCGGAATTTCGTCTGAACGTTCACCCGGTTTGGATTTAGTTTTGTCGGTGAATTCCGGAATTTCGTCTGAACGTTCACCCGGTTTGGATTTACTTTTGTCAGTGAATTCCGGAATTTCGTCTGAATGTTCACCTGCAACGAATCAACAAATTTATGCAACATCAACGACTGAAAAAATAGCAAGAAGGGACGTTGTAATAAACTTACTTGGCTCCATCATACAGGTTTGTGGAATTGCGGAACTAAATTACTAGGAATGTAGCAATTAAATCACAAGAAACTTGAGAAATAGTTACTATCATAGTCTGATCAAGTTTTGAATTTCAGAAATCAGAATGAACTCGGGACTGTTGTGTGGTTCGTTACGAATACAAGATTTGAATTTGATATGATGAGAAGAATGAGATTGAGATGGTATGATATTGTATTGAATATTGATAGAATAATATTTTCATTTTTCATGCTAAACCGAATCTGTCACGAATTTTTTTTTTAGACCCTTTTGCAATGTTGCATTTCTTTCTATATTTTATCGTGTTCGTAAATGTTTATGACGTCATGTTTATGTACGTTTACCAGTTACCAGCACTGGTTACCAGTCTTACCACTTACGGTTACCTTACTGCAACGTCCGAAACGTTTTTTTTTTTTTTTTTTTCTACTCGTCGTACGGTATATTTATAATTTATAGTCCATTCCAAATAAGAAACGCCGTTATTTGAAAGGCGCAACAAGGTGCGTCCACATGAAAAAATTTTGCGTTCGTTGATTTGCGTTGACTTCTTATCACTAATGAAAATGATAGAACTCGGCGTAACGTTTTCCTTATCAATATCAACGCGAACCACATTCGCAAAATTCTCTTTATGTCTTCGTCTCTTATATTTGTGTTGTGATTGAATGAAATTCGTGTAATGCGGATTGCATACGGCGTTTCTTATTTGGAATGGATTATAAGTAAAGTTCTCCTTGTGGACGGTAGGGTAAGTAAATGATAATCGTACAGGCTGGCGATCGTGGGCTTGATTCCAGCTGTAGGTACTTTTTCGTTTTGCTTTTTTAGCCCGTTCTCAACAGAAAACCTTGTATAAATTTTGGTTAGCTTTTCATAAATACCCATGGGACCCTTATACTTATTCGTTTCATAATCTCCAGCATTCCAAAAATACCTTAAATATACTTTGCAATTCAAAATTACGTACAACTACAAACCTACCAAACGGTTTCACGTTTACGGCCAAAAAAACTGAAAAAAATATTCTAGCGCAGCGAAGCAAGCCCCGCTAGAAAAGTAGATTTGCAGATTTTCAATTCATGATACAGGGGTATCACGAACCACATAAATTTTATGTTTTAGGATTCTGTTGAAGGATTGGGACAGTTAATTCAATTTTTTGAAATCAAAAAAGAACAAAGAAATTATTTCCCAAAGACCATTTAGTAAACGGCTGCTGGAAAATGCCAACAATAAAAAAAAATTTCAAATTTTGGAGATTGTTGGGGATAATTTTCCCAATTTTACACCGGCAAAAAAATTTTTTAGAATTCGAAGGAATTCGTGTCTTCAAAATCTCATCGAAATTCATAGTTTTTTTTTTTTTGCTACATTTTTGCTGATTTCTAGAGAACCGCCAAACCGATTGTCATAAAATTACCCTCGTAGAGAAAATCTGTTTTTCAAAAAATTGGTACTAAAATACCAAGTAGTGAGAATCGTGGAAGTCATTCGGTGCGAAAAGAAAATAAGATCGAAACTACGAATAAGTCTGAAAATTCCCTTATAACATGCGGTGGAGGGGTAAAAAAAAATTTAACCCCTCCTCGGATTCGTTATATCATATTACACCGACATGTCTTCCAAATACTTTGATACCTACTTGACGCTGTACTTTGATTGGACTTATCTTCGATAAAATTTCTCATTTCGAATTTTAATTGCTACAAGTCGTTCGAGTCGAAGCAGTTTTTTATTTTCCCAGCTCCAGAAGTGAGTTGAGATACAAATACGAAATTGCTAGGATGTATTCCCAAGGGTTGTCTCTCCAACTTTATAAACCCAAACATGTGCTCGGCCTAGCGTAATGGGATTTGGGGTGAAAGTGTTTTTTCGTTTTCCTGTAAAATTCGAAAAAGAGGATGTATCCCCTTCTTGCATAGCAGTGTTCGTACATTTAGTACATATCTACAATCTGATTCCATTAACAGTTCAGTTTAGAGGACTGTATCCTAGTGATACCGGGTACGTCAGTATACGAGTATAATTATAGTTTTTACTTTTTACTTTTTTTTTTTTTTTTTTTTTTTCCCAGGTCACCTACTTAAAGGGTGTAAAAATAGAAAATTCTGTCGAATTAATGGCGTACACCGTCGCTGGTTTCTGAAAAATGACGAATCTCTTACGAGAATATGCCCGACTATACTGCCGCCGTATTCCGTGATTTAGAACATATTATTATTGGTAGGAACTATAGGAACCCGTTCAAATGCTTGTGTAGCATGTATAGGTACTAGGTACCTGCGGTTTGACTGCTGCCCTACATGTTGATTTCGATCGGACGTTAGTTTGGAAAATATTTTCTTCACATTTGCCGGACATCGGACAGTCGTCCTTTAGTGTACGTTGGCTGCGGACATGACGCGTCTCTCGCCTTCCGTTTCCGCTCGTCTCTCGTATCTGTTTCTGTTTCTCTCATTTCATTTTTGTGAAAAATTTTCATAACAAAAATAATCGTATTAAGAGAGAGAAAAATAAAATTGGTCGTCTAATTAGTGACTCGTTAATAGAAAGTTAAGATCAGCGATAGTTGAGCGAAGAACCGCAAAGACGCGAAGCTGCAGCAGAGTTCATTGTCATCGACGTGTGCGTTGCACTTGGTTTCGTCGCCTTTTCTTATTTTTTTTTTTTTTTTATTTCTATTTTTCTGATTTTATGTTTTTATGTTTTTCTATACGAGGATTGTGGGTACAAATAAAATGAAATGAAATGAAATAAAAATAAAGGAATAACAAATGAAATAAAAAAAAAGAAAAAAGAGAAAAAAAAACCAGACGGAAGAAGAACGGGTTTCGTCCGATAAACGCGGAATTAATTCGGTGCCATCGCGGTTAAAAGAGAGAGAAACGCGATTCGTACGTCTGCTGGCCGGTCCAGGCACTTACTAGGTATTGCATCGCATCGCATCGCATCGCATCGCATCGCAATTTCAATCAAAATGTCGTTGTCGCCTATCAAACTGACTTGTGCGACTGCTGTGGCGAGCACGTGTTGTATTGTGATTTTGCACAATCTCTCCGTTACGGTGAGTACATGTAATACCCAGCACGGCCATACGTACGAGTACAACTCTACGTAAGCGTAGCTATAATTTATAATTACCTATATACGATATATCTATAATCGATATATCTATAATTATACGTATTATCATTTTGCCTTTTTTTCGCATATATATATGTAGACCTATTCTACGCTTTTGCCTTTTCCTCTTCTGTAAACGCGTACGCGAGCCTTAGAAAATTGGCAAAAAATTAGGCAGATCGATTTCCGACGCAGCCGAGACTAAATTATCTGCAACTCGATGACTCGGTCTCGCGTTTCTTCTATAAAAGTCTCGGTTCGCTTTTATCACGCATCGGCTACCACTATCCGATATAGGTATGTGTAATGCCCCAAAATCTAAAAATACCTACCGAGTCGAACAATCTAAAGATACTCGTAAAAAGGGGCAACATAAAAAACACTTTAAACGGAGGAAAGTCTTTTCATACTCGTACTCGCATATATAATAATTATGGTCGTTTGCAAAATCCAAAATTACCAAATAATAAACGACGCGGTGCCTGCGAGAGAAGCGGGACGCTTCGCGTATTCGAATTATTCATAACTTTTCATACTTTGCCCGGTTCGAATAAAATCGTACTATTCTTTAAATCACCCGAGAAATGAAAATTTGGACCTTCGACTACGAAGAATGAAATAAAAAATCGATATTTTTCGAATCAGGTATTTTTACGTTTTCAAAATTGTATTTTTCACTCGCCTATCCTCTTCTCAAACCCTCTCATTAATGCAAAAAAATATCACCGCGAGTTGAGGTAGACGAGGGTAGGTATATATGTGTATGTGGCGGTAGGCTACACGCGCAGTAGCGTCGACAATTGAATAGATTTTACCATTTTACCATTTTACCATTTTACCATTTTACCATTTTACCATTTAAACGAGTTCGACGACTGAAAACAGAGATATCGACTCGAAGATCGATCTATCAGGACGAAATATGCGCGTGTAATAGCAATTATCGAGCACGCTGCAGTACCTGCGTGTATGTAGGCTATACCTATAGAACCTGCGGTTTACACGTAGGGTTAATTCTTATAGTCACATATACGAGTAGGTACATCGTACCTACAGCTGTAACACGTATCTAGGAACGTAATCATCTGCGAGTATTATATACGTTATACAATCATGTACGAGTATAAAGTACCTCTATGGAGATGCAACTATTTTTTGTCGCACAGAGCGCCGGTATCGTATCGTGGACCGGAAATAAGCTTCGAAACAAATTCGTGCCGCAGTCGTCGTCTACGGAGACGGCGGTAGCCGCAGTAGCCGTGGAAAAAAGCTATCGATGCGAAAGCGAATGCAGTAAGTTCAAAAAACAAAAAACAAAAAACAAAAAACCTTCGTCCGTACGAAATACGAGTATAAGTGTAATAAAAAGTCGAAAAATTACCGTTATCTGTTATCTCCGATTCTCTGCTCTCGGCGGCTCGGCCTTTTTTCCTCTCTCCGAGTCGAGCCTCGCGCCGAGAATCGAGTCGCAGCTACTCGTCTTTTACGAGTAGCAACCCGCGATCCTCAGCCCCACGGCCCCCTCAGCCTCGCAACTCGCGACCGCCAGCTGAATTTCCATCGGCTCTTTCCGTCTTCGGCGCATTCCAAATTTAATATCCGCCGGCGTATAAATTATAGTACGAGAGTAGGCTACGTTTTCATCGAAAAACTGGTTTCCGCCGCGGTAATTAATTATTATTTTCGTCGCTCCCCCCCCCCCTCCCCTCCGTTCCTACGAGTATTTCTATTTATTTTAAATTATAGTAGATATATGTATATACGTATATATATAGTTACATTATGACACATGCGAGACCCAAGATAAAGTATGACACTTGCGAGACCCCCCTTATAAGTACTCACAAATGAAACCTTCGTCTTCAAATGGCTTGGTGGCTATCTGTAGATGCCTTAGGCTATGTAATGAAGCCCACAGCTGTTGGTTAGGTGTACAGTACAGTCTATAGGGAGTAAAATGAAATGAACGAACCACAAGTGTACATACAATTGATATTTGAGGCACTTGCGAGTCCCAGACAAAAAATGCAGATTTGGGGTCTGCGGAGTGGGGGGAGTAAGAAAAACTATACATACACCTCGTGGACATGCGAGACCCGCAAAAGGGTCTCGCATTGTCAAAAAGGGTCTCGCAAGTGTTATGAAATATCTGTTTTGGGTCTCACATGTGCCCAAAACATCTCTATATATATGTGTATGCACATATTTACCATATTATAGGTATATTTGCATTTAACCGTGTTCGAGGCCGATTTCGTCCGAAATATCGGCTTAATAATTTTCATTATCGCCGCTTTAATTACAAATACGAGTAATAATTAATAATCGAATCCTAATTGGTAACCGCGCAGGCTGCGGAGTTGCCAACGAGGATACGCGCATAGTCGGAGGAAAGCCCAGCGGACCGCACGAATTCCCGTGGATGGTTCGATTGTCTTACTTCAATCGATTTTATTGCGGCGGCACGTTGGTCAATGACAAGTACGTCGTTACCGCAGCCCATTGCGTAAAGGGGTGAGTAGGTGTAAATACTGGCGTACCGTACTATGCGAATTATAAGATAAATAGTAGCCGGCCCGTAGGTATAAATGCGTATTTATCCGACAGCGCAGCGCGAGTGCGCGTATAAGAAATAGATAATTTATAATTGCAGATAGACGCGACTATACCTACGTACGAGTATAGGTAGTACGAGTATACCCAACCCATAAAGTATAAACTATATATACGATCGTATACGCGCGTATATCTATAATCTATATATTATTATCTATACTATACTCGTACGTTATTACTATCTAGCCGAGTGCTATATACGAGTATGTACTCGTACTCGTATTATGGGTAAATGCGAAGCGCCGCGGCCACCTCTTCGCCGACAGTACGAGTATATCGTCGTTATAAATACGAGTATATGTACTCGCCTAATATCGCGCGTCCATTTAAAACTTACCTACGAGTATTAAACTTTTCAGATTTTTATGGTTTTTGATAAAGGTTACGTTGGGAGAACACGACAGGTGCAATCAGACGAGCAAACCTGAAACCCGCTTCGTTATTCGAGTGTTCGCTTCTAATTTCAGTTTTTTCAATTTCGACCACGACGTCGCTATCCTAAGACTAAACGATCGGGTGCCAATCTCCGACGCGATCAGACCAATTTGTTTACCCGCCCAATCCGCCTGTAAGTACATACATGTAGGCCTAGCCTGCGCTCGTACTCCGCTTCACGCTAGTCTACCGCCTACCCGCCGCCTATCGCTTATCGGTCGCGCATTTTCGCTACACCAGCTACCAGCTACCAGCTATACCTTCTCCGAGCAAACGGGCCGAATACGCGAGTACCTGTACGAGTATACCGAGCAGCTAAATCACTCGTACATATACTATCGTATTTGAGAACCATTTTGAAAAATAATAAAACTCTCTCTCTCTCTCTCTTATCTACTTTCGGCACTGTCGAAATATTAACGAGCTCGCGTAGTAGGCTGCAGTATGGGCTGCCGCGATGCGACGCTTTAGCATAATTATTAATTATCTCCATCTGACCATCTATCTACGGTAGATAATACCCACACGTATATTCATCATCGTCGACCGTCGTGGCTAGTGTTCGTTAGCGGAAGAAAGATATATTAAGCGTCCGCATAGGCGACGAGGCCCATTAAATTTTAGGCGAAGAAGAGTGGGCGAGGCAGTGCGACATGCGAAGCCTAGGATACGATCGTAACTCGTAAGCTCGCTGCTTCGAGAGACGAAAATACGAATGTACGAGTAGTACGAGTAATACGAGTAATACGAGTATCCGAGTATCCGACTATCCGACTATCCGACTATCCATAATGCATTTATTATAATCATCGCTGTTCGCCGCGGCCGGCACCTTTCTTCGTAACAATTGTTCTGTCGTAGACAATTTATAATAGGAATTTGAATTATAACAAAAATATTATAGCGATAGAGCGTGCAAAACCGGCTAATTTTTTACGCGAGCCCTCGTCGTCTGCCCATTGTTCTTGTTGCGTTGCCTCGCATCGCCTCGCCTCCGACGACTACGTAAAATAATGAAACGGCCAAAGAATTGGGCCGCGAGCCGCTCGCAGAAGAGCGGTTCTGGGTTCGGGTAGCCGCAGCTATAGCCGCTGACAACGCAGCAAAGACGAAGGCAAAGTAGGTAGCTGACGGCGACGCCTTTCACTCTGAAAATGAGGCGAAGAAAAGTGCAACGAATCTTTACATCCGTTACAAGAGTGCATAGCTACATACTCGCGTAACTCGTAACTCGTACTACGAGAAGGTACAACCGCGCTTATTCAAAAATCTGCAGCCCCTATTATTAGACCGAGAGAAATGAGCGGTACCCAGCGGTCGCATTCGCTATCTCGGATAGGAAAACAGCGACTCGGAGACTTATCGTAGACTACTCGTAGATATTTACTTACCGGTAACTAAGGTTATTATTCCTACGCGTAAACTTTTTGCAATACCTATTATGCGAATAAATAATTTTTTACCGCATCCATCCTTTCGAAAACGTTTTATTTCGATTTTTTTTTCTCATAGGTATCCACGTATAAGCGATTACTTTTTTATTTTCGGAGCGGGGAGAGGGGGGCGGAATTGAGAATAGCCTACTCGATGTTATTACGGTGTAACTTTTGAAAAGTGATTTTTTTGTATTTGATCGATAGACGGAGATTCTTACGTAGGGAAAACGGCTACGCTAGCTGGATGGGGCACTCTAGAAGAGGGTGGAAAACCGGCTTGTATTCTACGCACGGTGCGAGTGCCAATCATCGATAATGCAAAATGCGCTGCCAGTTATCCGGAAGGCATGGTTACCGAGAATATGATGTGCGCCGGATACGACGAGGGACTAAAAGATTCTTGTCAGGTAGGTACTAGGTAGTAGGTAGTATAGTATAGGTATACCTGCACCCGCCACCTAGCCACCACCACCACCACCACCACCATATAATGCAACAACGTCAGCTGAGCTGCTACTCGTACGAACTCGTCTCTCGCTGTATTTCGATTCGATTAATTACTCGTAGCCTGTACGCCAAAGAATCTCTGCAAATACGAGTACCTACCTAGCTCATTCGCTAAACTAAAATCGTTTTCGAGCAAGTAATTTTTAATGCAGCGAGTAGCTACGGATAGGTCTATCTATTCTGTGCTGCAGGTTACTCAGTACTGGTACGTGATGGTGGCTCGGCTTATAATAATAAGAAAAAAAACATCATACGATATAAATAATGTATGAAATGTGGAATACAATTTATGGCAATGTTTGTAGGTACGAATTCGAGACTAAGTCCTTACGAACGAAATTTCATCGGTAGTAACATTTCGAACGGGGTGACTTTACCCACTTCGTTTTAGCCCAATAAATAAATTGCCAGGCAAAAATTAAAACCGAAATACGATTTGGATCGAAGCAGATAGAAGGAGGAAAAGAAAAAAAAGATCGCCGCCCCTACCTCACTTCACCCAGTAACAGAACAAGAAAATAAAGCGGCGATATGGTTTTTTCCTTTTTCTTATTCGGCTTTTCTTTTTAACCACAGGCACTCAAAATATTCAGCAGTTCGGTTTCACACGGTTCAAGTTGGTACTTGACTAGTTTCTTTTCAATCGTATGTCTGAGAACACACATCCTCAAATTTTGCCTCCCCACCCATCAATAACCCATCAATAACAAATTGAAGGGTAAAGTCGCCCCGAGGGGTGACTTTACACAAATTTTTTGAAAAATCATAAAAAATAGAAGGAAGGCTGCAAATTCATACTTTTTTTTACAATTGTGTTGAGAAATGTTAGACCTAAATTTTAAAACCAAATTCACTTCAATAGCTTCAAAATTGGAAGAGTTATTAAAGGACACAGTTGAAAAACATAAAAAAAGTGTGTAAAGTGGCCCCATTTGACGGTACTCGTACTTTTATCAAACAAAAATTTTTCAACTATCGATCGAGTAACTATAAAATTATGCCACGTACAAATGGCTGATTTTATAAACACGAAAATTTCGGGGCAAAGCGTGGATAAAGTCGGGTAAATTCCAAAAATAAGTTGATAAAATTTCAAACTTGGAAAATCACTTCTACGCTATAGGATTCGGATAATAATCGACGAAAATGTGATTGAAAAATTTCACAAACGAGAAGCACTAACTTTAAGTTTGAAAAAATATTGCATCAACCGCACCGGCATACTATACTATAATATAGGTAGTTAAAGTATCTGCGGTGATTCGATAATTATCGAATCACCGGATGGCTATAGTATGAATAATGAAAAAGAAAGAAAAAAATCGGCCGAGTAATTTGGGAAGAATAGAACCATTTAGGCGAGTCAAAAAAAAATAACGATAAAATAGACGGATAACGCATCGTCAAAAAAAGTGAAAAAATATTCGGCTACGGGTGACGTAAGAACAAAAGGTTCGTTTTAGATAAAAGAGCCGAAGGTACGAGAGAATAGAAAACAAAGAACTGAAAACAGGTGTGCAGCTAAACAAAGGAACTGAATTAATTTAAAAAAAAAATTGAAAACAAGCGAGATAAGAAGGTGACTCAAAATCGGTAAAATTAACCTTATCTCTATAACTACTTTAAGTGTAGGTATAGTCGAGGGTACGGATATGTAAGGATGAAAATAGGGTGAATCAGAATGAAGAAGTTAGGCGCAGGTAGCATAATATAATTATGTGGACAGAATGAACGCGTCAACATTCTTCAAGTTTGAAAGGGACTGAATGACTGATGACACGAATACAAATTAGTGCCACTCGAGACAAAAGAAAAGATGCGATTGTTTAAAGAACGATAGAATTTGAAAATTGAAAGCGAGTGAATAAAAAGTTGCATCGTTTCAAATAGAAATCTATAAAAAAATTTTCTAGATCATTCTGGTATGTTTGCGACTCGATATTTTATTTTCAGCGAATCGAATTTTCATCGTGTGTTCGTAAAATGCGAACGATATTAATCGGAAAAATGAAAAATTCGGATGAAAAAAAAAACATACCTACCTACGCAATGGATATCGCTGGATGCATCGATTCGCATATTTTGGTTTGCGAAGAAATAAATTTCTCAAACACAAACACCCGAACGAAAAAAGAAATCCAATTCCAATCTAATCGTTAATGAAAATAAATTATTCTTACTCGCAGGGTGACAGCGGAGGACCATTGATGACCGAACGAACGGACAAACGTTTCGAGTTAACAGGTGAGAATATTATTTACCCGCCCTCTCGCCGGTACCAAAATGAAAATCAAGTGCGGGGTGTTTGCGCAGAAAAATAGCGCAGCTTTGGCGCCATTCAAATAATGGTCGAGCGCATTCTTTACATCATCCGTCTTTCCGATAATTTTACTAAATTTTTAAAATTTCAGCCATACCTACTCCTAGTTATAAACTCGGCACCATTCATTTACAGGAGTTGTTTCATGGGGCAATGGTTGTGCCAGACCAAAATATCCGGGCGTTTATACGAGAGTAGGCAATTATATTCGATGGATCGAAGAGAACACGCAGGATGGGTGTTTCTGCGGCCAGTGATGATCTCAATATTTCCAATTTTCTGAAACATGCGCTTCACTTTCCATCTTTACGATTATTTATTTCCAAATTTCTAAGTCACGTCGACTTGGTCGAGCATTTAATAAAATTTTAAAACAAATATGACCGAGCAGCGTGTATTTCTTTTTTTTCCCCCCACGTTTCTTCAGGAATAAAAATAAATCTTTCATCGCGAGACGAGTATAGATAGACCGAGTCTATTTGAATAGATCACAATCATAAGACGCAATCTTGACTTGAAAAAAGTGTAGCTTGTGCTTGAATTCAGATAATAAGAAATCGATTTCAGTTATTTATCGTACAGGCAGACAGTCTGAAAATTTAGCAATTTTACCAGTTAAGTCTGTTTTCGACGATTTGGATGAAATGACTCGAGTAACTGACAAGGAGTCGGACCGGAAATAGTCGAAGCCATCGAATAGGGCTAATAAATTTTCTCTCTACACTGATAGATGCCCTAATACCAAACTAAAACACTCGAAGATGTCGTATGATGAATATAATAGAATATACAAGCCACTTACATAGTAGTATAGCGCCTGTATAAATAACATCATTTCAAATAATTGTACATAGTCGTTAACGCTACGTTCGATTTAAATCCAAAACATTTTAATATAATAACTAAATAATTATAAATAAGTTTATCGTATAAATAATTTTTTTTGACGAATTTTTTATAATTTTTTCACGGTCGAAGTAAGCAAAACTTACAAATATAATCGTAGATAAACATACATACTTTATTCAAAACCAAAATACCGAAATACACGTAAATTAATAAGTCGGTTGTAAAGAGAGAAAAAAGAGAGAAAGAGGAGAAAAAGATTCGATAAAACTGGCAAATGATAAAAAGTAAGAAAAAAAAAAAGTAACGCTAAATTACGCCTTAACGTTACACGTAAAAGCGCACGTATTGGTTGGTACGTGCTACAAGCCGATACAATTATATCTTTTTATACACAAAAGCGGAAATACAGAATAAGTGAAAACGCAGAAATTTTAATTAAAAAAAGAAAAAAAAAAGAAAAAAAAATTCAGGAAATAATCGAACCGATATAAGAATTATTTTGGTATCCGATAAAATTAATATTTTCTAATAGCTGGAAGCTGAACTGCTATCGAAACTACTTGTCATATTTTTCTGTATCACTTTTTTGTTAATGATTCCACGACAAAGTCCAGTTCGTCTGTTGGGTCGATTGTTGCTACGTTAGAGAAGAAAAAACGAATAAATTAACGACGATCCTACATTCGAATATGAAAAAACTAGGTCGAATTGCTTACAGAGTGTGATTTGTCTGCCGGCAGCGTTAAATCGGACATGCAAAAACGAGTCGGATCCCAACCGGATTCCAATTTTACGGTATCATGATGCGCAAGATCTTGGCTGAACGATTGTAAAATCGGTCCGGAGCTCATCTGGCCGATGTTCATGTGCGGTAGAATAGGAGGTAACGTGTTGGTTAACACAGGATTTTGGACTATACCGCTAAAATGGTCGTTCTGAAAGGACACATATTCTTCGATTAATATCGAGCGTTGGATGAAAAGTCCTTAAAGAGTACAAGGTGCGAATACGTAAATAAACATCGGGGTTTTCGCAATAATTATCAATTCGATAGTTTATCTTCCTTTCGCAGGTTTGAAAATTTGCTATTGGATTTTTGGTGGATCAACAGGTACCTACATGTATGTTCGGTTTGGCACGGTTTTACGTAGTAATTGTTTCATCGTGTCCGTCGCTTTGGCCACGGTTTCGAATCCATACGTGTTCGCTATGCCAAAATAGAACGGGTTTCTAGTTTCGGTTCGTGTTTTGGTTCGCAAAACACAAGTGAAACGACATCAAGAGTAAATTCTCGTGGTTTCTCGTTTGTTCTTATGGGATTTGTTTCAAAAATAAATTCGGTAAAAACGAACGGATTTCGATTTCTTCCGGATTTGTTTGTACGTATTTTTTGAGGAATCCGATTCGAAATCGAAACCAAAACTGGAAAAAATAGTTTTAAAAAATCGCGTCCGATCGAACGTATCTATTCGATAATTTATTCAACGTGCTCGCTTAACGGATGAGAATACTATTTCATCCATCGATGCGATAGAACGTTACCGACTGAAATTGTTTTTTTTTTTTTTAGCCAACCTTCTTTTTTTTTCTCGATAACTAGCTGAAACGTAGCGTAACTATCGAGTCGACGTCACTAACCTGGTATATGTTGTTGTCCAGCATGGCCGGACGCATGTCGTCCGGTAACTGCGGTAAACACGAGTACGGGGCGCCGGCCTGCACGGTAGCGACCGTCGACGGTACGCCGCTATTTCTGAACATTTGCTGGTTCCACGACAGCTTCTGGTCCATAATCCAATCCGGCTGCTCGACGGGCATTGCGCGTTCGCGTTCCGTTCTCCACGCACGTTCCGTTCCGATCGGCTTCGGCGGCATTTTACGCTCCTCGAGGGCGGCTGCGGCGGCTGCCGCCGCCGCTGCACGCGGTCCGCCTCCAGCAGCGCCACTCACGCCGCCGGCCATCAAATTGGCGGCGTTCGAATTGGGCGAAATGTTGGCCAGCGTGCCGTTCTCCAGCACGGAGAGCATGTCGTTGCTGGCGGCGGCGGCGGCAGCGGCAGCTGCAGCCTGCTGCTGTTGCTGCACGTGCGCGTGAATCAGATTACTGAGCGTGGTGTTGGGCGCGGCCGCAGCGAAGCTCATCAGATCGTTAGACGACGAGTAATTAGCGAGTGACTGCTGCTGCTGCTGCTGTTGTTGTTGTTGTTGCTGCTGCTGCTGCGCAGCCGCGACAGCAGCCGCATTCATCAGCGACCACTGCGACGGAGCGGTCAAGTCGGCGCGCTGCGACGAATGCTGATGCTGATGATGCTGCTGCTGCTGTTGCTGCTGCTGCTGCTGCTGAGCGTACTTGTTCTGCAACGGAAACGACATCATGTTTGAATTGGCGGCGGCCATCATGGAGGGCGGCAGCTGTGACGATAGGAAGTTAGCGGCGAGCGATTGCTGCTGCTGGGACTGCTGGTTGAAAATCGGTGGCGGCTGGTGGGTGGGCGGTAGGTGATTCGTCGGCACGGAGACAGCGGAAGGAGGCTTGATGGTGGTCGAGAAATCCGGAGCGCGCGGATTGAGGCGCGACATGCTGACGGTGGTGGTGACGGCCGGCTGCGAATAGCTGAGCGACGAATGGTAAGGCGACAGGAGACTGGCTGCCGCCGAATCGGCGCCCACCGTCGACTGCACCATTTTCAGCATGTTATTGCTGACGCTGCTGCTGACGTTGACGGCAGCGTTGTTGTTATTGTTGCTGGTATTGACGTTGCAGCTGCTGCCGCTGTTGTTGTTGTTGCTATTCGTAGCACCTCCAATGCTGACGCCAACGGCCGCATTGCTTTGGCCGACTTCGCGCGACGCGAAAAGTGTGGCGGCCGCTTTGTCGTGGAACAAAGCGCGCGGGGTGAAAGCACTGTGGCTGGCGTCCATGGACGACGGCACGGACGTCGGTCTGGCGATAGGTGCGGTCACCGACGTCGAGATTTGATCGACGCCGATCGAATTGTTCGAGTTGGAATAGCTTAACGAACCGGACGGCGATAGCGAAGTGACGCTCGATGCGGCAGATGACGAACGCAGGGAGGGAGGCGGTTTCTGCAGGTTGGGCGAACAAATGGCACTGCCGCGGTAGCCAGGCGCTTTCGACGCATCGACCTGCGCGAGAAACGTACGTAAATATTTGGCATCGCATTAATTTGACGGGACGAAAGTTCATTTGGAAAACAATGCGACGGGTGAAAATTGCTTATTCGTGGATTAAAATAATAATACGGGCTTACAGCCTTTAATGCGATTCTACTTGTGATTTCCAGTGCCGCTAGGAGCGGAAAAATCTAACGCTGGGGCGGTCAAGTTCTGGTAAGTCCAGCCAGCATTTTCAACTCGCAGTCGCCAAAAAAAAAATACGCTACGAACGTACGAAAACTATAGGTACCAAAAAAAAAGAAGCACTTGACCGGCTCGGTAGTTGACGAGAAATACCATCAGACGTAAGCCACTTGGCTGGAAATGGCGAATTTTTATGGATTGGGAAATTAAAAACTCTAAAAAATAAAGTCTACGACGAAAACTTTTGGTTGAAAGCGAGGAGCATCGAGGTGGTCGTTCGTACCTGCATGGGCGGTTCAGTATCGAGGTACTTTGTATGAGCACTGGCATTACCAACGGAAGTACTAGGAGAACCAGTGGCCGTAACGACGCTAGCGAAATTCATTCCCTTTTGCGAATTGGACTCGTCGCTATCTCGACCCCACATTGTTTGCTGCGTAACCTGGGAACATATTTGAATCGTCTAGATTACGAAAACGAAAAATAAACAACTTTTTTTTTTCACGCGTCAACATTACTAACTTCCTCGAGGATCGATTGATTTTATACAATTTTGGCATCCTAATGCAAAAATTTAGAAAAAGAAGACGAGCACACTTGGTGAACCGACGAACCGACATTTTATTTCCATTTACATTATGTAGTACTCGCATGTACACGCGTACACAGTGAAACCAGTTCGCTTCGAATGTGAAGAAATTCACCGCTTGGCACTATCGGAGAAAGATTGTCGGCCAAAATCACCAAGGTTCGATCTTTTTCTGAGACCTCTTTTTGGAACGATTAGAAATACAGTAGAATTTATTCGCCAGCCCTCCCGCACCCTTTAATAACTCATTACTAGGACTCGACTTACACTAACCTTTGAAAAGGTATCGTTGAATAACGAATATTCCGAGGCTGCGCTGACAGGTGACTGCTCTTCGGCATTCACATTCGACATTTGCAAGTCGGCAATTTTGGCTGCTTGGCTACCAGCTGTAATAGAGGCTGGAAGAGGCGGCGGTGGATGCGACAGCTGCTGCGATAACTGCGCCGATAGGGGAGGAATCGGGTGGTTCACCAGGGTTGCGAGGCTGGAGGCAGGCGTCTGTTGCAAGCTGAAAGACTGCTGCTGAAGTGATGGTGCTTGCTGCGGCTGTTGTTGTTGCTGAGGTTTATTCGACGCAACAGGCAAGGTGGGCGGAGCGGAGGCCGTAGGCGGAGGTCTGATGAATATCGATGTCGAGGTAGGTGGCGGAGGCGCGATAGGCGGTTTTATAATGGGTTCCTTGTCTTTCGCTACCGTTTCGCTGACTTTGGCAGCGAATGTTTGCGTAACGACAGGAGTGGCAGTGATGGTGGTGGTGTGCACGGTATTAGGGCCTTTCGATGAAGAAGCGGACAAAGTCGACGAGGACGTCGATCCTTTGCCAGCCGACATCATAATGGCGTTGGTGTAAGACATGCTCGTTTTCGTATGGGTAACTGGTACTGACGAAGACGCGCTACTCGTAACCATGGTACTCGATACAACTTGATTTGCTTTCTTGTCGACTGCGAGGTGGACAAAAAATGAGAACATTTAAAACATATCATCGAAGAAATGTAACAAGGTGACTGTTGGGTGTAGCTGTGCTACAAAGCATTATCGAGTTTTTGAGAACCGGTTTTACTATCGTAAATCTATCTTGCTCACGTTTATCTACTTTGGCTCGTCGTTGCATCGAATGCAACCTACCAAAATTTAGTATACGTTTCGTCGTCGTCACCCACAAACAGTTTTTATGTACTCATATGTCGATCTTATATAATTAAAGGAATCATATGCAAATTGGTTTCATTTCCACCTAAATAAGTTTCTGAACAGTGACACAAAACTAAGGTAATTTCATAAAGAATCTTACGGTTGGTGAAAGAAGTGGTAGTCAATTTTGGTGTGGTAGGTCGTGTCATATTCAAACTGGTTCGTATCGTGGACGTGTAAACACTCGAAGATACTACACCAGTGGCTGAAGCTGAACAAACACAAACGATTATTAAAAATGAATAATTAACCCGAAAATAAATTAATAAAACGGTATTGATATACGAACGAATCTCTTCACACTATTACGAAAGGACTCGAATCGAATTTTTTTACACTTCAACCAGCGACTAGGTAATCTACAGAAAAACCTAATATTTCGAAGAATAATTTCTGTCCTCGAGTAGTAATATAATTACGTAGTATACCGTGGATAGAGTTTATAATATGGAATTCGATCCACTTCTACGTAAGAAGAATGCCACTAGTCCCTTTAAATCGAAGAAACCAGGTCGGCAGAAAAGATTAATAAACTGGGAAGGAAAGAGAAAAGAATTATTTTGATAGATTTGACCGCCCAGAGGACGTATTAGTAGGAGCCCCAGTTTTCTAGTAAAACTGATAAAAAGAAATTCGTTTCAAATATGATTGTAAAATTTCATTATAAAAATAGAATTTTCAAAAAAATTTCATTTTGAAAATTGAATGTCAAAAATGTTCGCACGCAGAGGAAAATCTGTCAGAGTCGGAACGAAGGGAATAAAAATACAAATTACTGATACACATTATCATACCTGGAGAGGCTCCGACAGTTTTCGGAAAGACCGTCAATGAACTTGACAGACCAGATTGTTGAGAATTAGACACGGCTTTGCTGGTTAACGAGTTCGTAGACGAAGAAGCGGTTTTCCCTTTCATATTCTATAATAAGGCATGAAATTTATCATTTTTACCGATTGCGAGTAAATAAAAATAATCAACAAATAATACGAATGAATTCTTACGGTATTCGATTTCTCCCACGAGCCACTCGTCAATAATTTCGCGGTTTTGGGCAGTAATTGGGATACATCTGCGTCTGGATCTTCCGTAACAGCATTAATTAATGCATTTGCTTGTTTAATGGCTTCAATTTGCCCCCTAGAAAACAGAAAAAAGGAAAGTAGGTTATAAACAATTTCATTTTATAAATGATTTCAACAAAATATGGCACTAAATCATAAACAATTCTTCGTTTGGAAACTACAAATGTAATGTCTAATGTGGATTCGTGTAGTTCATTTCGCTACTACTACAAGAGAATCGAGCGAAATCAGTTTCATTGCTTGAAAAATTCCAACTCTTTTGGCTTTTGAAGAAGGGGCGGAGATTTCAAAACTACGATTTAAAAAGTAAGACACGAGAACTGATTCCAATACTTGAAAGGGTGAAATTCCGCACCCATAAGATCCATTTTTCTCGATCAGGTTTCAGTCGTTTCAATTAGCAACACTGTTGCTCAAAAATGTTTCAGTATGAAACACTATCATTAGAAAATATTTGGATGACATCGTTGCATTTAAAAATGATTTAGCTAAATTGTGGCTCCAACAATGTTCATGCAGTATACGTTTTTTTTCAAATGTTCAGGTATCGCCGAAACTGGAAAATATTAACTAATTGGCAACATTATTAGATAGGTACTTGAAAGATGTCTGGCAATACTGTTACTATTACGCAAGCAAGGGGTATTGCAAACTTCAATCTCGAACCGAGTCTAATTTTCAATCAAAATTAAATAAAATGTTTTCAAAAGACAAATAAAAACGGTCCAATCCAATTACTTGATGGTAATGATGCGATCGCCTTGACCTTTACTCTGTTTTTCGACTTCAATATGGGCGCCAGTCGCGCTTCTAATGGCATTGATATTGCTACCTCCTCGACCAATGACACGACTGATGGCAGACGCAGGTACAGCTACCTTCTTGACACGATATGTAGGACTGGTCGATCTAAAATTCGTAAAACACTTTCAATATCTAGGGCTAATGTTCAACTCGCAATTAAATCATTACGTTTTAAGGACACGTACTTGCGCACAACTTCTTTCCATTCGTCGTCCGCACGTTTATTGGTTTGCTTATTACCATTAGAAGCTTTGCTGCCATTGCCAATAGCTGCAATGCTTTTGGTATTAGAAAAGGAAACCGTGCTCGAAACGTTGGATGCAGTAATTATAGTACTGCTTTCGTGATTAAATACTCTGTAAATGAAGGAAAATAAAATAAATGAATGAATGAATAAATAAATAAATAAATAAATCAATAAGAGATGAATCAGTACTCATTTTCAAGAAAATAATATCAATTGTCAAACATATTATTGAGTAAAAATTTCAGAATCCTTGAAAAGTTATTAAGCACTACAATGATTACCGAACGAATCATATTTCCAACTACAGAGTTAAAAAGGTTGTAAGAACTGAATGAACATTCAGTGAAATAATGGAGAAATCCAAGTCTCATGTCTGTGAAAGGAGACAGGAGAAAAGGATTTTGAATTAAGAATACGCACGATTGCTACGATACTAAAAATGATCACAAAATGATTAATAAATAGCTTTCCATAAAAAATTCCTCGAAACGGTGCATGATTATCAACTTGAAATTCCCAGAGAATGTTTTAATAAGTAGTACAAAATACGTACTGGTTCTTTTTCTTCTTTTGATGTTCGATGACAGCTTCAAAGTCGTCTTTATCGGTGTTTGGGTTTCTTGGTACACCCAACTCGTACACTACGTTAACGTCTTTTTTATTCTTTTTCTTTTCATTTATAAAGCTAGCTTTCATGCCATTCTCATCACTAGTTTGTTTTGTTCTAGTGTCTGACTTGGCGCTACTAGACGTTGCCTTGTTATTTACATCATTCTTAGCATTACTTTTGGAAGACGACTTGACATCTTTAGAGCTTGATATAAGCGATTTTTCTTCCTGTAAACAAAGAAGAGTTTAAAATCAGCACATCTAAAATAATGACCGAGTATTTTATGGTACTATGTTGCACCACAAATAAAATAACATCCGTTTTCAGTAGAAAAGTACTCGTACGATTCGTTGAAATGTAAATGATGAATCAACTTTTCATCAATGAATTTCAATTTAACAAAATCGTTAAGATTAAATCAACTTCTTTATACTCACATTTGCAGGCTCTTTTTCTTTTTTCTTTTTCTTCTTATTGCTTTTAGTTTCATCGAGTTTTTCTGTACTTCTAGATTCTCGCTGTTTTGGATTCACCACCGTTTTACTTGTTTCTCCCAAGACAGGGGATTTTTTGTTTTTCTTATCTTTTTGTCGCTCCATACTTGTCGCTTTAACATCATTGCTGCTACAGCTACCCAAACTGTTGGCATCAATACCACTGTCACCTTCTTCGATTTCAATATTATTTCTTCGATTGGCATTTTCGGCAACATTTTTCTTGGTAACTCCTGCAAAAATGAAATAAATTATTTTCATTTTAACGCCGAAGGAGTTGCAAGGTCTGCATTGGAGATCGAGAAAAAAGTTTTGCAAAGGTAATAGGCCCATTTGGTCGGTATGAAGTTATAACGAGGATAATTATCGGAAGACATTTACAAAAAGAACAAACAATAAGTTTGTAGCAATAACATTTGCTGAAATATACGGGTGTAATTTTAATTTGACAACTATTTTCGGAAATAGCAGAAAAAAGGCAAAAAACTGCATTTCCCGCGCTAACAAAGATCCATCGAAATGATTATCATTCTGTTTAAAAACGATGCAAATCTAATCCAAGTCTAACGGAGGCTTTCATGCGATTAAACAATTTTAAATGACGCAGAGAATAAACAGTAACAGGGTGAAGTAAAAATTAAAATCAATATACATAGTTCTAACCGCACCATTCGAAATGGCATTCCTCTTAAAAATTGTCAGCAAGTTAATGATCTCTTTATCAATGCAGAATTGCAGAAAGGTATTCATTTATCGCTCCATATGTATGATAAGGTGATATAGGATATAAAAAGTAAAGCGTAATAATATTACACTCACCTTTTACGTTGTCTTTTCTATCCTTGAGGTTAGGCGGTGGATATTCTTCCGCATCGTCATCATCGTCGATTTTTTCTTCATCTACATCCTCTTCGATGTTTTCCAAGTTATTCTCCTCTTCTTCTTGCTGTTTGCGTTTTTCGAATATTTTTTGCAACTTCTTATTTTTCTTACGCTCTTTTCTACGGGCTGCCGCCATTTTCTTTACTTCAGCTCGAGTTTTTTCCAAGTCTAATTCTTCTAGAAGAATGGTAGCATATTCATTCGCCTTTTCGGCTTGTTCGTCTTTCGCAACGCGAATGATTTTCATACAAGCTTGGCATTTATCAAGTAGGTCCTAAGAAATACGAAACAAAAGCATTAATAATAATAAAAAAAAAAATAGTTTCGGTGTCCCTGTTAAATTTAGGGCATAGAGCATCGGCATCTTTCAGCTCCCATCAGGTACTGATAATAATGAAATTTCGAGATAACATATTAGCAACGATATTAATTAACTTCTTACTTTATCGCTTATGGTTGAAATATATCTCGTCATTTCTTGATCGCTAGGAAATTGGTTCACTTTACCAACCATCCATGTAACCGTCTTCACGTGTCCTTTCCTAAACGCAGCCATTAAACATGAAACCTGAACAGAATGTAAGAAAGTGAATTACCGCTAATTTTTATCGTATATTTTTCTGATAAATAATGTAAAAGGCAGACCTTTCTATTATCTTGAGAATCAATATCAGCACCAGCCTTATGCAGTAATTCGACAACTTGCAGATGACCGCCGTTTGCAGCTAACCACATGGGAGAATTTCCTTTCTTGTTTTTCACTTCTACTTGAGCCTTCCTAAAATTATAATTATAATTAGTAAAGAGTAAATAACACAAACACCAAGTACGCCAAAATACTAACTTGTTTATCAATAATTCGACAAATCGAACGTGGCCTTTATCCGATGCTATTGTCAAAGCGGTATCTCTTGATGATGGAACGGGCGGTGCGTTTACATCAGCACCTTTTTCCAATAGTACCCTACCCACTTCGACGTAACCTCCACTGGCTGCTTCCATTAAAGGCGTTAAGCCAGTCTGTTAAAAAAAAAAATGGAAAAATCACATTAGTGAAGCTGACTGCTTAAGCGGAATAAACGATTTCAATTTTGGAAAATAGCTCTTTCAAAGAAGTTTATGGGCTACTGAATTGGAAATACTAAAATAAGTTTCAGAAGATGTAAAATCATAGACACCATCGTTAAATATGACAGCCACTCGATAATCGTTGCAAATAACATTTCGTGATAAACATATCAATAATTATGATTGAGGAACTGTTTCACTGAAAAAAGTTATAACAATATAGCCTAGTAATAAAATAAATAAATTTATACCCCCCCTCCAAAAAGCAAAAACATAAAAAAGTTGTCTGATTTATTAACGACCAGAAACCATAACGATAGTTCAGAAATTGGATATAAAACGAATGCGTTCTCCTTCATAAAAAGAGTAATGTGTCTTCAACGTTTGGTACAATTTTTCGCTCAACATCAGTGATGCTGTCAAGACTTTTTTTAATTAACTTCCCAAGACTGTCATTTAAATAATTTTGTGTCACCAAATTAAATTGTAATGACTTACGTGATTTTTGAAAAAAACTTGGAAGGATTTTACTGTGAGGTACCAATGAGGTTTTTTATTTCATCAGTCTTAAATTCTAATAACGAAAATGATGCGCAACAAATTAATTATCAAATAATAAATTATTACAAACCTTAGCGCGATGTTCGACATTAGCTTTCCTTTCCAAAAGCAAAGAAACAACTTCGTGACGACCTTGAAAACATGCTAGCGTTAACGCCGTATTTCTGTTGGTTTCAATTTGAGCATTTATATCGCTGCCCATATCCAATAGTAACTTGACCGCCGCTGAAAATTGTTCCAAAGATATATTAAATAACTCGCAGACCCGAAAATCAAACATAAAAGTAAAAAGTTCAGCTACCTGTGTGACCGTTCATGGCGGCCAACATTAAAGGCGAAATTCCTAATTTACTTCCAGTTCGGGAGTTTATTTCGGCACCGTGTGAAAGCAACAGCTTTATAATGTTAACGTACCCTCCAGAAGCAGCCAAGCTCAACGGAGTATAATCGGAAACATTTCGATGTTCTTTATTAGCTCCACGGGCCAGCAGTAATTCGACGACCTAGCCGGAACCCAAAATAAATATTTTTCAGAATATTATATGTATAGGTACTTGAAAAAATGGCAGTTGAGGACTCTTGTGAAAAAATAAGAAATTCAGTTCTCTAAGATTTTCGTATTATTGAACTGAATTTTGTGCAAGGGTGAATTGATAAATGTAAAATTCAGCAATAATTATCAGGAATACGAAGAACAGTGCTTTCAACAAAATGATGAGTACTTTCTAAGATATTTCGAGTTTACCGATCTTATACTTAGAAAATAATCAACAAGGTTTCTTAGTGAAGATCTTCTAATAATCAATAAAAACGAGGAAAAACATGATTTTCTGGTACATTCCAACACTGACTTCGATCTCACTAAAATTTTATGAGTTATTTCATACTGTTATAAATTATATTAACTTATTTTAATTTATTCATTCAATATTTCCACAGAAGAGCTTCAACGATGGATGGAGACTCCGTTAGCACAAATAGTCATATACCACTAAAAGAAATGCGTATCCCCCATGAGTTCCCCACTGCTAAAGGGCTCCCGATCCCGTCCCCTACACCTCCAATTTCGGTGCTTGGGTGATGCTTAAATTCACTTGTATTCTTGAGAGAAGCTTGAAACCCAGTGAACAAAGAAAAATTAAAAGTATGAAATAAAATCCAAAGTCACTTCGGAAGACAATGGTTCGTATCAATGATCATTCTTTAATATTGAATTTTGATTCGAGTAAAATGTTTTGGCTGAATACGTACCTCATAACGACCACCAGAGCAAGCCAAAGAGAGTGGGGTATCTTTTGTTCGCTCCGACTGGGCTTCAATGTCTGCGTTATGGTTCAACAATAGATCGACGACCTTCTCGTGACCAGCCGTTGCAGCTAATATTAATGGAGTGAAGCCCTTCTTGTCCCTATGTTCTGTAAAAGAAGAGAATGCTTGATTTTTTTTGTTTCATTTCGGAAAACGATAGATATTACTCGACGTACTAACCTATATCAGCTCCTCTGGAGAGTAATAATTCTACGAGTTCATCGTGTCCTCCGGCGCAAGCTAATGTGAGTGCAGTATCGTGATTACTTTCTGTTTCTGAATCGACATCCATAGATGAATTCTGACTGTATGCGGTGCTGGTAGCTGGCACTCCTGAAAAGTCATTTATACACCATATGAAATGAAAATTTAAATATTCCTTTAACAATTTAGGCAGTATGACCAATCGTATGAGAATTTTTACTGGGACAAAACTAATGACACAATTTGTACGTCAATATCTCGTATCCCAACCCCGTTTGCTGATCCACAGACAAGATTGAACGTATCTTCACTAGAATGGTTTTTAGCGTTCTCTTCCAAAAATGATAATAAGAGAAACATGCTTCGCAGACGAGTTTATTATACTTACATAAAATATTCAACCAGAAATAAATTTTTTTTGTTTCCTCATTTCAATTCGAGAAAAATTTCGCAGGTTTAAGTAAATTGTTTGCATTTAAAAAAAATAAAATTAAGGAGAAGTATCAGAAATATTCAGAATTCCGAACATAAAATATTATTGAAATGAATAAAATGAATAGATAGAATTCATTCTGAAAAAATTAAATATCATAGTCGAATATTCATTAAATATCAATCGTCATATTCTCTCATTTTTTAGTCAGATAGAATTTATAATAATGAAATACTTACGAGCAGGATTGCTTCCTTCATCCTTCGTATGAGAATTAGCATTTGGCGGAACTCGAGGATTCCCAGTTCTCATTTTCTTACTAATGGCTATTTTTGACAATGCACCAGTCGCTTCATCGAACGGACTTTTCTTTTTAATTGTTGCAACCGTGGTCTGTGTAGATATCGCAGCATGACTTACCGTTGAATCAGCCATACATTCTACAAAAAGAAAAAAACATATTAACAACATTGAATTTAGCCTTACTCATAAATATTTCAATTTCCAAATGATGTACTAACTGGTGACAGTATTTTGATTCTGATGCGCATTTGCTGACTGAACCGCCATAGTTTTCATTTCGCTTAAATGTCGATGTAATTCTTGACGAGCCTGAATATTCAAAGAAACTGGATCAGGTGTAGTGGCATTTGATGATTGTTTAGGTTGCTGACATTTCTGAATTTGCTGAAAGTGATGCTGTTGCATTTGCTGTTTTTGTTGTAACAATTGCTTTTGCTGTAATTGCAACTTGGATTTTTGCTGTTGGGTTTGTTGCTGCTGTTGTTGTAGCTGCTGTTGCAACTGCTGTTGTTGCTGCTGAAGCTGCTGATGTTGCTGCTGATGCTGTTGCTGAAGTTTCAACTGTTGAATTTGCTGTTGGGTTGAAGGCAACATTTGTTTCAGCTGCTGTTGTGAGGGTTGTTTCGGTTTGGTTGATGGCTGACAAGCAGGTTGTGATTGCTGCGACCCCTGTGACTGCTTCTGTGTGACTTGCTGAGACAAAGTCGGTTTTATCTGAAGTTGTTGCAACTGCTGTTGTAATTGTTGTTGCGTCGGCGGTTGTGGCTGCAGCATTAAAAAAAAGGTTATTCAGTTTTTTAGTCATTGAAGATTTTAAAGGAAATATTGCAGTGATGTCGATTAAAAATTGATTTAGACTGCTAAAAACGAGAAAAAAATACAATTTTAGTATGTCACCGATACGTTAGAAAGGGTACACATTTACGGGAAAATTTAAAAGGCGCCACATCAAAAAAATAATTCACTGTTGAAAAAAACCATAAAGAAATTTTCCAATATCTCCAGTTCCTAATTTAAACATTTAGTTCGCTTTCCAGAATAAGAAGGGAGGGAGGGAGGGAGGGAGAGGGAGAGAGAGAGAGAGTGTGTGTGTGTGAGTGATTGGATTAGCTTTCATATTTCGAGCAACGATAATAACATAATTACAATAAGGTATAGGCGGAATAAAAGGCTACCCTCCTTTGTGTCAAGAGGCGCTAGCCGGGTGTGGAATTTCACCTCAAAAATATAAGAATTGGTAACAAAAACTCGAATATAAATCTTAGGGCTAATGTAGGATAAAATATAAAAAATACAAAAAACACAAATTAAACTACATATTTATAAAATGATGTAAAGAAAGACAGAATATAGAAGTATCGGAGGGGGGAAATTTGACACACCAGTTTTTTTTTTTTTAGTATTATTTTAAAGCTATAGCATAAAAGGGAAACCATGCATCAGAAAGGAGTACTAAACTGTTGCATACTCTGTGCTTAGAATTTAAAGGAAATGGTTTCCACAAATTTATCAAATCAGGAATTTTAAACAAGAAATACATTTTTTAAATAAGATTGCAAAAAATCAACTTATTCAGTTGAAAGTAGGTACTGTTATGATACCCATTGGAGTACGTAACAGTAGGGGACATAACAGTACTAACAAAATGCAAAAAAAAATTACTAAGTTCGAGATTTTGTTAAAGTACGTGCGTCCAAATTTTTTACATGAAACTTGAACTGTAATCATAAAATCACCGTTACATTATAAAGATGACGTGCTTAGCTGCTTATCAATACCAAAAATTCAAAGACAGCAATCAAGCAAAAGTAGGAATAGATTCTATTTCGAGCCACGGGAGAGGTCCATGATGAAATCCATAGCAAAAACTAATATAAATACCAACGAAACACCTTAAAATATACAACATGCGTATTGATTTACAGTTTTAAAAATAGTTCGGAAGATGCTAAAATTCTCAACACAAGTCCAGAAGATACCAAGGGTTCGCAGAAAGACTATTATTCCAAATCGAATTTGATGCCCCAAAAAACGTGTGCATGCAAACAAAACACCGTGAATAAGATAGAAGTTGGGAGAAGCACCGACTGTCTTTAACGAGATTCATTCAAACTATAGTGCATTCATAGTTTAAACTTGGATTTTTATAACTAGCGAGGACAAGGAAGTTTTGCTTCATTTTTAAATATTTTAGAAATTAGGTATTACTTTTTTTTTCAAATAAAAAAACAGCAACTTATTCCAGTCAAACTGGAAAGATACATGGACAGGGCGAAATTTTAAATAATTATAATAGAAGAGTCCGATTCTAAAACGCCAATTCGGGGCATAAAATGCAGATTTTTCAACAGAGCGATGAGACCTCTATTTTCCTCAAGACTTGGCGTTAAATTTTTGCTGACTTGATTACAATGATCGAAAGTATTTTTTCATTGATTTCTAACCAAGTACGAGCATGGATGCCACACACAGATTTAATCATTCATAAGGTAGATGGAGTAGATCAGATTAATTTGAAAGACTGAATGGAGAGTTTGCATACTCGTATGAAACAATTTCAATGAAAAGTTTAAAATAGTTTCAAACGAATTGTTTCATTTTCAAGCTTATCTCATTCATTTATTCTCACTGAAATTCGAGAGAAAAATAGCAAAAAATAAGAGGAAGGGACGAAAAATGTTTCTAGCTGCGACTGATCATAAATACGACCGTAAATTCCAGTTAGTTCGGAATAAATGAAGTAACATTGATCTCAATAATCGACACCACTGACAGGTTATTGTTTGAAAGCCATTTCAAACCTGTACTGTAGAACATGTTGGCATCGAGAACAGCTGAATACAGTTCTGATCTAGATTCAAACTGGAAGCGGCTGGCTGAATATTGAGGTCAGTTGTGGTCTGACTTTTGGCAGTGACCACACTATGTATCTTATCAATATTTTTCAATGTCGCGTCTATGAACGTAGGATTTGAATGTTGGTGAACGTCGCACAATCTTTTCTCTTCTACAGCCATTATACCTAATAAGATTTGCTTATTGATCAGACGCAATTCCACAAGAGCAGATGTTTCACACATCATCTTATACTTACTATTAGCATAATCTTCCATCACGGCATCATCAGCCAAGGATGATAAAAACTCGCATCTTGACAAGGATTCCTGTATCAGTTGATGCGGTATTAACTATTGAAAAGTTTCGTTCGCGATTGCCAACGTGACCAGAAAGCATAACCAAAAAATAAGGAGAACAAAATGAATCAAAGCGATAAGCATAAGGAAAATGGATAAACAAAATTCAAAGAATATTTGAGATACGGGTTAAAAATGTGGTGCATTCCAAATCCAACTCGAGATGAATGTTTGAGAATTAGTTTCTACTACTACGTGAGCATAAAATTAAATAAATGTAAAATATTAAAAATTCATATTCAAACGTGAATCAAATAACAAGTTTTGTTTTAGTTCAACAATTTCTCAAAACAAATAAACGGCAACGTATTCAAATGGGAGAAAGTCGCACACATTCCAGGGGCTAGTTGTATCAGAAAATTCAACTTTCTTCCCGGAGTCAAGTCTCTCTTTTATAAGGAGTTTTAGTCGATAATTAAGAATCAACTCTTAATTCTGATTTGTAATACTTTTACAACCAGCCGAAATCAATCGAGTATTTTAATAATTTTCCCTTGTTCTAATTTATCTTAAAAAAAAAAAAATTGGTAAGAACCAACTTGAATTATATTAACTAACAGCTATTAGCACTTAGCAGCCTTACGATTAGAATTTTGAATTGGCCAGGTTTGTTGAGAAAGTAATACTACCAGTTATGTACGAAGAATGAGAGAAAAAATATTTTATAAAATTCAGACTGATTCACAATGCACTTTTGCTTTTGTCTTTTCTTGTTTTTGCTTTAATCAATAATGCGAAGCAATGAAATTTTTTATTACGTATATGTACTTGGTTGAGGCAAAAACAATAGACAAATGCAAAAGTACATTGTAAACCAGGCTTTCGAGACAAGAAAAAAAATTGAAAGAAAAATCGACGATTTGAGACTGTTCAAAATTAATCGTTAATTCATGTATTTCGAGGCGGTGGCGGGGGAAATACGATTCGTGAAACGAGACCTACTTTAATGTCATTCGACATTCACTTCCGCTGAATCAGAGATTTATAATAATTCGTGTCTCTTGTACTTTCAATTTTTAACATACAGCACTCAAATCTGATGAAAGGTAACATTTTCTCTTTCAAACTGACAAGTAAATTTATTCAATGAAATTATAAGATTAGTTTTCCTCTCCTCATTATATTTGCTCGAATTACAACTCTTATGAATTATGCAGTGGACTAATACGGTTTAATATCCAAGAGAAACATGTACACATCACATAGAAGATTTCTCCAAAAAACATATATCTATATTTTGAAGAATATCGCTAAGGCACTATTTGTGAAAATCCACAATGAATAGAACGAACTAAGGGCAAGAAAAAAAAACTAATGGTAAGATCAAACGAAAAGAGTGAGATTTTCTACAGAAATACTTATTTATCGTGAATATTTTTTTAATAAATGGTATCAGTAATCAATTTGTCGTCGGTCGGCAAATAAGGCAGTTGCACTATAAGCCTATATAATGGAAAAATACTTGAATGGAAAGGAATTATTGGCGTATTTCTCCCAACCAATGCGAAGAAAATATAAAATACTGCAAATCGATTTAAAAAACAAAACAAGCGAAATAAATTAAACAAAGCTAGAGGAGCAAATGTTGGAAAGCAATTTCCATTGGACAGCATCTTCGCGCGATTAAGCCAAAACAAAGAACCGCAAAATCATGAGACATAATAAGCGAGGAAGGCATGAAAGCTGGCATGCAAAAAGCTGACATTACAAAAAATATTCGTTCATTACCTGCTGCATGACTCGCATTTCCTTTTCAATGGATTTATCAGCTAGGTCGGGAAACTTGGTGAAAGTCGGGTCAATCTGCTGTATTTGGGCAAACAATTCTTGATTATTGAATAAATCAGCAAGGTTCGGAGCGCCCGAAGATACCGTAATAGTTCCGGATCCAATTAATTGGGGTGGCTGCGGCGATTGTGATTGCTGCTGCAATAACTGTTGTTGTTGTTGATGCATTTCGATTTGTTGCTGGTTTTTGATGACCTACGAACATTGAAAAAAAAAATAATCAGCACAATAAAGTATTATACATATTTGCTGCAGCATTATTATCCGCTAGATAAAATAAAAACTATTATTTTGCAACAACAAGATACACAAACTGTCACCTGTTGTTGCAACTGCGCGTTAATTTGGGCTAAATGCTTCAAATGAAGCGCTTGGCATTGTTGCTGGTGAATAGCCTCATTGTAATCTGATGCCTGCATCACCTGTTCTTCGTGATTGTTCAGTTGAAGCGAAGAAGATGGCGATATCGGTTGTGACAACGTTTGTAGCTGTTGCTGTTGCATTTGCTGGTGAAGTTGTAACAGCTGTTGTTGTTGCAGTTGCTGTTGTTGCTGCTGGGTTTGCAACAATTGTTTACGCAACATTTTTCCTTCCTTTTTTGTTGGTTTCGCTTTGGGCCTATCACTGATGGCTGTAGACTGTAAAGATCAACGTCAAAAATTAAGTTAGTGGTTGTACAAATCAATAAATGAAAATCACCTAAGTTTATAAAAAAGCCAAAATGAAAAAAATGATGGGAGAAGAAATTCTCAAAAATTGAGTTTCCATCAGTTTTTATAGTTGACCTCACCGAATTATTAGTTCGTTTATTAACAATTTTAGATGTTTTGTTAAACGTATATTCGAAGCTGGACTTCACCACGAGTCTGAGTAGAGCAAAATATAAAATCTATCGAACTTAAAAAATTATAAAAAACTAATGGCGTTTACTGGTGCTGAAATATTTTACCTACATTCTAATTTTGTATAACGGGGTGGCGGCCGTAAATCAATTTTCACTGGGGAGCTAATTAAGCAACGAAAGCGATCAGTCTGCTTATGGGGACATATAAAATACTACATAAATCACAACTGAACGTGAACATGAGGTATTAATTTTTTACAATAATCAAAATTCCACGTTTCTATATACGGATTATAGGTTATTCCGGATTTACCGAAATATGTAATAGTGAAGTGAATTTTGAACTAAAAGCAAGTCGATGTAAGAATGAATATTGAAAAATTATGGGTCTAGGACGTTTCGTCGACTGTTTTTTCATCGACGGACACTCCACCGCAGACATTTCACCGACCGGCCTATTCACCGATAAGCATTTCACCGACCGGCTATTTCACCGCAGATTCTTTCACCGACAGGTTTTTTCATTGAATCTGTTTTTATCTCACATCAGTTATCGATTGCCTGGAGTATGAAAGGCAACTCGGTGATCGTGATTGTGTGTTTGAAAGATATTTATGTGTAAATATGTCATCACGCATTGGAATTCACTCAACTCTGACCTTACTCAAGTTATACTCAAAATTCATGCTTTTTCCAAGCTTTTCTACCACTCAAACATCAATATCTCAGGTTCTAATTGAGGTAAGGAATTTGTTTTGCTCTAAGAACACTCAGTGGATCAAGACCTTTCATTTGAGCCTTTGACCTTTCAAATCAATTGAGTCTGAGGAAAGTTGTGAGTGGACATTCAACTTTTTTGGGTACTTCGGTGAAAAGACCACTCGGTGAAACTCCTATCAGTGAATAATCCCCTCGGTGAAGGGTACCGTCGGTGAAATGTCCGGTCGGTGAAATTTTTCGGTGAAACGTCGGTCGGTGAAAAATCAGTCGGTGAAATGGTCGGCTCCCAAAAATTATTGACGAACCTGTAATACTTCAGATATTGGTATTAGAGGCGGCGGTGGAGGTAGATTAGAGGATTCCAGAGTTGATGTGCTGCTCGAGGATACAGTAACCACCGTGCTTAAAGGTATAATTTGACTGCTTCCATTATTACTGTTTGTAGAAGCAGCAAACGTATCCATATTGCACACTAATCCTACAAAGGCAAAAATTTAGTCATTCGACGAGTCGAGTAGAATGAATTTACAACGCTGGAATGAAACGTTTACCTCCTCGACAGCCATTCATGTCCTTACTGTAGTTTACTGCACTCGACGGGGGAAAATTAGTACTTTTCATACCGTTTTCTTTCATTTCTTGCTCCACGCGCTGCAAGATACAACATCGAAATGAGAAAAATTTTCAAAAACCAACTTCTTAAAGAACATGGTGTGCATGTGCGGAATAAATTATATCTGCGCACATTTTGTAAAATAGCCAAAAATGTTATACAGATGTCGTAAAACAAATAATTAAAAACACCATCCGCTATTCGAGATGAGAAATAAAGATATTCAACGAATTAGCTGGGAAAATAATTTACCTGCAACTCCTCAACTATCAGTTGACTTTGCATAACTTGTTGGTCGATTGCCGATGTAATCGCTAATTTCTCCTGCAACTGTTGATCCAGAGATTGTTGGTCCGTATGCAATTTTGCTTGCGCTTGCGTCTGAGGCTGTTCATCGCTAGTCGCTGGTGATTGCTGCTGATGTTGTTCACCCGATTGCTGTTGACTTTGTTGCTGTTGGATTGCATTCTTTTTCTGCATCATAATTTTTGAGGCCGCGATAAGCGACATCTTTTCTTTTTTCCCTCCGTCCGATGAAATAATCTAAAATACGTCGGAAATGTATACACGTTCGCAATCGATTCGCAATTTAAGTTTAGGAAACTGAGAAAAAAATCGCAAGAATTGGCAAACCTTTTTCCCATCAGAATTAGGAAGAACACCCCACGACTCAACATCTCCCAACCGAGGATCACGAGCTATTTTTCGCACAGCAGTTTTCGACGAAGCCGTTTGTCTGGACGCAGCATTCGGAATTTTGTATTGGCTGTCCTCATTGGTGCAAGGAACGGTATTACTCGTATGGGAAACTATGACGTTATTCCGTGCTGAAATGTTCGAAGAATTATTTGAAAATGAAAGCTTTGTAGTTGATGGAACGAACGATTTATGAAAATTACATTTTGGAATCAAAAAAGTAAAGCAAAGAATCATTAGGAGTGTTCGGCGAACTGCAAATGCTCCAAAAATACTCCAAAATTTGGAGTATTTGCAGCAATAGTTCTATTAGAAATTGACAGGATAGTCGAAAGATAAGACCAGGGTTTTCTTAGCGTATTCGACAATAACACGGGGGTTCAATATTATCGGGTCAAATACTTATTTGAAACTCACTAGAAGTGGTATTGCTTTTGGACGTTTCAACAGGAACGCTTGCTGGAACAGTACCAGTTTGAGTAGCTGTTGCCGTGGTATTAGTAATCATAGAACCGGGATTAACAGGAGCAGGTGATGAAACAGCGACATTAGTATTGCTATCACTATTATTCGAATTGACCAACTCAGGATAGTCGAGAAGTAATTGGACTACATTAGTATGGCCACCTTTCGCAGCTTCTATCAGCATTGTCGAGTTGTCCTACGAAAAAGAAGAAAAAAAAAGATGACGAAACATTCTCATTTACAAAATTTTAATACATGTAAGAACGAATAAACATTCTTAAATTATGAAATAACTTACTTTCAGCTTATGGAACATGTCGGCACCATGATCAAGTAGGAATTGCACGATGGAAAAGTGACCACCGGCACATGCCAACGACAATGGCGTGTGGTCATTATTGGCAGTTCTTCGATTGATGTCTGCGTTTTTCGAGACTAGAAACTGCACCGTGCATAAATGTCCGGCTCGGCAAGCTTTCATCAAAGGTGTTCGACCTCCTTCGGATTCGTGTTCCTGCCAACCCAAAATAATAATCAATTATCAAGTGTTCCGAGAGAAATTTTACAATGAAACTTTCTTTCATCCCGAAATACAAAATACCACGACAGTAATGTGAATCATATTGAATGACAGCGACCAAAAATTTTCAACACCTGCATTAATTCACTCATTTAATAATTTTCTTCCAACTGAACCAATTATGTAGATTCAATTTAAATTAACCGATGCTAGGTACTTACATTCAGTTCCAAAAGAAAAACATACAACTTATGACCAAATACTCGATTATAATTGGTTGGTTTTGTAGAAGCCGTTTGCTTATTGGGCGTGTTCTATGCTTTTCTTTTTTGGAATACGGTGCGGAATAAAATTTTTCAAGTTCGACATTAATAATCATCGATAGGGTATGATGACGATACCAATTTTAAATCAAACTTTTTGAAAGAATTTCAATTAAAATAGTTTGCTCACCAAATCGGCGCCATATTGAAGCAAAAGGTCCGCAACATCAGTATGTCCATTTTCACAAGCATATGTCAAAGCGGTATCACCTGTCTGGGTGTGGGCGGGTACACTGGCTCCTGCTTCTAACAAATATCTGAAAACATCAACGGCCGTATAGATTTCAAAATTTTCAATTCAACATAGTTAAATCAATTGTACACAGAAGCACATAAATCAACCAAACATTCTAAACTTTAGAAATATTCATGGTTTAATGCAGATAAAACGAAGTTTTTTCTGTTCATTCGGAGTAGAGTTCACCTTTGATACAACTTGGTCCCAAAAAATAGAAATTATAATGAAATAAGACCATTGCATTTTACTGATTTCTATTCTCCCAAAATGTAGGTATTTCATAATTCTTTGTATTATCAAAATGTTTAAAAAAAAAAAAAGTCGTTTGGGTTTTTTCCCCATTCATTCACATGTTTCTGAGTTTTGTGCCTAGAAAATTCCACACAAAATAAATTACACGCAGATGCGTGTAAGCGCACAGTCAATAATAACTGTGAAAACGGATATGGTTTCACATGCACAATTTTTCTCATATGAATTGATCGATCATGATGAAGTGTAAGACGCTGCAACTTACTTCACCAAATCAAGATGACCTTCTTGCGCAGCCTCCATCAAAGGAGTCGAAGCTCCCAATTCCAACTCCGCTCCATGCTTGATCAAATAGTCGGCAACTTCTAGGAAACCTCCACAACATGCCAGCGTTAACGCAGTCTCCTGGGTTTCCTCAGTTTGAGCGTTTATGCGGGCGCCTGAAACGAAATGAAGAATTTAAAACATTTTAAAAGAAATAATATTGTACATTTTACACGATGCTATGATTGAATTTACAAAAATACCTCGTTGTAATAATACGGCAACCATGTCTTCGTGTCCCTCTCGCGCGGCCTCCATCAAAGGAGTGTAGCCTTCATCGTTTACTTCTTCGATGTTTGCTCCACGATCAATCAGTAAAACAGCGAGGTCAACATGTCCACCGCAAGCAGCGAGAGTAAGAGGAGATTCGAAGCTATCCGTAGGCATATTCACCTAATATAAATGAGATGAAATAATATTCACTCGAACAAAGGGGTGAAAGTTAAAATCGCCCTATGCATAGCAATAACATATTTTCATTTCGTCGAGATGAGTTGGCTTTTTTTTCTCTTTCTGAATCTAAATTCAGTACCAAAAATTATATCGACAGAGTTGAAAAGCAGTGATGAATTCCTTTTTTTCAACGTTAGAAGCACTCGTATTTTATCTACAATTTGTATAGTACAGGTACAAAAATCTCCATAAAACTGATTTCATGAGCTTGAACCAATCTGTTTTTTTCATAATCATTTTTGCTTTTCCATTTACGTAATTGAAAACTGTGAAAACTTACTTGAGCACCCGAGTCCAAAAGTAATTTGGCAACTTCAACATGACCATCCATGGACGCTTCCATTAACGCTGTATGCATTTCATCTGTTTTATGCTCCTAAAAATGAAGAAAAACACGTAAAAAATAAATGTAAGGAGAAATATGCGACTCTACGAAATGCGCTGAAAAAAAAACAACTCACTTGATCTGCTCCGGCTTGAAGTAAAAAATTCACCATGTCAAGATGACCTTTGTAACATGCTAGTGTCAAGGCTGATTCTTTAAACTCATTCGAGTGCGTGTTGATGCCAGCTCCATGTTTCAACAACATCTGCACATCCATACAAGAAACGTTAACCCTAACAAAAACTGTTTCAGCAAAATATTCTTCGTCATTACCTTCGCTATTTCCACGTGACCAGCACTGGCAGCTTCCATTAAAGGAGTATGTCCGTTTTCATTGTGATCTTCCACATTCGCACCAGCATCCAATAGCACACGAACGGTTTGTACATGACCACCGGCACATGCGTACATTAACGGCGTATTACCTAAAAAAAAAAATTAATTAACACATCGATTGCAAAATCGCCATACAAGCTGTGATTAATGATTTGCAAGTCTTATTTGCTACCGGTGGCAGACTGCGCATTCACATCAGCTCCGTGGGCGAGTAATAGTCTAACGATGTCAACATAGCCTGCTGAAGAGGCCTCCATTAAAGGGGTACAGTCGCCCTTGGAGCCGCGATCTTCAACGCTGGCATGCATTGCTAGGAGTACCTGAAGAGAAGGGTGAATTATTAAAATGAATGCTAGATCTTACAGATAACATGTAAAAGGAACAAGGCCGTATAGTGATTTATTTTTTTTATTCAACTAAAAACCAAAAATTACAAAATTACAAAACGCCAAAAAAACTGCGAGTCGGTATGGTAGGAAAATTGAAATTAAGAAAATAAATCGTAATTTTCCAACTTTTAAGAAGGGTTAACGATGCCGATTTGGATTAGACTTGGATTGCTAATGACTGCTACAGAATATTACGCAGTAACCGACAGTTCTCAATACGATCGTATATTGACAGTTCATCATACTAGATAGCTGATTTTGCTTCGACTATTTTGATCATTTGAACCAAGTTCGTAAAAATTTTCAGGAGTAAATAACATTTTTCCATGTACCAGATTCTTCCCCCTTGTGAATTTTTTCACCATCACATTCAACTACAATTTTTTAGCTCACAATGTCGATCTATTTATACGGCATTTCCTCAAAAGACACTATAGTCATTGTTCACATTTAATAAATGAAGAACACGGTTGTATTTTGTAATTTTATTTTTCAATCACAGTCACGAAAATTTCTCCACTTTTATATTGTCAGATATAAACTGTTCAATAATTCTGCTACAGAACTTCTTTCAAACTTCCCCTTAAAAATCAAACGAAGAAACAGGCCGAGTGTTCCGATTTTCGAACAGAGGGAATAATCTTCACAGGACACGAAAATTAGAGAAGTTTTTTTCCCTCAATAATTACAATAGAGAATTCAGGAAATATTATTTTTTAATTTTCAAGTATAACACGAGTAAAAAATAATCGAACGAATGACACGCTCAAAGATGACCTAATATCGAAGAAAAAATGTAGAATTCATTTTTCCTAAGAATCGGTAGAAAAAATACGCGAATAATGAAATGAAAAACTGAAAAAAAAATTTTAATGATATTCAACACACTGACCTGCGCCAATTCGTAGTAACCAGCTGAACAAGCCAGAGATAACAAACTTTCGCCCTCTTCCGATGTTTCATTCACACTAATGCCTTGCTTTAGTAACTTTTTAACGGCAGTCACGTTTCCATGAGTGCAAGCTTTGATCAAAGCCCTGTTTCAAAGAAGAAAAAAATTAGTGAAAATAACTCTCAACTAACAGAGTTTTAGGTAAGAAAAATTTAACTTGAATACGATAAACAAATTTTCGATCAAGCTAGTCGACTGCCACTTGAAATAATATAATGTTAGGATATTAAATTGATTAACAAATAATTTCAAATGCCTTTTCACCCAAGTGATTCGAACGGAGTACGGGAAGGATTAAAAGACTGTCAGAAAATCAGTAATTTCAATCGATTTCAAACATGATTATGAATTTGGAGTTGTATAGGACGAAGTGTGAAAAAAAGGTCAACACTTAGCAGGAAGATAAAAAGATTGTTGTACCAATCGACCGGGTTAAAACAATCGAAAATACAGAAAACTTTTACCTACAGCAATCATAATTATGGTGCGAAAATATCAAAGCCTAGACAACGATGACGGCTATATAATACTCCTGCGGAAAAATGATGTCAATCTAAATCAGTCAGTGATGAAAAAAATTATATTTCATCATATTTTCAGCTGCACAGTCCAATTTTTAATGAAAATGCTTTTTATTGAAACGCATGTCCAATATTTTCAACTTCTTTTTATGGTAATTCGAGTAGGTGAACTGAATAAGTCGATCATTTCGCAATTGGTACCTTGCGTAAAATTATGGTAAAAGTTTCACGCAATTGAAAATCTGCGCTTTGTAATAATGATATGAAACATGCGTACGTACTCGTACCTAATATGTGTATGTACTTGTACTAGTTTGACATATTTCAGGCACTAGCATCATACCACGAATTTACGAATGCAAACGTGTGAAGAAAAGCAAACGAATATGATTTTGATAATTGATGTACTTTGGATATAAATTTCTCATTTTGAATTTGAGAGCGAGCGAAATAAGGAACAGAATGACAATTTAATGCAGTAAGTCAAGTTATATTTTTTGGTTATTCGTTTAGCAATCATAATAGTCACAATGGCCAGTCAAGAGTTATACCTATGTACTTAGATAATATAGCATGGATAGCCAGCGAACGAAATTTCGTCCCGTCAACATGAAACGAAGCATCTAAAGTGGAAACGGTACATCGCATGCGCAGAAGGTAGGCGAACTGAAGATTTTGTTCGATTTTCTTGTTCTGCGCATGAGATGTACCGTTTCCACTTTAGATAATTTGCGATGTTGACAGGGTCGTTCTATAAGGCAAGGATAGGGCGCTAGCTATTCATGCTACGAGTATATTATCCAAGTTTTACTATAACTTAAAACAAATCAAAAATAGAAGTAGGTATCAAGAAAATAAAACCAACCGGATCCAAACAAATATCAGATGATTCATTTTATAAAATAATGAAATGAAGAAAAAAAAAATTATAAACGCTGATAAATTAATAAAAGATTTTATAATTGGCATTGTCATAAATAATTAAAATTCAATCAGTGGATCTTTACAATAACAATGGATTGATTAAATTTTATTATTTCACTAACAGATCAAACAGTGGCACGAGTTTAATTGAATAGGTACAGTACTTTGTTAGACCCTACTGTTTTCGATTTTCGTTATTATCTAACGTGTAGGTGTAAACCTGCGCTGATGAATATATTTTTGTAATTACAATCAATACCATAGTTTAAAAAATGACCCCAGATCCTGCAGACGAGATTTCAAACCTTTTATAATAAACAAAGTGGAGAAATATTGCTCATCCGTTTGACAAGAAAGTAACAAAAAGTTGACCAATTCAAATTTTCAACTCCAAGAGAACATAAGCCGAATTTGCTGATGAATTAAAAGTACATCTTTCGCACAGATGAAAAAATTTCCTAAATGAATATGAAAATTAAGGCATAATTACGAAGAAAAAACAATAAATTACCTTTTACTAGCTTGTCTACTATCGCTTCTCATTCTAGTCAACGCGGCTGCAGCCTCGTCTAAAGCGCACGATACACTAGAAGTTAACCGGCGTAAAACTTCAGGATCTGCTAGTTGTTTACCATCCCCAGACGTGAATTTATTGATGCCTGGGAGAATAAAAATAATAATCAAAATTAGTGGTGTTGATTACACTTAATGAGCAAACTTCTGTGTTCTTCAAAGTTGAGTATTAGTCAGAGTTAAATAACATTAAGATTCGAACTAATCCGAATTTCGGCCAAAATTGGAGGCGAAGATGGCTCAGGTGAGGTTGAAAGTTGAACCGGGTTCAGCCTAAAATTTCTCATATCCATTTTATGTTGAAACTGACCCAAGTTAGAATCCTAGTCAGGCCAATGTCGTTCTCCCGACCCCTTCCACAAATATTATTCGATAAAATGTATAAATTGAAAAAATATTATTATCATATCTCATATTTTCAAAATAATTTGTTTTACAATAAAAATGTACTTCTTTTCTTAATTCCCATGCTTCTCAAAAGCAAATTTTCAATTATAGATTTTTCGATTCAATCATTCGTAATTAGAGATAATGAGACACCATACTGAATTTTGGGAAATTATCAAAAAAAGAGAAAAAGCTGCAACAAAAATACACTACTTTCCCTCGGGTATAGTATCTACTAATAAGTTTAATAAGTTTAATGCAAAAGTCAATTAAACTAGTGAAAATTTTAGGGTTATGTTTCATGAAAGACAGGATTGATATTCGGTGCAACTGAAGAAAGAAAAAAAAAAACAACAAATCCATTTTTAACCATCTTTACTATTTTACCTAGAACTTTCAGTTTTATCATCTTAAAACGTTTTTTTTTTTTTTTTTTTTTCCCAAGACTTGAAAATTGTTTTAAAAAATAGTTAAATTTCATTTTTTAAAGGGATTAGTTTTCTTATTGGAAGATTTTTTCAATCATTTACGAGTACTTTTTGAACTTGGGATTTTATTTATCGCACCAGTCCACACTGGTTAACTGCACTTACAAGTTAGCGAAGAATTTTAGAACCCTAACTCTGAAGCTGATATAATAAAAAGAAAGCATAATTCGAGAATACGAAATTTATTTTCTGTACTATAGTTAATCACCACATTTGATGGTATTCTATTCATATTCGCATACCCGCACCTATTCACTGTTTTCCATGACTTTTTTTTAACAACAAGGACAAGGATAATTATTTTATGATGAGAATTCAAACGTATACACAGACAGGGCTAATCTTGTCATTTTGCATAATTTTCATTGTTCACAATCAACGACGGATTCTCGCAAAGAAAAGCCAAATTAGTCTACCATTACGGACGAGTATATAATTTACTATGCACTAAAAATTTTGAAGTCAGTCCACTTACGCGATTTCAATTTCCATTTTTTAGTAAAAGAGAATACCAACAAAGACGAGAGTAGAAGGCTATTATATAAGTTTTCAATTAGTTTTCATCAAAAACGTTTAGAAACTCTTGTGTAATATTTCAAATATCGAGAGGCTGCGTTCACCAACAAAATAAGTGACAGTTGATAACAAGTTAGCCATACGATCGCTGGTTCATTCTTCACATACTGAGTAGGGTCAACTAGAGGATGCGTATAACTATGAGTAAAAAGTTTGATGAAACTAGGACTAAATAAAAGAAATCTATAACATTCAACATACATTCGTTCGGAGGAATAAGCACGAAAATAAGTTAGGAATAACAATTGGCATACAAATGCTAACATACTGGATTGCCAGGACAATCATACCAAATATCTCCCTGTCTCCAAAGGGTATTATCACAAATCAACGTATTTTGAAAAAGAATGCTAGAGTAGCGAACATTTTGGGCCAATCAAATTTTACTGGCCCAAATTTACAAATCGAAATAGAAAAATCTGCAGTAAATTGGTGCCATCTGAATAAAGCTAATGATTAAAAAAACATCGAGAATAAACGTAAATAAATTCAGAAAAAATTATAACCTCAATTTTATGGGGAAAGCATTGTTAAATCATAAAAAACAAAACTGAAGTTCTGTGTGGTAAAGAAAAGAAAAGCAAGAAGAAAATAAGGCAAGTTAATAATGAAAATGAAATTTTTAGTGAAGCAGGCAACGATAAGAAAAATACATGACAAGATAAAACACAAATAAGCGAGAAGAAAATTGAAATTTTTTTTCAACAAGTGGATACAAATTTTTTCGAAATGCACGTTACTAGAACACGCACAATAACCGTCATACAAATGAAGAAGAAAGATGATTTCATTAATGACAAATACTAAACTTTTTTGCAATTGAATATTTTCGAGGATAGAATATCAAGCAGATACAAAATCAAAAATTGATTAATTCAACCAGAAACGAAAGGAGGGAGAAACTAGACATTTACACGTTCGCTACGCAAACAAATTTTACTTTAAATTTCAATTTTTCTTCCTACAGGAAGAAAACAATTCCCTAACAAAAGCTGAGCATAATGTTAGCAGATTTTCATTTTCAAATTGATTTTTTTCTCATATTTAATTCCACAGTCTGACACGAAAAGAGAATGAAGGAAGAGAAACACTTTCAAAAGAAAAAAAAAGAGAGGGAGCTTCAAAAACCACAGGCTAAATTCGAAGTGTTCCTCAATTTTTGACCTACATATTCCTTTAATGTATTCATTGTTTTATTACTAATAAGTAATAAACCTTGAAAAATGGCATTAGCAATAAGACAAATTAAATGAAAGCAATTCGTATCATGTAACAAGAAGAACAACTCGCCAACGTCTCAGATTGCAATTCAAGGCATTTGAATGACGAAGATTCCGAAATTGTGTAATACACGACTAAATCTCAAGTTTTTATTACCAACTACGAGTAGCAATCCATATTTTTGAATTTTGCATTTTCTCACCATTTTCACTGCCGAAGTAAATCCACTCTTGACTAAAAATTCTGAGGAGAACTGCTCACTATTAGTGAATAAATTTATCAATCAAGTTCACAGTTATCAAGTAGGCGGAAAGAATTTAGTAAAAAAATACCAATAATAATAAAAACTGACATTTTCTTTGCCCTTAAAACCAGCTCTGATATTTCAGGTTGAAAAATTTATCGATGAACTGAAGAAAAAACCAATGAACAATTTTGAATGCACAAAATATGAAGAGTCCAACTCTTAGATATAGAAAATAAAAATCTGACTCGTTTTTAAAATTTAAGTTTGAGATACTACTTCTTCGTAATATGATACGATCGATTAAAACAAGCATGTAAATAACTAGTGAGAGTACTTGAAAACTGTATTTTTCATTTTTTTATTCATAAGAAAACTTTGCCAAAATTACATCTACCACTCAGTAAAAATGCCATTCAGAAAACGGGAGAAAAATGAAAAATAAGGAGCAGAATTTATAGAATTTTGAAGCTCCATGGCTGTGGCATGCAAGAGTGTTGTTCATGATTTACGTTATTAGAGTGGAGTCACTCAAAGGAAATCATAAAAATTATCATGACGTCGTATGGAGTAATCTGGGAGTTATGATCAGCTGATTTACAGAATACGTGATAAGAATTGTCAGAGGACACCGTCCGTTTTATTACATGAAAATCCAATAGATGTCAGCCACTCCGTTGGAGCTTGCTAAAAGTTACGAAAAAAGTTACGAATCTTATATATTTCAACATACTTCAAATCAAAAACTGACAAATACACTACACGAATAAAGAAAAAAACTTTTGCAAAATAAAAGAAAAAGATGGATCAAGAAGTAAAATCTATAAATTTGTCGTACATCTAAAAGTGTACAGTCGCAGATGAATCTACACAATTGATAAGCGAGCACGTGGATTATTCATAGTTTACTGAAAAACAGGTTAGAATACTTCACTGGTATATTTATAATTACTTTTCAAGTTCTGTATAATTGAATCAAAATTGAAAAATGAATTTAATTTTTGACCTTTTTGGCCGTAAAGATTAAGACAAAAATCTGCACAGAAGGTTGGAATAAAATGTTTTCGAACAAAAGTATTCATACCGTCACATATTCATGGTTTGAAGTATATAGGTTAGAGCCAATGAATTTTTATAATTAGTCATTAAATCGAGGAGGAGAGAAAGGAGGTGAAAGGATGGGGGGGAAAAGAAAAACATTATTCTCGGAGTCACAATCCTTAATAATTTTTACTTTTCGAGTTAAACTGTCAATGTTGGGAAAGTACAAAAAGTAAACATTTATCAAAATTATTGAGGAAATTCTTACGAATTCGTAAAAGTGGAATTATAGGCGATTATTCTTCAACAATTTTCAAATTAATTACGGGCAATTATAATTTAAAGGTTAGTAGTTTGGCCCTATCAGATTGAAGAATTGATTCTGTAAGTATATTTTACTGATACTTCTGATTGTGAGAGTAGTTTCAGATCGATAATTATAACATAACGATGAAGATTAATCCTCTTTCAGTAACATAATATGTATGTCATTACTCATTAGTTACGCACAAAAATATATTGAGGAGGCATTTCACCAACAGTAACATGTGTAAAAAATTACGCACTAATAAAATTTTCATTTAAATATGATAATTGATAAGCATTGGCGCAGGTGTAATTTTTTACACATGCTACTGTTACTGGTAAATATTACTTTTAGGAAGTGTTGACTTAATTTTCTATACATCTTCCTATTGTTACGTTAGATTAAAGATGCGATCGAGTTTGTTAGTAGTACATAAGTTAAACATTGTAGTAGTAAATAAGTATTATACTTTTACGAATTCTTTTGACAATATTTTCGAGATAGTTTTTCACTTTTTCTGTACCTTTAATCCTGATAATTTCCCATGATTCTGACCTGATGGAGGAAAATAAGACTGCCACTGAATTCAGTATAAAAAGTACAGTGACAATCACCTAATCTGGTTTTAATAAACGTTGAGAAGTTATTAAGTGTTGAACAGTGTAATAGATGCATTATACTATAATCAGAGTTGAACTAAAAACAAATTTCAAAAAGATCTTGCGACAGGTCGTGACGTCGCTTCGTAAATTGAAATTCCCGAAACATTAATAATAACACATTTTCACTCGCGTCAAGAAAGAGATTGAGCATGTAGCTCCGAGTGTAAGACAGGTAATCCAGACCATAGTAGGTACTTTTAAACGAAAAATGTTCGACGATTAAGAAGCGCTTCCTCTCCTTGATTCGGACAAAACATTAATTCGTACGATCTTAACCGAACTCGATGACTTCGAAGTTCGAAGTTGCTAACTTCAATCAACGACCACCTGACAGACGAGTGATAAGATACTTAGTGAATTTACATAATGCAAAAATTGTCGCATTTGAGAACTCTCCAAAATGACATTTGCAACTATTTCATTCCACACAGAATCGTACAGCCCAGTTGAGAAAAGAATTGAGACCGTGAAAAACAGTCAATGAAATGTTCAAGTCCCAGCAACCAAAGGATTAGAAAAACTAACGAACGGCTACGTCTAACATAACAAACCTGCAGCTTTCAAAAGAGACTGTAACCTCGCTTGAGTTTCGGGATCTACGGCTCGATCGCCACCTTCTTCTCCGGTCTGTAATAATTTCGAACTGATTCTAGCTTTAGCTTCTTCCGTTAATTCATCCGGATTGATTTCGAATGAATCAACCTGCAAGAAATAAGAATCGAGTTTAACATATTTCTCGTAAGTAGTGAAGCCGAATTATTTTTCTAAGGACAAAAGATGCTCCTAATGCCTCGATGGGAACGTATTCGACAAAGCAAACATGAAATACTACTAATTTCCTGGGCACGAGATCATTTTCGAGAAGTTATTCAACTTTAATGGGGAAAGTTATTTACGAAGTTGAATTTTGACGAGAGTTGAAAATTAAGGGTAACTGACCACTCCCGACTCAATAGTTGGATTATATTAGACACTTAGCAGGATATAAGGATTCTTTCACTGTTAATTCTCGTTAATAACGCAAAACACTCGACTAGTACCTGTCTCGGAGTTCGTTCGCCCACCATAGAAAAAATCGATATTCGAAAAATGAAAGTTACGCGTCGACAATAAATTAAACGAAATATGAAATAACATTCGTCGAAGAAAACTAGAAAACGCTAAATGCTGATAATACAATGCCAGCATGAGTGAATATCAATTAAAAAAGTATTTAATTAGCTCGTACGGGTTCGACCTACATTCGGGTGATTTTACCTACAGAATGACGATACACACGAGTGAGCGTAGTTTAGAACTTTTTAAAAAAAACACCGTTCTCGAAGAGCCACGGAGAGCACGACGACATTTTAAAATGCTATTATTCGGAGTAACAGACTTATTTCTCATTCGAATATCGCTGCAAGCCGTGGGCCATGTCCGATCGCGACGAATGTGTTCGCATTCGGACATCGATATTCGCATTGGCGAATGTGGAGTACGTACTTCGGAAATGTCTTCGTCTCCGCTTTCCGACGAGTCAGATCCGCATTGGAAGGAATCGGAAAATCTATCTGGTGGTGTATCTGGTGGTGTACACGGTGGAGAACAAGGTGGACTTCGTGGAGAACTGGGTGTCGACGAATTGCCTACTTTGGGAACATTATTAATTTCAGACTCTAATTTAATATCACTTTCAGAGCTTTGCGCCACATGCTGCATTTTTATTTAATACGATAAAGATATCATCACACTTGAAATCACACATAAAATAACTAAAAATACTAAACAATGTGAACGGTTTTTTTTTCTATTCGATACAACGACGTATTCTTCGAATTACAATTGCGATTGCGATTCATTAACAAATTAGCCATGTCTACTCGTTACTCGCTCTCCCTTACCTTCCCTTTCCGTCGCCAAAGACTCGTCCAGATGCTTCCGCTTTATCAATTCCATTCCACGCGTCTAGCACTACCTACTGGGAAACTTGCGAGTTATTTCATCACACGTGAAATTCACCGTCGTGATTTTCCAATGCCACAATGTAGAACTCGGCTTTTGAGCATCCTCTTTAGCGCACTCCTTCGTATAAATTTTTTATCTCGCTTCTGATTGGCTGAATAAAAAATTACTTTTTTCGTATTTTCTACATTCTATTCTCCATCCACTTCGGAAGTGTCTACTTGCTGTCTTGGCATTGCCGCATTGGCGGTCCAGTACAATTTTTGCTGATGGTCGGCACGGGCACTCGGCAGGCGGCAGCGGCACACGTGAAAGCAATGAAAGGTTCCTGCCAGGTTCTTGCCTTCCTCCAGTCACTTGTCTTGTCACAATGTTAATGTCACTCGTTATCGCTTAGTTCAGGCTTAGTTGTCGATGACTCGTTTCGTTTTTAGTCTCCGCTCTGCCACAAAATAATCGAATCGATTAAAGTGCATTGAACATTAATTTACCGGTGTCATACAGGTAAGTCTGCATATTATAAGCTTTCGTTCGATCATGAAAGATGTGGTACAACTTGGTTATTTTCAGCGAACATTAATCAGAACGGATCATGGAGAAACCAGTCGTTCTCGCTAGAGTAATGAAACTTCTTGGCCGCACCGGTTCGCAAGGCCAATGTACTCAAGTCAAAGTTGAATTTATTGGTGAACAAAATCGTCAAATCATCCGCAACGTGAAAGGCCCAGTTCGAGAGGGAGATATATTGACTTTACTGGAGTCTGAGCGTGAAGCTAGAAGACTAAGATAAGTTAGTAAAGCTATTAATACTCATTACTTGTGCTCTCAAATCAGAGATGATATTGTTAATGATGGGTGTTCGAGGGGAAATTGAATATTGAGCGTCGACCGATTTTTGTTGAATTCGTTCATCGTATGTCTAGATAATCAACGTATTATATCTCGCTTATGGTTACTGTGGCCGTAGTAGTGTCTGGGTATAGTAACTACTGGTTCTTAAATGTCAAGTATTGACTATTGAGCTTTGCCAATCAGCATCATCAGCTTGAGCGCTTCCTTTATTAAGATTGGTGGACGAAACGTGTGTATTTGTTCTGCGTTGATGCATAGATTGATGCATGGATAGCAGAATTTACACATTTGGAGATGCCGAATTGACTTCGATTATTCGAATTACATTCGAATAAAATAAATCAAATCAAACTTATAATATAACTAAATGATGGGAGGCGAACAGAGGAAAAAAAACTTGTCCAAAGCATAGAATGCTTTTTCTTGCGAACCAAAACCTGAATTTTTTTTTAAACGTTCTGACATTCGGGGGTATTTTTATCTGAGGCGGCAATTTATTTAATATTTTTGGACCCATAAAATTAATGTTAGTTTGTCAAACTGCTAGGTGATAGTAGAAAGAAGGTATCATTCTTTCGAGTATTATATTTGTATGTTTTTTGGTAAGTGTATATAAGAGTGTCAGAAGCCAAGAGAGAAATTTCTAAAATAATACATATGTAGAAAAGGGTTCGATGAAAATTTTTCAAATAAAAATATGTGCTTACAAGGGTCCTGGTGATTCAAAAAAAAAGTTCGAATTGCTCTTTTTTGTAATTCAAAAATTCGTTGTAGGACTATCCATTCACTCCCCTAAAAAGATGTTTCATAAGCTGCCTTGGATTGAAATAAGTTAGCAATAATATATCATTACGCACAATTTTCCTGAGGGTATCAATAAGAATATTCACGAGGAATGTTTTTTTTTTGTAAGTTATCAGTATGTACCGTTTGAGATTTTTCAGTATGAACCCAAAAAGTTTGTATAAGAAACCAATGTTTTACTATCACTATTGCTCAGGGATGAGATCAAATTATGTAGGTATGATAAAATTGTTTTTGGTGTAATAGTGAAGTGTATGGAGTCTATCATGGTCTGGATTTTGTTTGTTCGTCAGAACGACCTTCTCGTTATTCAGAATAATATTATTCATCCGTTCTTATATTGAGGATTGATTTTATTATTCATTTGTAATGTATTAACATAGAATTCCCTAATCCTAAGGTCTCTAATAGTGAACGAATTTTGTTTGTTTCAGCATACGAAATGATCTTGATGAGCGCAAGCATTTGTTAACACGTGTATTGAACTTTATTGTATAATGTACTCCGTCGTATTTTTGAAACGAATAAACTTCTAATTTCTTTTCATGTTCCTGTATTTGTTGTTACATTTATTTAGTGCGGCTATATGTGTGAGTTATTGGTTTTAATGGTTGACAAGATTATTTGCTAAATTTCTGAACTATAATGCGGGATACGCATATTTTTGCCCTCGGGGAACTGTCAGATCCAGTGTGAGTTTTTAAAACTTTTCTAGTGTCCTAAATGTCCCGCCGTGCAGAATACATTATTATAAAAATTTGTAAGAATTAAAAAGCGAAGTTACTTCTCACGCAGTCCAGATTTAACAAATTTCATAATTGATTTATATCGTATGATTTTTGTTACTCTCTTCTACTAGGAAATGAAAATCTGACTTCATTTCTTGAGCTTCGAATTTTGAACTGTTGATAGTTGAGAGAAAATTAGAAAATAATATATTTTTACTTTTGTTTGAAATGTGATTATTATATCAAAGCATTCCTATTGTTATTGCTGCCAAATTGAAAATAATAATTTCGTACTTCGTTTGGGAAAATGATAGACGTATTCTTGGATTTCTGTAAAATAAGGTTGATTATGCAATTATAGTTTTCCCTTCAACAGCAGGTAAAGTAAGTGCTATTTTTTAGAAAATCTTGGGGGAAAAAACCTAGATAATTAGATCATTGTAGAGATAATCATAATTTCCAATTATAATATTCAATGTGTTTACATCAAGAGATCTAACACTTTAAACTTATTTACATTTTATGAAGATTCGGTCATACTGACAAGTGTTGTTCCTAAATTTCAAATTTCGAATAATAATATTTGAATTAAGGCTATTATGTTGACTCAAAATTAGATTTTGAATTGTTTCTTGTGAGGTGACGTGGGTAGAAAGAACTTCCCTACTTATTTTTTTTTTAAATTTTAAATTGACTTACTCCAGATTTACAAATACATTCGGAATTTTATTGTGCTATAATTGATTGGAATGATTTCTTGAAAATAAATATTATTATTATTAATATTATTATTATTATTATTATTATTAATATTATTATTATTATTATTATTATTATTATTATTATTATTATTATTACTTATTATTATTTTTTTTATTTTTTTTATTTTTTTTATTTTTTTCATTCAATCTGTTTAAAATTGGAAATCTGTTACGAGTTTTTCAGCTATTTCGTATGATTTTGAGAAATTATTTTTTTAAATAAGCTGCTTTCAATATTGATATTATCTTTTTTCAAAATTTCTTGGAATGTAATTTTGAAATCTTGAAATTGCTTGGCACTTTTGGTAATTTTCGTATCAGATGTGAGAAAATTGATTACTTTTGTAAAGTTCCAATTTTCTTACAGTTTTAATTCGTGATGAATACGAAAGATCACGAGAAGGATGAATTCTTTCTAATCATAAAATGAAATGAAACAAAGCTTTAAATTACTTTTTTTCTTTTTTACTGTTCAATTCATGAAGTCGAAAAGTACTTCAAATGTATGCTAGATTAATTTTCATTTCATCTGGTAACTGTAAGAAAGTTAGTGAAAAGTCAGATTTGTGGATTTCGATGGAAAAATCCAATTTCGTTCTGCATATTATTATTATAGTTACACTGGTAACTTATATTTGAATCATGGTCTGTGTTTGATTAATCGTTTTTATAACCCTTTTTCCCGTTAGGTGTTGAAAATTTTGTTTCAATGCAAAAACATGTAGGGGTATAAATTAAACGATCAATGAATGGTCGCAGTTACTGAAGAGGGTTTCAAAAAAATTGTACTTGGATATTTGAATTTGAATAGTAGTTCTTTTATTCGTTAGTACCTATAGGTACTACCTATGTCGTTGCAATATATTTAAAATTTAAAATTTTGCAGTCGAAACAGATTTAAACCTAGAATCAAACAAAATAAGATGCAATAGTTGTCCAACTAGTTGAACATGCTTTTGTAGTTACTTAGTCGAAAACATTTCTGGAAACAGTGCCTATCGTGGACTAACGACATAACAAACCTGATTAACATCAATTATGTAATTCTTTAAAAATCAATGCTCCATAAGCTTTACCGTCAAATTCGAACTTTTTTTTCATCAGTTATCATTGACTGCTCGTTCCTCGTTCCCTAAAAAAATTAGCAATCTAATGAAATGTCGACAAAAAAACTTGTTCAGACCTCTCGTTGGTAATGGATGGTGGAAAAAGATTTTTTAATTGTCAAGTTATGTGAAGATGTTGAACAGGTATTGAGAGAATCAAATATCCGCAATCCGCATCGTCTTTTTTTTTTCTTCATCATTTTGCTTTCATGCAAATTATGCGTTAGTTGCGTTTTGAAAAATGTATTTGATTACTTTAGTATTGCTCCAATTAAGACTCATCTTCGTCGAAATGGTGATCTGATTGCGATACTGTTTTTGAAAAAAAGTGATTCCATAGGACACAATCCATTCTCAGAAAGTGGTGGTGCTTGCAGTATATTGTGAATTGGCTATAATGGGTCAGTTTTTTCTATCAGTTTGTGAATTTAATTTTTTTGTCTGCCTATAGCTTTTGTTTAGTTGCAAGGGTGATGGAAATGCTGCCGTTGGTAATATTTTTACTTTTGGGGCCAATCTGGCGTTCTAGAGTCGCAGGTGACCTTATTACCGAGTATACAAAACGGTGAGTCGATAATTATCAATCTCGGTTTTATATTTTATTTTTGAAAGTCAGAATTACAGGTTGAAGTAGTAGAATACTAAAATTTTTCTAAATAAGGAACTGACTGAATTTCAAAATTCCTTTAATTCCTTTAAAAATTTATTCAGTTCAATGTTGAATCGTCGATATCTTTTAACTGGTGGAAGGAAAAGAAAGACAGAATGATATTTTTCATCATTAACTATAGATAGTTGAAAATACACTATAAAAATCTAAGTTTTTTTTTTTTTTTTTTGCAAATACCAATTAATGTATTTGGAATAAATATTCTGAGATAATAATATGGAAAAATTATAAGAATTTTCAAGTAATTTTCGCTTTCTACCTTTCCTAATTTTATTATTATTAATTTTCACTCGAGTTTTATTTTTCATTTAAATGAGTAAATGAAGTGTTGCAAATAGCTCGCCCTTAGTTCTCCCGTTTAAAAAAGTTGGAGCCTAAAAACTACTAGTTTCTTTCTTTCTTTCTCTCTTCTTTCCTTCCTTCCTTCCTTCCTTCCTCCCTCCCTCCCCCTCCCTCCCTCCCCCTCCCTCCCTTTTTTTATGGAAAGTTTTCGGTAATTGGTGAATTTACAGCTGCGAGTGGAATAGGTTTTCCAACTGATATCAGCGATAGATTTTTTTTTAAATTTTCTAATTCATACAAGTTATTTTATAAATGTACTATGTGACCTATACAGAAGCATAAATTTATGTAACATAATTTCGTTTTTTAAGCTACTTTTTTTTTTTTTTGAAAATTTTTATTAACATCGCTAAATTGATACTTTCTAAAACTAACTGTAAGTGATTAATGGCTACAACACATTAGTTTTATACTAAGAACATCATCACACAGCCTTGGGAATATTCAATTATAGTAAACTAAATGGTAGTTTTGGACCTTTGTTTGTTAAAATTGATGCCTTCACATTTTTTTTTTGTTTCCATCAGTCTGTCTCATCAGTTCTCTTTATCTAGGTACTGTTACAAATACAACGTTACAACTTGAAAATATTTCGCCATTGCAAAAACATTACTCTCACACATACTAGTAAATTCTATGTACATAATATAGGTATTTATCGGGGTTGTCCAAAATTACTTTTTTTATGGGACTTATCTTATGAAAACCTTCAAAATGAAGGATTTTTCTTTAAATCTGTCTTATAACAATCGGACATATTGAAGAAACTCCATCAATCTGTCTAGTTTATTAATAAAATGCTTCGTTATAGTCCCCCAGTGAAAATGACTGGAGCCGAATGGGTGGAATTAATGCGAGTGCGGATGCGTTAAATATTTTCATTTAGAAAACAAATTTAAAAACATATATGTACCTACTTTTAAAAAATAAAAATTTAATGGCTCTGATAGTCAGTTTTTCTGAGAATTCTCTTTGTGTACCTTTTCATGTTAAAAGATAAAATATGATTCGATTATAAATAATTGCTTTACATCAATTTCAGCTTATGGGTGTGATGCCCTATACGGAGATTGTTTTTAGTAAGTTAGGTAGGCTACCTCCCAGGGTTTAATACACATTCTATCATTTTTATTATTATTGTTTTTTTTACTTACAGATTATGTAAGAATGAACCCACTTGTTCTCTTGTAAATCATCCGAGTATTCCAAAAGTTTTTCACACGTTGGAAAAACGAAATTGTTTATGCGATGCTGACTGCCGAGAGTATAAAGATTGTTGTATCGATTCGATGTTCTATCGAATTCACGATCAGCTACCCCCGTTTTCATATTATTGCTCAGCAAATAAAAAAGTGAGTGAGAAAATTCTCCAAGTTTGTTCAGAATTTAAGAATAGGTACACATATCTACTATCTACGGCACAATCGCTTTATGTATGTGGACATAGGTATACTTAGCCCTTTGAAAATAAATGTACCTATCATCGAAATATAACATAGCTAGGTGCTTTACCCTCAAAGTCCTTGCCTCAGCCGGGGACCTTCAACCTCACGATCCTTATTATTTTTATCTCCGAAGCAAATTCATACAGTGGTTGCATGTGCCTCGGTGTTTCCTGTATAGTTACTCGTAAAATGAACTGCACATAGTTACTATGTTACTATAACTATTAGGGTGGCGAAGAGGTTTAATACCATTATCTGGCATAGATTATTAGCCCTAGATATAAAGTATTGCATCTCACCACCATTCTCCACCATTCTGCATCATTCTCCTCCTCTGCTTTCTTCCCTTCTTCGTCTTTCTCCTCCACTTCTAAAAGGAATTTCTTATTTACTGGTATCTGTACCTATACTTACGAACTAAATTAATTGAGATTCAGTTGTAAATATAATGGAAATAAAATTCCGTACATTTTGATAATCTAAACAATCAAATAAAGTATATCTTCTCTTCGCCTTTACCAATTTCTCACCCTCTACTCTGAAAAAATACTCTTATCCGCCATTAAATTTCGTTTCACAAAACTTAGGCACCGTATTCTTTGAAAAGTATCGACGAAAAGTGTTTATTGTTGTTTTCGTCATGCAAATTCGCCGAGCTGTAGTCAGGAAAATTTGCATGAAAAAGTTGACAAAGTGAAAAGTTCGATATCTTTTGAATTTCGTTTGACAGTTTAAATCATTCTTTTCATTCTAGGTACCTACTACAAATTCAACATTATTTGTAACAAAAACGTAAATCGAACTCGCATAATCTCGTCAACATTTTATAATATTAACAGAATTAGAATTACCTCCAGGTATATTTCGGAGTAAATCGAATTTTATTATTCGTATTATTCTCGTTTAATGCGAGTAACAAACAGACTCATCGTGTTTTATTCGTAGATACCTCATTTCTGAGAAATTATATAAAAAATAAAATATTTAAATAAAAATTATATTCGATTTAAAGAGAAATATTATTACACCAGCTCTTCTCGCCTCTTTCGACTTTCGACATCAATGGGCAATACTGTCGACAGACCGAATAAATTATACCTCGTATAGCAAAGCCAAAAATAAATTGCGTACGTTTAAGTAAAAGACAAAATTATAATTATATTTTTTGAAAGAAGTTTTTGGCCAGGCACTCCCATTTCGGGAAAGTTAAGTATCGGCTAATTTCTCGGAAATTAAAAGAAATTTCCAAATCTTTTTTGATTAAAAAAATCAGTTCCTCTTCAAATTTGAAGCCTTTCAAATAGATTTTGTATAAATAAATTTTCCGATCCGAGTCTCGCTAAACGCCGACTTTTCTTTCGTACGGCTCTCAAGAAATACGAGGCTGAGCTGTAACGTTTGTTGCGGTTCGTTTCGTATTTACGGCGCCACATCGCTAAATGTACGCACGTTTGTGTTGCAAGTTGCGTTCCGTTTTAATACTTACGGTGAGATTCTGTTGGCAATTCAATTTGTTACTTGGACCGAATTTTTATAAATTAAATTTGAACAAACTTCTCGACCATTACCGAATGATACGGGCCGTTATAAAAGTAAGATAAGTTAACGCTCCTTCTCCCCACCCATTTGCAACGGTTTGAAAACCTGATATAAGTCCATAACGCGTGTTCGCTGCAGTCACGCCTTCAACATGCAGCGCTTTGGTGGTGGAAAAATGCAACATAAAGACGTATAAAAACTAAAAGTGTTACTCTATAAAGGAACGCCAAAAGAAGAACTGAAGAAAAAAAAAGAAAAAAGAAAAAAAAATTCATGGGACTAATATCATAGGTAGATACAGCGAGCGCAGCTTTTTTCATGTTTTCGAGAAATTGGAATTTTTTGAACTTCGGTACTTGTCGGTTTTTGTGGAATAACTACGCATGATCGAAGATATGTTTTACGACTGTCGATAATTATGGTACAAACTCGTGCTTTCTAATATGTATTTTAAGCTCAACTAGGATTTGAGAAGAGATAAAATTTTTGACACAACTATTTCAAAGAGCATATTTTCACGAATAAATTAATAAATTCAAACGAGAAAGGAAAACGAGATCCACTTTTCTCCTCATTCTAAACCTCACCCTCTTCAATCTCAAGCCTTATCTTCCTACGCCATCAACCTCCTTCGTCTCCTATTATACTATAATCCCTATAGAAAAGGTTATACGTTGCAGAATCGGATCTTATTATGTTATTAAATGTAACGTACCTACTTATCTATGTACTCGTATAATATGTTGCCCAAACGATATGTTGCGCAACGCTAAAATAGGATGACACCCAGCCACCGGACATATCAGCGTCAAAAAAATTGCATTCTACATTTTTTTATTCTTTGGGGTTTCAGAGAAAATTTGAAAGCTCGTAATTATTTACCTATTAAAAAAGTTCAAGTATAGAATAGTATATAGATTAAACATTTTTTTAGCTAAATACTATAAGTACTAGTATTTTCGCGCGTACTCCAGCGTACTGCGCTTGTAATTAAGTCTACGAATGCACATTTTTTTTCTCGCGCGCATTCTAGTTTTCTATAGAAATGTCTACTTTCTGCCGCGTGTTACTCGTATTTACTCGAAGTCAAATAAAAGCATTTGAAAAACCGTTTGCGTGAAAAATGTACTGCAAGGCGCGGCGTACCAGATTACCCCAGATTCGCTAGATTATCGCTCTAAAAAGATATAGCCTACTCGTACGAGTATATCTCCTTAAAGTTTTTTTTTCCAATTACTCGAGTGTCGCGTGATTTTCCATCGTCGCGTCGTGGACCTTCTTTTAGGGTTTATTTTTCATCGGTCATACTCGTACGAGTACCTGTACTCGTATTTCGAATACGAATACCACCAGGCAGTCGAGTTTCATTAATTTTTGTCGTCTCAGGTATACATGAAGACCCGATGTCTGGCCGAGTGGACTGACGCGAGTATGGTGAGCAAGTGCCAAAAATCGATTTTGCCGCTGGAGGATGACCTCAGCGTGATTACACCGCTAACCAACCTGGTGACTGGAATCACCTACGGCAACGTGTACTGCGCCGTCTGCAATAACGCCTTCACGGCCGACAATATGAACGACTTTTTCACGTGGACGTTGGCGACTCGCTGCGGCGAGCTGCCCTTCGATCCGGCGCCGGCGGCCTCGCCCCCGCCCCAGCCCCCACCTCCGTCACTGACCCAATTGACGGCCAACGTGCGGGCCCCGTTGCTGGTGCAGGTTCCCCGATTCATACCGCTGGACCACAACTTCGAGATGACCTTGAAGCAGCTGTACCCGTCGCTGCGAAATTCAGCCCTGCCGAGCAACGGCTACTACCTGCTGGTGCTGCTGCTTTACTACATTCACCCGGCCACCGCCTCCGTGCGCATGGTCCGCAGCCTGCAGCCGCCCATCACCATCCTATCGGACAAGCAGCGCGTCCTCGGCAACCTCTCCGACTTGGCAACCGGTCGCAACAAACGGATCGCCGATTCGCAGGTAAGCTAACCTACGCCGAGATCTAGTATACATACTCGTACTCGTATGTATATTTTTTATAATCGCGTTTGTAACTTTGTACATACGAGTACTCGTAGTCTACGCAGTCTACGCAGTCTACGCGGGCAAAAGCGTAAAAATAAAATTTCAACGCGTAATATTTATTATATCATGGTAGATCGTTTACATCGGGTACATAATATTATATGTGTATGTATTAGGTACAGTACGTATAGGTGGTAGGTGGTAGGTGGTAGGTAGTAGGTAGTATAGGTATAGGTATACATGTATACTCGTACTAAACATGCCGATTGCCAATGCCTGACGACGATGTTTTACCATTTTCAGCGCTTTCGACCACTTGGCCAACTTCCAGCTGGTTTAGCAAACAATTTGGACGTGGACTTTGGGAAGCACATCGACGAGTGGGACAAGATCGCGTTGAACGCCTCGTACGAGCCCAACACCAAGTTGTGGCTGAGCCGCTACGAGGAGAAGACCTTCGTCTGCGAGTACGAGGCCAAGTTGCCGTCGGAGGGCGACGAGGTGCCCCTGAGGGTGTGCATTCCGAATGTGATCGCCGAGTGCTCGAGGTTCGAGAACGCGGTCCACGTGCACGAGTGCCGGCTGCGCACAGCCGTCGTGCTGGACAAAAGGGGCTTCGCCTACCGCAACAAGGAGTGCGCCCTCTGCAACGGGGTCCGCGAGGAAGAGCTCTTTGTCTGCCCCTACGACGACGAGAATGCCGGCACAAGCAACTCCTCGTCGGCCGACGACGATTCGCTTTAGCGCCAGCAGCGGCCACGCCGAATAAAACGACGCGACGCGACGCGACGTTTCGAAAGAAAAACGCGTTGCCCGAGCAGCTGTGCCCCTCTGGCCTCTGGGTGGGTACGCGAGTTCGACCTCTTCTCGAGCTCCTTCGAGTCCGCATATTTCTTCGACGGTGATTCGATTTTGGGTTGGCGAGGGCTGGCGCACCGCACGAGCACCGCGGGGCGACGCCGCGCCGACCATATTTTAGTTCCTACATACGAGTATTATACACGTGTACGTGTACGTGTACTCGTATGCGCAACTTGCCTTATATCTGTTTCACCCCTCCGAGTGAGTCGCCTTCGTCTCAGATACGGCGATTCGATCGACTAGAAAACGGCTTGGCATCGCTTATCATCGAAATTGATTCGGCACGTGGCAAAGGCCCGCCCCGCTTATTAAAAAGAGAAACGATGGCCCACCTGAAAAGGACTGGACGGCGGAGGTTCACCTTGGGCTAGTTGGACTCTCCAATTCACCAAAAACACGAAAGGCTCGTTTTGGAAATTCGTCCCAACTTTTGGAAAATTTTTGGATGCTACACTGCCAACAAGTTCGAGCATGCTCGACCAATACGAGTAAAGACAGAGTAGGTAGGTAGGCAGGTATACGTACGAGCGTCACGCGCCAGCGGCAGGCGCACCTCGTACCACGATCCTCTAAAATAAGTTAACACCGAAAAATATTCGTACCCGTTTCTACGCGCAAGCTAATATGGTAATTAGTAAAAGTAAACGACTTTGAAAATGTTAAATGTCGAGCCGAATAAGTATTTATTCTCGAACAAAATGGTTGCCCCCTTTGTCTTCTTCTGCAGGCGGTCCAGCACGTTATATATACTAGTCGTTGGTCCATAATATTAAGTATTCTTATACTTAGGTACTCGTATATAGGGCGCACTTATAATCTTATTCGAGTCACGTGACAATTATCGAGTCATTCGTCTTCTCTATCGAAAAAAGTTACAATATCATTTCGCATTAATAGTAGGTAAGTAGTACTTTTCAAACCGATTTAATATTACTATACTCGTAGTGATAATAATGAGAAAATGGTCTCGGACGAAGAGAGGCAAACAAAACACAGCCGAATAATGATTATTAATCAGCTCGATGACGACTTTGTGTCGGCAGCCAAAAACTATACGAGTATATATAATCTGCGAAATCAGAAAAGCAAAAACGTCAAAGTGTTTCAGCGTCGCGAGATAAAAAAGTGGCCGTGAATGAAAAATTACAAAGTGAAAATTCATCCGCACCATTCGCGGACTACTAATAAGAATTACCTAATTTGAATATACGCTCTCGAATTTAGCGAATAGAAAACGAAATTTTTGCAAATTATTCGACGAATGAGAAAAAATTCAGTCGTGTAAGACGAGACGACTCACGACTGGCGAGAGAATGTAAGCATAGCTAATGGCACGTTTTTTAGTCGACGCGTTCGTAGATAATATAATTATATATACTTACTTACGTATTACTCGTTTGCACTCGTACGCGTATACCTGGTCTAGGAATACTTTCGGCCAATTCCGATCGTATCCGACTAACAAATTTAAACCAACGCTACCTACAAAGTAAAATGTAGTATCGATTATATTTACGAATTTCTTTTACTCGAATACCCGCAATTCCGATCTAGGTACGAGTAGATAAGTTTTTGTAAAATGAAGAAATCTGTGGTGATAATTTTGATCGTTATTCTTACGTTTTTTAAACATAATTTAGGCGACGACGACGATAGCGACTTGTTTCAGTCGAACGAGTAAGTACGAGTAATTAATATTTTTTCTGCGTGATATTAGTTTTGTAACCTCTCGAATAAAATCTGTAAAAAGTAAACGAAGCCTTTTTTCGAACGTAAACGGCAAAACTCTACTCTCGATAGTAAAATTCGGAACAACATTATCCATTCCATTGCATTGCATTCCATTCCATCGAGTTATATCGGCAGCAATTTTTCACCCTAGAAAGAAGAATGGGGCACTTAATATACGAGATATAGGTCGTGGGTACCTACCTACTCGTAATTCGAGTGACAAAGCGATCGTACCTAACATCGGTGACGACGACAGGTAGGAGCGGAGGGATAGCGCTCTTATCTATTAAAATAGTAAAATACGATAAGATCGAATGTATATATAGGGTATTAAAGCTATAACTACCGCGAGTATTACACCTGTAATATTTATTTAATAGACTACGCGTGATTATAATACTACAGATACCTATATCTATAGATATCAAAGATGGCGAGTTAAGAAATCTGAGTTATAATAGTAGATGCGGGCTGTGGGCAGTTTATTCTAATTGCTATTCGCGAAGCATTTCTACTCGTGAAAATTCTTCCCAAACCTTCTTCCTCCGCATGTACCTAACCTACCATTCGTAATTTATATTTATTTCTACGTGAAAGCATCTGTAACCCACAAAATCGAGTCCAGCTTCTTGCGACAGTTTATTCGGTCCCCCGATTTGAAGCGATGTTAGCCAAATACTTGGCTAAATTTGCAATTCGGGTTAACAATTATATTAATTTTTACCTACGATGCTTCATCGTATTCGAAGTAGATATACTCGTGCATGTATAGCACGTTTCTCTCCGGCGACATTATTTTCGCATCTTCTACGAGTAACTCGAATATTGCTGTTCGACCTTCGTCTTTTTGATTAATTCCAGGTATCACCGGGATTCGGGAATAGCCATCTTATTTTTACTTCATATTCGTACTTTATCGAAGAACGACTACCAATTTAAAGTCATTTCTAATTTCGCTGTCTGTTCGCTTGGCAAATAAAATATAATAGGTGTTAATTAACTCGAGTCCGAGTCGAATCATTTGAATAAGGATAAGAGCTGCGGCGAATGTTGAATAGGTATAGGAGGCTACGATCAGCGATTAATTGACGCATTTGTCATGGCCTACTCGCAGCAACACGATGACGGCAAGAATTAAAGAAATGTCAAAAACTAGCGTCAATTCCAGTCTAGGAACTCGTAATATTTAATCCTCTCGAATCTCGATACGAGTCGATAGAAGTTTTTCACGAGTGGGCCTCTATACCTACAGCTATATCTACTGGTGAACCTACGCCATCGCTTATTTAGCGTGAAATACGTCAAGTACTCGTAGAATAGCTTCAACCAAAATTGACGTTATAATTAGATATAATATATATTTACATGTTTTTTTGAAGGTTCGAGCAACAGACTTCTAAGATAGGTAGGTACTATCTATGCCCCTTTTAACAAGTCGGATAGCGAGGAAATGAAGCGATGAAAAAAGCTGTAGGTTAAAAAATAGCTACAGCTTTCGCTCAAGTTTCGCGAAGGCGAAAGATGAATTCCATTTTACAACAGCAGTATTCGCAAGTGTTTCTTTAAAAAAATTTCTTCGGATATGATTATGACGTCATCACCTACGTCTAAAATATTATATCTACGTATAACATCGAGGAATCATGGACGGACATTAAATGACGTAATCAAATGCGTATCCTGCGTTATACCTAGGTACGATGACGTCATCATCTGGGTCTCCTACGTTATACCTAGGTACGATGACGTCATCATCTGGGTCTCCTACGTTATACCTAGGTATGATGACGTCACCGTCTGCGTCTAAAATGTTATACCCGTAGGTATAACATTAGGCGCTATCACGGACGAACAAAAAATCTCGTGGACAAAATTTTGACCAAGGGTCCGGTACAAAGAATTCATCTTTAACTAACCTTTCCCAAATACTCTCGATTCACCCGAGGGCTAACGTTTATTTTTACTTTCAGTCTAGATTGTTGGTATAAACCCTCGTGTAATTTAAGCCAAAATTCGAACGCGTCGTTGATTCCATTTGTGGCTGGTTGCAAATGTGATTCAGACTGTCTCCAGTATAACGACTGCTGCAAGGATTCGAAATATTTTGCAGAATCCCGGGTTCGTCTTGGCAAAGAGTTCAACTGTCATCCGAAATTAGAGGTACACATAAGTAAAAGAAATTTCATTTCAACGACCAAACGATCGACGCTAATTTTATTTTTTGCTTCGCTTTTCGTTCTTTTCAGTTGGGAAAAATAAATCCTAAATATTCGCCGAGTTCCCGTACTTTCTTTTTCTCTATAGTATATACCCTGTGGTAGTTTCTCAATTTCTATCGACCTCGTCTCTTTCACTTAAGTTTTTTCGAGTTGTAAGTCCTGCAACGATCTCAAAGCTTTCAGATAAGGTGATTCGAGTCTGTAGCTACTGACTATAGGGGTTCGCTAGGGGACATCAAGCCTCGAGAAGAAAAAATTTGCCCTTTAAAACTACTGACGAGGCTGCGATGTTGGGAAGTTACGAGTAGATACAGCAGTCCACGTTTGGTTACGTCTTTTCATTTCTGCGAAAGCTTCGTTTATTGTCCACGTTCCTAATTAGTACGATGAGTAAAAAGAACAGCTAAAAATGGTTAATAATAATAATAATAATGACGAAATCTTTTCGCGCGTTCTCCTCTCAGGTGCAGATGGTCACCAGTTGCCCCGAATCGTACCACAATTTCGGCATAGCGCGGAACTGCAGCTTCGAGCTTCCTATAAAAGACCTTTCCTTGGTCGTACCTGTCACCGATAAAAGAACTCGCACCACCTACGCAAATAAATATTGCGCCGAGTGTCACAATGACACGAATTATGAGCCGTGGGACTTGACCGTCGATTTTGTTGAAATCACATCTTCGTTCTTCGAGAACGATCAGAACTCGGAAAGTGCGCAATTCGACCTACTGTTTACCCTCGAAGAAGAAGTTACGGCTGCAGAAAGTGCTGAAAATTCGACCGAGAGAAGAATCCACGTCGAGCAAGTGTTCCCAAGTGTACGTTATCACTCGGCACAGGAGTCATTCTTAGCCACTTTCGATGGTAAAAATTTCGTCTGTACGTTCGATTCGAAAATGCCGGCTGACATGGCCGCCTTCGTTCGCAAATGTCTCTCGAATTTGATCTCCGAGTGCCCGGACGACGAAGAGAAAAACGAGCTCTGCCAGTCGTACACGGAAATCGTTTACGACAGACATAACTCGTTGTCCTTCCGCAATAAAGTCTGCGCCGAGTGCAACTCGGTGCCACCACAGGACGCCAGTTATTGCCCACAAAGTGAGATCGCTACCGATCGAGCGGCGGACCGATTTGTCATTAGTAGCCGCGATAAGGAGAGAAATCGTAATTTGTGCGCTAATCCGATCGTACCTAGGTATTTCTGTCCCACCAAGTCGAACTGACTTACCGACGCGACGTCGCGCATTATTAGGTATTTCGACGTATACTCGATTATTAGGTACCTGTAAGATTATAAACACCCTTTCGCAGTTTTTTTTTCTCATCCTTTTCTGTCCTTGGTGAAAAATTGACTCGATCGTACGTCAAATACGAGTATCTGGCACATTCCTGCAGCAGCTCATGCTAGGCAAATTATTCAGTTTGCGCAGTCATAAAAAATGACATCGGTATTCGGTGTACAAGTTTGTACATATACGTATATGTGTATCATCTTAAATATAATAACCACCTATCTTCCAATGTGAAAATACGTATATGTTACACTCCGTACTCAAAATTAGCTTTGTTTTCAAAATTGATTTAGGAGTACAGAATGTATACCTGTATACTATCGTCTGCTTGGCTCATTGTTATACCACGATCGCAGAAAAATTAGCTCGTACTCGTAATTACTGGAATGATTTGTAAGGCCTCAGATGCTGCCCAATGGCAAGCTCTAGTCGTAGGTGTAACATAAAAATTGTATACAAGTTGTGTAAATTAACAGAGAAAATCAGCTTGAAAAAAAAAAAAAAAGTAAAAGTACGAGTATATTCGAATTTCATATTGATATATAACTACATACCTACTTACCCTTTTAATACGTACATAAAACATTAATGTGACTTATCAGAAAAAAAAAAATAATAATAATAATAATAATAATAATACCGCAGTATAATACTTTGAAATACCTATTAAAATTTTATTTTTGTGCAGATTCTATTCATCGAATGGCACATTTCTTCGTCTGTTACAAAGGCATTTAACCAAATAATCTATAAGCTTGCTGACGCGTTATTGGGATTAGTTTTTCGTAAGAGTCGGATTTTGACTTAGAAAAACGGTTGTAACTCTGAGGGTTTATTTCTGAGTGCACAGCCACGTATAGTTTGGGAGAAGTGGTACCGTGACAAATGACTATACAATGTTACACCCATAAAGCGATATATACCCCTAATAAGGACGTATTTAACGAGTGACTCGTACATGGCCTTTATCGAATTTTCAAACTGAAAATTTCGCAACAATTTGTTATGTGTAGGACCTTCGGAGAAAAAATATAACATACTACATATTCTCATAAAATATACTGCATCTTGTGCCACCCCTGACGTAGATTGCTTTTCGAAGCAACCCTGTAGTTAGAAATTTTTCAGCATTCAATTTTGACCAATCCTTCAGCTTAAAGAATAAACAGCTCAGTATAGCTTCGGGCCTGAAAGCAGATTGAAATGCTCGCCGTATCCACTTCATTCTTTCAGTAACGCCTGAGCAGTGCAACTTTTGTTGTGGGACTGGCGCGAAAATAATTGCGATCAATATACTCGTAAGTAGGTATAGGTACGCTTCGAAAGTAAAATTACGAATATCTGCTTCGGACTGTAGAGTAGGTATATGTGTACTTATATGGATTATGGACTAAAGGAAGTGATAAGATCGTGAAGACAACATCTGATGGGTGCTGTAAGCAAAAAATTCTCATCAATCAAATACCCAATCCGGTTTCATTTTAACGCGGGGTTTTATCAAGAAACAACGTCATCGCCTCAAAAAATATTTGTAACATGTTTACAATAATTACGAACGTTTCCCGTAAATATTTTTAGATCTTGTGTACAGGAGCTTCTACAGTTCACATACATGTAAAATACAAAACTATACCTAAATCAAACCTATAGTCAAAGATACCTATGGCTAGCTACCGATTTGTTTATAAAAAGTTTGATTACAATACGTCCGCCAAAATTTTATTAGCAAATTCGACGCGGCATACTGACAGGTGAATTTCATAAAAAGCCCAGAATTTATTATCAAGATTATTGAGAAACGGTAGATTATTATTTATCTCAGTGGTCGAACATTACACGATATACTCGTAATAATCAGTGCCCGAGTGTTTTTTATTCAACTTCTACACGATAACTTTGATGAAAAAAAATGAAAACGCTTATTTCAACTTGCTTTTTTTTACTTATTTTCTTACTAATTTCAAATTACGTTCATCTTGAAAATGCTTCGATTAATATAACTAAAACGTGAGTAATTTTCAACTGAAAACACTAAATCGTAAATAATTTACCGCTGCTTATACTCGAAGCTATGTATTCAATGCTTTCTGCAAGATGGACGAACGTCTTCGTTGTTATTTTTTTTCAGTTTTTAGTCTGCGATCCGGAATAATCTGAGGCATCGCCAGAAAGTTTAATCGAATTTTTATAATTTTAGGTGAACCTTTCATTATGTCCATTAGAGTAAAATCAGTTTGAATCGTGTTACAATTTACTATCTCTTTTCTCACCCTCGTGAAATTCATTTAAAACATAGAGCGGGGTATCTACAATTTGTGAAAATCACTTTTCGAGATACATAGGCTAATTTTATTTACTCGTACCTACTGAATCCATCTGCGCTGCGTGTAGAATTCGCTTTTTGAACCCTTTAGTGGGCTACCGCGTAAATCTAACGATCAGTTTTTTTTTTTACTCGTCTAATTATACCCACTCCCATATGGGATACATTATATTTAAATTTGCATTCAACTTTGGTGCAAGTTTTTAATAAAAGTAAAATTTTGGGACCATGCAAAGGGCTGATTTTTCAAAATTTATGCGGGTAATTAAAAAAAAAAAAGTTAACGAAGCACAGTCTACGTATTGTGTCTTTGCATGCCCTTACTTCAATCGAATAAGAAATTTCTTCCTCACGTTTTTAGCTGATTTGCACAGAAAAAGCCATTACTAAGTTCTTCTTCAAACTGAACCTCGATCAAAATATTATCACCTGTGAAAAGCAGAATCAATGATTCCTACCTTGATTGTGTCTAATTTCAGAAATGATTCCGGTGGTACATATTTTCCGAATAACTATCGTCGATGTTCGACAAAACATGAAGTAAGTGTTCCACGGGTGATTGAATTTTTAAAACAAAAATCACGAGTAAGGTCACTTCGGTGTAAACTAATGTCTTCTCACGAAGGGAGATCAGACTGCAACCCACGGATCGGAATTAACTGTCGAATGATCACGCCAAGGCCATATTCATAAAAAATGATCGACATAATTTTTATACTCGATTGATTTTTTAAATTAGGAAATGAAATTATAATAATTTGTAGATATATACCCACTCTGTAAAGTAGATAGACTCGCTTATATTCCCATCTGTTTCCTACATAAATGCGACGATTGTGGAAGTGTTTCAATAATCTACACTCGGCAATTTTTGAGGTGAATTGGATTCAAGTTGCGGAGTTTATTAACGATTTCAATGTCCCCATCTATAGATACCTAAGTACCTATACCTACTGAAGAGGTCAACCAGGATACGAGTAGCTATGCTTTTTCATATAAGTAGGTGAAAAATACATTTGTAAAATGAACTTTAATTTTTTGATTAGGTAATGATGATCACTAGGTGCCCACCAGAATACACGGATAAAGAAATAATTCGAAGATGTGACAAAGGATTGTCCACATTAGACGAAGAAGATTTTTCTATAATAATTCCAGCAACGAATTGGCGAACAGAAGTTCACTACGCGAATCGCTATTGTGCCATTTGTCATAACGACTCGTCCGCTGAATTGTGGGAGTTAACTGTTTCTTTTTTCTCAGTCCAAAATGAGAAACAGAAAGCAGACGAAGAAATTCTGTCGACACTGCGCTACAATACAACTGAAAAAAAGTACTCGGTCAATGTAAACGATGAGCCGAGAATTTGTTCATTCGATACTCTAAGACCTGAAAAGTTGACCGATTCGAGCTCTTGTCGGTTGACATTCGTGTGGAGTTGCCCAATGGCATCCAAGGAATCGACGGATGCTTGTCCCATCGGTACTGGAAATGCCGTTTGCGTCTCAAATTATCATTTTATAAATGCGGAATGTGCTCGCTGCAACAACTACACGCACGGTTTGCAAACGGCGTGCGACCATTTCGGATTTGGAGAAATAATACCCATACAGCGCAGCAGCAACGCTGCTCGCACACTGTTCAAAATTAAAAAATCGCCCAACAGCAATTCCTGTTCAATACCAGCGATTGCAAAATACTATTGCCGATAGTTTTTTTCACATACTCGTAATTGAAAAAATTAAAAAATCAAAAAAAAAAAGGTGCGCAGCAGTACAATTATTGTGAAAACTTTGATAAGAGATAAAAAATGCGGCGTTTATTAAATTACGAGTGTAACGACGGATTAAACGAAAGTTCAATTTTACCTATTTGAGATTTATAAGATTCGTACAAACTTGAAAAAATGTAAAATATTTAGAAACTCGCGCAGCCTATTATTATTATTATAATATTAGCTCACAGAAAGAATAACCAATTTGATTGAAGTCCATAGTCTATATAACATCTATATATAGGAAATAGTATTCTTTCTCATGGTATTACTTTATTATACTCGAGTACCTATAATACTTAATCTAATTATAAATTAAAGCGCATATAATTATACGAGTATAACTAATTTATACATAGTGACGTTTCGATTTACTTATTATAATATTACACAGGGTGGGCTAATTTCACACTTGTGTCTCTACCAGCAAAGTTCATACACGACGTATCTAATCATTTTACATATATTATATAGTACTTTCAGAAAAGTTTGAAAATCTGATATCGAGTAGATGTTTTTTTGACAACAGTATTTTTCAACTACGCTATTTTCGCTCGCTATGTCTTCTGAGTTTCAGTTCTGCGTCGATTCATCTGAAATTTTGGCGCGGAAAAGTTGAAGAATGCTTCTAGGTAGATCTTTTAGTAAAATTATAGAATTTTGTTTCAATTGTTTAAATATAAATCTTTGAAAAGTTGTATTTTTCAGCACTCTGTAACTCGAGAACTTATTCAAATTTCAAAATTCTGCCAACCGATGTAGAGCAGATTTTTTAAAACGAGCCTACAAATCTTTTTGTCTCGTGAATTTTTCCTATTGCGAATTCTTTTTAATGCGATAAGTTATAGTTAAAATTTTTTTTTATTAGGTAGGTACTAGAATTTTTCAATTTCGATTCGATATACTCGTACGAGTAATAATTTTGGTGGCTAGTTCTTAAATGCTGCTACGTGAGTCAACCTTCTTGGGACTAGTGCCGAATAAATTTTTGATCCCAATTTAATATTATTGCGATTATGAAAATGTCGTTCGACGTGGTATTTTGGGTTAAGTTTGAGTTATAATTTCTGGGTTGAAGGTAATGATCTGAAACCGGGTTCGCGGGAGCTGTAGATACCTACTTGTAATATTTTTTTTATTATAAAAATTAAATTTCATCTCTCGATGAGTAGGTAGGTATGTAGCTATGTACCGTATACACAGTTTTCCATTTCTTTGGGTGCCGAGATTTTTAGCGATGTCGTTTCTTCAGCATTATTATTTATTCTCGGCGAACTCGGTATATTAGTCTGGCGCGAGAGGTTTATTCATTCACTCTTGCACGCTATAATAAGGATCTTACATTCTTTTCGTCGAGTTTTCCGTTGCCTGTTTATAACTTCAAAGACGCGTTGTTATGCTTACTTATTTCTGATTAAAAGTATTTCCTCGACGACTCGAGGACACCGAGTAAAGATCCAAGTATATTGCATTTTCCTTCATACCTAAACGTATTTTTCTACAAAAACCTGAATAAACATTTTTCAACTCGCGGAAAAGCCATTTTTTCCTGTCAAGCTGTACGCAAGTCTGTAGTAGAATAGTTCTGACGAACAGCGAAGCGTTTCTGAAGATACGATATTAAGCTTTGTAAAATGTCGGTGTCACAATTGTTACCACTATAGGTATTTCCCACTTTGTGGTCGTGACAACGAGAAATTTTTGCTCGAAACTTGGAAAAAAGTATACATAACTAACAATAAGCGTAAATGAGCGCCGTATACGTACCTACGACTCGTATTATTACGCGACGTATAGCTTAAAACTAAGAATTCGTATGGGGAGTAGTGCGAAGCAGATAGACTGATCAAAAGGACAGGCCAACATTTTTCATCGTTGAATTCTAGACTTTCTAACCTATAAAAATTCTACGCAATGAACCATAGTTATAATGACCTGATATGGCGTATTTGAAACTCATTGGCATTTCTCTAGCCACGCCACAGCGAATGAACCACAAATATAATTATTGTATTACCTATATCTTATACTGTCACAAAGAAATGATTTCGAATCGATTTGACAAAATGAAAAAACAAAACACTTCCCAGCATTAATTTTTATTGATTATTTTTTCACGTTAAAGTGCATATCATCTGGAATCTCGTGAGATTTATTAGAAATACGAGTTGGTAAAAAAAAAATTGGTCTCGTAGGTTTAAAAAACGTTTTTTCAGTTTTGCTTTTCGGGAAGGATTATTTTTAATTTGATCGTATTTCATCGCGCTGCGTAAAAAATATTTCAGCTTTTCAGCTAATTATGGAGACGAATGAATAATATGTTACGCAGTCGCTAATTATAGATACCCAATTACCTTCCTGCAATATTATTGATTAAAATTTTGTCCAGCTAAAATTTCGAGAAAACGGAGCATAAATCTGAGTATATGTGTAGGTAAATAATATTAAAAAGTAGAAGTTGACCTTTAAACACGACGGCAACCGGAACGAAGTCTCGATTCTGTTTGGCACCTGCCTATTCTTATTAATTTATTTGTGGAACCTGTTTCACGTCGATCGCGCGTTTGATCTTTAATGTAATATTATTCTCACACTCTGCAACAGAACACAGCTGTTGATGGAGATAATTAGTCCGCTTCAGTTGGGTTCTTATGCTTCTCACTGAAATTTTAGAATTGCACAAAAATTGGCGTATTGATCTAGGTTTTCGAATGTTATTCCATCTTTACAGATTGTCACGCTATAAGATTCATTAAAAAAGTGGTCCTGAGGATGCTGTCCCGTTTGTCCAAATATATTATGATCAGTTTTAGAAAAGTGAGAACGTCGCGTCGTAATAATCGGTTTCACTCGTGGAGTTACAATATTTAGCCCGCGCGTAAAAAATTAATAAAATCGGAATGCGTAGGATGACTCGTCGTGTGACATATTTTGTTACGTTCCGAATTTCGGAATAATAGTGAGACTAGCTCGAACTACGTATTTCAAATTCCTCGCTAAACTGATTTGAAAAATTTCAGATCAAGTTGTTTCTCACGGGGAGTAAGAAGTGCGACCCTAGCTAAATCAAAATTCAGTTAAAATCCATTTTTCACCAATTGGTTTACCAAAATACTCGATCATTTGATCACTTCTTCGGATGTAGGTAGTATAGCGTTTTGACCAAACATTTTGTAAGAGTTTGGCCCTCGTTATTAGGATCAATTTCGCTTACACCAGCTCTGATCAGTCATCGAGGGCGGTTCGAAAGCGAATGAATATCTAATTGGGAAAATGTTGTTCGTCAGTCAAACTTGCAGCGGTTATTGAAGAGAAAAACAACAAAACAAACGAAAACCGAATAATTTTTAGAAAAAGTGTATTCGAAATGATCGCGCGTCGTGCAAAAGGTTCATCTTTAATAGTTATATATTTAGATAGGTAACTAATGTTAGCTAGTATACGTATAGTTTCACGTCGAATAGATGCGTTTTAATTCGGTGTATTCATTTTTCTGGTTTATTAATTAACTCGCTAGTCCAGGGTACGCAAATATCGAAAAAAATTTACCGACCAGTTTCTCGTCAGTGCTCCGAGTGGAATCGAAATTCGTGTCGGTTGTAAACAGAACATTCAGGTAATGGAAATTACATTAACATGGCAAGGTTAACGTACATATAACTTTAATTTAACGACGAATATTTTTTGTTAATCTCCTCAATTTCTTTACTTTCGTCGATACATGGAAATAAGCATAGACTCAATTTTTTCATATTTGGTCACTTTTTAATCGAACCAAAACAATTTATTCGGGTTTGCTAATTTAAAAAGCAGACTATTGGTAGGAACTATAGGAACTACTCGTCCGTGATGGTAATTTAGCCTCCTTATCTTTAGTAAGTAGGTATATACACGTTATCAATATACTGTACATCTAATCGAGTAGATAAGTAATTAATTATTGTTTAGCCTGAAATGTATCGGACTTGGTTCGAAAATAATTAAACGTCTTTTATTAGAATTAATACCACGATCTGTTTACCTATGATCACAAAATTATAATAAACTCGCCCACCATTAATCAACTATTAAAAATCAATTTTTTCACGTCGAATATTGGCTAAGTTAAGAAATGTCAAATAAGACGGAAAATGCGGAGATACCCGATGGGCAAAAAATGAGAAAATGATCCGCAAAATGAGAACTTTATCCGTTGTCAGTCCGTTTTTATTTTCGATCATCGGATCTGAAAATTTGCAGTTATTTTTGTCATCTTGATTAATTTTCCAAATCCGTTTGTAAAACGGATTTCCTGATTATAATCGGTGATAATTTTTGGGCAATTTTTCTAAATCCGCTTGTAAAACGGTTTCACAGATTATAACCCGGGCCAACAAATATGATAAAACAGCCTTCACGGAAAATAATCCGGACTCATTTCCGGCAAGACTGATTACAATCCGTTCGAAATCCGTTTTAGAAGCCGGAAAACAGGAAAATTCCGGGTTATAATCCAGAAACGGATTATAACCCGGAATAAAACGGATCCGTTTTCAAAATATTTTGCCCATAGGGTAGTTGTATTTGAATAAAAGGAAAATATTTTCCAAGTCAATGTTCCCGGAGAGAGAAATGCGATAGGAAATACGAGTATTTATAATCGATCAATAATTAAATTAAGACTATACTCGTACATAATTATGAACAGTGATATGCAATAAGATAAGGGGCAGTCATTTTTTTTTAAACATTGAATTCTTCTACAAGGTTCAATTGTATACACTATACACCATGCCCTACTCGTAGTAAAAATATTACTTATGCCCCAAAATGCAACCATCGCAGAGAAAAGATACTTCAAAGTTGAGCACGAGTATATAGGCTATGCGACGTAAAAATGTTTTTTTTGTGCTCTTGTAAAATTTAAAAAAGTGGACTTATCCGCGTATATCGCTGGTACAAATTAATACGTATACTGTTCAGATTTTTTTCTTCTAGCAGGTTTTCATTTTATTAAGTGTCTATATTTCTATTTTTGCCGTATAATGACGTCATTACCATATCGTTAAATATTCTATTTTATTTTTAGTTTCTTAGAAAGCAGTTCTTCAGCGTCTTTCACTTTCACTGTTACAAACAAAAGATTTTGAAATAAATTCGTCGATTATGGGGTCGAAGTGTTCTTAAAAATGATAACCATAATCAAATTTTGATTACAAATACGTACGCGGTAGTAGATATAAGTTTACCTTCGGTTTATTTCGAATTTAATGAGGGAAAAAATCAATTGCAACAGAAAGTTTGGCGTGAATTCGCCTTTAGAGTATTTATTTAAATTTTCGTTAATTTATTCAAACTCTCGTTAAGTTATCAAATTTTATCTCAATTTGTGGTATTTTTTTGTTAATCTGCGAAGTTTTAGCACTCCTAATTATTCAAATAAAATTATCTCGACGATGAAATCGAAAATATCTATGTAGAAGTACCTATACAGTTGATATCGAATAAGATTGTGCTTTTTCGAGATTACAATAATTTGAAAAATTTCTAGAATACGCAGCCTATTTCCTCGCCATCGTTCAGAGGGGGGGGGGGGGGGCTTCTTAAAAAAGAATTCACCTACGTATTGTATCACATTTTGAGAACAGGAGTACACGCTTTATAAATAAATATGTAAAAATCTTACCTATACTAAAGTAGGCATAAAAATAATGGCGACTAGAATAATTATTTGATTTATTTGTTTGTTTGCTTGTTTGTTTGTTTGTTTGTTTATTTATTTATTTATTTATTTATTTATTTATTTATTTATTTATTTATTTATTTATTTATTTGTACGTGTATAGTTATTATTATTACGAGTATTATTATTATCTACTACTTTTTCTTTTCTACAGTTCAGCAGTTTATAGTCGTCTACAGCTGCAATGAAGCAAGTGTATCTTATTGTTTTGGCCATTGTTTCGATCGCTTTGAAGGAAGTGTCCGGTGCTGTAAACTCTACTTTTTTGAAGCAGTATGACGCTAAGTAAGTGTTTTTTAATTAATTTTAAGTACTTGTCACTTTGAAAATTGCCTACAGAGGATTTCTATTTTGCACCTCCAGGAATTTGGATTCAAAGTCTTATTCGTTGTGAAAGTTTTCAATTTCAAAAGTCACTTTGCTCGCTGTTATTGCCAATGTTTTTATGTATCTACTCCTGGCAATTGCAAGGTGATATCGTAATAAACTTAATCGAATTAAAATGATTTATTAATCTATAAAAATTTTTATTTTTTCAATCGTAACCAGATTCTTAAAGTTTGATTAAGAAGTTCGGTCATAATTCGGACAATTCTTTTTTTTTAATTGACTTATACATACTGTATCAGCTATTCAAAATTAAATAATCGATCGCACGTTTATACGCTCAATTTATTAATATTGACCCACTCAAATTTATGTAAAAAGTTTTCCAACTTCTTCATTCTTCGATTTTAAAATTCCTTCTTTTTTTCCCTAACACTAAATTTCTAGGTCCTCATTAGGCCCTTATAAAAAAGTTGAAAGAAAACTACGATAGTGCAATGTTGGAGTACGGCAAGTTTATATACTTATCCGTATTATGGTAAGTTTTTCAACCAATTAGTTGGCAATCGTTATTTCGAACCTCGATTATTTTTCAGAGTCTGCTCGAACGAGCCGACGTGTAATTTGACTCTAATGCCGGATCTCGACCCGAAAAAATTAACATTCGAGGGACGCGATTGTATGTGCGATTTCGAATGCACCGAATATAACGACTGTTGCAGAGATTCGCAATATTTCAATGCTCCTGCTCTATCTAATGACCGAAAGACTTACTCTTGTCATCCGCTATTCAAAGTAAGCAGCTCGAATTATCTTAAAAAAACGTTCCAGGCGGTTCGTCAATCATCTCCCGGACAGGTCGAATAAATTATCGAGCTGAACGGAAAATATATTTATACTTACTTGGAACTAAATTTACATCATTGTTTCCACTCGGTAAACAGTGAAACAGTAAACTGCAGTAATTTTTATTAAGCGCAAGCGCAATGTCGATCATGACCAGAAAATCCGTCTAATTGTAAATCCTCCCCGAACGTGCGACATTTTGACGGAGAAGAAATTTTTACTCAACTTAAGAATGGATATCTAGTTATAGTTTTCGAGTTGTAGCTGAAAAATGTGAAATTTCGACACTTTCGAGTGCCCGGGGAAGAAGCACAAGGCATGCGGGCGGAGGACTTTAACCGCATACTCTTTGGACCACCCCCAGCACATTTCCAGGCATAAAACGCCTTAGTTCCAATGTTTTCTCGTATTCTCTATTTTCGAGACTTATTTTCTTGGGCTATTTATTATGTCCGTCTAGGTTGATAATTCCGTCCTCTCTTTTACGAGTAACTATAAAGGGACAAAAGTGCAGGCGTTCTCATTGCTGCTTTCATAACGAACTCGGTATAAGTTATTCGAATATGTGTGGATACGTTGAAACGCACCGAGTAAAAAATTTAGGGAAATAATTCTAACAAGATATGGAAAAATGAATCGCAGAATGCGAAGCAATTGGTAAAAAAACAAAGAAACGAAACCGTGGGTAATAATATGTACCTACTCGTAATTACTCGTATGTACACAATCATAATTATTCTACATGCTCGTAATTATGCATGTACACATAGCTATTCTTACTCGTATTTCACGCGCAAGTAACTCGAGCGTTTTGTGTTTGCAGATTTATACGATTTCCAGCTGCCCCGCTTCGTACGCGGACGAAACTGTGAAGAGGAAATGCGGCAAAGCTTTCGAACCGCTGGACGAGGACGACACGGTCATCCTGATTCCGGCTACGAACAAAAATAAGCGCGCCACGTACGCGAACGCGTACTGCGCTTTGTGCAACGGCGACACCGACTTCGAGCCGTGGAATTTGGGCGCCGGATGCGGCGAGCCGGTGCAGTCGGCCAAGGCACGTGCCAAAAGAGAAGCGGCCAAGCCGAAAGTCAACTTTTCCAAGTACAACAACAAGCTGGACAGGATCTTGCCCACCGCCCACTACAACGCCGCCAAGAAGCAGTTCACGGCCACCTACGAGGGCAAGGAGCTGCTGTGCGAGTTTTCGGCCAAGCAGCCCCCTCATTTTGCCGGCTACGTGCGCAAATGTCTGCCGGATTTGGTGACAGAGTGCGCTGCCGAGCCGGAAGGTAGCAAAAAGTGTCACTCGCACACGGCCGTCGTCTACGACAAAAGCAACAAGAAGCCGTACCGCAATCGAGAATGCGCCCTCTGCAACGGAGTGCCGGCCGACAAACTGAGCGGCTGCCCGGCTGGCGTCCGCACCGGAGCCTCGTCGCTCTTCAGCGCCGGCTCGAAGACGGCCGGCTCCGACGCTTGCTCCAATCCGGAAATTGCCAAGAAATTTTGTTAACACGTAGCCCGATTCTGTTCCCTCGCCTTGCCTTTTTTACTTTTTTCTTTTCTTTTCTTTTCTTTTCTTTTCTTTCCTTTCCTTTTCTATCTTCTATCTTTTCGGCTTTTAATACGACCATTTTTATTTTACTTTACTCGGGTACAATAAAAATTTTGCAATTACAACGGCGGTCACCTTGAATCGGCAATAAGAATCGTCGCGTGACTTATATGCCATTCGAAAATATATCCCTTCAGTTTTAGTATTACGAGTGGGTACTTACTCGTAATAATAATACGAGTACCCGTATAATCATTCGTATACGAATAATTACTTGGTATGTATACATACGTACATCATCATCTTCGGTCTAGGTTCTATCGAATCTATATCTATCCTATTCTAAGTAAGTAATGAGGTCAACCGCAACGTACGAGTAATATTATGCCGTGACAAAATCTCAAATCTGTGTACCTAGTATAGGAGTATAAGCACATACGTGAAAATCTAATGCTTTGATGATTTTCACTAATTCCATCCTCAGTGCGTCTTACGTTCTTAAATTTGACGCAACAAACCAAGTCGCGAACACCCTGTATGTTCTCGACGATGAAAAAAAAAAAACACGAAAATTTCGTCTCATCTTGGGAGGTGCGAACATTCTCTCATCATTCTTTTAATATGCGAAAGAAAAACTGGTTTAATTAAATTTTGGAAATAACAACTATTAGGTACCTACCGCTTGTCGCACCTACGCCGAGGATAATAATATCCACCGATCGTCACACTTGTTTTCCCTTCTAAAAAATTCAATTAAAAATTTTGGCAGCAAAAATTCACTTGCTTCCAAATATCTATTCTACGAGTACATATATTGCCTACCCACCGTGCGTATTTTTTAAATTTATTCAATTTATTTATTTATTTTTTTCTAACTTGGAAATTTCCTCGCAAATAAGTGATACGCGTATGTTTTGGTTTATTCATCGTATCGAAGGTGCTTTTTGGGGTGTTTAAAAAAAATTATTTCTGTAATCTGTACGATTATACCTGATTGTACGAGTGTAATACCGTCTATATATACGAGTAAAATGAAAAACAGTGTCGGTCCGATTTAGTCTGTGATGCCGGAACTAACCCGTTTAGTTCCTTTTATATTAATTCGAGGAAAAAAATAAGGTTTTTATGTTCTTCTATTTTTTTCAAATTCTTATTTCAGATTTGAACGAAAATATACGTGCAAAAAAGTTCACATATGCGTAGGTAGGTACGTATCTAGGTTCTACGACGGTAAAATAAGCTCGATCCGACGCCAAAAGTTTCATTTCAGGTTTTGCCAGTTTGTCTCAATAATCGAATGGTGCAGAATCGAATGGAATACTTAGGTACTTTCAAGTCAGTTTTACGGATAGCGAAACCTTTAATTTTCTGTCAGTTTTTACGAAATGCTTCGCTCTATATGGGTATTTAAATAACCATAATTAGACAGCTTCTGCGGTATTGCACATATTGTTTCGATTCTGAAGGTATTATAGGGACGATGATCACTATATTATATTATGTTTTATTCTTTGACAAATATCTTGGATCGGCGCGTAGTCCATTTCACTAAAAACTTGGGTTAAAGCTATGTACGAGTATAATGCACCAACAATTATTTTTCTGACACCAATTTTGTACTTAATATCTTTCATTAATAATTGATTCAAATTACGACATAATTGTGCGAGACCTTTCGAATGTTGGTACTTGATGCGAATCAATTTTCGCCTGTAATTATAATTGTCTATCTAATCGGTCTATTCGTTGTCTCTTGAGAAATGAAATGAAAAATTATCCGTCGAATTTTCAATGTACAACGTTTATTGACAAAATTACAAAACAGGGACCCGTTTTATGACAAATAGAATATTATATTAAGTATACAGGTACGAATAAAGCATACTTTCGTTGATTTTCAGTAAAGTGAAAATTTTTAAGCTGCAACATCTAATTAAAACGTCCAAGTCCAAGAGGCTAGAATATTCGATGAGAATAATTTATTCGAGTTCCATACGCATCTACATTATGTTGAGAAAAAATCGGAGACAACAGAAAATCATTGGTATAGATACATATAAGTAAGTATAATACACATAATAAAATATTCCGGTTAAATAATTTATTAAAAACCGCATTCTAGCCACTAGAAAGACCAGGTGGCGTCGTATACGATGCCTTTCGAATTTGGATGTGTCACTCCTCAAAGGACCAGGTGACGTCATATATGACATTCGAATATGACGCCACCTGGTCCTTTGAGTAAGTTAATCGTGTAAAATCTGATTTTTCTAGTGTTTCCAACTTGCAGGTAGCACTGCGATTAATTTGAGACGAATTTGGGCAACATGATATCACAAAAATTGCCTAATTATTCCTCATCATAATCGCGAGTAACAAAATGATCATCTTAGCAATGTTGTATGGTTATTAAATAAGGTTGAATTGTTGATATTTTAGTAATTATTGGAATATACTAGTGTCTTACATTTCTATTTTTCTGTGAGTTATAATTGTATGAAATTTTGAAATAGAGGCGATTGCTGGTAGGTGTAGGTAATAGGTAGGCTATACCCTATATACAAATTTGAAAATAAAAACAAATCAAGCGAAACATGGACTGTGTATATAGTTACTTTTGAATATAAAAATTTTATTTTCTTGTATAAAAGCTAACTGTTCTCTAATGATGCATGAATGGTTATTCGACCATGTACCCGTAAACGATAAAAGAAGGGAAGCTAGAAATAGTAAGTGGCTCAAAAAGAAAATAAGAAAAATGAGAAACTGTTGGAAAAGTTTTTCGACGATGCGGATGAATTCTTAATTGACTCGTATATTTTATTATGATACTCGGGTTGAAACGCGGAAGAAACAAAAATTATTGTTTTCTTAATAAATAATAAATTTAAAGAAAAAAGAACGAAAGCCAAAATGAACAAAGCATAAGAAATTCACCCAAAAGCGAAGCTAAACAAAAAAGACAGCTAGTTTTCACGACAAATTAAAAATAAAATTAATATATTGTGTCGAGAAAAAGGTGTGAAAGTGAAAAGTAAACAGGTTTTACTTTTTAAATAGATTCTCAAGTTTATTTCATCGTTTTCAACTTTCAAATACTCGTATACTCGTATATTCATCTGTATAGGTATAGTATTAAGACAGAGTTCCTTGCTCATATTAGAATGAAAAATAACTCGATGAGTTAATTTTTTGTCTTTTATATCAGCCAGTATACATACTCGTAATATTATGTGTACAATAATTATGTGCTCGTATGTATCCAGGTGGGTAAAGGAGTCGACTAAGTAGACCTACACTGAAAAAAATATGAATGGTAATTTTTACAATACAGATGCAGTAGAAATCAATAAAAATAGCTGCTGTAGCCTTCACGAAGAGTCGTAAAGCCTGAAGGCGAAGATGAGTTCTCTTTTACATCAATTGTACGAGTATATAAAAAAGGTTCAACTTTTTTTGAGAAAAAACATTTTTAAATCAAACTTGAAGCATACGACTTTTCATGTTTTATATAAAATACTAAATTCAATTTGTAGCTCATTTTGTTGCTCAATGGGTAGCTCAATTTGTGAGAAAAAAAGCTTCGTCCGGACAAAGGTCATCATAATTATGATAACAATACATTGGACACACAAGAACACGCCCAAAATTGACTAAAAGTCTCATTAAGCTTATGTATGATGACGTCATCAAACTTATATACTGCGACGTCATCATACGATAACATTGGACACGCACGGACACACAAAATTTCGACTAAACGTTTAGTAAAAAGAATAATTCATCTTTAAAATACGAGTACGACGTTTATTACTATTTACTCGTTCGAGTAATTTCTGCTATATTCTGTAAGCTCTCGCACCTCTCTCTTTTAAAAAAAAGTAACAATGACGAATAAGTACCATACCCTTTCATTTTTTTCAGTCCAATAATGTAGATACAAATAAAACCACCATTATTACGAGTATATGCGTAACTTCCGTCCACTTGGCATGGCAGATAGGTACTCGTACTCGTATTATACGTAGGCCTAGTCCAAATTAGGGAATTTAAAATGAAATAGAAAGCGTTTGAGTAGATACGTAGATAGAATACATAGCGAGCAACCTCGGCGCTTCATTTACAAAAATAGGGACGCTCCGAGTGAGAATTTTTGTAACAGATAGACTATTTTTATCGTATTCATATTCGAATCCCTTTCGGTTACATTTGATTCAAGCCATTCAGCCTGTCATTTGCAAAGTGGCCGTATTCTCAGTGTCCGTTTTCAAGGTCTGATATTTGAGAAGGCTTTTTTGGAACACAATCGAGGCGAACACTACGACACCGTGGTACGCCATAAAATTATTAAATAATAGTCTGAGATAATCGAGTTGAAAATGGTTGACGAAAATCAGCAACGTATAGTTAACTTCGGACATGATGAATAGACGGCCACAAATTTTGAAATAGAACGAGAAATTGGATGACTGACGATGGGAGCTCTTGATCGACGAGGTCGTTTGGTAGATGAAGTACAGGCAGATAAAGTAGAAAATGAAATTCAAAATCATGAGAGCGAAATCCGAGACGTAGTAAATCATGAATATGGTCCAAGTTGAATTTGGCGAACAGATCCAACAGTCGACATATTTTAACGCGTATTCGTAGACTAGCCAGAGGCAGGCCCACTCGACGAAGGGAGACAGCCAGCAGCAGAGCGAATATTTGATAAATTTCAACGTACGCTGTTTCGAGAGCCTCGCATTGGTGGTTTGAGTCTTCAAGCATTTCCACAGGTCGAACGCCATGGCAAATTGTACTCTGGTCAGCACCGACCATATGTACGTGGTGACGTAGTAGTCGTATCTCAGCACCGCATCTCTATTGAAAATCGAGTCCGCGTTGTTTTTGGCCAGGACGAGAAAAGACATCGAGAAGCAGTACTGTATGAAAAGTAGGACGCAGTTAGACACGAGCAGGTTTCCAGGAAAATTCTGAAACAGATCTGTAGAGAAATGCACGAATAAATGCACCGAGATGGCCATGCTGGAGAGAATGTAACCGAAAGTGACGGTGCATTTGAGAAACGGATTGTCCTCGTCTACGGCTTCCTCGATCGTTGTCCAGTTACTCGCAGCTCCACCAACGACAGATGTCCAGTTTCTTGGCACTCCGTTCATGATGACGCTGCAAAAGATCATATATACTCGTAAGCGCAGTAGTTACGACGTATTAGTTTTCTGCCATCAACTGATAATCGTTAACGCATTTCACAAATAAGGCAAATCCGAACCTCGATGAGTATTTTATTCAAATAATTGTCGTAAGGAAAAACACAAAACACGCCACCGCCGATAGATCCAAAATAAATTTACTTTTGAATACTAGGTGCCGACTTTATTTAGAATAAAACGAAAAAACTACATCATGAAGAGTGAAAGGAATGTGGAGATATTTTTCATTTGTTTACAAAAGTCTGATTCGACGAATCAAATAGGTATTTCATTTTATTTTTTTTTCTCGAAAATTTTTCGAAAGTTTTTGCGCGACATGCGATCTCTTACGAAAATTAGGGGGAAAAAAAGCTGATATCAGACAGAACTATGGAATTTCACATTCAGACGATCCTGATCGTAAAAGTGGCAAAGTTTTTAAATTATTTGCTATCCAAAAGTTTCGCATGAAACAGAGTTTTTCCTCTCCGTTTTCCTCACTCTCGTTGTTTTGTTTTGCTCTTTTCGATGTTGTTTAGTTTTTGAAATACGAGTAAACAAAAGAAATATGCTCGCTGTAGGTTTGGCTTTTGGCGTTTTCATAGAGAAACTTTTTTCTTTTCCAATATACGAGTACATTTTTGTATACGGTATGATTGGAATGGTAAATACATTTAGGTAGGCGATAGTACGACTTTTGAAAAAAAAGAGTCAAAGTTGTGTCCAGTTTTAGGTATCTCTAAACCCTATTAAGAAGTCGCAAATGAGGTCCCGTTCTTATCATTTACAGATCGACTAGTAGCTAGGATAGTCGAGTTCTATAAGAACAACAGACCGCTACTCGTATAAATATGAAAGTATACTCGTATTATAAATTATATATGATAAAATACTCGTACTTGCCACGTTTAGTACTCGTATTTGGTAGGCAACTTTTGAAATTTTACCAACTTTATAAATTCAGAGTCGAAAACAAAATAAGCCGAAGAGATAGTTAGGTATTAAGAGGATACCCGCTGTGATCATCTCAAAGTTGGAATAATCCAAGTAGCTCGAGTTAAATATTGCGAAGCCGCGCATCGGCTGGAATAAAATAAAGGAAAATTGTAACTTAATGTAAGTAACTTAAGATACGAGTAGAATTCGTAGCCCTCAAATGTCGCTATTTTGAAAATAATTCCTACAGACGTGGTATAGGCTCATCACGAAATATTGAAATACGTGAAAAGTTTTGACTTGGAAAAGCTCTTATAATATAATAAACGACGATACACCCACGCTGAGTAAGATACCTTGGCCATGAAATTTACACCGCTGCAAGTAAGAAAGAGAAATATTACTGCACAAATGGCTCACTAGTCACTGGGCTATTAAGCTTTGCTACTCGCCTCGAATAAAAGCTACGCGCGCTATATTCGTTTCGTACGCATGAAAACGCAGCAGCTTGGATTGTGGCTCCCTTCCCTATTCTTTCTGCGGAATGGGAAAAATCGAAAAAAAGGAAAACTTACCCGATGGAAGTAAATTAGCTATAAAGAAAATGAACGACCGTGGTTCTTTATTGGAACTGAACTAATTTTACCAGGCTTTTATTTATATACGAGTAGGTATGTACCTATCTATACTCGTATTTTGCTTCAGTTGATTTCTTCGTTTTCGGTTTCATTTTTTCATAGAGGGAATGGTTTATAATTATGATAGAAAAAGTTAATGTTGCCCTTTTAGATCGGGTCTTTTCCGATGTACTCGTACACGTAAGTACATAATAATAATATTTTCTTTCATCAAAATATGCAAACCAGTGAAAATCGATGAGGTTGATTAGGAGAGGCAAGCTATGGGCTATATAATCTGCTCCCAGGTTGATTTTAAATAAATAAAAGTAGGTAGCTGTAGTCTAATTCTTTTGTGACTCGGTCCGAAATCAGCGAAGCAAAATATAACTAGACTAATATTCTCGATGTTATGAGACTTCATTACAAAGAAAAGAATTCTCAACGTTACTGAGCAGAAATCTCACCGAAATTGTAAAAAGTTTGAGACAGTGACATTAATTCTTAACTTTGAGAAATTCAAAATCATTCGTAAAAATGTATCTACCCCAAAATTACGAGTATTATTGCTGTACATCTTTCACCTTTCTGTAGGTAAATAGGCTCCTATAATTTCTTCTCACTGAGCTGTAATAATCTTGATACTGATCATTTCAGGGTGTGAAATATCCTTAAGCCAAATTTAATAATTTATGAAAAATTAATACAAATAATACTCGTATATTTTTTCCGAGTGTGAATCTCTTCGTATTTTGCTTCACTCGAGTTATACCTATTTTCGAATAATAAATTTAAAAACTAAGCCGTGACCTTTTCATTCGGCGCACGTTTCCAGTAAATTATTATTCGGACGCTATGAAATAAAATAAATTAATAAAAAACGTAATTGTCAAAGAGAGTTTGTTGAAATTTTCATGTTGTTCTTTTATTCATTCATTTTCTCGAAGAAACTTGGTTAAACCAACGACAAAGCCTTATAATTTTGCCAAAAACTTCTAAAACAATACGCGATTCTTATTGGCGTATTTGTTTTTTGGATGCCATAATTATTTCAAGGAAAATGGAACCTAGAAAGCAATGTAGGAATCACAAAAACTTTTATGTCTTCCTGGTAGATCTTTCGATATTTGAGTAAAAGCAGAATGAAAATTTCTGAAACAATGAAGTTCATATGGTTAATGGCATTTTTGGTTTCGATATAATGCTGTAGAGCTATAAGGGTGAGTCGAAAACTGAAGAGGGCGAGAGGGGAGCAAATTAATAGGAAACATTCTCGTTCAGCAAGCCTCCTCGTTGGAAAAGCGCGTTTTTGCAAACCTCAATTGTTGGTAACGAATTTTTTGGGATATTTCAAGATTTCCATCGCGTGTTGCAAAATATATTATGCATTGTGTGGGTAGGATACTATTTGTGATGTATGAAGGTATTTGTAATTGTTGTTTGCATCCTTCACTCGATAAGACTAAGGTGTATGAGAGAATATGATGCATCTGTCTACCGATTTAATTGATAAAATAATAGACTGATAAAATAGTCGTAACTGCGCAAGAATGGAAATCATCATCTGTACAGAGGGTGGAAACATACAGAAAATGTAGAAAATTTATAAAAAATTGATACGAAAATTGAAAATTTCATCAAGTGAAGTGCGCTTCGTGTCATCTGCATAGAATGCAAAAAAATAGATAAAATATAGAACATTTACAAAAAATTTCTACAAAAAATAAGAAAATTTAATAACCTAACTCGACAAAATATGGTGAGAAAATAACCTGATTTTGATTTAAAATACGGTAAACATCAACAGCGGAGATTTGAGAAATTTGTTGGATTTTTAAAAGTGATCAAATTTGGACCAAAAATTGAGAAATCCAAGACCTGCGCTAGACCATACATAAGAACCTACTCTACTTTTCGGTCGTAGTTCTTGAAATGTCCTTGTAAAATTAATTCGGATACAATTTCACGCACATATACGAAAAAAAAGTAAAATCCAAAATTACTGCGAGTGCAGACAATTTGGTAGGTACTTACAGAAAGAAATGACACAAATAAAACAATAAAAAAAAAAAAAAAAAAAAAAAAAGGCGAACGCGTGAACGGAATTAAGCGATTTTTTACAAAATTTTTTTTAATAACATACCTGCCGAAAATAACGTTCTAGAAATCGAATATTTCATGAAAAATTTTTCATTTGACACGGGAGGTTTTCACGAAAATGAAAACAAAAGCTTAATTTCGACCAGAACAACGGAATTCAACTTTGGCACGATCCTCGCAAAAGTGACGTCGCATTTTTCAAATTATTCGTCAGCTACAAGTCTGCCGCGAAACTTTGAGCCTTTCCTCTTACACTTTTCGCACTTGGTTTTTCTCCTCCTTTTCATTTCATTTTGTTTTTCGAGCGAAAAGCAAACAAAGGACACGTGCGCACTGGTCCTCATTTTTGGCATTTCGACGAAGAAAATTTTTTGTCGCATTATTAAAAGACGAACCATTGTACTGGAACTTTGACAAAATGTTGATGAATCTATACTTTTGTTTTCTCCCAAACTTCAGGCCAATAATCGTATTGAAACTGTTCCTTTGAGGAACTAAATATATCTGCCATGGAAAAAAAATTTTCGAATGGCAATTCACTTCGCCGTATTTTTTGTAGAAAATTGAATTTTAAACAACTTTGGTTCAAACTTTTTTTCAAATTCCCATTAGTTTTTGAATTGTAAGCTCAAACAGGCGAGTACAGTGGGACTGACGAATCAGTAAGCTGTGTGCAGCGCACTCCGGTGGATTGATTTATCGTAGACAGGTTTTGGGTTATTTTCATATCATAGTTCTTCCACTCGATTGTAAATATCAATATCACTTTACACTCATCTTAAATAAATACCTCGATTGATATATACGAGTATACCCATAGTAATTCCTGTAGCGCACACGTATTTTGAAATAGGTGGTGCAAGATCACTTGTGAGGCCCTTTTCAGGAAAGAGACCCCCTCATAATTTTGTTCACTTCAATATTTTTCAACATATTTGGTAGTAAAAGGCGGTCAAAATTTCCATCTGACGGGGCCCATGGTGGGCGCAACTAGGTAAATTTGAAATGAATTCAAAAATATTTGAAAATGGAGCACTTGTAGGTAAACGTGGACTAAATTCACATAAATTCGAAAATGGAGAACATGAAGCTATATCCCTATGGGCAAAATATTTGGAAAACGAATCCGTTTTATTCCGGGTTATAATCCGTTTCTGGATTATAACCCGGAATTGTCCTGTTTTCCGGCTTCTAAAACGGATTTCGAACGGATTGTAATCAGTCTTGCCGGTTTCGTTCTTGAAATGAGTCCGGATTATTTTCCGTGAAGGCTGTTTTGGCCCGGGTTATAATCCGTGAAACCGTTTTACAAACGGATTTAGAAAAATTGCCAAAAAAATTATTACTGATTATAATCAGGAAATCCGTTTTACAAACGGATTTGGAAAAATTGTCCGTTTCCAATCAAGATAAAAAAAATATCTACAAATTTCCAGATCCGATGGTCAAAAATAGAAACGGACTGAAAACGGATAAAATTCTCATTTTCTGGATCATTTTCTCATTTTTTGCCCATCGGGATGTGGAAGAAATTTAGATATTCTCGTACTTGAAACCCCTTTTCTCATGCTCAAAATTCTTCCAGACGTCTAAATTTTCGTCCAGCTGTCTCATTTTTCGACCAGTTGTCTCAATTTTCGCCTAGATGTCGAAACTTTCTTCCAGATGTCACAATTTTCGTCCAGCTGTCTCAATTTTCGACAGCTGGACGAAAAATGAGAGAGCCGGACGAAAAATGACACATCTAGACGAAATTTGTGACGTCTGGAAGAAAGTTAGGATATCTAGACAAAAATTGAGAAAACTGGCCGAAAAATGAGACATCAAGCCGAAAAATGAGACATCCATCCGAAAATTGAGACATCCAGCCGAAAATTGAAATAGCTGGACAAAATATGAGACATCCATCCGAAAAATCAGACATCCAGCCGAAAATTGAGACATCCAGCCGAAAAGTGAGACATCCAGCCGATAATTGAGACATCCAGCCGAAAATTGAAATAGCTGGACAAAATATGAGACATCCAGCCGAAAAATGAGACATCCAGCCGAAAATTGAAATAGCTGGACGAAATATGAGACATCCAGCCGAAAAATGAGACATCCAGCCGAAAATTGAAATAGCTGGACGAAATATGAGACATTCAGCCAAAAAATGAGACATCCAGCCGATAATTGAGACATCCAGCCGAAAATTGAAATAGCTGGACGAAATATGAGACATCCAGCCGAAAAATGAGACATCCAGCCGAAAAATGAGAAGCTAAACGGAAATTGAGACAACCAGCCGAAAATTGAAATAGCTGGACAAAATATGAGACATCCATCCGAAAAATGAGACATCCAGCCGAAAATTAAGACATCCAGCCGAAAAATGAGACATCCAGCCGATAATTCAGACATCCAGCCGAAAATTGAAATAGCTGGACGAAATATGAGACATCCAGCCGAAAAATGAGACATCCAGCCGAAAAATGAGAAGCTAAACGAAAATTGAGACATCCAGCCGAAAATTGAAATAGCTGGACAAAATATGAGACATCCAGCCGAAAAATGAGACATCCAGCCGAAAAATGAGACATCCAGCTGAAAATTGAGACATCCAGCCGAAAAATGAGACATCCAGCCGAAATATGAGACATCCAGCCGAAAAATGAGACATCCAGCCGAAAATAGAGAAATCCAGCCGATAATTGAGACATCCAGCCGAAAAGTGAGACATCCAGCCGATAATTGAGACATCCAGCCGAAAATTGAAATAGCTGGACGAAATATGAGACATCCAGCCGAAAAATGAGAAGCTAAACGAAAATTGAGACATTCAGCCGAAAAATGAGACATCCAGCCGATAATTGAGACATCCAGCCGAAAATTGAAATAGCTGGACGAAATATGAGACATCCAGCCGAAAAATGAGACATCCAGCCGAAAAATGAGAAGCTAAACGAAAATTGAGACATCCAGCCGAAAATTGAAATAGCTGGACAAAATATGAGACATCCAGCCGAAAAATGAGACATCCAGCCGAAAAATGAGAAGCTAAACGAAAATTGAGACATCCAGCCGAAAATTGAAATAGCTGGACGAAATATGAATAATCCAGCCGAAAAATGAGAAGCTAAACGAAAATTGAGACATCCAGCCGAAAATTGAAATAGCTGGACAAAATATGAGACATCCATCTGAAAAATGAGACATCCAGCCGAAAATTGAGACATCCAGCCGAAAAATGAGACATCCAGCCGATAATTGAGACATCCAGCCGAAAATTGAAATAGCTGGACAAAATATGAGACATCCATCCGAAAAATGAGACATCCAGCCGAAAATTGAGACATCCAGCCGAAAAATGAGACATCAAGCCGATAATTGAGACATCCAGCCGAAAATTGAAATAGCTGGACGAAATATGAGACATCCAGCCGAAAAATGAGACATCCAGCCGAAAATTGAAATAGCTGGACAAAATATGAGACATCCAGCCGAAAAATGAGACATCCAGCCGAAAATTGAAATAACTGGACGAAATATGAGACATTCAGCCGAAAAATGAGACATCCAGCCGAAAATTGAAATAGCTGGACGAAATATGAGACATCCAGCCGAAAAATGAGACATCCAGCCGAAAATTGAAATAGCTGGACGAAATATGAGACATCCAGCCGAAAAATGAGACATCCAGCCGAAAATTGAAATAGCTGGACAAAATATGAGACATCCAGCCGAAAAATGAGACATCCAGCCGAAAATTGAAATAGCTGGACGAAATATGAGACATCCAGCCGAAAAATGAGACATCCAGCCGAAAAATGAGAAGCTAAACGGAAATTGAGACATCCAGCCGAAAATTGAAATAGCTGGACAAAATATGAGACATCCAGCCGAAAAATGAGACATCCAGCCGAAACATGAGACATCCAGCCGAAAAATGAGAAGCTAAACGAAAATTGAGACATTCAGCCGAAAAATGAGACATCCAGCCGATAATTGAGACATCCAGCCGAAAATTGAAATAGCTGGACAAAATATGAGACATCCAGCCGAAAAATGAGACATCCAGCCGAAAAATGAGAAGCTAAACGGAAATTGAGACATCCAGCCGAAAATTGAAATAGCTGGACAAAATATGAGACATCCAGCCGAAAAATGAGACATCCAGCCGAAAAATGAGACATCCAGCCGAAAAATGAGAAGCTAAACGAAAATTGAGACATTCAGCCGAAAAATGAGACATCCAGCCGATAATTGAGACATCCAGCCGAAAATTGAAATAGCTGGACGAAATATGAGACATCCAGCCGAAAAATGAGACATCCAGCCGAAAAATGAGAAGCTAAACGAAAATTGAGACATCCAGCCGAAAATTGAAATAGCTGGACAAAATATGAGACATCCAGCCGAAAAATGAGACATCCAGCCGAAAAATGAGAAGCTAAACGAAAATTGAGACATCCAGCCGAAAATTGAAATAGCTGGACGAAATATGAATAATCCAGCCGAAAAATGAGACATCCAGCCGAAAAATGAGAAGCTAAACGAAAATTGAGACATCCAGCCGAAAATTGAAATAGCTGGACAAAATATGAGACATCCATCTGAAAAATGAGACATCCAGCCGAAAATTGAGACATCCAGCCGAAAAATGAGACATCCAGCCGATAATTGAGACATCCAGCCGAAAATTGAAATAGCTGGACAAAATATGAGACATCCATCCGAAAAATGAGACATCCAGCCGAAAATTGAGACATCCAGCCGAAAAATGAGACATCAAGCCGATAATTGAGACATCCAGCCGAAAATTGAAATAGCTGGACGAAATATGAGACATCCAGCCGAAAAATGAGAAGCTAAACGAAAATTGAGACATCCAGCCGAAAATTGAAATAGCTGGATAAAATATGAGACATCCAGCCGAAAAATGAGACATCCAGCCGAAAACTGGGACATCCAGCCGAAAAATGAGAGATCCAGCCGAAAATTGAAAGAGCTGGACGAAAAATGAGACATCCAGCCGAAAACTGAGACATCCAGCCGAAAACTGAGACATCCAGCCGAAAAATGAGACATCCAGCCGAAAACTGAGATATCCAGCCGAAAAATGAGACATCCAGCCGAAAACTGAGATATCCAGCCGAAAAATGAGACATCCAGCCGAAAAATGAGAAGCTAAACGAAAATTGAGACATCCAGCCGAAAACTGAAATAGCTGGACGAAATATGAGACATCCAGCCGAAAAATGAGACATCCAGCCGAAAAATGAGACATCCAGCCGAAAAATGAGAAGCTAAACGAAAATTGAGACATCCAGCCGAAAATTGAAATAGCTGGACAAAATATGAGACATCCATCCGAAAAATGAGACATCCAGCCGAAAAATGAGACATCCTGCCGATAATTGAGACATCCAGCCGAAAATTGAGACATCCAGCCGAAAAATGAGAAGCTAAACGAAAATTGAGACATCCAGCCGAAAATTGAAATAGCTGGACGAAATATGAGACATCCAGCCGAAAAATGAGACATCCAGCCGAAAAATGAGACATCCAGCCGAAAAATGAGACATCCAGCCGATAATTGAGACATCCAGCCGAAAAATGAGACATCCAGCCGAAAAATGAGAAGCTAAACGAAAATTGAGACATCCAGCCGAAAATTGAAATAGCTGGACGAAATATGAGACATCCAGCCGAAAAATGAGACATCCAGCCGAAAAATGAGACATCCAGCCGAAAAATGAGACATCCAGCCGATAATTGAGACATCCATCCGAAAATAGAGACATCCAGCCGATAATTGAAATAGCTGGACAAAATATGAGACATCCATCCGAAAAATGAGACATCCAGCCGAAAATTGAGACATCCAGCCGAAAAATGAGACATCCTGCCGATAATTGAGACATCCAGCCGAAAATTGAAATTGCTGGACAAAATATGAGACATCCATCCGAAAAATGAGACATCCAGCCGAAAATTGAGACATCCAGCCGAAAATTGAAATAGCTGGACAAAATATGAGACATCCATCCGAAAAATGAGACATCCAGCCGAAAATTGAGACATCCAGCCGAAAAATGAGACATCCAGCCGAAAAATGAGAAGCTAAACGAAAATTGAGACATCCAGCCGAAAATTGAAATAGCTGGACGAAATATGAGACATCCAGCCGAAAAATGAGACATCCAGCCGAAAAATGAGAAGCTAAACGAAAATTGAGACATCCAGCCGAAAATTGAAATAGCTGGACGAAATATGAGACATCCAGCCGAAAAATGAGACATCCAGCCGAAAAATGAGACATCCAGCCGAAAAATGAGACATCCAGCCGAAAAATGAGACATCCAGCCGATAATTGAGACATCCATCCGAAAATTGAGACATCCAGCCGAAAATTGAGACATCTAGCCGAAAAATGAGACATCCAGCCGAAAATAGAGACATCCAGCCGAAAAATGAGAAGCTAAACGAAAATTGAGACATCCAGCCGAAAATTGAAATAGCTGGACGAAATATGAGACATCCAGCCGAAAAATGAGACATCCAGCCGAAAAATGAGACATCCAGCCGATAATTGAGACATCCAGCCGAAAATTGAGACATCTAGCCGAAAAATGAGACATCCAGCCGAAAATAGAGACATCCAGCCGAAAAATGAGAAGCTAAACGAAAATTGAGACATCCAGCCGAAAATTGAAATAGCTGGACGAAATATGAGACATCCAGCCGAAAAATGAGACATCCAGCCGAAAAATGAGAAGCTAAACGAAAATTGAGACATCCAGCCGAAAATTGAAATAGCTGGACGAAATATGAGACATCCAGCCGAAAAATGAGACATCCAGCCGATAATTTAGACATCCATCCGAAAATAGAGACATCCAGCCGATAATTGAGACATCCAGCCGAAAATTGAGACATCTAGCCGAAAAATGAGACATCCAGCCGAAAATAGAGACATCCAGCCGAAAAATTAGACATCCAGCCAAAAAATGACACATCCAGCCAAAAAATGAGACATCCACGCAAATTCTCAAAAATCGAAAACGTGTAGGTACACTCATTGGCGCACACGTATTTTGAAATAGGTTGTGCAGAATCACTTGTGGGGCCTATTCAGCAAAGTGGCCCCTTCATAACTTTGTTCACTTCGACGTTTTTCTACATATTTTGTTGTAAAGGGCGGTCAAAATTCCCATTTGATGGGGCCCCTAAATTGTGAGGCCTGGTGCGACCGCACCACTTAGCCCACTAAGTGGGCGCCACTGAGTAATTCTCAGTTGAAGTATTAAAAACGACGAATTCAAACTTTATAGGTAAAACAAATTAGATGTAGGCGCTGTAAATTACAGAAGAAGCAAAGGCAGAATGGAAGAGTAAATGTCGCCAGTGATTGACAACCGAAACGGCTAACCAACTCTACAGTAGGAAGGCACCTCGTCAATTTAATAAGCCCGAGGAAGCGATTTAAAAAATATCTTAGTTTCTTTCTTCGAAAAAGGTTAGACAGTAGGTATTATTTACATTGTTTTCAAATCCTCAATTCCAAGAACGGGAGGATTTCGTTTAATTTTAAAAATGAACCACAGCCACTTATTTCGTGTGGTTTAAAAGTTAAAACTTGCTTATTTGTTTTCACCGCTCCCATAGTCAATTGCAAATTTCGTTTTCCAATTTCTGTACATACACAGCTTACGAATTAATTATCGATGGGCAGGTATATGTAGTTATAGTATGTGGAAAATCAATATCTGCTATGAGAACAACATAGACTTTCCACGCTATTTATCGACAAACATTCGAGTATCTAAACGTGCAATAATTTATTTTCTGCATTTTTCAGGTGTGGTTTTAAAAACAAATCTAGGGCAGCTGTTCCAGTTATTTCCGAAGAGCCTCGAAGAATATACCTATGATTGATTGTTTATTCTCATTAACATCAGAAATAATAGCGCAAGGGAAAAAATATGATATTCGATATAAGAAAACGCCGTTTTCTGTAACTTTTTAGTACTCGTATACTTATACTTAATTACTGTATATTATTCTAGAGCAGTGGGCGAATATCAATACATCTCATGTCTGTATAAATAATTATGAACATGGCCCCTATATTATGGCGTCCATCTACTTGACCAGTATTTTGGAATTCGCCAGATTTGAAGGGTGATTTTCGGTGGGGAAGTTATGGGCATAAGCACACCGGTTTAACCCATTCAGATACGATATTTGAAAAATTCCATCGTCTTTAACAATCGAGAAATTCTTTAAAATTAGCGTATCCTTAAGATATACTGCGGAGCTGTTTGGCTACCATTACGGCGTCCGGGGAAAATTCCACAAAACACCCCCTTGCATCGCCCCCTTCCAACCACTAACGAAAAATATACTTAAACCTGCTGGATGCCATAATGGTAGGAACAGCTAGACTATACTCTGTTCAACTTAAGAATGCCTAAAACGGATCAACGTCAAATTCACATTTATCAACGATATAAAAATCGGATGTGTGATAAGAAACAAAAAAGTTAAATCGGAAGCGTAGCCAAATATTGTTGCTGAATGTGAACGAGCACCGTTTCCTCTCCCCGGAGCCCTGCAAACTGCAATCCGTTTTAGGCATTCTTAAGTTGAACAGATGTATGTGTATAATGTAAGCACGCGATATTGGTAGTAGAGTAGGTAAACGTATAAGGTATCTATACGTAGATTATCATAAATCAAAGCTCTGCTCTCATTTGACGTAAAAGAATTTACTTGATCTTAACTATCCATCATATTGTACTCGTATTATCATCTTTTGTCACGTAGTTCACAGAAGATTTGGAAAGGGAATACAGTTCTTTACTGGGTGCTGGATTCTCGCCACTGTCGTGAGAAATACGTTCATAGGATGGCATTAAAGCCCTTCAGCTACATCATCACTCGCATTATATGAGGAAAAATCTGAGAAAACGTACCTCCGGGTGAAGATTATCTTTCTCCACAATCATCCAAAAGAAGTTACAGTTATATGGTCTAATTATTATTTTTCTGATTTTCATTAAAAATAATTGTATCTGATGTAAAGAACATTTTAGAACCCCCTCGAGTAGCCAATTATCACTACATTTGGTCCTGGAAGATGTAGAGTTGGAGTGAAAACTGCATACTAAAATAAAATCTTTTCCATTATCATTCTAAATTAGATGACCTTTCTTCTTGATAAATCCAGATGTCTTTATTGAGCTCTCTGACATTAAATCTAAAATCATTCTTTTGTTCTTTCATTATTATTGAAATCTTATTTTTGGCTTTGTACCTCGAATTCATTGTTTGTTTGGTATGATTGTAAATTGCATTTCGTTTTCTGAAGTTTGCAGTTCTACTTTGGGCTCTTTCTTCATTCTGTTGTTTTATGCTTGTCTTGCGTTTTATGTTATGTTGAAGTATGGACGTGTTCTTATTGAGCTCGTCTCTTTTTGATTTTCCTTTTTAATGTTGAAAGTGTTATTTCATTTTATTTTGTGGTTTAGTCGATTTTATAATATACGTTGTGTTGCGCTCTTCGTCAATGTATTTTGTTTGATTTCAATTATCGTTAATGGTCCCTTCCATCTCTGGAAGGAACCGACATGGAGATGGTACTTATCAGTATTCCGGGGAGAGCTCGGAGATTGGTGGTAAAATACTATTCCCCTAAGTAATGATTTAAGTTTCTGTGAATGAGGTAGTCAGGGACAAAGGGATTTCAATATGTGTTCGAATATGAATGACCTTAAACTCGTGTCATTCAATTTAAGATAAACTTGTGTTGTGGGAGCCATGAGGTGTCCTTCCTGGATCTTTGGTGTGTTTTCTTGGGTTTTTCGTTATGTAGTTATGAGATTTTGTGACTTACTCATTTTCAAACACTACAGAAATTTCAAATTAAGTTTCATGGCGCCCGAACAGGGACACCCATATAACTCACCACAGTTTATCTATCTTTCGACCTTCATGTTCTGTTCTAATTTTCTTCCGTCTACTGGACGTAAAACATTTTCTACTAGTCTTAAGTCTTCTGAGCATGCCGATGTGGCAGCTCCCTTGAAAATGTAGGGTTATGCGCCTATGCTCGCGAATAGGAGCGCCCGCCTCACCTACTGCTCTCGCCTCTTCAGGTCATTCTTTAATGTGAGCGGTCGATCACACTTTTGGAATAATATGATCTTTAAACCCATGTCATGTTATTCACACGCCATGTCATCCGTTAAGGTAATTTAAACCCCCCAGGCATTAAATTTTATATGCTCTTTTAGTGGCTTCAATCTACAGTCGAGGTGACGGGTTGGAGTCACCCCCCTAGGGAAAACTTAATAATTGTTTTTCCCTGCACTTCGGAGTCTTCATTATACTCGCACTCCTTTCCACAGTGACGGCTGGGGATCTGAATAAATAGCGATCCAGCCTAACCACTGCCTTTAATACAACAAACGCCGTTAAACGCTACTCTTAATATCGTGGTAGTAATTTCACCTTTCTCACCTTTAGCTTTTAAGTTTCAAAATTAATCGTGCATACATTGAAAGTCTCGTCTACTGATTACCTCATCTTTTAATTTTAATTTAATTTAATTTTAACTTTTAAAAATGAAGTCTTATGAGCTCGTCTTGTAAGCAGCTTTCGATTCAGCTCTTGGAGCACTATTTCCAAATCGGCGTTCCGTGACGTCATTTGTTCTAATAATGCCAACGTGGCAGAACGATTGTTTCCACGTTTCCGCCTTGAAACAATCATGTTTGTTAATATAAGTTAATTTAAGTTATCGTATTGAGAGCTCTAACGTCATCATCAACGTCTGTCACAAAATTCCGTTAGGTTCTCTCTTACATTGTCACGAGTAGAGAAATTATTACCCCCCTCTGCCATGACACTTTCTTTTATCAACCCTTCCGAGCGCATGGCGAATTCCGCTACTAGCGCGCTCACCTTCTAACCACAACTTTCTTTTGGCGCGAAACAAACTCGCCTAGTTATCGAAACCATTGTTATTTCTGAAACGCAATTTGTTTTCTCGTGGTTATGAAGTTCAAAAATATTGCTCTCTGAGTATTTTCGATATATTTAATGTGTTTTTATGCAAATTCGTACGAATTATTACTTTTCGTAGACTTTTAATCATTGTGCATCCATACGTTTCTTCAGATTCAACGTAAGTACGAATTTACCAATAAATTCCATCGCACCATAGTGCGTAGCACGCGGTCGGCGATGCATCCAAATCAGTTTCCCTTATTTTTATTGCATTTCATTGTTTAAATTCGTCATGGTAGATCCCCTGCTGAGCTCGTGACAGCTCTTTCGATATTCCATTGTTCACTTTGCATGTTACGCGTACCAGAGCCTTGTTTTTTCGATCACCGCGGGTGGTTCGCTACGGCTTCACAATTCTTAGAAGATATGGATCCGTTAACTTACAGGTAATGATGATTGACGTTATCTTTTCAATACTTGATTATGTCTCTTTCGCGATTCTATCGTTGATAACCCTATTGTGTCTTATCGAATTATGTCGGTGTATTCTTCGAGCTCATCGTTTGGCAGGAGTTACGCACCTGATGATCTCAGGATCTGTATTCGATTTCCTAGGTTCGGATATAGCAATTTTGAGCTCTCATCAACCTGATTATGTCCTGACATGTCTTCTAACGTTAATGTTTGTAAACTTTTGAAATGGCCTCCATCTCTTTCGAGTCTGGCCGAATCTTTCTGATACTTGTTAGAGCTATGTCATTCTTTTTCCCTTTAATTATTAACGTAACGCTATTCTGTCTGGCCTCATAGTAGTTTTCCGTGTAACGTAACGTAAAATAATATGTCTTTTTCATGTGATAGAAAAACTACGCATGCAAAACATTTAACATAAACAACAGTGACCGATTTTCATATTAATTGAGATGGCCTCCATCTCTTTCGAGTCTGGCCGAATCTCCCGTAATTAATGGTTACTGTGTTTCCTATTTAGTCCTTTCTGAGTGCGTTGAATCTTTAAAGTATAATTCTTCAGCAACTCTCGTTCGCCCAGACTAAGATTTGCGAGGGTGGACAAATATTTTTACCATAGCCATTTTTCATCTAAGGCATAGGAACATATTGGAAATATAAACCAAAAGGTAATTCTCCCATTGTGTCCCTCTTTTGTACATTCCGAACGATGTGAAATTTAAATAAATTATCGTTCGAGCTCTTTGTTCGGGATATCAGATTACTTGTGAATTTGAGTTTCTCAGCAAATTCCTTTACCCGATTTGTCGTTCGTGTGATCTACGACGATAACTGATCACTATTGTTGTATGATTGTGCGATTTTGTCGACTTGATTAATTTCATGTCGTCATATCAGATTCTGTGTATATCCCAGCTTGGGGAGGGTATGTTCGAACCGGTCGAACGTTCTTCTCCGCCAGTGCTTTTCTTATCACCTAATTAAGATAAGATTACCAATTGAGCTCTCCCTTGTTGTGTTCATTTAACGAACCATAAACGCTGACCAATCCATTTGATCGTCGGTGCGACGTAGAGGACGCTCTCCTGCCATCGACGGCGCGAGATGGACATGTTGCAAATTTTCACGATTTCAACATCGGAGAGACACGTGTCATATTTACTCGATTATTTCCTTTATCTTGATAATTTGTCAACGCGTATATGTTTCAATTGCGATTTGGCAACACGCATTAATCCGCAAAATTTCTATATTTCTGTGCTCCACAGAGACTCGCTTAGTCCTCCGGTGGGCGCGTACGGCCATAACTGTGAGCGAACTGGCGACTGTCCGGAATGCTTTCGCATTTCCGAGTACTGTGAGGAGCTTAGCTCTACGATCGACTTCGCTATTCAACGAGTGGAGGTAACGGAGGCGGAACGTGATCACCTTCGTGAGCGAGTACGTGAGCTCAGAACCGAGCTCTCGCAAGCCCGTAACGCTCTGAAATATACGTTCTTCGAGGTTTGGGACGACGACGGCACGCCACTCACGCGTCGGGGCATGCAGCCCATTAAAGTCGAACAACACGCGGAGGAACAAATTTATCGATCGCCTACGCCAAAGATACCGGAATTTCTCCATCGTCCGGCAACAGCTCCATTTCAGCCGCATATGATGAGTCCATCAGAGAATACAGAATGGGACACCAAACAAATTCAACGCTTCTCGTACCATCCACGTCACATTGGTATCGACGCTGGAACAGAATACGAGACGGTCAGATGGCAGGCACGTGAAGCTGCTGGTCGCGAGTTCAACGCGTTACGAGCTCAGTATGAGACGCTTGCTGGTTCAGGTATGCCGCTCAAACCGGACCAACAAATTCGATTTGCTCAAACCTTGATTAAAAACAACACGATGGCGCAACCAATAATCATACACGCGCCGATTGTGAACTATTTGGATGGCATCAACCATACCAGAATAATCGTTGATACCCGCGAAGAAGCTCTCAGCATGGCGTCGTTCAACATGTTCCAAAACGACGACGGCATCAGATATTTTGCACACACACCTTTTGTGCATTATCCTTTCGAGCTCCCCGATGCAGAGCTCGCGACCCACGATGCAGAAGTGAATGTACAGTTTGGAACCTTTAATTTTCACGATGATATCGCCGTGGGGCTCACCAAACGGTGGAAACACGAGAGAATCGTTCTGGGCATCAATGATTTCATGAAAGTCCTGGTCGACATCGACATGGAATCACATGTGTTGGAGCTGTATCTCGGTGGTAATGTTTATACTTGCCGTTTTTATTGGTATTGCGATCATCTATACCGCAGTGCCTTTGAACAAGACAGACTCATTGGCCGAGCCCTTGCACGAGAAAATGTCCACGCGCAGATGAATTATCTCTACGGCGGTCGCCAACACACCATGAACTCCGCTGCCCGCGTGTCGCCCGTCATTATCGAAGGTCCGTCCCAGGCACCAGCTCCGAGTCCCGAATTTTCACCGAGCTCCACTCATGTCTCCGCCACTCCTGAACAATCGGAGCGGGGCTCTGACGATGGCAATGAATACGAATCCTTCCTTACGCCGCAACCGTCGTCGCCCACCACTTCTTCCACCGCGGACACTGTCATCCTAACAACATTGGAGAACATTGCCCCAAGTCCAAGTCAGGCAGAATCATCGGACTGTCTTGCCGCCACGTTGCCTCCAACTCCTGGCGGATATGAGGACATCAGCGAAGATGAAGACCCGCATAATCTGGCATGGATTCCCCTACCAGAGGATGCTTATATGCCATAATGGGCTCACACTTCGCTCTAATCCCATTTTTGGAACCACCTTCGTTTTATCCTAGTCATTCCTGTTTTATTATTGTTATGATATTTTTACTTTTGCTCGCGTGGCTCCACACAATATTGCTAAGTTTTATGGCACCTCCTGCATTGATTTAAATTTTGTGTTATTTTTTCCATACAGCGATGCCAAAACCACCAACTAACAACTATATCCACCACTGTTGTCGCACATGGACTTGCAGCGAGTGTTTCCTAGCTCACGAACATTTCGTTGAGCTCTGTCACACCCTCGACTTTGCAGACAAACAGGTTGGATCAGACGATGAAGAGACCACTCGCATCGCTGTAACTCGAACCGATTTGGTCAACGAGGTGTTCCAAATTTTATCTGTATTAGAGCACACTCCATACAATAGTCGGTGCGCAGACAATCTTCTGTGTCACAGAGCCCAACAACAAAATTTTACCCCTCGTGCGCCTTTGCCTAACCCACCTCATCGTTTGGGGCAGCTCTGTGAAGGATGCTGTGGACTTCCTTAATAAAATTTTTTTTTTTTCTCTTTTCTTTCTCTTTCTATTTTTCTGACATTTTTCTTTTCTCTCTTTCTCTCTTTT